>CAWUFW010005061.1:0-600000 GCA_963921515.1 Calotriton arnoldi
AAGTCTCATTTGTGAGTCCTTTGTCCGGCAGATTTTTACCACTTGGTATGGACTTGTACAGTAATACATTGTTATTGGACTGGGGTGGCCCGAGACCTCGCCGATGTTCATGGGTGGGCTGTTCTCCTCTTAATTCTCCTCGGGGTGTTTGAGGGTACTGGTGGCATAAGGGCTGAAAGAACATTTCTGGGCATGGCCCTCCTGATTGCGAAACATGATAGAGCTTTGAAGTGGTTGTCTCCTACTCCCCTGAATCTTTCGCAGTGGAGGCGTGGTGTAGACTGGTGCGCTCATGGTCATTGAAGCATGGGGTTGCCCCCAAAAACATGGGCACGTATGGGGAAATGGTTGGGTCCAATGCTTTAAGATTACTGTGGATCAAGATACCTTAACTATGCTTGTGATCACTGTGTTGAACCATTTATGTACTCTCATTCTGGTTGGTCAAGATATTTCATCCTGTACTGTACCATTCATGTGCCATGTATATCTATTTGCCAAGGTTGTTGGCCTAAAATTCAATAAAATCTGTTCATCAAAAAAAGAAATATGCACATATTTGTATTTTTACCTTCAACTTGTTTCCACAGGCTTGCCGTTTAGTAGCAATGTAAGTAAATATGCTGTGTTTGCAGTGAGGGTTCAAATTTTAGCAAGTTGATCAGATGTTCCACACTGTTCTTACAGTTCCTTGTGTACCGTATAGGTTACAACTTCCTATCCTAGGAAGTGGCCCTGAGGGTTATGCTCTTGTTTTCATATGCGATCTGCTTTGCTCTTGCATGACAATTGTCATTCTTCAGACTAGATAAAAGGAATGTCATTGAGTTGGTTAATGGTATTCATCGTAAAAAAAAACAGTTGTGTGTGTACATAAATAATAGTAACTTGTGTTTTTATGAAGCACTTCATGCCACACAATTGCAATTTCTAAGCACTTTATATGTTAGATGTTACTATTTTATTAATATAGTGGTACTCAGTTTACTGATATTGTAACGATGGATGGCTAAGCCAGCCTTGCTGGGAATTTAATTTATGATTTTCAAATCACTGCGTTTCAGCAGTGACCCTAGAGTACTATTGGTTTAAATGTGCATTTACATTGTTGCCTGCAGGTATGTTTCTGCACCCATACATATCTCTGCACCTGTACATCCACAAACACTGCCACAAATCCCTGCCCAACCTCCCCTCTTGCTGGAATAAGCTGGGAAACAACAAGCATGTTTCCCTTGGTGATTCTGTTTCTTGTGTCCAACTGTGAATGTCCCATGATGAGGGTGTTTTTAACACGTACTTTGGAGCATTCACGGTTGCAGTTTCAGAGCAGGCTGTGGATCGGGCGGGAGTCTGCCTTTAGTTTTCCTAATCTTTGCTCTGCAGGAAGCACACCCGATTAAGCTGCAGGAGACGCTGCTATTAGCCCTCACAGTTTTATTGTTTCTGTTGGCATCGCGCCTCCCTTTCCATAGCACCACGAGACCCTCACAGGTTGAAGACCAGTGCAGTAGAACCTTAGAAACAATCGTTCCTACTTTCCACAATCAAGCTCCCAAAAGTTAGTGAATATTAATTAACAATGTTACACGTTGTTTTACTCTCTAGTTCAGAAATCTCAGGTTTGTTGCCAGAATCCGTGTATCCGTGTATACGATTTATTGGTAATGAGCCGTGAATGTCAGGCCCAGCTAAACGTCGCCATGAATGAAAGGTGGCTGCATAGATGTAAATGTCCAGTGTTTGTAAAGCACGAACATGTACCCGAGGGCGTCAAGGTGCTGGGGGCCGTCGGGAAGATTAAGCGAGCTATTGCCAGAGTCAGATGGCGCTGGGCAGATCTGCACTGGCGCCGGGGTCGGACCGTGAGCCCCCGGGTTCGGAGTCAGCCGCCCTGGCCACTGCGCCACACCTCTTCCCCAGTACCACTATCATTCCATTTCAGCACATAGCACCTGCAGAGCGTCTCCTTGGAAGTCGAGTCCGTTCCTTTTTATTTTGTAATTATGCCGTAGATATGATTTAGCATGTCTTCACCTTTGACAATGGTCTCAAGAGTTTTACATGTTGTTAAGGTAAAAAACGCATTCTTTTACATTTAGGGGGGCTTATTTACAGGACCCTTGCGCCGCCGGTGCGTCACTTTTAAAATGGGAAAAAGTGACGTACGGTCGGCGCAAGGGTTGTGTAAATAAGCCCTAGGGTGTGGTTAAACGTTGTGTACAAGTCATAGACATAAAGAGAAGCTTCAATACATAAGCAGTATAAGCAAAATCATGTGTAGTTAGTGTTCAGTGAAATGCCAAGAATTGTTCCAAACAGAAATGGCAGAGGCAGTGGCTGGTTTCTAAGCGCAGAATCCCCCCCCGCCCCCTCTTTTGTAATTAGGGCTTTCGGTTTTATGGTATTTATGTTTTTTGACCTTTCCATCTATATTCATCCATATTTATTTTGTAATTACTTTGTCCGCATTTACTCATTTTTAATGTGGGTTTTCGAAAAAATGAATCTGCAACTGGTGTATTTCTATATTATTTTAAGTGATAAATGTCCACTCACACTTGAATGTTTGGTGGGTTTTAATGCTATAAGTCCCTACATGTGATACATCAATTCACTCACATGGAAATATGAACATTGTAGTACAAACACACATGAATATGTACCACTATTCAAAAAGCGTTAGGAAACTTTCTCTCTTTTTTGTTATCTGCAAAACTTTTTTGGAACAAAAAACAAATCCTTATTGTATGATTACCTAAAATCTTTAACAAAAACAATAGCATAAAAAGGCACCAGGTATAAAAATATAACAAGGCATGTGCCCGGAGATTGACCGTTCCAGTGCCCCCACGGGTCGGCATGGAGAGAGGGGCCTCTCGGACTTCGTCACAGCCATGGGGATGGGGGATCTGTGGCGGGCGCAGAACCCCACACTTAGACAATATACGTTCCACTCGGCACGACACGGGTCCTTTTCCAGGATTGACCATTTGTTTACTCGGTCGGATCAGATGGGGGAATTTGGCACCACTACACATATGGCACGGGGGATCTCGGATCACTCTCCTGTCTGTACCACCATCAGGGGCCCTATCGTAAACAGAGCGGTCTTTCCGAGAATAGATCCCTGGCGCCTCCGGGACCCTGAAATTGGCGATAAGCTGAGGGGTGGGTCTGAGCTGTATTTCAAGGAGAACCAGGGGTCAGTGGATTCCCAGATTATCCTATGGGAAGCATATAAGACGGTGTTGCGGGGCATGGCTCAATCACTTATTGGGGCGAAAAAGAAGGAGGAGTCCCTCCAGACTCGGCTCCTCGAGATTGAAATACATCAGTTGGAGGGAGACGCGGCTACTGCCCCATCCTCGGATCTTTGCCACAGGCTAAAATTAAAACAGAGGGATCTTAGGGCCTTGGCGGAGTGCGAGGCCCGAGCCTATGCGCTGGCCACTCAGCACCGGATCTACGACGTTGGCGACAAGGCACTGAAATTGTTGGCGTGGCTGGAGCGCCGGGACAGGGAGCGTACGTGGGTAGCTGCGGTACGGGACAAAGAGTGCAACCTATGCTCGTCCAGCGCAGATATAGCAGAGGCCTTTGCGGCTCATTTTGAGAGAGTGTACTCACCTGTGTGCACTAGAACCGAGGAAGACTGCGAGGACTTTTAAGGGACTTTGCGCTTCCAGCACTGACCGAGGAGATGCGTGAACGTATGGAGGTAGACGTCACGGTAGAGGAGCTTGCCAAGGCGCTCAACTCCCTGCAGTCGGGCAAGGCATCGGGTCCTAATGGGCTACCGATCGAAATTTATAAAAGACAGGCCTCGATTGTAACAGCCCCCATGCTCGCAATGCTTCAGGAGGCGCGTGAGCGTGGGTATCTGCCCCCTGATCAGAGAGAGGCCATGATCGTGGTGATCCACAAGGCTGGAAACCAGCAGACCAATGTGCATCATACCGGCCGATCTCTCTGCTAAATGTGGAAGTGAAGGCTCTTGCCAAGGTCCTGGCGGATCGTATACTGTCGGTGGTTACCGAATTGGTCCATGTGGATCAATCCGGCTTTATCCCACGTAGAAGTACCCGTCATAACCTCCGGCGTCTCTATGGGGTTCTGTATATGACCAAGGATGTTGGAGACACCCAGACGGCATTGATGGCGCTGGACGCCTCGATGGCCTTCGACAGCATAGAATGGCCCTACTTGTTTATGGTACTTCGGCGGTTGGGCTTTGGACCGATCTTCTGTAGCTGGGTACGGCTCCTATATAGACGACCGACGGCTAGGGTGCGGGTTAACGGGGCTGTGTCTCGGGCCTTCTCCCTGCGGAGGGGGACAAGGCAGGGATGCCCTCTGTCCCCTCTCCTCTTTGCCCTGGCGCTGGAGCCCTTGGCCCACTGGATCAGGAGGGACCCCCTGATTTGGGGTCTAGCGGCAACGGATGAATGGGAGGAGCGTATATCTTTATACGCTGATGACATTATCCTCTACCTGGCTAGACCATACCACTCGATTGCCCGAGTAGTTCACTTATTCGAGTTGTTTGGTAGCTATTCCGGATATACCATTAACTGGTCGAAGTCTGTGATTTTCCCCTTGTCGGGTTCTCCCCCTCGAGTCCCGTCCAGGTGCTCTGCTCCTGTGGTCCTGGAGGGATTCAAGTATTTGGGGGTGTATGTAACGCGTAGCAAACAGGAGTTTTTTGAGAGGAATCTCGAGCCCCAGCTGACTCGCCTGCAAGCCGATGTGGCCCACTGGCGCACTCTCCCACTCTCTCTTATGGGTCGGGCGGCAATGTTTAAGATGCTCACGCTGCCGAGGCTATTGTATGTTCTGCAGAACACCCCTTATCAGATACCCACAGGTATTTTCAAACGGATTTCTCAGGCAGTGCGGACCTTGTTATGGGACGGACGGTCCCCTAGGGTGGCGCTACATAAATTACATAGGGGGGTGTACGACGGGGGGTTGGCGGTCCCAGATGTTAAATTATACTACTGGGCGGCACAATTGCAGGTGGTAAATGATTGGGTGTACACTGAAAGGGACGAACCCGCCTACCGAGTGGACAGAATGGTCATGCCACAGGGCACTTGCGAAACTCTCCTGTATGCCCGTAGACACCAGAAGACATGGCCGGACCACACTAGAGTAGTCTTCCACTGCTGGCAGGAGGCGAATCGACTCCTGGGCTGGGCCGGCAAGATAACCGAGAGAACTCCACTTTGGAGGGGGACCTGCTGAGAGACGTGGCGGCGTTAACAGGGTTTAAGGGATGGCAGCAAATAGGTATTGAGTATTTGGGGGATGTCTGGAAAGGGGCGCCATCCGTACTTTTGAATATCTCCAGAAGGAGTATAGCTTACATACCTCACAGAGATACCAGTACATATGCCTCCAGCATGCCCTACGCTCTCACATACCAAGCGGTACAGTAATCCCGGAGTACTCCCCGATGGAAGATCGTTTATTACTTGATCCCATTGCGGAGAAACCCACATCTACAATTTACCGGAAACTGATAAACAATATACCCGATCCCTTGGTTGGTCTCAGGGCGGCCTGGACCCGGGACCTGGGGAGCCTCGATGAGAAGAACTGGCAGGACGCGCTCCAGGGGCCCAGGGAGATTGCTATCCGTTCTAGGTTTAGGCTTGTACAGTTCAAAATCCTCCATCGTACATATTATCCTCGCACCCATCTGTATACAGGGGGAAGGTGTCAGTCAGCGCTTTGTGTGCGGGGTTGTCAACAAGAGGGCTCCTTCTTCCACATCATTTGGGAGTGTCCGGGGATCGGTTCCTTCTGGGTGAAAGTTACGGATATAATGTCTAGGGTGGTGGCGATGCCTGTTCCGATGGACCCAAAGTGGCTTCTCTTGTTGATCAAAGGGGACAATGTCTGGACGAGATATGTGGAGCTTTGGCTAGCCCTGGCCGCAGGGGTGGCGAAACGGAATATTGCTAGAGCATGGGGGTGCGGGCGCCCCTCTATGGGAGGACTGGCAGCGGGACCTAGACTGGTGCCAAAGAGCGGAAGAAACGGTGTACAAAAGCAGAGGGTGCACGAAAAAATGGAAGAAAATATGGGCGCCTTGGCGTAAATTTAGAGAGGCGGGTGCCGCCTTGGAGGAGTAGTCAATTTGTATTGATGATCGACACTTGTGTTTCCCTGACGTGTAATGTTCAGTTGATGTCTGCACTGCTCCCCAATGTGCTATTTTTACATGGAATGGTATTGTATGGTCTTATGAGCACTATTAATAATAAAAAAGATTTTCAAAAAAAAAAAAAAAAAAAAAAAAAAAATAACAAGGCCATCTGAATTCAATCAATCAATCAATCAATCAATCAAGGGAATTATAAGCGCGCTACTCACCCGTGAGGGTCTCAAGGCACTGGGGGGGTGGGGGGAGGGGGTCAGCAGTTCCGTATCAGTTGAAGAGCCAGGTCTTCAGAGCCTTCCTGACGGTGTTCAGGGAAGGGGCGCATCTTATGTCTCGTTCCAGGTCTTGACCGCGATGTAGGAGAAGAATCTTCCCCCTGCTCTGGCTCTGCGGATGCGCAGGGTTTCAGCGAGGAGGAGGTTGGCGAAACGGAGGTTTCTTTTGGGTACGTGGAGGGTGATTCTGTCGTTGAGGTATTGGGGTCTGGTGTTGTGTAGGCATTTGTAGGCGTGGGTGAGTATCTTGAAGGTGACTCTTTTCTCGACGGGGAGGCAGTGGAGCTTGCGTAGGTGTCGGCTGATGTGTTCGTGTCGAGGGATACCAAGGACGAGTCTGGCGGCGGTGTTCTGTATCGTCTGGAGCTTGCGGAGTAGAGACTTGTTGATGCCGGTGTAGAGGGCGTTTCCGTAATCCAACCTGCTGGTCATGAGTGCGTGGGTGGCTATCTTCCTTGCATCGGGGGGGGATCCATTTGAAGGTCTTACGGATGATGCGGAGAGTGTTGAAGCAGCTGGAGGCGATGGCGTTGACCTGTCGGTTCATGGAGAGGGAGGAGTTGAGTATGATGCTGAGGTTTTTGGCGTGGTCCGTGGGGGTCGAGGGGTTGCCGAGGGCGGGGGGCCACCAGGTGTTGTTCCATGCCGATGGGGTGGTTCCGAGGAGGAGGACTTCTGTCTCCTCTGAGTTGAGTTTTAGGCAGCTGTTACTCATCTAGGCTGCAATGTCCTGCATTCCTTCCTGGAAGCTGAGTCTGGTGGTGGTGGGGTCCTTGGTGAGGGAGAGGATGAGCTGGGTGTCGTCGGCGTAGGAGACTATGCTGAGGCCGTGCTGTCGGACGATGGCGGCGAGGGAGCCATGTAGATGTTGAAGAGGGTTGGGCTGAGTGATGATCCCTGTGGGACTCCGCAGTTGATTTCCGTTTGTTCGGAGAGGAAGTGTGGCAGTCTGATCCTTTGGCTTCTGCCGGTGAGTAAAGATCGGATCCAGTCGAGGGTGGTGCCTTGTATGCCGGCGTCATGGAGTTTGGCTGTGAGTGTGCGGTGGGAGACGGTGTCGAAGGCTGCTGATAGGTCGAGTAGAATCAGGGCTGCGGTGTGGCCTTGGTCGAGGAGGGTGCGGATGTCATCGGTAGCGGCGAGTAGGGCGGTCTCGGTGCTGTGGTTGCTTCGGAATCCAGATTGAGAAGGGTCGAGGATGGAGTTGTCTTCGATGAACCTTGTCAGTTCTGCGTTGATGGTCTTCTCGGTGACTTTTGCCGCAAAATGGAGGAGCGAGATGGGTCGGTAGTTCTTGAGGTCCGTCGGGTCTGCTGAGGGCTTCTTGAGCAGGGGCGTGACTTCTGCGCGTTTCCAGTCATCGGGGAAGGAGCCGGTCTCGAAGGTGGTGTTGATGGTGCGTTGTAATACAGGTGCGATAGCTGTGGCGGCTCTGTGGTATATGTGAGGTGGACAGGGGTCTGTGGGGGCCCCGGAGTGGATGCCTTTCATGGTTGCGGCGGTCTCTTCGGTCGTGATCGGTGTCCAGGCGGAGATGGTGGGCTGGCTGGCGTTGCTGGAGGGCGGGCTGACTGCGGGGTCAGGCGTGTGGTCGTTGAAGTTGTCGTAGAGGTTCTTTAGCTTCAGGTGGAAGTAGAATCTGAGTTTGTCACAGAGGTCCTGGGAGGGGGTGATGTCCGTGGCTTCGCTGCGGGGCTTGGTGAATTCCTGGATGACGCTGAAAAGTTCCTTGGAGTTGCTGGAATTGGTGAGGATTCTGTTGTGGATGAAGGTCCTTTTGGTGGTTTTGATGCGTTGATGGTATTCCGTCAGAGCGTCTTGTAGGTGGTGTCGTTTTCCGGTGTCTTGCTGTTTCTCCAGTTCTTCTCCAGGCGTCTGCAGGTGCGTCTGGCTTCTTGGAGATCGGTGGTGAACCAGGCAGCTTTTCTGGGGCATTGCTTGTCTGGGTTGCGTAGCGGGGCGAGCTTATCTGCGCAGTTGGCGATCCAGGTGTGGAAATCCATGGCCGCAAGGTTAGCGTCGGTTGCAGAGGTGGGGGTGTTGCCGTTGAGGGTGGAGTTGAGTTGTTCCTCGGCTGACTCTGCTCCAGTTCCTACGTGGGGGGCGCGGAGCAGGTTCGGGTGGCTTGGGTTTGTTGACGAGGAAGTGTACGCAGTGGTGGTCGGTCCAAGGGGGCTGCGTGGTATGGCTGAAGTGAACGCTGCTACCTCCAGCAAAAATGGGGTCGAGAGTGTGTCCTGCCTTGTGGGTCGGTGTGGTGATGAGTTGTTTTAGTCCGATGTTGGCGAGGTTGTCACGGAGGGTGGCGGAGTTGGGGTCGCTGGGGTTGTCGAGGTGGAACTTCAGGTCTCCGATGAGTATGTAGTCCGTGGTGGCGATGGCGTGGGGTGCGATGAGGTCGGTGATGGTGTCGGCGAAGATTGCCCGGGGGCCGGGGGGTCTGTAGGCGAGGGTGCTTCAGAGTGTGGTGTTGGGGCTGGTCTGGACCTGGAAGTGCAGGTGTTCGGCGGCGGGGAAGTTTTCGCTGGAGGTGGTGAGGCGGAAGGAGTTTTTGTGTGTGATGGCGATGCCTCCTCCCGGGTGGTTGGGGCGGTCCTCCCTCTGGACCTTGTACCCATCCGGGATGGTGATGTCGGGGGCCGAGGAGGCGTTGGTCTAGGTTTCCATGAAGAAAGCGACGTCGGGTGCGAGTGAGTCCAGGAGGTTCCAGATTTCCACAGCGTGTCGGTGCACGGAGCGCACGTTGAGGAGGATGCATCTTAGGGCGTCGGCGGTGTTGGCGGTTGGGGCGGTGGTGAAGGAATGGCGGCAATTGCGGCAGGAGAACTGGCCGTGGGTCGTGCTCGGCGCAGCCTGCTGGCAGTTGTTGTTCCGTCCGGGGTTGAGTGCAAGGAGGGTGGCGGCGTCGTAGCCGTGGATGGTTGGAGATCCAGGGTCCCTGGTGCTGGTCGCGGATGTACGCAGACGGGCTTGCCTTTGGCGTGCCTTCGGCGCAACCGCGCAGCAGCCGCCATAAAATAGGAAAGGGGGAGGGACGCGCAGCTGGGAGGTGGGAGCGGGGACCGTCAGGGGGGAGGGGTCGCAGGGGCAGTAGCGGCAGGAACGGGACGCAAAGTAACAACAGAGTGGGGCACAACAACCAAAATTTACAGAATAAGGCAAATTAAAAGGCAGAATAACAGAATTAAAAGAAAAGGCGAGTACAGTCACAGAAAAGGGAAAGGCAAGAGTACAGGCGCAGTCAGGATACGGCAACAACAGGCAGAGCCGGGCACAGAGCGGAGCGGCCGCGAACACCTACCAGGTGGAGGTCAGCGGGTCGGCGGCGGAGCAACGCACAGCGGAGCTGCTGGGGAGAGAGCAGGCCTTAGACCAGAGGTCAGAGGTCTTGCTCGCGCTCCCCCGCAGCGGCCGCCATAAAATAGGGAAGGGGGGAGGGACGTGCAGCTGGGAGGCGGGAGCGGGGACCGTCAGGGGGAGGGGCCGCAGGGGCAGTAGCGGCGGGAACAAGACACAAAATAACAACAGAGCGGGGCACAACAACCAAAATGACAGAATAAGGCAAATTAAAAGGAAGAATAACAGAATTAAAAGAAAAGGCAAGTACAGTCACAGAAAAGGGAAAGGCAAGAGTACAGGCACAGTCAGGATACGGCAACGACAGGCAGAGCCGGGCACAGAGAGGAGCGGCCGCAAACACCTACCAGGTGGAGGTCAGCGGGTCGGCGGCGGAGCAACGCACAGCGGAGCTGCTGGGGAGAGAGCAGGCCTTAGACCAGAGGTCAGAGGTCTTGCTCGCGCTCCCCTGCAGCGGCCGCCATAAAATAGGGAAGGGGGGAGGGACATGCAGCTGGGAGGCGGGAGCGGGGACTGTTAGGGGCCTCAGGGGCAGTAGCGGCGGGAACAGGATGCAAAATAACAACAGAGCGGGGCACAACAACCAAAATTACAGAATAAGGCAAATTAAAAGGCAGAATAACAGAATTTAGAAAAAGGCAAGTACAGTCACAGAAAAGGGAAAGCAAGAGTACAGGCGCAGTCAGGATACGGCAACGACAGGTGGAGCCGAGCACAGAGCAGAGCGGCCTCGAACACCTACCAGGTGGAGGTCAGCGGGTCGGCGGCGGAGCAACGCACAGCGGAGCTGCTGGGGAGAGAGCAGGCCTTAGACCAGAGGTCAGAGGTCTTGCTCGCGGTCCCCGCAGCGGCCGCCATAATATAGGGATGGGGGAGGGACGTGCAGCTGGGAGGCGGGTGCGGGGACCGTCAGGGGCTGCAGGGGCAGTAGCGGCGGGAACGGGACGCAAAATAACAACAGAGCGGGGCACAACAACCAAAATTACAGAATAAGGCAAATTAAAAGGCAGAATAACAGAATTAAAAGAAAAGGCAAGTACAGTCACAGAAAAGGGAAAGGCAAGAGTACAGGCACAGTCAGGATACGCAATGACAGGCGGAGCCGGGCACAGAGCGGAGCGGCCTCAAACACCTACCAGCTGGAGGTCAGCGGGTCGGCGGCAGAGCAACTCACAGCGGAGCTGCTTGGGAGAGAGCAGGCCTTAGACCAGGGGCCAGAGGTGCTGCTCGCGCTACCCCGCAGCGGCTGCCATAAAATAGGGAAGGGGGAGGGACGTGCAGCTGGGAGGCGGGAGCGGGGACCGTCAGGGGGGAGGGGCCGCAGGGGCAGTAGCGGCGGGAACGGGAAGCAAAATAACAACAGAGCAGGGCACAAGAACCAAAATTACAGAATAAGGCAAATTAAAAGGCAGAATAACAGAATTAAAAGAAAAGGCAAGTACAGTCACAGAAAAGGGAAAGGCAAGCGTACAGGCGCAGTCAGGATACGGCAACGACAGGCGGAGCCGGGCACAGAGCGGAGCGGCCTCGAACACCTACCAGGTGGAGGTCAGCGGGTCGGCGGCGGAGCAACGCACAGCAGAGCTGCTGGGAAGAGATCAGGCCTTAGATCAGAGGTCAGAGGTCTTGCTCGCGGTCCCCCGCAGCGGCCGCCATAATACAGGGAAGGGGGGAGGGACGTGCAGCTGGGAGGCGGGTGCGGGGACCGTCAGGGGCTGCAGGGGCAGTAGCGGCTGGAACGGGATGCAAAATAACAACAGAGCGGGGCACAACAACCAAAATTACAGAATAAGGCAAATTAAAAGGCAGAATAACAGAATTTAGAAAAAGGCAAGTACAGTCACAGAAAAGGGAAAGCAAGAGTACAGGCGCAGTCAGGATACGGCAACGACAGGTGGAGCCGAGCACAGAGCAGAGCGGCCTCGAACACCTACCAGGTGGAGGTCAGCGGGTCGGCGGCGGAGCAACGCACAGCGGAGCTGCTGGGGAGAGAGCAGGCCTTAGACCAGAGGTCAGAGGTCTTGCTCGCGGTCCCCGCAGCGGCCGCCATAATATAGGGATGGGGGAGGGACGTGCAGCTGGGAGGCGGGTGCGGGGACCGTCAGGGGCTGCAGGGGCAGTAGCGGCGGGAACGGGACGCAAAATAACAACAGAGCGGGGCACAACAACCAAAATTACAGAATAAGGCAAATTAAAAGGCAGAATAACAGAATTAAAAGAAAAGGCAAGTACAGTCACAGAAAAGGGAAAGGCAAGAGTACAGGCACAGTCAGGATACGCAATGACAGGCGGAGCCGGGCACAGAGCGGAGCGGCCTCAAACACCTACCAGCTGGAGGTCAGCGGGTCGGCGGCAGAGCAACTCACAGCGGAGCTGCTTGGGAGAGAGCAGGCCTTAGACCAGGGGCCAGAGGTGCTGCTCGCGCTACCCCGCAGCGGCTGCCATAAAATAGGGAAGGGGGGAGGGACGTGCAGCTGGGAGGCGGGAGCGGGGACCGTCAGGGGGAGGGGCCGCAGGGGCAGTAGCGGCGGGAACGGGAAGCAAAATAACAACAGAGCAGGGCACAAGAACCAAAATTACAGAATAAGGCAAATTAAAAGGCAGAATAACAGAATTAAAAGAAAAGGCAAGTACAGTCACAGAAAAGGGAAAGGCAAGCGTACAGGCGCAGTCAGGATACGGCAACGACAGGCGGAGCCGGGCACAGAGCGGAGCGGCCTCGAACACCTACCAGGTGGAGGTCAGCGGGTCGGCGGCGGAGCAACGCACAGCAGAGCTGCTGGGAAGAGATCAGGCCTTAGATCAGAGGTCAGAGGTCTTGCTCGCGGTCCCCGCAGCGGCCGCCATAATACAGGGAAGGGGGGAGGGACGTGCAGCTGGGAGGCGGGTGCGGGGACCGTCAGGGGCTGCAGGGGCAGTAGCGGCTGGAACGGGATGCAAAATAACAACAGAGCGGGGCATAACAACCAAAATGACAGAATAAAGCAAATTAAAAGGCAGAATAACAGAATTAAAAGAAAAGGCAAGTACAGTCACAGAAAAGGGAAAGGCAAGAGTACAGGCACAGTCAGGATACGGCAATGACAGGCGGAGCCGGGCACAGAGCGGAGCGGCCTCAAACACCTACCAGTTGGAGGTCAGCGGGTCGGCGGCAGAGCAACTCACAGCGGAGCTGCTTGGGAGAGAGCAGGCCTTAGACCAGGGGCCAGAGGTCCTGCTCGCGCTCCCCCGCAGCGGCTGCCATAAAATAGGGAAGGGGGGAGGGACGTGCAGCTGGGAGGCGGGAGCGGGGACCGTCAGGGGGGAGGGGCCGCAGGGGCAGTAGCGGCGGGAACGGGAAGCAAAATAACAACAGAGCGGGGCACAAGAACCAAAATTACAGAATAAGGCAAATTAAAAGGCAGAATAACAGAATTAAAAGAAAAGGCAAGTACAGTCACAGAAAAGGGAAAGGCAAGCGTACAGGCGCAGTCAGGATATGGCAATGACAGGCGGAGCCGGGCACAGAGCGGAGCGGCCGCGAACACCTACCAGGTGGAGGTCAGCGGGTCGGCGGCGGAGCAACGCACAGCGGAGCTGCTGGGGAGAGAGCAGGCCTTAGACCAGAGGTCAGAGGTCTTGCTGAATTATGCCGTAAAGTGACGCCGTATAAAAGTGTGAAATGTCACAACGTTTATTGTCAAGCATGGTTGACAGCGCCGGAAGATACTACAGCCAAGAGGTGTGGAAATACCAAGTGATTTATATAACGAGTGCAGAATAACGCAACACTGGGCAAGGCAAAAGCCGGGAGGGTACGTGAGCGTGCAGTGATGTACCGGGCAGGCGCGCGTACATGAGTATGTGACAGAATTAATACGGCATATGACGTGGGTTAAAAGTGATACTCCTTCCAGGACAGTAATAGTCTGGTGTTAGAACCAACGATGCATGCTGTCTAAGCGCGTGAATCTGTATGGCGCCCCACCACGAAATTATGCCTGAGATAGGCGAAGTGCTAGATGGAGAGTCAGAGCCGTGTGCAGGCCCCTTGAATGGTGAATCCTTCATGCATACCAATCTGCTCCTTGGAGATCTAGGGTGCAAGGTGCAAGAGTGAAATCGTTTAAGCCAGTTCATGTGGGATGCTCCTCCAGAAGGTCTTACTGCGGCAATTGACGATCAGCGTCTTTTATCACTGTTACGTGGGTTGTTCTTAATATCCTTGCTGCTTCCGTGTAGAACTTGCCGATTCGTGCAAGGGCCATCAGTGCTGTGATGGTGTAAATGAGCGTTAAGGCCTCTTTGCTTGTTCTTATGCCATTTTGCAGGAACGTTGGTCTTAGATATGGCCGTCTCTGTCCCAGCAGAACTGGGCAGCAGCAGATGATGTGCTCAGCTGATTCTGTGTGCCTTGTTTCCTGGCAGTCTGTGTTTCCAGTGGGCCCTGTAATCTCATTTGGCAGTGTTAGGGGCCTGGTTCTCAGTATGTTCTATAGGGCTTGCCTTCCCAGCCCTGCTTTCAGATATGGTTGACTTGCTGTGGTTTCATGTGAGTAGGTGAGACCCTCTGCACCAGGGATGTGTCTGATTCATTCACGGTCCTGTGACCTTGAGATGCGCTTGCCCTGTTTCTTTAGCAAACTTTTCAGGGTGGCCACTGTTAAGGATGTGTCAATTATGGTGTCGGGGGGAAGCCCAGTGACTCATTAGCCTTTGAGAGATACCTGGCCCAATGGCTGTTGTTGTCCTGGAAAACTGCTTTTCGTGCTTCCCTGAATGTGTTGTGACCCACCTTGGTCGCACGATGGTAAAATATAATGATGTCTTTTTTGCATTCGATGTCCATTGTTGAAATATTGAACTGCAGCCGAATCAATGTGCACCTTGTTGAGTATGGAAGTTTGAATACCTTTCGGTAAGCCATTATATGCAGTCGCTCCAGTTTTTCGGTGAGTTGACCCGGGAAGGCGAGGTGGCCGTAGCTCAGTGTTGGTATTAATTTTGCTTTCATTACCCGTCAGATACCCTCTGAAGAGTAGCTTTGGAGCTTGTGATTTATTTTGCATAACCCATATGCAACCTTAGCTGCCTTTGCTTCAAGGGCCTTGGCCTGTAGGGTTGATCTACCAGTGTCTGTGAGTTGTATTCACAGATAATTATATTTGTTGGCAGTGGTGATCCTTAGCGGGCCAAGATGCCATTCCAGCAGATGCTTTTTTGATTTGTGGCCAAAGACCAGGACCTTCGTTTTTGGGGCATTCACTTGGAGTTTATTTTCCATGTTATATAGATATAAAGACTCCAGTGCCCTTTTCAGGGCGATTCTGGTATGATCCAGTAGTACCAGATCGTCAGCGTACTGCATAATGGGGAGTCTGAGATGGTCTAATTTGGGTGGAAAGATGTTAACTTTCAATAATGCCTCTCCCAGGTCCGCGGTGTATAGGTTAAACAGGGTGGGAGCGATCACGCAACCCTGTTTTAGCCCTTTGTTGGTGTAGATCTTGGCCGTCATGTGGGTCTGCGTGAGCTTGGTACGAACCCATGAGCCCATATGGAGCATCATAATGGCCGCCAAGAGCTTCCTCGGGATGCCCCACTTTGCAAGTTTTGCTCAGAATATGTTGCGGTCGATGCCATCAAAGGCGGCGCTGTAATCGACAAAACAGGCATAAAGCGGTGGCGAGGCGATCTCTGTGACTCTTGTTGCCAGATATGACAGGGCAATGGAATTGTTCAGCGTGGATGAATGGGGCCGGAATCCTGCATGGTATTGAGGTATAATATGATTTTTATTTATCCAGGCCTCTAGCTCTTTCAAGAGCACTTTTGCAAATGCTTTCCCATCAATGTCCAGCAAGGCGATCAGTCTGTAAATCTCTGGTCGGGAGGCGTCCTCCTTTTTGTAGATGTGGTGCAAAATGGAGCCTTTCCATGAGTCAGGTACTGCCGATGTGTTGAAGCATTGATTAAACAGGCTGTACATGTGAGGGGCCCAAAATTCTCGGTCTTCATTGAAGATGCTGCCCGGTGGACCGCTCGGTCCAGGAGCCCCGTCCTTCTGGATGCCCTTCAGGATAGAGAGAGTTTCTTTTTTCCCGTAGTAACGGTGTGGGCTACCTCAAGTTCACCAGGATGGTTGCCCTCCGCCTCCATGAATTTTCAAGGGGTTTGTCTGGGTCGACATAGAGCTTTGCTGCATAGGCTGCCCATTCATTGGCAGGTACAGCGTTCTCTGTGTGGACTCCGCCATTGAGGCTGCTGACATAGCTCCAAAATTCCCTGTTTTTATTGGGCGCTAGTAGGGCGTAAATAAGTTTCCATTTCTCCTCTATATGAGTGTGTTTCAGCTGCCAAATGGATTTTTTGTGCGATTTTCTAGTGTTTTGCAGATTTCTTTTGTCTGCGCGCACTTTTCCCTCCTATGCTGTAGCTCTGCCTGGCGGAACTGCGAAACTTGTCAATCTGCACAGCTATGGGCCTGGTAGTCATGACTGACATCATTGAAAATCACTCAAGAATTTATCATTTTTCCTGATTAAAAGTAAATACAGACAGGTCACAGTGACTAGACGGTTTCCTGTACCTGCAAATATGGAAAAGTGAGAAGTCCCTACGGTATCATAGAGGGAGTGCACACCCAGTTTCTGCTGCTGGGCGCGCAGTTTGTTTGCCAACAAGCGGCCTCCCTATCGCCCCCCACGTAAAAAGCGTGGCACAAGCATAGTGCTGCACATTGCACTCTGTCAAGGTCAATGCTGCCCAAATGTGCGCTTGCAGCAATTAATTGACACCAGTTTCTTGGGGCCCTCGTCCGCTGATGTATGCCTTCTAGCTCTTTTACCTGTCTAGATAGCTGGTCCCTCTTTTCCCTGCGTAGTTTATTATCCGCAGCTGAGATGGCTGTAAGTTCCCCACAGATAACAGTTTTAAGGGCCTCCCAGAGTGTTGCAGTGGAGATGTCAGGGGTTTAGTTGAGAGCAAGATAGTGAGTAATAGCACGACGAATTTGCTGCACAACTTCAGGGCATTGTAACAGGGTGTCCATCATCCGCCACATCCGAGTCGGGCGAGGCATAGGGGGAAGCCTAATTTCCAGAGTCACAGCTGCATGGTCTGAGAGGGGAGAATCTCCACAGTGGAAGTGAGTGTGAGGATGTCTTTCATGCCTAGGAAGTGGTCCAGTCAGGCGTACGTCTTGTGTGCATGGGAAAAGTAGGTGTAGTCGTGGGTGTGAGGATGTAGTGTCCTCCAGATGTCTAGAAACCCTGTGTCTGTAAGCCATCTATGCTCCTCTGTCATTAATTCCCCGACTTGGCCATGTCTATGTATTGATCGATCCAAGTCATTGTCCACGACCAGGTTGAGGTCGCCCCCCAATAGGACCCTCTGTTCCTGAGTGTGTAGAACATCTGATAGGGTTGTGCGCAGGAATGCCTCCTGGCCCTCATTCAGGGCGTAAATGGAAGCTATTACAAACAACTAGCTGTTAAGGGTGAGGGAAAGTGAAAAGAAGGCGGCCTTTCACTACCGCCACTTTGGGACCAGTTTGCCCCTCAAAAGTGTGGGCCACCAAGATAGCCACCCCCACTGTTTTAGTATGACCTGAGGAAAAGAACTGGTGAGGGAAGGTTCGGGAACGGAGTCTGTTATAATCTTGCGGGAGGAGGTGTGTCTCCTGAAGTAGGCAGACATCTGCCTTTGAGTCCTCCAAGTAAGAGAGGACTGCCCTGTGCTTCACTGGGCTGTTGAGACCCTTTCATTAAGGGAAAGTACCCTAAGAGGAATGTCTCCAATTGCGCAGCAGGAGTGAATCAACAGCTGCCCCTACCGATGACCAATGCAGAAAGTGAGAACTGGTTTGGCAACTCAGTGAACCCATCACCCATTCATGTGTCCTGTGTTGCAATTGCTGTAGGTGTGAGCATATCCCGAAACAAACAGAACCCCAGAAGAAAACTCATGCACAAATGCAAACATAAACATAAATTTTGGTGAAGCGGGAAATAGTTCACAGTTCCAAACAACAAAAGTAGGGGTTTGTCCGTGACCATATCTCCCAGCTCCCCGAACCCGCCGCCCAGTCACCCGTGATGCAGTCTATGTTAATACCTTCCCAGCTTTATCATGAAGAGTCGGTCTTTGCAAGTTCACCGGGGAACGAGTCCAAGGCAGCCTGCTGATCATTGGCAATGGTGAGGGGGTCTGGTCGAGCAGATTTCCTTCCTGGCCCATAGGTTCGTCACCTGGGGCGACCACTGGCGGGGCGAGCTGGGGAGTCCCGAGTTGCGGCACTATCCATCGACCCAAAATCTTGCCGGTTTCCTCCAGCGATCTCAGCTGGAGGAGCTTCCCTTCCCATTGGAAAATGAGTCGGAATGGATGACCCCATGAGTAAGGTATTCCCAGGCTTCGAAGGTGTGATGTTGCCAGCTTAAAAGCGCGCCTCTTTTGCAAGGTCGTCGCCGCAAGGTCTTGGTAGAGGGTAGGTGTCTGATCCCTGAAAGTAAAGGGGCATTTCTCCCAGCCCTTGTGCAGAATTTCTTCTTTTAGTTGAAAGTCATGTATGCAGACCAGACTGTCTGCGTCAGGTGCCGTCTCTACCTGTGGGGGTCCGACTCCATGAGTCTGGTCCATTTTTATCTCCATGGTTGGGGAGGCGTCAAGGAATGCTCGGAAAAGATCTGTGACGAAGCCCACTAGATCCTTGCCTTCTGCTTTGGAGGATACACCCCTCATCCGGATGTTGTTCCGGCAAGATCTGTTCTCCAGGTCCTCAGCATGCGCTTGAAGATCCAGCTGCTGATTGCGGAGGCATAGGATTTCCTGCTGCAGTATTTCAATGTCTTCCACATGGTTGTTGTTGCCCTCCTCCTGAGTGGCCACGCGGTCTCCCAGCGAATCCATGTCCTTCCTAAGGTCCCTGATGTCGCTGGATAGGTCCCTTTTGACCTCCTGTAGATCCTCTCGAAGGGAGGTTAACAGAGACTCGAGGAAGGAGCGAGTCACTGGTTCCTCTAAGCCATCCTCACTCATTATAACTGGAGAGACCACCGGTGGGGGGTGGTCCCCGGCCCCCCAACCATCCGGTCTAGTGAGCATCTCCTTCACGCAGCGATCTTTCTTTGCTGTAGCTGCAGCCTTTGCCGGGTGGTCCAGGCAAGATCACTGGGGCTCCAGCGAGCGCCGACCACCGGGTCCTCAGTAGCTGGCCAGTGCTGGAACCAGAGGAGTCTGGTAAGTTTCCCAGGCCTAAGTTACTTTCGTTGTCCCTCCCGGTAGTATTCTCCCATGTGGCAAAGGTATTTGGTCCCAGACCCATGGCGCCCCCAGGGCCCGGAGTGCCTCCCCGGTTGCTCCCACAGATAAACAGCACAGTCAAGCTCATCCAAGGTGGGCGGGGGAGCACCTTTGCCTCAGGGTGCTCACTATAAGGGTCCGTTTCCTCTCTCTCTCTCTCTAGGGAGGATAGCAATTAAGGGGTATGCATGCCCAGTGCTTGCTGATCTCATTGCTTCTCTGCATGTGCAGAGGTCCCTAATGGTCCTGATAAGCACCAGGGGACCAGGCTCCCAGATAATCTCCTCCCCACAGCCTCCAGAGCCTGGCCCGGTTCTCTGCTCACCTCACACTGCAGACCGCACCCTCGGTCAATGTGCTCTTCGGGCATAACTTAGTCCCTCCTCAGGCCCCGCCGATGTGTGGTGAGCACTCTGCTCTGCTAACTGGTCTCTGCAGAGGGGGACCACCGCCGGTCACTCGGCTCTCTCCCTTGGGCCGCAGATCTCCAGGTGCGCTGGCCCCACCGCCTGCCACTCGCTGATTTTAGGCCCCTCTGGGCAAGAGCAGTCCCTCTCCTGCACATCAGGCCCGATCACCCCTCAAACTAGAGAGGGGTACAATGACCAAGGTCCCCGATCGTGCCTCTGGGGCTACGGCCCCATGTGCTGCTGGCCTCCTGAAGTCACGGCCGCGGCAAACAGGCCCGCCCCATCCAGCGCCTCTCTACCGGGGACCGCTATTGTCCCGCCGGCCGCCCGGTATGGGCCGCAGTATCTTTCTGCTTCAGCGCAGACTGCACTGGAGAACCAAGTCTTGCTCCGCAGCTGTCCTGAGGGCTCCAGAGAGGAGAAGGTATGTTGTGTTTGGCAGTAGATCGAGCCGCGGGCTGGAGAGACGAAGAAGAGCGTCTCACTTGGCCGCCATCTTGGACACGCCCCCTCCAGCGTCATTTTAGACGGAAAATTATGGGCAGTTGAAGCCAGTTACCACAATGGCTGCATCTTGTTGGTGGATGATCAAAACTGCTCAACTATCCATCACTCTTGTGTGGTTATTACATCTCATATCTTAACAGTTGAATTGACTGAAACTTCTGCTGGTGACAGGCATAGCCACATAGATGTCTGAAGTCACAGTCTCTGACAAGTTTGTCTTAGGCTTTAGTTCACCACCATGCTTACAAGAGCATCGAAATCATTTTGATTTTTTCAATTCAACTTTTATTTTTATTTGCATCAGTTAATTAAAACCATAGCAAAAAGAATAAATAACAATAAATAAGTCGTTAAAAATGTAAAATGTTTCTCGGTACTCGAGGCACTCTTCATTGCTGCTGGAACCTATGAGCAAGAACTCTCCACTCTGCACGTTACAATCAGGACTTGTTGTAATTTGGTGAGGAATTTGTTAAATTCGACAGTTCAATGTGGGATAATTGGGGTTTAGGCAGGCAATGATGGCCTGTGTACAGCTTCTGATCCCTCTAGAATTAACTGCTTTTCTCAATAATTCTCTCCTTGCTCCCTTTTGGCCTGGATAGATGCAGCCCAGGTCGGGTAGATCCTCGCTGGGTGAACCACATACACAACATGTGATGCCCTCTTTCGTTTGCCATGATGGTTTCTCTGCCAAAGATGGAAGAGCGAAGTGTCGAAGGGTAAAAAATTCCTGTTTCATGAAGGCTGAGTATGTTTAACTAAGATATGAGGCCGGTTTAAGCTGCTTGTTACTATTGACCAGCATCCATGTGTGTGATCTTTTTGTCAGAGCTAGTTTGACTTCGATCAAAGATTTTTCTTTAATGCACTTGTTTAAAAGCCTTTTAAAGGTCACATATGGTAGTGACTGGTCTCATAAGGCTTTCACTTGAAGTGCTGCTATGGCACTTTAAATCAAAGACTTGAATGATGACACAGAGGAGCTAGTTATTGTGGAGAAGAATATTTTGTTGAGGGAGCTTTCACAGGAATACTTCAACCTATAACAAAACCTTATAAAAGCACACTGTCTGGCAATTTTTTACTGTGAAAGGCCAAATTCTAGAAAAATCTGTGCCGTTGATGCGTTTTTTTGGAATCTTAAAAACTTGTCTGTTCACCTTGACAACTAAACTTTCAAGGGAGGCTGAGTCACAACCTCCTCACTACCATAATGAGTGTTGGGAGAAGTTTCCCTGCCATGACAGTTAGCTCTGGCCTTTTAGATTGTTTGAAAGGGTGCAAAAGGCTGCAATAAGCGCGTTACCTTTTCTTATTTGTAGCTGCCTTTGGGGAAGAAAGGTTACTTTGTAATCTATCAGGACACCCAGGTATTTGTATGCATCCACATTATCAAGGGGCTGCTTGTTCAAGGACCACGTTATACGACATTTGGTTCGCCTTGCAATGGATATTGTAGGAAAGGGCTGTTTTTGTATGGTCACAACCCCACTTTTTGCACCAATGCTGAGGGTTATGACTCTGAAAGTGAACTGGAGAATGCTGCCCAGGCCCCAGCGCCTTCTCCATAAAACTGTTATGTATAAATCTGCAACGACAGTTGACAAGGACTTTACCCCCCTTGTTAGTCCCTAGTATATGGTACCAGTTGTACCCAGGGCATGGGCGTTAGAGGGGTTCCCAAGGCTTGCAGCACTGTTTGTGCCACCCTGAGTGACCCAAGGAAAACTACAGATAGCAGGCCTGCCATAGCAGACTGCAGGAACAGTGTAAATTACTCCATTTCGACTTTGCCTTCACCATGTGTAGCAAAGTCAATGCACTGCTCTTAATATATGTCAATCACCTCTAAGGAAGGCCTCATGAGCCCAGGAGGGAGGGTGTCTTACATTAAAGGGCTGAGCATGTAAGTGCAAGCTTATATATCCCTATTGTGGCCATTACCATTTAAATGCACTAAAAGTGATAGGCGGTCCATAGGATAACATGGGCTGGCACCCGGGCAAACCCGAGGTTGGCAGCTCCATTAGGGCACCCCCTAAATAAGTCAGGATTTGTATCAAACAACGTGCCTCATACCCCGTGACATGAATCTCATATTGAGGGTGATGTGGCATGCACCTAGGTGACTACCTTAGAGGTTGCCTACCTGGTTGCCCCAGCTTCTCTGTGTTCTGGCTGCCAGCCCACGCTTGCTGCCATCAAGACACAATTCTGACCTCCTGTCAGGCAGTGTGAACACTCCCAAGAGTCAGGAACAAGAGCCTGAGCAGGAAGGAGGTCACACCGCCTCCCTCTCAGAATGGCTAGTGAAGTGGCACATCAAGGCGGTGAGCTTGAAAGGCTACACCGCCTCTGATATGCATCAGGGCTGCCTCCCAAGGAAGAAACAGCCCTCCCACTGCCCACAGACACATTTTCTCTCAGACAGGTAGCAAATTAGGTATGCAGGAGGTGCACACTCCCAGAAGGCTAGCCACACCTCTAGGGTGGGCTGCCTGGTCTGTACAGCTAAGGAAGACTTCTGCCATTTCTAAAAGTGGTCGAAATAGTGGGTTCTGTGTAGAAAAGATGACCCACACCACCGGATGTGGTCACCTCAGGGGCGGACTAGCTGCAGAGACTAGCAGCCCATTGGCCACTTGCTCCCACACCTCTAATTCCCCTAAATCTAGGATTTAAGGGACCCCTCTGACACCAGAGCCTCAGTTCTGAATCAACCTGCATCGAAGAGGACAAAGAAGAGACCAGCGTGTGCGACAAGAAGACTTGCACAAACCAAAAGATGGATAATCTCCACCTGTGGCAACTCTCCTGGAACTGCCTGATCGAGACTCGTCCTAGGTTAACTCTCGGTTCCCCCAGACAGAGTGACCCCTGTTAGAGCCTGAAGCACCCTCAGACTCACCTGGACTAGTGGCACCAGTCTCCTGCAATCTGCAGGTAAAATACCACTCCAGATCCAAAGAATTGGTGGCCATTGGATTGCCCAAATCCAGCTGGTCTAGTGTATTGTGGGAACTGTAGCCCTGCCTTCCACAAAGTTACAGGCAGCTACCGTGTGCTCCGGGACCACCAGATGTCAAAGTATCTTTTTACAAAGTTTACCAATGACTAGGCTTGTTGGTCGCCAGTCCGGCAACTGACCCATCCATTCAACCGACATCAGCAATGACCCCATTGTTGTGTTTTTGCATCTTGTTCCTTGCAGCACCAGGTAAGCAGCTCTCCTGCGACTTCCATTCAGCACCAAGGACAGCCAGGACAACTCTGCACCCGGGCTCCCCGGGCCTGGTAGAACTGAACTGACTGTCGTGGCTTGGTCCTGGGACCCACATCACCTTAACCCTCCTTGGGTTCCACGCAACTCAACCTGCAAGTGACTGATTGGCACTACCACTTTTTTTCCATTTTTCTAAATTAAGATAAAAATACACTTTAATTTTATAAATTGGTGTCATATTTCTATTAAGTCATGTCAATTACTTTCCGTTCATGTTGGTACTCTAAAATACTTAACACATGTTCCTCTAGTGAAGCCTGATTGCTCTTTACCACTCTACCAGGACTGAGCTAAGGATTTATTATTGTGAATCCAAGGATTATCTTTGGGGTCTGTGAAAGTATTAAATGGTGAAGCCTAACCAACATCACCACATAATACTCCACTTTCCTGCATTGGCGTTATAGCGGTGGGGCTCCTGAAACTGTGTTTCGCAGTACCATGTGGTCATAAGTGATTTTGCACGAGAAATTAATTGAATTAGCTTTAGACTCAAAAATATTTTTTTCAAAATATTTTCTATTTTTAAATTGGATTGTTAGGGCCATGTGTAGACCACACATTCCAATAGTACATTTAAAAAGTCTAAGTAAGTTAGGAAAAGGTTTAAAAGTTTTTAAAATTTTTAAAAAGGTCCCAACTTCCAATTAAAACGTTAGGCACAATGGAGGATGGTAGGGACCTCGACTTGTTACTCATCCTAGCCTGAGGATCACTGATCTGAGGGTTTTGTGCAAAGCAAGGGGCATTAGCTATAGGGCTACAGCTAAAAAAGAGAAACTTGAAAAAGCCCTCAGCTCTTATGAGAGAGAAAGGCTAAAGAGGGAGGGCCATTCCTCAGAAGAAGACCCTGAAGAGGGAGAGGATGAGGCCCAAGCCCAAATTGATGATGATGGGTAAGAAGTTAAAAACCCTAACTCTCCATCCTTTTCTAGACCCCACTTCACCAGTGGGAAGTAGCAGGAATCCCTGTAGTAGATCCCCCAGTGGTAAGGTGGCAGGAACCCTTGAGGAAGAGCATGACCTACTCTCCCTTGAGGAGAAAAAGCTGTAACTCAAGGAGAGGAGACTAGCCCTTGAAGATGGATTAAGATGGGTTTGAGGTCCAAAGATGGTAGCAGCAAGAGCAATAGAGAGAAGGAGGAATCCTTTGACGCTAAAATCATCCCCAAAGGGATTATCCCCAAGTTTAGTTATGGTGATAACATTGAAAAATGGTTCACAGTCTTTGAGAGGTCTTGCAAAATTAGAAGGATTGGTCACCAACACCCAGGCTCTCTACTTTGGGAGTTATTCTCAATAAAGAGCAGAGATAGACTGCTGATCCTTAATAAGGATGTGGCTGAGTCCTATCAGCATATGAAGGAGACCTCGATAGAAGGATTTGGACTGACCTTGGAAGAATTCAGATTGAAGTTTAGGGACAGCCATAAATGTCAAAACCAGACATGGGTGGACTTTGTGGTCTCTTGAGTCAAATCACTAGAAGGCTGTATAACAGGCAATGAGCTGGACACTTATGATGGGCTGTATAATGTAATTATGAAGGAGCACATTCTAACTAATTGTACCACAGAGAAATTGCATCAGTATTTCGTGGATTCCAAGTTGTCTTCTCCCAGAGAGCTGAGGAGGATAGCTGACAAATGGGTCAGAATGAGGGTGTCCAGGAAGACCCATGGTGGGAGTGACCACAAGAAGGGTGCTCAGACTTCCCAGCTGGGAAGGAGGTGAGCAACAAAGAGGATAAAAAGAAGGAGTTCTCTGAAGGTCCCCAAAGCTCTTTTCAGGAGGGTGGGCCCCAATACTACTCTCAGACCAAAGGCAAAGGGTATCCGGGTAAAAACTAGGATCCACCAAAGGCTTCTGGGTTGTGACATAACTATCATCAGGCAGGTCATAAGAAAGAAGATGCAGCATGCTACAAAAAGTCCCCCAGTGGTGGACAATCCAACGGATTGACTAGCTTAGGAGTGAGGGTTGAAGTGTTCTCCGCAGAGGCTAGAGGATACACAGAGGCTACTTTAGTTTCTCTGGGTGGAGTGGATATTAAAGCCCTGGCTGTCTTACCTCCAAGCCTGGAGACTTATAGACAAAGGCCTAAAATCAATGGACTGGGGTAGAGGCTCTGAGGGATACAGGTGCAAGTGTCACTATGGTGGCTGCTAGACTGGTTTCCTCAGGACAAATGATACCTGGTGTT
The DNA here is from genome assembly GCA_963921515.1 of Calotriton arnoldi. NCBI lineage: Eukaryota > Metazoa > Chordata > Amphibia > Caudata > Salamandridae > Calotriton > Calotriton arnoldi. Next base: position 25,490 of record CAWUFW010005061.1, read on the forward strand.
GGTCATCAGGTGTCCAGTGCTGACAATGAGACTAAGCTCCATCCAATGGCCTCAAAGAAAGTGGTTGTGTCCTCTGCCACCCCAGAGGAGTGTCTGTTGGGAAACCTTTTATTTTTAGCACTGGGAAACCCTTTCTAGGTAGCCATCTGCTGTACAAAATAGGTATAATAATAATAATTTGGAAATTATTGGAGACTTCTTCATGGGCAGAAGTGGAAAGGAAGGCTACTGCAGAAATCTAGGATCTCCCTGAGAGTACAGGCAGCATGTCAGGGAACTCATGAGAGCTTGAATACTGAAATAGTGGACCAAGGCACCGAAAGCAAGAGGAAGGGCAAGAAGTCAACTAAGGCAACTTCTAAGAGGTCACAGGACCAGGGGAAGAGTTCTCTTGAGGGAGATATCCTGGTGCCCGAGGAAGGAACAGCAACTGATGGAGTCTGGCCTGACCTGGCAGTGCTCCTAAGTGCAGGAGACCCTCCAGAGAGGACCTATGCCAATGGCAAAAGCCGTGCCCAACACTTGAAGACCTTAGGCATCAAGCTGCAGGGCAAGATGAGGGTGATGTCAGTGGTACACACCCGGTCTACTGGGAAGATGGGCTTCTATACACTGAGGCCAGGGACCCCAAACCAGGGGCAGCCAGGTGAATGGTGGTTCCCCAAATGTACAGATAGTTAATTCTGACCATGGCCCATACCATACTTAGCTAGACATCTGGGACAAACCAAAGCCTGGAACAGGTTGGTTGCCCATTTTTATTGGCCCCAGATGTCTGAAAAGGTGAAGGAGTTTTGTCACTCCTGTGTGACTAGTCAAGCCAGTGTCAACACAGACACACAACCAAAGGCTCCCTTAATTCCACTTCCAGTGGTTAGGACTCCCTGTGAAAGGGTAGGAATTGACATTGTTGGTCCCCTTGAGCCTTAAACTGCATCTGGGAATAGGTTTATTCTAGTGCCACTAGGAACCCAGAGACAATTCCTCTCAGGACTGTCACTGCCCCTGCAGTGACATTGGGCCTCTTAGGCATCTTCACCAGGATTGGGTTTCCTAAAGAGGTGGTCTCTAATAGAGGGGCTAATTTCATGTCTGCATATCTTAAGGCTCTGTGGGATGAATGTGGAGTGAGTCACAAGTTCATCAGCCCCTATCACCCTCAGTCAAATTATTTGGTTGAAATGTTCAACAAAACCATGAACGGCATGCTAACGGGCCTCTCTGAAAACCTCAGAAGGAGATGGGATGTCCTGTTACCTTGCCTGCTGTTTCCCTACAGAGAGGTGCCACAAAAGGGGGTTGCATTCAGCTCTTTTGAACTTTTGCTTAGCTATCCTGTAAGGGGTCCTTTGAGCCTAGTGAGGTAAGAATGGGAGCAACCTCTCAAAGAGCCCAAGCAGGAAATAGTGGACTATGTAATGGGCTTGCGTTCACGTATGGCTGAGTACATAAAGAGGGCAAATAAGCATCTAGAGGCCAGCCAGGAGCTCATCAATCACTAGTATGACCAGACGTCAGCACTGTGGAATACCAACCAGGTCAGCTGGTGTGGGTATTGGAGCCTTTGGCTCCTAGGGCCCTCTAGGACAGGTGGAATGGGCCCTATCCAATCTTGGAGAAGAAATAGGAAATCACTTTTTTGTGTAGTTCCTACTAATCCGTAGGACCTGTGTGTTTGTTGGACAACATAAACTTTGGGCGAGGTGCCTAGACTGATTCCGGGCACCCCCGTAGGATATGTTGGCCTAGAGCCCAGCTAGCTCACAGTGGCACCAAAAGCTCTCTTAACCTTACCACGGTGCAAATGGTTTCTGGCAACCACTGAACATGACAACCCTGATCCTTTATGGATCGTGAAAACACATCAGAACCTTTCGCTCAGTCACTCGTACTTACTTGTGCTCAGAGAAATATACAGAATACAAAGTGGGACATTTTCAATATATTTATTGAACCTACATTTTTCTTGTATAGAATATATGTGCTGCCTTAAATAGTAGACAGAAGCAGATGAAATTGATTACAAGAACCACAAGCGTAAATAGTAGATGCAGTGCTAACTTGCAGGCATATAGACAAGGCAGTAATCAGGCGTACGCCTACTATGCAAAGCCATACTCTGAGTGTACCTAGAGTGTGTGTATGTGTAAAGCCAAGAATCCCCCCCAAGGGATGATCCAACCCCATTACCTGGCAGGAGAGAATGTAGGAGCCCGTCTTGGTCACGTACTAGACACCCCTCACAGAGATGTCAGATCGCTGCATGGTGAAGTCTCAGCATCAGGGACCCTCAGTGTCAGCTGAAGTGCCTCATCTGCTAATGTTTTGGGATGCTCATTATTTATAATAGAAGGCAGCCTTGCGATGTGCGATGTTATGGATATGTAGATAGCCTGTCGTCCTGTGGGTGAAGATAGAACGACATTTGTAAATAGTGCGTAGAAGGGCCTTGTACATGATGCTCGAGCATTGTGATAATGTTGTGCGAAGCTAGATGTGTAGGCAAAGTAGTTTCAGAGGAACTAATCTAACATTATCGTGCAAGCAAATATGTGCAAAAGGTCATGGCAGAAATGTTATTGTGAAAAATAGAACAATGTAAGAAATGAGCCGCTTTGCTACATGGGCCTAACCTGGGCACATAACAACCTACTTGGTAGACTTGGGCACCCCTAGGAGTCATCATAGAGTTCTCGATGTCAACAGCCTAAAACCCCACCAGGACAGAGTTTACATGACCATGCTCATGGCCACTGATGGAGGCCAGGAGGAGGAAAGGGAACCACTCCCTGACCTACTGTCAAATAACCCACAGGATGGATCAGTTGAGGGTGTTGTTTTGTCTGATACTCTCAATGCACAACATGGTTAAATACCACTGGATATAAGCTAGCCTGGCTGATGATGGGTGTTACCCCGAAACAGTTCCCAGGATGCTTGTTTCTGGTCCATGGAAGACCTGGCTTGGCAGTTCGGGCTGGACTGTTCCCATGAGGCACTGGGTCAAGATTGATTTGCATATGGCTGAGTCTGAACTGGGGTGGTGAAATGAGCTAAAGAACGATGATGGATTCAACCCAGATCTGTGAGTGGGGGTGAGTGTCTGAAAAGTTTCAGCGCTCCGTCCATCATCTCCTTCTGTTTGCTTTGTTTGCCCTAAGTTGGCAGGGTGTGCCCACATGTGGGTCCCTTGCTCACTTTCAGTTTTGAAAAAAGGGGGACCCCTACAAAAAACAATGAATCTTGCTAGCTGTAGGGCACAATATCAGTTGGGGTAAGACAACAAGCTAACCACAAGATATATATTACATTTACAATGAAATAAATCAGGCCTTGATCTATGTGAAAACAATGCACATTAGAGTTGTTTACTAATGAAATTACAGAAACACTTGTTCTTTCTTATGAAATTATATTTCTTTATTGTAATTGATCTATTTTATATACTTTATAGTCTTTTTATATTTTCATCACATATATCAAATATATATTTCTTTTTTATGTATATTTTATGATAATTCTTTTCTGATAATTCTTTTCATACATAAATATCAAGATGCACAAATTGTTTTTCACAAACACACACAAAATAATATTGTATAAAATTATTTTTCCATTAAAAACCTAGAGAAGGAGTTATTAAGCAATTCAAAGGCTAGCGGTCGATGAAAAAGAAAACACGACGCGCGTTTCGGCGTTAAAGCCTTCGTCAGGTGAACCCGTCTCAACTTTCTCTAAAAAGTACAAGAAATGAACAAAATCAAATATTAAAATACTGAACTACAAAACATTTCAGGCCTGATCATATATTTCTGATATACATTTGAGCTTATTAAGCTTCTATTATTCTCATTACTAGGTCCACAGAACCAAAGACAATTGTACAATTATTTATGTACTCAGTTCATGTTACAGTTGCAAATAGTTCCTGCATTATTTATACAATTGAAACTACCAATCCTTATTTAATTTGAAGAGCGAGCATAGGATTGTGAGAATATTTTTTAGAACCATAAAAAGAGTATAGCACCCGTGAATAACAGAAAAAAGTATGAAAGTGTGACATTTATTCTATAAAGTTCACCAAACAAAGGCGTCAATAGAAGAACACAGTAGGTCTAATATGTAGATATCTCACTGTCTATAAATGGCCTTAATTCTACATTCAGAGTAAATACTAAAGTGGAATAAATATGTTATATTTATACCTATTATTCGCTCTGGACCTTAAGTTCGTTGGTTAAGACCAAGATAGATAAAAAAACTTCTCCGTAGTGCAGGGTAAACCACCAATGTTGTGGTATCTAAAAAGGCACATGGCGAAATGGTAAATTATGGGAGAAGAGAAGCCAACAGATGAAACAGCTTCCTATCAGAATTAGCTCGACAACAAAGACTATAGACTAAAAATAGTAGAATATTATATACCTGGTTAGAAAAGGTCTTGTTGTAATGGGAAGGTGATGTAGTTTTATATATTTCCCAAACGGTTGTGGGATCTGTAAGAATAATGATAATACATCCATTAGAGACTTCTGTCTCTGTAGCCTATTTATGTGGGTCATCAAGATTCTTGTATAGCATGTACTTATTTGAATTCACGCAATAAAGGTACTTACAATGTCTCTACAATGGAATGGTCACTTCATTTAGGGTGATTCCATGACAGTCAAATGGCGTGGAATTTGATGTAAAGAATGGCGTTCTATGACGACCGAGGGTCACAAGATAGAGATCTAAAAAGAAATAGTAATAGTATTGAGCCCTAATGTATTTCTATATCTATCTTTTTAATCCTGTATCTAGAGCTAAGACCATGTATATTTCACTATATGTCCTTTGCAAATAGTTACTTACTCAAGTGTGTGAGTCCACTTAAATCGTAAGCCCTCTGGTGATAGAATATCAGCTTTGAAGTAGGATATATATCGATCTGTTGGCAATATTCCGGATCTATCTGAGGATGGAATACACATATATATATATGTTATAGAGAAGACTCCTGGCCTCTATATTAGCGATCGTTTACACAATATCTTAAAACTATCTTCCAAATAGAGGGTTGCCTGTATATAAACCTGTAGGGGCCATGGACCGTATACACGATGTATGCAAAAAATCTATTCCCCAGCAACCAAAAGGTTAAAAAATTATTAAATTTAGGGCGAGTAAAAGTAAATACGTCCCTTAAAAAAGCGGTAATCTCTGGCGTTTAGACATGCCTCAATCTTAATCCAGATCTTGCTATCACATGTGATCCTATCAGGCTGGGCATTTAGAAAGTAAATACGTCCCTCGAGAGCGGTAATCTGAGGCGTTTAAATATGTCACACTCTTGGTCCAGATCTCAGTGTAACATATATTCCTAACAGGCTGAGCGATGTAATCGGCCTCACTAAATGTCCTTCCATACGCTTACCGCCAAGAAATAGAAGAGTTCAGAATGCTCCACGCCCTCTCAGTCCCACGAAGAAGAGAACACTGTTTCTCCTCTTCCGTCTTTTAAATAGCTGAGATTATTCCATCAATTGGCGTCAGACGTCATACACACTGCGCCGAAGGGGTTTGGCGCGCATGGATATAAACATAGGACTAGTGTTATCTCTCTAGTGTACAGCATCCATTACTAAATGGATGTCTTGATCAAGCACGCTATGCCTCCGGAGTATTTGCGCGCATTGATATAAACAAGGGACTAACAATATCTCCCAAATATACTTGGCGTCTAACATCATACACACTACGTCAAAAGGTTTAGTGTGCATGAAAATAAACATAAGACTGGTGTTATCTCTCAAGTATATAACATCCTTTACTAGATGGATATCTTGGTGATGCACGTAGCGCAAAAGAAGTTTTTACCGCACATTAATTAAAACATGGAACTAAACCCATCTCCCAAATACACAACATCCATTGTTAGATGGATATTTTAGGGTAAAAAACACTATAGATTACCCATGTGTATACTATTGTATTCCAATAGTGTATCTAAAGTTCATTTTGTACCATATTTTCCCAATAGGATATTTTTCCGTTTATTCCAAATACTATGGTTTTGTAATGAAATGATTTATTTCGTTATATCTATAATCTAGATTCCCTCATATCAATATTATTCTGCAGTTGGTTCTAAGCAAACACCTAGTTATAATTAAAGGGCACAAAGACAGATTAGCACCCTATTACAGCATCGAATATCATGAGGGTGTACAATTGTATGCATATATTGATTGCAGTTTAGAGGCACTGACTCAAGATGGCACCCTATTCCAGTATTGGGTCCCATTGGAGTATACAATTGTTCATGTATGAATCTAGATATGGGATTGCTACATCATATCTTAATCTAGCTATTATCTTTTTATGGACTACTGTCGTGAACCTGGGCCCAAGGTATCTCCTGATTTAGACATTTTTTAAAAGTATCCAAAGTAAATATCCAATATATTTCCCGTTTTTTTCAGATAGGTTCACTGCTTTGGTTATGCTTCGGTACAATAAGTTCCAAGATAAACCATTTTATGTCATCTTCAGTATGGTTCAGTGTGACATAATGTTCTACCATAGCCGCTGACATCTTTTTGGTTCGAATCGCAGAGCGATGCTCTGTGAGTCGTGTATTAAAATTACGCGATGTTTCACCAATGTACCCTAATCCGCATGGGCAGAGCAAAAGGTATATAACATTTTTGGTTTTACAATTGGTCATGTGCTTAGCTTTAACAGTTTGGCCATTTAGCTCTATACTATTTTGTTCTATTGCCAAAGGGCAAATCTTGCACGTTCCACATCTGAAATTTCCTATTACTGGCATGTTCCCCACAATACTTCTCTGTACTGGTTGTTTAACAGGGGGCATCCGTGATCTCACAATCAGATCTTTCAGGTTCTTGTTCTTACGGTAAGCAAATAAAGGCTTAGGGATTTTCTCTCTAGGGTCCTTATCAGCATTTAAAATGGACCAACTAGACGAGATAATCTGCCTTATCTTTGCATTCATCATAGAATGTCTAGTGACAAAAACTAGTGTCGAGGTTTCCTGTTTTTTGGTACCTGTTAAAAGATGCTGTCTATCATAAAACCTCGCTCTTTTGTAGGAGTCTCTAACGAGTCTACGTGGATAGCCTCTTGCTAGAAATTTTTTTCTCATTTCGGTTGCTCGTAAGTCAAAATCTGTAATGGTGCTACAATTTCTGCGGACACGCAGAAATTGTCCAAAAGGGATACTGTTTATCTGTGACTTCAGGTGAAAACTATTGTAATGTAAAAGCGTGTTACGCGCCGTTGGTTTTGTGAATAGATCTACTATTAGTTTTCCGTCAACATGTTTAATAGTAATATCCAAAAATTCGATTTGGTTACTACTCATGGCAGATGTAAAACGTAAGTTTTGGTCACATAGATTTAACCATGTGAGAAACTCATGTAGGCTCTCTACGCTGTCTGACCAAATGAAAAAAAATATCATCAATGAAACGCGACCATTTCCAAACAGATTCGAAAAATGGCGCGATTTCATTGTAGATATGTATGTATTCAAATTTTGCCATGTATATGTTTGCCACTGTTGGTGCACAAGATGCGCCCATACTTACTCCCTTTGATTGCTGAAATAATTGACCATTAAACTCAAACACACTGTCTTCAAGAACTATCCTAAGACATTTGATGATAAAATTCTTTTTACAGTCAATGTTCATGAGCTCCATGAACCATTCCACTGCTTGTATCGCCCCCTCAATCGGTAGGTTACTGTAGAGGCTTTCCACGTCGAGTGTTACTAGCCATTGCCGCTGTGGATTAAAAGGGACATCTTCTATGAGATTTATAATGTGTCGTGTATCTTGGACGTATGCCGGGGTCTTACTAACATGGGGGCGCAAATGGCATCCAAGTATTTGGATAAAGGTTCTGTGACAGAACCTATCGCTGAAACGATCGGTCTGTATGGTGGGTCTTTCTCATTTTTGTAAATTTTAGGAGTACCCTACAGACGTGCCATTTTCGGGCTCTGAACATTAAGATAGTCATATTCCTTTTCACAGATATCCCCATCTCTCAATGCTTTACTCGTAATACGTTGTACTTTAGTTTTTATTTTCTCAGTTGGATTTCTACTGATTTTCAAATAGAAATTGGGGTCCTGTAGCATGTCATCTATTTTCCTCACATAGTCTGTTGTATTTAAAATTGCAATCCCCCCACCCTTATCACAACTTTTAATTGTAATATCTGAGTTATTTTTGAGATTGACCAGGGCTTGATGTTCCTCAGGTTGAATATTGTAGGGGGTTCTTGGTATATATTTCGTTGCTGCAATCATTTTTTGGTAAACTACTTGCTCAAATACAATGGCCTCCGGTGGAACTTGTTCAACCGTAGGTGTAAAACAAGACTTGGGTTTTAGGCCTGATTTATTCACTTGCATGGAGCAAGTATCATGGTCTGCAAAAAACAGTTTTATCGTATTTTACGAAAAAATGCTGTCAGATGTTTATGTTTATGTTTATGGGTTTTATAAAGCGCATAGCTGCCCATGGGCCTCCCAGCGCTGCGAAATAGGAGAAGTGCAGATACCTATCAGCCTGGGAATAGCCAGGTCTTTAGTTTCTTTCTGAAAGTTTGTTCCTCCGTGGTCATTCTTAGCTCTAGTGGAATTGAGTTCCATAATTTCGGTGCCAGATGTGAGAAGGATCTTCCCCCCCATCTGGCTCTCCTTATTCTGGTAGTTGTGGCAAGATGTTCCGAGGAGGATCTCAGAATTCTGTCTGGAATGTATGGAGTGATCAAAGTTTTCAGTAGTGTTGGGCCTTTTCCCTTAAGGGCTCTATGAGCTATAAATAGCGCTTTAAACTTGATCCTTGCATGCACGGGCAGCCAGTGTAATGATTTCAGGGCAGACTTAGTGGATTCATGCCGAGGAATTTTTCGTAAAAGTCTGACTGCCGCGTTTTGCACCACCTGCAGTCTGTTAAGAACATATTTAGGTGACCCCAGAAAGAGAACATTCCCATAGTCCAGGCGGGACACCACCAATGCCTGAACCACTGTTCTTTGTGCTTTCTTTGGGATGAGGTCCAGGATTTTTCGGAGAATCCTCAGGGTTCCAAAACCAGTGGCCGCGAGTTTGCTGGCTTGAGTTTCCATTGTGAGGTGGTTATCTAACCAAAATCTCAGGTTTTTTATAGAGTTTTTATGTCCTGGTGGGTGCCCTAGTTCTTCCGGCCAGTTCATGAAAATTTGTGGATTTATTTTATTACCCCAAAACATGAGTTCAGTCTTGTCCCCATTAAGTTTTAGCCTGCTAGATCACTAAAAAGTTCAAATTTATTAAGACCAGAGTGAGGGACAAAGGTGAGTCCTTTACATAACAATGAGTAGGTAGCTGGTGTCAAATCCGTAGTACTTAAATTAAAAACTGGAATTTCTTCTACTCTCGCCAGTATTGGGCATTGCGCGTTACCAGGAATTGATTTTGATTCATCTGGTTTCCTCGATATCTGGGTTGAGGTTGAGGCCTCCAATTGCCTCTGCAAATGTTGCACCTCCCTAAAAAAGGCTGAGGAGCTTGGTAAGGTCTTGTTGTGTATTGGCTATTTCTATTCTCAAACTGATTGGATGGGCTATCGTTATCTGAATCAGACGTATCTGAAAATGTTGTAACTTTTCTGTTATATCGTCTATAATCTTGTTGATCATAGGTCATACCTTCTTGTTGTGTACAATAGTGTTCTGTTAGGTATGGATACGTATTTTCTTTGGAGGAAAAACGAATATCTTTTTTCAGTTTATCTGTTTTCCTTTTATGAAGGTATTCGGTATATGAATTTAGTTCTTGATCTATTTCCTCCAATGTTTTTTTGGCCTCATCTACAGCTGTATTGCTTTTGATTTTATTTTCTAGTTCTAAGATCTCAGAAATTAATGTCTGTAACATTTCTTTTGCCGTTTCAATGATCAACATCATTAGATCACGCGAACAACGAATTCGCGATCATTGACCATTTTTCCAAAAATGCTTTAAGTTGAGTGAATAATCCTGGGATATTTTTTACCCTTAAACCTTGAGGAATCACTCCTGCTCTTAGGTATTCTAACATGTATTGCCCATGTAATTCTATCCTTTTAGTTTTTTTCTTTAGGGTTAGGAGTTTATTAAGATCTTCATTTTTATCTGGGTTCACGGTTGATTGTTGACCAAATACCCCAGTTCCTCCTACCATCGATGCAAAGTCATCATCACTAAAGCCAAATGTCATCAAATTGGCCATGACTACTATACAATACCTTTTTGTCTATACACCCACAACAACGTATAGAAAATTGATTCTCAACAGTGATACTCAAAAAGTGAAAAGAAAGAAGGGAAATTTGTGTTTTAGTATCAGAAAGAGAAACAGTGAACAATGTGGTAGTTTCAACAATTACAACAATTATACACTTCTCTGGGACCATGGACACGGACTAGATAAACATACTGGACATACCTAGATATGCTATCCCCTCACAGACAGGCTGCGAGACTTACAGTTTTGAAAAAAGGGGGACCCCTATGAAAAAACAATGAATCTTTCTCGCTGTAGGGCACAATATCAGTTGGGGTAAGACAACAAGCTAACCACAAGATATATATTACATTTATAATGAAATAAATCAGGCCTTGATCTATGTGAAAACAATGCACATTAGAGTTGTTTACTAATGAAATTACAGAAACACTTGTTCTTTCTTATGAAATTATATTTCTTTATTGTAATTGATCTATTTTATATACTTTATAGTCTTTTTATATTTTCATCACATATATCAAATATATATTTCTTTTTTATGTATATTTTATGATAATTCTTTTCTGATAATTCTTTTCATACATAAATATCAAGACGCACAAATTGTTTTTCACAAACACACACAAAATAATTGTGTATAAAATAATTTTTCCATTAAAAACCTAGAGAAGGAGTTATTAAGCAATTCAAAGGCTAGCGGTCGATGAAAAAGAAAACACGACGCGCGTTTCGGCGTTAAAGCCTTCGTCAGGTGAACCCATCTCAACTTTCTCTAAAAAGTACAAGAAATGAACAAAATCAAATATTAAAATACTGAACTACAAAACATTTCAGGCCTGATCATATATTTCTGATATACATTTGAGCTTATTAAGCTTCTATTATTCTCATTACTAGGTCCACAGAACCAAAGACAATTGTACAATTATTTATGTACTCAGTTCATGTTACAGTTGCAAATAGTTCCTGCATTATTTATACAATTGAAACTACCAATCCTTATTTAATTTGAAGAGCGAGCATAGGATTGTGAGAATATTTTTTAGAACCATAAAAGAGTATAGCACCCGTGAATAACAGAAAAAAGTATGAAAGTGTGACATTTATTCTACAAAGTTCACCAAACAAAGGCGTCAATAGAAGAACACAGTAGGTCTAATATGTAGATATCTCACTGTCTATAAATGGCCTTAATTCTGCATTCAGAGTAAATACTAAAGTGGAATAAATATGTTATATTTATACCTATTATTCGCTCTGGACCTTAAGTTCGTTGGTTAAGACCAAGATAGATAAAAAAACTTCTCCGTAGTGCAGGGTAAACCACCAATGTTGTGGTATCTAAAAAAGGCACATGGCGAAATGGTAAATTATGGGAGAAGAGAAGCCAACAGATGAAACAGCTTCCTATCTGAATTAGCTCGACAACAAAGACTATAGACTAAAAATAGTAGAATATTATATACCTGGTTAGAAACAGTCTTGTTGTAATGGGAAGGTGATGTAGTTTTATATATTTCCCAAACGGTTGTGGGATCTGTAAGAATAATGATAATACATCCATTAGAGACTTCTGTCTCTGTAGCCTATTTATGTGGGTCATCAAGATTCTTGTATAGCATGTACTTATTTGAATTCACGCAATAAAGGTACTTACAATGTCTCTACAATGGAATGGTCACTTCATTTAGGGTGATTCCATGACAGTCAAATGGCGTGGAATTTGATGTAAAGAATGGCGTTCTATGACGACCGAGGGTCACAAGATAGAGATCTAAAAAGAAATAGTAATAGTATTGAGCCCTAATGTATTTCTATATCTATCTTTTTAATCCTGTATCTAGAGCTAAGACCATGTATATTTCACTATATGTCCTTTGTAAATAGTTACTTACTCAAGTGTGTGAGTCCACTTAAATCGTAAGCCCTCTGGTGATAGAATATCAGCTTTGAAGTAGGATATATATCGATCTGTTGGCAATATTCCGGATCTATCTGAGGATGGAATACACATATATATATGTTATAGAGAAGACTCCTGGCCTCTATATTAGCGATCATTTACACGATATCTTAAAACTATCTTCCAAATAGAGGGTTGCCTGTATATAAACCTGTAGGGGCCATGGACCGTATACACAATGTATGCAAAAAATCTATTCCCCAGCAACCAAAAGGTTAAAAAAGTATTAAATTTAGGGCGATTAAAAGTAAATACGTCCCTTAAAAAAGCGGTAATCTCTGGCGTTTAGACATGCCTCAATCTTAATCCAGATCTTGCTATCACATGTGATCCTATCAGGCTGGGCATTTAGAAAGTAAATAAGTCCCTCGAGAGCGGTAATCTGAGGCGTTTAAATATGTCACACTCTTGGTCCAGATCTCAGTGTAACATATATTCCTAACAGGCTGAGCGATGTAATCGTCCTCACTAAATGTCCTTCCATACGCTTACTGTCAAGAAATAGAAGAGTTCAGAATGCTCCACGCCCTCTCAGTCCCACGAAGAAGAGAACACTGTTTCTCCTCTTCCGTCTTTTAAATAGCTGAGATTATTCCATCAATTGGCGTCTGACTTCATACACACTGCGCCGAAGGGGTTTGGCGCGCATGGATATAAACATAGGACTAGTGTTATCTCTCTAGTGTACAGCATCCATTACTAAATGGATGTCTTGATCAAGCACGCTATGCCTCTGGAGTATTTGCGCGCATTGATATAAACAAGGGACTAACAATATCTCCCAAATATACTTGGCGTCTAACATCATACACACTACGTCAAAAGGTTTAGTGTGCATGAAAATAAACATAAGACTGGTGTTATCTCTCAAGTACATAACATCCTTTACTAGATGGATATCTCGGTGATGCACGTAGCGCAAAAGAAGTTTTTACCGCGCATTAATTAAAACATGGAACTAAACCCATCTCCCAAATACACAACATCCATTGTTAGACTTTGCCACTCTATACAAGCTAGCCTGGCTGATGAGGGGTGTTACCCCAAAACAGGTCCCAGGATGCTTGTTTCCGGTCCAGGGAAGACCTGGCTTGGCAGTTCGGGCTGGACTGTTCCCATGAGGCACAGGGTCAATACTGATTTGCATATGGCTGGGTCTGAACTGGGGTGGTGAAGTGAGCTAAAGAACGATGATGGATTCAACCCAGATCTGTGACTGGGGGTGAGTGTCCGAAAAGTTTCAGTGTTCCATCCAACATCTCCTTGTGTTTACTTTCCTCTGAGTGCTCGCTCAAATCCAGATGGTCTAGTGCATTGTGGGAACTGTAGTCCTGCCTTCCACAAAGTTACAGGCAGCTACCTTGTTTTCTGGGACCACTGGATATTGAAGTACCTTTTTACAAAGTTTACCGTTTCCAATGCTTGTTGGTCACCAGTCTGGCAATCAACCCCTCCATTCGACCTTCGATCGACATCAGCAATGACCACGTTGTGTTTTTGCATCTTGTTCCCCGCAGCACCATGTAAGCAGCTCTCCCGCGGCTCCCATTCAGCACCAAGGACAGCCAGCACAACTCTGCACCCGGACTCCTCGGGCCGGGTAGAACTGAACTGACTGTCGTGGCTTGTTCCTGGGACTCCCATCACCTTAATCCTCCTTGGGTTCCACGCAACTCAACCTGCAAGTTACCGATTGTCACTACCACTTTTTCCATTGACCGCAATGCAAAAGTTCTGCAGTATTGAATTGCTGTGAATTATGTTTTCTTCTAAATTCCATCAGTCTGGTTAAATGTATCTGGTCAAGTTCATTTTGGTGTCTAAATTAAGATAAAAAAACACTCTATTTTTATAAATTGGTGTTGGACTTATATCGATTCATGTCAATTACTCATCGTCCATGTTGGTACTCTGAGATGCTTAACACATGGTACTCTAGTAAAGCCGGACTGCTCTTTGCCACTCTACCAGGACTGAGCTAAGGAGTTATTATTGGGAATCCAAGGACCATCTTTTTCACAAGCGAACTTGAATAGTGTGTCTATCAATCGCTGTATACCACCTCTTATGGAACTGCAGAGGAAAACATCATCTGCATACAGGAGGAATTTAAACAAAGGGATCCCAGCCGTGGAGAATGACTGTTTATCGAATCAAGTGCTTTCATCAGATCTGATAAGGATAGATTGAAGAGAACCAGTGCAAGCACGCACCCTTGTTTGAGACCCTGGTTGGTCTTTATTTTCCTGGGAAGGCAGGTCCCATTCCCTATTTTTATTCTGATCAAGGTGTTTGTGTAGAGTAGTTGGATTCCTCCCAGCAGGGGTGGTGGCATACCCCCTTTTATAAGCTTTGTCCATACTTCCCCTTGATCCAGTGAGCCGAAGGCAAATTTGAAGTCGACAGAACATAAATGGGCCGGAATTTTGATTTTGTTTCTTGTCTTGTCTATGATGAGTGTCAGAGCCAGAATGTTTGTAAGAGTTCTGGTACCTTTTAAGAATCCTGTTTGATCTAAGGGTAAAATGTTATTTGCACTTGACCATGCTGTCAGGTCTGCCAGTAGCGATTACACAAAATACTTTTCTTCATTGTCCAATCATTCGTGCTACAAGACAGTAGATGCATGAGTCTACACTTAGTAAGTTCTTTGGAACATGGACGAATATTTAGTGAGATAGAAATAGTAGAAAGATTGTTATCATCTTCAATTTTGTGGAGAACATTCTCTATTGACAGTTGATTTCACTGCACCTGTAGTTGAAGACAAATTCTGTGCAGAGTGTTGCTCTAGATCAGTACAGTGCAATGAGGTGCACCATGCTTTAGATGAATTTCAGATCGCTCTTCAATGCTTGATGAGCTGTATGTTGGCTTTTGCATACATGGTGCATTTGGTAGAGGTACTCGCTTGGTGAGTCTGAAGTCTGAGCAGATGTGATGTGTAACATGATGACTTTTGTCAAGCTTCACTGCCTCAGTGGGATCGCCTGGTGTTCCTGTACATTCCGCCATTAAGCTACACTGAATGCACATCTAAATTCCATGTTAATACTCTAGGACTGTTGTGTGGACTTCGGACAAGACCAATTATGAGCTGTTACTTAGCTGCTTGTGGATCAATTCTTGATCAGATGCCTTACTGCTAAAGCAAGCTAAATAACATCTTGAAATGCCAGTCACGTGAGCTTGCTAATGCTTGATAATTCAGCAGTTATTTCAGAACATCAATGTGACAAAGGTGTTTTGAACCAAACAGTATTACACTGAGCATTGAGCCTATGGCATCTATATGACACAACACGTGCTCACAGTCAGCAGTCTGTAGCAATCAATGTTTCTATCATTTCTGCTCATCTTATTGTGCTTAGTTACTCAGCTTTCAATATCAGTTGCTAACGAAGTAGGTTCATGTGAACATGCTACATTTCAATGGCCATTGGCAATGCATCTACTGCTGATACATTGAGGGTACAGACTCACATGCGCACACACTTTGTTCGAGCATCTGGGAATCTTGGATGATCTGGGTCTTGATTTCTAGGTTCATTGTGTGCAGTGTCTGGTTAGACAGTCAGAAGTGTGTATGGTACAGGAATGTCCATCATCTTACAACATGGATGTCTGGATTCGTTCTTGGTTGGATATCAACAGGATAGGTCATTTTGAGACACCCAGTACCAGGATGAAATCAGACAGGTTTTTGTAATTGTTGTAAGTGCTGTAACAGTGATAGTGGTCATAACTGCAGACTGCTTGCCCAATGGCTTGCAGTAGTTCTTCTATGGTGTGTCATGGCTTCCTTTAAGTGGGAGAACGTGCTGCCACTTCTTGGTGATGTTATGAGGGCATGCTTGTAGACCGCTGGATCTCTAGAGGTGCCTGGGGGGCAGTGTCTTTTCTGAAAGGGTCGAGTGCAAACAATATTTGGGTGTTAGCATGAATGTCTCTTAGCCCATCTCCACCTTGTCTAGTCTTGGAGTTAGCCTGGAGAATGGGGACATGCTCTGGATAGTCCCATTCAGGATGGGGTGGGTCCCAGAGCACAATCATAAGCAGGAGCTTAGAGTGCTTGGGGTGTCATGTCCTTTGATCCTTTTGACGGCTCTATCTCCTCTTCTGAGGTTTAGTGATGCAAACTCTGCCAGTGCCACGGATATCTTACACTTTGAGGTCTTACTGTATGCTCCAGGAGGCATGTTTTCCTCTCATCATCATATATTATCAAATACCTTGACAGGGCTCTTCACCTGAGGCATTGTAAGGCAGATTGATTAAGGCTGCATTTCAAAGAAACTTACCCATCTGTCTGCCTGGTCTCATCTCGTACAGATTCATCAATATGTATCCTCAGTTCACCTCCTTTTCTTCTTGATGTTAGGGTGTTGTGTTTTTCAAGTACAGTCTAACAGTGCCTCTGTCTTTGGAGTGTGATCAGGGAGGTGGTACCTGTGGGCAGGCATCAATCCTCCTTACCACTTCTTGTTTGCGGCAAGTGTTTTGATTCTTAACGCCTCTCTTTCCCCTCACTGATGGGCTAATGAGCTTCAGGTCTGAGGGTGAGGTAGCAGCACGAAAGGGGTGCCATATGGAGCATCTGTGAGTGGTTGTAGTATGGGGCAGCAGCATTGGGGCATGTCCTGTGGTGCAAGTTCACGCGCTCTCTGCATCCAACAGCATTTTGGGCATGTGTAGGCTTTCATTTAGGGGGCCCTCCCCCTCGATAAGTTTCTCTTTTTGGTGTGTGCCAGGCACTGTACCTCATCCATGAGGAAAACAAGGAGCTTGGTATGCGAGCCAGTGGGAACCAGTAATTTGCTGAGGTGGGGGCTGGCCTTGCAGTGCATGGGCACGTGTTCCACTAGGCATTCAGGAGCACTTTCTGGCATTGGCGTGCCTTCACCCAGTAGCACATGCTTTTCAATAGCAGTCTCTTGTACATTGTAGGTTGGGAGCTTCAGGCCCATGCACGATTATCAGCCTTTCGCTGTGTTGCGTATCCTGTTGTCTAGGGCCCAGGTCTATCAGTTTTGGATTCAAACCCCAAGGGAGCAAGGACTTATATCAGTGCACTTTCACTGAGTAAGGAAGTCCAGGTTACTGTAGCCCCACACAACCTCCTGAGATTTCCTGCAGGTGTGGTGTTTGAGCTTTCTGGGTTAGTAACAGTCCCTTAAAGGGTTCAGGGTCGCAATGGTAACTCAAACCCAGTTTTGATTATAGAAAAGCACCCTGTTGCTTAGAAAATGAATAATAACCACACTGACTATGTTTAAAACAACACTTATGCATGTTGATAGCAGCGGCAATAAAATGAACAGCTCTAACATGTTTAGAATATTCCTAGAAGCCTACCGCCCTAAAGTTATTTCTATGTGCTGCTCTATGAGAGCATGGAATAGCTAACTTGCCTCTAGAGATTCTTGAGGCCCTGTGCACTGCATACCTGTTCACAGCCGATCAGCTGTGTTTATCAGACTTCAGCCGGGAGAGTGTGTTCCTTCATAATGAAAACACATGATCACATAGGCTCTGCTCTTCTCATCACTGGATTGAATCTTGGCATATGAGTAGCTGTTGCAGCAGTCTGGCAGGACCTCTTATAATAACCTGGTGCAAAGCCCTTTCTAATTCAGTGGTTCCTTCAGGGGGTTCATATAGGTAGTAGTAATATTCTTTATGCGGTTAAATGACCATAAAAGAGACAAAATCATACAGTATATTCATAATAATGTCAATCAATTGTAGATACGGTCCCAAGCACACACATATCAAGAAACTATGCATCATTTCATTCATTAGTATTTACCATAAAATCTGAATTTAAAAACATTTAGAAACTCTAAAACAATTTGGGTTCAGCCAGTGACATGGTAAAGCCAAAATTTAAAATTCATAAAACTATGAGTGCGAAACATGATATAATAAAATGCATGTGCAATAATGATACCATGTGGGCATACTGATGTTAATGGGATTATACGATGAATCAGTATGCCAGTCATCTGAAAAGTATTCTGGACTAGGAAAAGGCTTTGGACAACACTTCCTTGAGCCTGAGCTCTTGCTAACCCTCCGTTTCTTGGTTGTGGTGCTGTCAAAGGAACTTTATAAATGTGTGCAAGTCGGACCAAGCAGTTCTTAGGTAGCAGACGTAAGCGTAGGCGTGGAGATGGTTATTTGCCCACAATCTTCCATAACTTTACAGAGGATTCAATATACCTATATACTGTGTCGCAGACCATGACTGTATGCAATAGTTTTAGATACAACAGTACAGGTCTGCATATATAGGATATTGACCACTGACTTTTAGCCAGCCCAATCTAGTTGGGACTTTCCAAAATCTGAGATTATTGTCTACTGTCAAACCTTGAAACGTAGATAATGCGTAGTTTGTGTCAGACTTCGGTCACTTGATGTTTTAAGAGATCATTGTTTAGATGAAATTACACTTTCACAAGTTCTGTGAAAGATAATGACCTGCTGAAATTTGTATTAGAATTTTGAAAATCAAATTTGCTGAAATATTGCAGGGGAATGTGGATTTGAACAGAGTATTTCATTACAATGCAGATGAAATTAGGTATTTGATCAAAGAAGCCGCTTGCTGTGCTAATGAAGCACATGATAAATTGGAAGAATGAGCCGATGAGGTAGAAATTGATATTAGTAAAGTGAAAAATGTAAAATTAAATTATAAAATGGATTTAACTCATGATGAGTTTAAGGAGATAAGCTTGATTACTTTAAGAGCTCAAATTAAAGATTACATTGAGAAAATAAGAGACTGGAATGATTTGACAAGATATTGAGAAAAATTGAATTAAAGGACAGCAAATAAAAAGAAGATGAAAGGAATTGAGGGAAATGCAAGGAATATTGCAAGTGATTCAGAAGACGGAGCAACTCCAGCAGTAGAATTCCCTTCAAGAGTAGTCCATGGAGAGAATTTGGTGCACGTTCCAATCACAAGGGCTGATTTGTATGCGTTTGCACATAATTTACCAAAATTACAAGAGGACCCAGCAAAGTGGTATGAGGAAATACATCGGTTGACACACATTTCCCCAATGTTATGGACTGATTAAAATACTTAGGGCCCGATTCTGATGCGGGTTGGAAAAGCTTCCCGACCGAGGGCCTATATTCTGATGCGGTTAGGAAGGCCTCCTAACGGCATTTGCTCCTTCCAAATCGGATCGGGAACGTGTCTTCCCGACTGAGGGCCCAATTCTGATGCGGTTAGGAACAAATGTTCCCATTGAAGTCAATGGGAGTTCAACCAAATCGTATCTGGAAGCATCCGGATGCATCCTACTCCGCCGGTCGGACTTTCCCGATCCGAGTGGGTCGGACACCATTTCCCAACCGATTCGGTCGGGAAGCTTTTCCAACCCGCATCAGAATCGGCCCCTTAGTTAGAGGTTGTAGTCCCTCGAGATCTGTGGTTAGGGTGTAAAGTTTTCACTAGATGGCCGACACAAGAACCAGCTCGGCTTGGTCGTAATAATGACCAGCAGCAGAGGTAGCAGACAAATATCAGGCTGTAATTGAGCATTCGAAAAAGCGAGTTTCTGAAAAGGTTATACATTTGGAAAATAGTTTAAGACCGACACAGGAACTTAAAGAATCAGTGCATTTCTATTATGAGAGGTTGGTGCATGTTTTCAAGAAACATAGGAGAGTCGAAAACGCAGAAAAAGATGGAGCTAGTTTTGTTTCTGATTTTGTAAATGGCTTACCATCAGAAATTAGTAATAATACTTGTGAGAACTTGGCCTGGTATATGCTGTCCACTAATTAAAGTGGGCACCTTGCACCAGTCCAAACAACCCTTATGGTGATTAGGTCAAAGATAACCTTTTGAAAGCTATCCTAGTGGTAGCTATGGAGAGCAGCCTTCAGGCTAAGTCTTGAAGGAATGTTAAGCACCTTGCTTACCAGAATGCAACCTTATAGTATTGGTTAAATGAAAGGGAAACCACACAGTAGTTATAAAAATATGTATTTATTATATATAACACTCTCTAGTATCCTCTACATGAGGATAGAACACAAATCAAATAATACAGTTACAAAGAATCAATCGTAAGTAGCACAATACACAGTGGGCTCCCGGGGAGACCAAACCATATACTAAGTAAGTGGTATAAGAACCACAACTCGGGACTAGACCTAGTCTAGAAGGTGTAGAATCGCTGGGACCCCAAGGAACCACCCAAGGTGAGTAAATAGGGACCCCACGGAGGACGGGCGCAGTGTGGGAACACGATCGCGTGCTCCGTACAACTCAATGGGAAAGTCGCAGTTGGAAAATCAAAGATTAAGGACCCTTCCCAGCAGATTACGAAGACAGCCCTTGGAACTTAAGGGTTTGGAGAGCCACCCCACCCGTGGATACCTTTGTACCAGAGTTACCTATCCCAGAGGAGCCGGGTGCATAGGTGCGAAGTGGCGTCGGAAACCCTCGTCGTTCTCTATGGATGTCGACAAAGAATTGCTGCTGCGGGAAGAACGAAAAGTGTCCTGTGGAATCCGGATGCTTCCAGATGAGAAGAACCTGAAAGCAGAAGGGACAGAGTCTGGGTCACTTTGGAGGGACCAGGGGCTCGGTAGACGAATGCCCACCGATGTCGGGTGCTTCAGGTGTGATGACGGTGAGCTTGACTCTTCAGCTGCGAGGACCCAGAGATGTCTAGGACAACCAAGAGCTGGAGGCGAGCTGTCCCACGAAGGATGTCGAGTGCTGAGGGGTCGGTGTCCGGCTGGAGCACCAATCAAGCCTTGGCAATGGCAACAACGTAGGTGGTCAAGTTCAGTGTCGATCTGGCCCAGCAAGGACCAGGAGACTCACCACAGCAAGGGGAGTCAGGGCAGGCCTGGAGCAACCAGGGGAGCCCAAATAAAGCAAAGTTGACCCTCAAGTGGACCCACAGGCCGAAGGCACAGGAGTCGCGAGGGGACCTCAGGCGGTTTCACAGGATAACAGCTAGCAGGGCACAGAGTATGAGGATGCCGGAGTCCTTCTCAGAAAAGATGCGCTGGGGTCAGGGCTGCAAATGGCCCAATGCACGGAATTGTTGCACGACAACAAGCATGTGCAGCTGCAAATAAACGCGGTGCACAGGGGTATGGGTATACGGTCCCCACGAGGGATATCCACCTCAAACTTAGTGAGAGGGCAGCTCAACCTCAGAGACCTTCAGAAACCCACCTCCTGCGTTGCTGGAACCTTCGGAGTCTGCAGGAGCTCAGGGTCAGCAAACTGGTCAGATGCGTTATGGTGACTGCGTTTGCAGGGGAGTGACTCCTTCACTCCAAGGGAGATTCTTCTGTTGTCTTGGAGGTCCACAGGGTCCTGCACGGAGCCTGTATGGATCACGGACAGTGGCGAGACTGGGGACGGCAAGGGAAATGAAGTCGAGCCCAAGGGAGGTCCAGCGAAGTCCAGCGTGTCCAGACGGTCGAAGTGTAGTGGTATCTTCTTGCAGAATCTTGTCCACGTAAAATCTAATGTCCTGTAGCCAGGTAACCCATTTTATACCCACGGGAAAGGGTTGGACAGATTCTTGGGACCCTCCTAGGGGAGGGACAGGACGGGGGGGGCTACACCCATGTCCTTTGTCCAGTTTCGCGCCAGAGCAGGAGAGGTTGGCTCCCAGAACTGGTTTGAACTGGACTATGCACAGGGACACCAAGTGTGCCCCTCGTGCAGACTTTCTGGCACTGAGACAGTGCACCCACCCAGCCCCAATACACTAAATCCTGTCTGGGAGTGGTAACACCTCCCTGTGACAGGATGCCTATTGTGCTGCCTTCCCCTGCTCAAGCTTGGCTCAGCAGCAGGAGGGTAGACTCGTGTCTGTGGCTGGCAGCATCCATTTTGTGCTGTTAGGCTCGAGAAAGTTGGCACCGGTAGACTTAGGTACCCCCAAAACCTTGGTTCTGAGGGGAGGAATCATACCTCCCACACCAATTACTGGTGTGGAGGTATGATTCAAGGTGTTTGACTCCAAACACAACATACTTCGTTGCAGTCGTTTTCGAGATAGCATTTACCGCAAGGTTATAATGCACCTCTACCTATATGTCTGGTAGTATCACGTACAGCCCGGGAGAATGGTCTCCGAAGACTGCAGAGGGGCCCTGCTCATGCAGGAGCACCCTCTCACGCAAAACCCAGCACCTTGCCTTCAGGATTGTTAAGGCCTGCCATAGGGGTGACTTACAAAGTTTTAAGTGTAGTGATATATATAGATATAGTGAACTTATATCTTAAGCAAGTGGGGCAATCACCCACTTACACAGGCTGCAGTAGCAGACCTGAGGTTCCATTTTGCATGGCCTCTCATGGGTGGCATAATACATGCTTCAGTCCATGGGAGGCCTCTGGGGTACCTATGCCCTGGGTACATGGGTACCATATACTAGGGACTTATAAGGGTACCCCAGTATCCAATCTGGAGTGTACCAAAGTACATATGTTGCAATTTTAAGGGAGAAAGCAGATAGGCTGGGGTCCTGAATAGCAGGATCCCAGCCAGACTAGTCAAAACAGTGGGTGCAAAAAGCAAAAAGTGGGGGTAACCATAAGAAGCAGATCCTACTTTCCTACACAACCCCCCCAAACAAAAGGAGATGAAACTAACCTTGCCCTGTTGAGTCTTCATGTTCTAAGTGGAAATATCTGGAAAGTCCTTCTGCATTGGCATGGTTACTCCAAGGTCTATGTTCCACTGTATAGTCCATCCCCTGTAGGAAATGGACCACCTCAAAAGTTTGGGGTTTTCACCCTTCATCTGTTTTAGCCACAAGAGGGGCTTGTGGTCAGTCTGAACAATGAAGTGAGTTCCAAACAAGTATGGCCTCAACTTCTTCAGAGCCCAAACCCCAGCAAAGGCTTCCCTCTCAATAGCTGACCAACGTTTCTCTCTGGGGGTCAGTCTTCTGCTAATAAAAGCTACTGGCTGATCCTGACCCTCTGCATTCAATTGTGATAGCACAGTCCCTACCCCCAACTCAGATGCATCAGTTTGAACAACGAATTGTTTGGAATAATCAGGACTTTGCAGAATGGGAGCAGTGCACATGGCCTGCTTGAGGTCATCAAATGCCTTCTGGCAGCTAACTGTCCACTGAACTTTCTTGGGCATTCTCTTTGATGTCAGGTCATTCAAGGGAGTCACTATGGACCCATAGTCCTTGACAAATCTCCTGTAATACCCAGTCAGGCCCAAGAAAGCTCTGACCTGAGTCTGGGTAGTTGGAGCAACCCATTCCATTATGGTCTGGATTTTGCTCTGCAATGGTTGAACCTGGCCTCCACCCACAAGGTGGCCCAGGTACACAACCTGACTATGCCCTAGCTCGCACTTAGTGGCCTTGATAGTGAGGCCTGCCTTTTTCAAGGACTCTAAAACATTTCTCAGGTGGACCAGGTGATCCTCCCAGGTGGAACTAAAGACAGCAATACCATCTAGATAAGCTGCACTATAGGCTTCCAGGCCTGTGAGAACTTTGTTCACCAACCTCTGAAATGTGGCAGGTGCATTCTTCAAGCCAAAAGGCATCACCACAAATTGGTAGTGCCCACTAGGGGTTGAGAATGCTGACTTTGGCTTGGCATCCTCAGCTAGTCTGATTTGCCAGTAGCCAGCTGTAAGGTCAAAAGTACTCAGAAACTTGGCTGAGTCCAAAGTATCTATGAGTTCATCTGCCCTTGGAATAGGATGAGCATCAGTCCTAGTGACTGCATTGAGTCCTCTTTAGTCAACACAAAACCTCATCTCTCTCTCACCATCCTTGGTGTGAGGTTTAGGTACCAAGACCACTGGACAAGCCCAAGGACTAGTTGAGGGCTCAATGACTCCCAATTCCAGCATTTTCTGGACCTCAGTCTTGATGCAGTCCCTGACATGGTCAGGTTGTCTGTAAATTTTGTTCTTTACAGGTAGGTTTCTTTTCACCTGTGTCCACTTCATGGGTACACCAGGTGGTCTGACTTGGAGTCAGTGAGAACATGTGCCTAAACTGATTGAGGACCTTCCTGCAATCAGACTGTTGTTGCTCAGTGAGGCTGCTTGCCAAAGCTACACCATCTACTGAGCCATCATCAGGGTTCTGTGAGAGGAGGTCAGGGAGTGGGTCACTCTCTTCCTCCTGTCCCTCATCAGTAGCCATGAGCAAGCCCATGTCTGCCCTGTCAACATAAGGCTTGAGCCTGTTCACATGGAGCACCCTGTGGGGGCTCCTGGGAGTTCCAAGGTCCACCAAGTAAGTGACCTCTCCCTTTTGCTCAAGTATTGTGTGGGGTCCACTCCATCTGTCTTGGAGAGCTGCTGGGGCCACAGGCTCCAGCACCCACACTTTCTATCCTGGCTGGTAAACAGTCAAGACAGCCTTTTGGTCATGCCAGGCCTTTTGCAATTCCTGGCTAGCCTCAAGGTTTTTGGATGCCTTCTTCATATACTCAGCCATCCTGGAGCGGAGACTAAGTACATAGTCCACAATATCCTGTTTAGGAGGTTTGAGAGGTAACTCCCTTCCCTCCTTCACCAGACACAGTGGATCCCTAACTGGGTGACCAAACAAAAGTTCAAAAGGTCTGTAGCCAACCCCCTTCTGTGGCACCTCTCTGTAGGCAATGAGAAGGCAGGGCAACAGAACATCCCATTTCCGCCTGAGCTTCTCTGGGAGTCCCATTATCATGCCCTTTAGGTTTTTTTTTTTTTTTAAACATTTTTATTGGCATTTTGTAACTGACGGTATTCTATACATTACAATAAAATTCAATGGTACAAATACGGTGTGTTAAGGAATTATACATGGGTTGTTTACCTTCCATACTACTCAGCAAGTTTTGTCTCTTACTCATTGACAACATAGCTACACAGAGTTATATTACATGTCACATTATCTTTGCCTCGGTCCTTTAGTCACTGACTTCTGACAACGACTCCTCCTGGGGGGGCTCACAGATGTTACCCCGGAAAGCATTCCATTTGCCCCATATCCGAGTCCATTTTTTGGGGCATCCCCTTGCACATAGACTGATTTCTCTGTTATCATTGCATTGTCCATGTCTCGACACCATTGGCGATGGGTAGGAGTCAGTCTCGTTCCCCAGTGCTGAGCTATATTTCGCTTCGCTAACACCATACCCAGTGTCGCCCAGTCTTGAGCCATATGGTTGAGATCTGTAGGCTCCCAAACATTAAGGAGACATCTCTTTGGTTCCGGCGGAACCTCAACTCCAGTAACCTGTGAAATCGTGCGCATAACTGCCTCCCAGTAGGGTGTGATTTCCAGGCAGTTCCAGAGTGTGTGATAGAATGTGCCTGGTGCTCCACACTGTCTCAGGCAGAGTGGTGTGTCCGTACGGCCTAATCTGTGCAGAAGTGTTCGCGTGTAGTAGATGCGATGGAGGATTTTCAGTTGTACTAGTTTTAGTTTGGAAGATATTGCTACCTCTCTTGGGGACGCGATTGCCTCCTGCCAGTCTGTCTCATCCAGTTCTCCCACTTGAGCCTGCCACCGCTCCTTAAGGGCTGTCGTGGGGTCCGGCTGATTGTTTATTATTTTCCGGTGGGTTTGGTAAATGACTTTTTTGCTTACGTGGTCCGTTAGAAGTCTGTCCTCTAGCGGTGAGGCCTCTGGCAGTTGTGTTCCTGGTGGAATAACCCCTATGAGTGTGTGTCTGATCTGCATGTATCGGAAAGTTTCCGTCTGCGCCAGCCTATAAGTGTCCTGCAGCTGGGCGAACGCAATGACCTCGCCCTTTTTCCACATATCCCCCACTTTTGAGATACCTAACAGGTCCCACTGTCTAAATCCCTTGGTGTTACGTAGTTTACCTAATCGTCGGGTTTCCCATAGTGGTGGGGCCTGTGTTATGACCCCCTCCCAGCCTAGCGCTCGTTGTGCCGCAAACCAGACTTGGACGGTGTGTGCCGTTGGACCTGTGAAAGCATTCCCTCTTAATTTATTGTATAGTGCCCCTATAACTCCCTCAGCTTCCAGGAGATGCCTATCCATGCGGAACGCTGGTTCCTCTTGAGAGGCGTGAAGCCACTGATTTATTATGGTGAGCTGCGAAGCCCAATAGTATACTTTTATATTGGGGAGGGCAATGCCGCCGTCATACCAGCCCTTCACTAGTTTATGCATGGCTATACGGGCGGACCTCCCGTCCCACAACAGATTGGTCACTTTGGCGTTTATCGCTGCAAAGTATGCTGGGGAAACCGGGAATGGGGTGTTTTGTAGGACGTATAGGAATCTGGGGAGTGCCAACATCTTAAAGAGGGCTGCCCTTCCTAGTAGCGTGAGCGGTAGTGATCGCCAGTGCTTGACATCACGGCGAAATCGTGCCAGGGGCTGCATGAGGTTTTCCTCAATAAACTGCGTGGGCTGATGTGTTATGTATAAGCCTAGACATTTAAATCCCTTGTCAGCAATCTGGATTTCACAGTCTCGTGGGAGCCGCGGCGGGGGACCATGAAGTATATAAAGGAGCGATTTTGCCCAATTTATGGTATAGCCTGAGACTCGTCCACATGCCGCGCATATATCCAATAGGCGATTAATAGAACGCGCAGGGGACGCCAGGTAAAAAAGCACATCATCCGCGTAGAGCGAAATACGATCTTCCCATCCCATAGCCCATTTTAACCCACGGATGACCGGGTCCTGTCGTATCCATGCCGCCAGTGGCTCTAGCACCAGCGCAAAGAGGAGCGGTGACAGGGGGCAGCCCTGTCTTGTTCCTCTTCCCAGAGGGAAGTCCGTCGAGATGCGACCATTTACCACCACCTGCGCCAGGGGTTTTGTGTACAGTAGCTGCACCCACACGCAGAACCTCGGGCCGAAACCTACGTGGCTGAGGACCGCAAAGAGAAATGGCCATTCAACAAGGTCGAATGTCATACGTGCATCTAGGGACAGATTGACCGCGTCTTCCTTAATAGTGGGTATACGCGCCATAACACTATTTAGTCGCCTCAGGTTAAGCGCCGTGTTATGGTTCAGCATGAATCCCGATTGGTCCGGGTGGATCAATGTTGTGAGGTACGGCTGCAGCCTGATGGCCAATGCTTTAGCGAGTATTTTGGCTTCTGCATTTATCAGGGAAATCGGCCTGTAAGACGTGCATTCCTGCGGCGGCTTGCCTGGCTTATGTATTGCAACTATCGTCGCTAGGCGCTGATCCCTGTGGCATGTTCAGCCTCTGCCTGGGATACCCCCTGTTCCAGGGTTTCAATCTGCTGTCGTTGGACCTGTTTATGCCTTGTAACTAGGGCGATTGCATGGCCCCGCCGTACAGTTTTATATGCCTCCCACAGAATCGTCGGAGATGCAACTGTGTGTTCGTTTTCCGCAAAGTATTGCCCTGTGGCTGTGAGGAGACCTTTCCCAATCTTACGGTTTTTAAGATATCTGGGGAGAGTGGAAACATTCGGGTCATCCCTGGGCATAAGATGCATATGTAATGAGCACAGGTGAGTGATCTGAGATGCCCCTGGGCAAGTGCAAAACCTCCAACACTCTCTCCAAACCCGTTGCCAGTGTAAATATATAATCTATTCTCGAAAGACTGTTATGAACTCCCGAATGGAAGGTGTATTGTCGCTCCTGTGGGTACCTGGCTCGCCAGACATCGACTAGACCAATGGCGTCAATAAACTCTACTAGTTTAAGATTTACACTACTGGAGTCCCTAGGGGGGTTTCTATCTATGGGTGCGTCAACCGTAGCGTTAAAGTCGCCCCCCACAATTAGTTCGCCCTGTGGGAGTGATAACAGGAATTTTCCCAGGGCCGGGAAGGCGTCTGATGCAGCGTCGGTGGGATATAGACTGATACCAGGTTGTATGACCGTCCCTCCCATTGGCATGCTACCGCTGCAAACCGCCCTTGATCATCCGTCCAGGACCCAGTTATTATCAGTGGGAAGCGCTTTTTGATCAGAATCCCCACCCCTCGAGAACCCGAGGTGAATTCAGAGTGTGCCACCATTTTAAAGCCCCATCTATCCAGGGCCTTACAAGCCGAGCCCACCAAATGTGATTCCTGTACCAGTGCTACAGCCGGGCCTTTACGTTTAATGTATTGGAGGACCAGCCACCTTTTTATCTTGTCCCCCAGACCATTTACATTCCATGATATCACAGTGAAAGGAAGGTTTGATATATTAGAGATCGATGACTGGGTGGTCGAAACGCCCTTTAGGGTTTTGTTGAATCTTTCAACCAACCCATTGCATGAGGATGATGGGGTGTGGTGAACTTGTAGTTGACACCGCACTCTTTCCACATTGCAGTTATGTAACTAGACATAAAGTTAGTACCTCTATCTGTTAAGACCTCCTTAGGAAAACCCACCCTGGAGAAAATCCCCAGGAGGGCCCTTGCCACCACAGGTGCTGTGGTGGTCCTAAGGGGAATAGCTTCTGGATACCTGGTAGCATGGTCCACCACCACCAGGATGTAAGAATGTCCAGATGCTGTTGGAGGGTTCATGGGACCAATTATGTCAATCCCAACCCTCTCAAAGGGAACCCCCACCACAGGTAGTGGTATCAGGGGAGCCTTTGTGGTACCACCTGCCTTACCACTGGCTTGGCAAGTGATACAGGAGTGACAAAACTCCTTTGTGTGCTCTGACATGTGAGGCCAGTGAAAGTGAGGGACAAGCCTGTCCCAAGTCTTGCTTTGGCCTAAGTGTCCTGCTAGGGGAATGTCATGTGCTAGGGTGAGTAGGAAGCCCCTAAACTTCAGAGGTATAACCAGCCTCCTGGTGGCACCAGACTTGGGGTCTCTACCCTCTGAATATAGAAGTCCCTCATCCCAATAGATCTTGTGAGATCCACTGACATTCCCTGCAGCCTCAGCAGCAGCTTGCTGTCTCAGGGGTTCAAGAGAGGGGCAGGTTTGCTGCTCCTGACTCAGTTCTGCCTTGGAAGGGCCCCCTGACCCCAAGAACTCAACCAGGTCAGGTTCAAGTTCCTCTGGGACAGTTCCTTCACAAGGCCAGGGATCAACTTCCTCAAAAGTCTGATCCTCTTCCTGAGCCAGGGGGGAAGACTCAGCCTTACCCCTCCTGCTCCTCTTCTTGGAAGGCACTTGGTCCATCCTTTCAGGATCCAGGGCCTGCTCAGTGGCTTTCAGTTTGGCTTGTGACCTGGTCACAGCAAACACATCTGCAGTGATGCCCAACATTGCTGCATGAGTCCTGAGTTCCACTTCAGCCCAGGCTGAAGTCTCCAAATCATTGCCCATCAAGCATTCCACAGGGAGGTCTGAACTTACCACAACCTTCTTAGAGCCAGTTACCTCTCCCCAGGTGAAATTAACAACTGCCAAGGAATGGTCTGTCCTGACATTGCTAGCATTGGTCACTTGGTACATCTCACCAAGTATAATCTGGTCAGGGTCCACAAGATCTTTTGGCACCATTGTGACACTTGCACCTGTGTCCCTGTATGCCATGGCCTCCTTACCATTTATTAAAGGTTGTTGTCTGTATTTGCCCAGGTTACTGGGACTTACAAATAAGGAGGCAATTTCCATGCCTCCAGCACAAACTATAACAGCCTGAGCTGGAGTTCTGACTAGGCCAGAACCCACCTCAGAGCCCAAGGTTAACCCCACTATTCCCTTGTTCTGTGTACCACCACTTGAAACTGTGCTAGGGGGAGCAGTTGCCTTAGGGGCAGTGGTGGTAGGAGTAGAATCCTAGGCCCTTGGACAATTGGCATCCTTTGTCCAATGGGTTTTCTCTTTACAGATATGACACCAATGTTTCCTTTTGCCTTTTCCCTTGTTGGATTGTGACTCCCCCCCCAGATGCAGGTTTTTAGGGCCCTGATGAAGACTTGGGATCTTTATTTTTGTCCCCACCCTTATCTGAGTTCTTACGGGCACATGCATCAATGTAGGCTTTTGCGATTCCTTAATTGCGATTATTAAGGAATCGCAATTAAGGAATTGCAAAAGCCTATGCATGTAGGAATCGCTATAAAATTAGCGATTCCCAAACATTCCTTAATTGTGACTCGCAAATTGCGAGTCGCAATTAGGGAATGCCTTCCCATTCATTCCTATGGGCCTACAGGCCCATAGGAATGAATGGGAGATTGCATGCGCAATTTGCGAGTACCAATAGGTACTCGCAAATTGCGCATGCAATTTCAAGGGTGCAAGGGTGTCAAAAGGACACCCTGTTGCACCCCTGAAATTGAACTGTGCACACATGTTGCGCACACACATGCCCCAAGGGCATGTGTGTGTGTAACCTACAACTTTGAAAAATGCACTTTAGTGCATTTTTCAAAGTTTTTGCAAATTACCATCAAGTTCAAATTGATGGTAATTTGCGCCTCTATTAGCAAAATCGCTATTTGCGATTTCATCATGCTTTGCATTTAAGGAATCGCAATTTGCGATTCCTTAATGCAATTGCAATTTAGGAAATCGCAATAAATTGCGATTTCTTAAATTGCGAGAGCCTTACAGTTTCATGCATCGCAGAGGCCCTTTTTGCGGGCGCAAACGGCCGATTTTTGCGAATCGCACCGTTTGCAAAAAAGGTTGATGCATGTGCCTGTTGGAGTCTGGTTTCTTTTGGTCACCTCCATTGGTCTGGGCTTTCTGCTTCACCCTGGTTCTGACCCACTTATCTGCCTTCTTTCCCAATTCTTGGGGAGAAGTCAGATCAGAGTCAACCAGGTATTGATGCAACAACTGGTTTTGGCAATTATTAAGGATCTGCTCCCTCATAATCAAGTTGTACAATCCTTTAAAATCATTCACCTTGCTACCAAGTAACCAGCCTTCCAGAGCCTTAATGGCACAATCAACAAAGTCTACCCAGTCCTGAGTCTGTGTCTTCTGGGTGTCTCTGAACTTAATCCTGTACTGTTCAGTGGTTAATCCAAACCCTTCAATGAGAGCACTCTTCAGGACTGAATAGTTATCAGCATCCTCTTCTCTTACAGTGAGGAGCTTATCTCTACCTTTGTCAGCAAAGGAGAGCCACAAGATAGCTGTCCACTGCTCTTGAGGGACCTTCTGTACTTTACAGGCCCTCTCCAAAGCAGTTATCCATTTCTGGATGTCATCCCCTACATGGAATGGAGGGACCATCTTGCTCAGGTTCCTGTGATCAAAGGTGTGTTCCCTAACCCTAGGGACACTATAGCTGCCACCATGGGACTCTAGTCCCAATTTCTTTCTAGTCTTCTGAACTTCTAGGGACTCTCTATCCAGGGCCAATTGCTGTTGCCTGAGCCTAAGCTTAGCTTTCTCAAGCTCTAGCAATTGGCACTCCCTGTCATAAGAGCTGTCCCTCTTGATAGAAACAGAGGTCCCTACAGAATGTCTAGAATGATTTGACTCAGCAGAGGGAGACCTAGATCTCCTGGGTAAACTCTGCACTCTCCCTGGAGGATTAAAGTGAGGGTCCTCTTGATCCTCTTCCTCTTCCCCCTGGGGATCTGAGTTGTTCAGGGGTGAATCATTTTGATACTCCTGTCCAGGGTTGGAATCTAGATCATAGAAGGTGTCCCCTCCTGACCTCTCTTCTTCCCCTGTACCACCCACTCTATCCTGCTCATCTGACCCAGGAGTCTTCCTAATGTCATCTAGCAGTAATGCATCTATTAGACGTTGAGTGTTGGCATTTCTCCCTGTCTTCAGCTTCCTAGATACACACATAGCTTTTAATTCAGTGAATGCAAAGCTATCATATTTAGTAGGCAGGATGCCACCAGTGGCATTCCCAGTAGAAGACATACTAAGTGAGGTGTAATGTAGGCACCTATCTAACCTAGTGGGACTAAACTCTCTTAGGTTGGAGAAAGGGTGTGCTAGACCCTTGACTTACCCAACCTCAAGTTCAGTAGAACTTACTATCTTAAGCTAGTATTATATGTTCCTACTATTGGTTTTTCAGTTAATCAATACAAAGATTTTCTGGTAAAACAATGCAGGCTTGAATCCCAACCGCTGCACACCAATGTGAGAAGTTGGCCTGGTATATGCTGTCCACTAATTAAAGTGGGCACCTTGCACCAGTCCAAACAACCCTCATGGTGATTAGGTCAAAGATAACCTTTTGAAAGCTATCCTAGTGGTAGCTATGGAGAGCAGCCTTCAGGCTAAGTCTTGAAGGAATGTTAAGAACCTTGTTTTACCAGAATGCAACCTTATAGTATTGGTTAAATGAAAGGGAAGCCACACAGTAGTTATAAAAATATGTATTTATTATATATAACACTCTCTAGTATCCTCTACACGAGGATAGAACACAAATCAAATAATACAGTTACAAAGAATCAATCGTAAGTAGCACAATACACTGGGCTCCCGGGGGAGACCAAACCATATACTAAGTAAGTGGTATAAGAACCACGACTCGGGACTAGACCTAGTCTAGAAGGTGTAGAATCGCTGGCACCCCAAGGAACCACCCAAGGTGAGTGAATAGGGACCCCACGGAGGACGGGTGCAGTGTGGGAACACGACCGCGGTCTCCGTACAACTCAATGGGAAAGTCGCGGTTGGAAAATCAAAGATTAAGGACCCTTCCCAGCAGATTACGAAGACAGCCCTTGGAACTTAAGGGTTTGGAGAGCCACCCCACCCGTGGATACCTTTGTACCAGAGTTACCTATCCCAGAGGAGTCGGGTGCATAGGTGCGAAGTGGTGTCGGAAACCCTAGTCGTTCTCTATGGATGTCGACAAAGAATTGCTGCTGCGGGAAAAACGAAAAGTGTCCGGTGGAATCCAAATGTGGACTCTAGATGAGAAGAACCTGAAAGCAGAGGGGACAGAGTCTGGGTCACTTTGGAGTGACCAGGGGCTCGGTAGACGAATGCCCACCGATGTCGGGTGCTTCAGGTGTGTTGACGGTGAGCTTCACTCTTCAGCTGCGAGGACCTGGAGACGTCTAGGATGACCAGGAGCTGGAGGCGAGCTGTCCCACGAAGGATGTCGAGTGCTGAGGGGTCGGTGTCCGGCTGGAGCACCAATCAAGCCTTGGCAACGGCAACAACGTAGGTGGGCAAGTTCCGTGTCGATCTGGCCCAGCAAAGACCAGGAGACTCACCACAGCAAGGGGAGTCAGGGCAGGCCTAGAGCAACCAGGGGAGCCCAAATAAAGCAAAGTTGACCCTCAAGTGGACCCACAGGCCGAAGGCACAGGAGTCGCGAGGGAACCGCAGGCGGTTTCACAGGATACCAGCTAGCAGGGCACAGAGTGCGAGGATGCCAAAGTCCTTCTCAGGAAAGATGCGCTGGGGTTAGGGCTACAAGTGGCCCAATGCACTGAATTGTTGCACGACAACAAGCATGTGCAGCTGCAAATAAACGCGGTGCACAGGGGTACGGGTATACGGTCCCCACGAGGGATATCCGCCTCAAACTTAGTGAGAGGGCAGCTCAACCTCGGAGACCTTCAGAAACCTACCTCCTGTGTTGGTGGAACCTTCGGAGTCCGCAGGAGCTCAGGGTCAGCAAACCGGTCAGATGCGTTACCGTGCCTGCGTTTGCAGGGGAGTGACTCCTTCACTCCAAGGGAGATTCTTCTGTTGTCTTGGAGGTCCACAGGGTCCTGCACAGAGCCTGTATGGATCACGGACAGTGGCGAGACTGGGGACGGCAAGGGAAGACGAAGTCGCGCCCAAGGGAGGTCCAGCGAAGTCCAGCGTGTCCAGATGGTAGAAGTGTAGTGGTATCTTCTTGCAGAATCTTGTCCATGTAAAATCTAATGTCCTGTAGCCAGGTAACCCATTTTATACCCACGGGAAATGGTTGGACAGATTCTTGGGGCCCTCCTATCGGAGGGACAGGACAGGGGGGTGGCTGCACCCATGTCCTTTGTCCAGTTTCGCGCCAGAGGAGGAGCGGATGACTCCCAGAACTGGTTTGAACTGGACTATGCACAGGGACACCAAGTGTGCCCCTCGTGCAGACTTACTGGCACTGAGACAGTGCACCCACCCAGCCCCAATACACTAAATCCTGTCTGGGAGGTGGTAACACCTCCCTGTGACAGCATGCCTATTGTGCTGCCTTCCCCTGCTCGAGCTTGGCTGAGCAGCAGAAGGGCAGACTCGTGTCTGTGGCTGGCAACATCCATTTTGTGCTGTTAGGCTCGAGAAAGTTGGTACCGGTAGACTTAGGTACCCCCAGAACCTCGGTTCTGAGGGGAGGAATCATACCTCCCACAACAGTTACTGGTGTGGAGGTATGATTCCAAGGTGTTTGACACCAAACACGACATACTTCGTTGCAGTCGTTTTCACGATAGCATTTACCGCGAGGTTATAATGCACCTCTACCTATATGTCTGGTAGTATCACGTACAGCCCGGGAGAATGGTCTCCGAAGACTGCAGAGGGGCCCTGCTCATGCAGGAGCACCCTCTCACGCAAAACCCAGCACCCTGCCTTCAGGATTGTTAAGGCCTGGTATATGGGTGACTTACAAAGTTTTAAGTGTAGTGATATATATAGATATAGTGAACCTATATCTTAAGTAAGTGGGGCAATTACCCACTTACACAGGCTGCAGTAGCAGACCTGAGGTTCCATTTTGCATGGCCTCTCATGGGTGGCATAATACATGCTTCAGTCCATGGGAGGCCTCTGGGGTACCTATGCCCTGGGTACATGGGTACCCTATACTAGGGACTTATAAGGGTACCCCAGTATCCAATCTGGAGTGTACCAAAGTATGTTGCAATTTTAAGGGAGAAAGCAGATAGGCTGGGGTCCTGAATGGGAGGATCCCAGCCAGACTAGTCAAAACAGTGGGTGCAAAAAGCAAAAAGTGGGGGTAACCATAAGAAGCAGATCCTACTTTCCTACAATACTCAAGTGAATTGTGTTGGCAGATGAGGAGCATTGATGAAATCTTGATGTTGGCGAAAAATAGCAGTGACTATTTTGAAATAAGGCTAAAGAAGTTAAAGGAGAGAATGATGATTGCCCATTCAAAACCGTTCGAGAAAGGGTCGCAGAATTAAATGGGGTAAAATGTTAATTTTCTACAGAATGGAATGACTCGAGGAATACAAGAAACAGGTGATGGTATGAATACAAATGCTGAAATGTTAAAAAATAACACAGTGTGTCATTATTGTGGGAGGATCCGACATTGTTAAAGAGAATGTTAACAAGATCCTAATTGGATTCAGGCAAATACAGAGCAAGTCCAGCAAAACCGGAGAGGCAATATGATGTAAAATATGCAAAATGCAGAGCAGAATGTGCAGAATCGGAAATCATTTCAAATGCCTATGCCAACAGCTCAGGCAATGCAACAAAACACGAGAAAAATAAATGCCATATAATGCAGAGTGCCAACAAAACACTATGATTCTGAATGATGAGATGGCAGGAAATAGTTCGCAATGATGATGCCAGAGGGGGAGGAGGATTGCTTGCTTGGGGCAGCCCTAGAGGTAGACGAAAGTGGCCCATCTATTGACAGATAAGTCAGTGGCCACCCTGTTTCATTTCTGATTGATACGGGGGCTACCTGTTGCACATTTCGTTCTGTAGAAGTCCTTAAACCTATCTCTCTCTGGAAGAGAAGTCCAAGTTGTAGTGATCAGTGATAAAAAAATTAGGAATCAGTTTACAACAGACATTTCAGTCAAAATCAGACAGTTAAAAAATAAACATCAATTTATATTATGTAATTCATGTCCTGTAAATATACTTGGAAGGGACCTTCTTTATAAAACGACCTGCATGATATATTGCACACCAGATGGTGTAGCAATTGAAACACATGATAAAGATTCAGTTTTTAAAATTAACTCGGAAGATATGAGAGTAGCATTGTACTCAGTCTTGACAAAAGAGGACCTGCCTCTACATTCAAGACATACTGTCAAAGAAGAGTTATGGGATTTCACTGGCAAAGAAATTGGACTGATTAAAATTGCAGAACCAGTGAAAATAGAGGTTAAGCCAGATGAAATATTTCCTAGAACTAGAGAGTGCAGACTTACAAAAGAGAATGAGGAAAGAATGAAATCAGTAATTGAAAAAATGATTGACCAGGGAATTCTCAGAGAAATGTGAGGCAGTTCTCCAGTGATAGGGATTAAAAAGCTGAATGGCAAATGGAAGATCATGCAAGACCTCCAAAACCTAAAGAAAATTGTTGTACCTTGTTGTCCTGTGTTACCGAATCCAGCAGCAATATTGTTTCAAATTCCATCAGAGGCAGAATTGTATACAGTCACTGACTTATGTTGAGTGTTCTTCTCTATTCCAATCAATCAATCAGGGAATTATAAGCGCACTACTCACCGTGAGGGTCTCAAGGCGCTGGGGGGGGGGAGGGGAACAGCAGTTCCGTTCAGTCGAAGAGCCAGGTCTTGAGCGCCTTCCTGAAGGAGTTCAGGGAGGGGGCGCGTCTGATGTCGATCGATAGGGAGCTCGTTCCAGGTCTTGGCTACGATGTAGGAGAAGGCTCTTCCTCCTGTTTTGGCTCTGGGGATGCACTGGGTTTTGGCGAGGGCGAGGTTGGTGGAGCGGAGGTTTCGTTTGGGTACGTGGAAGGCGATTCTCTCGTTGAGGTATTGAGGTCCTGTGTTGTGGAGGCTTTTGTAGGCATGGGTTAGTATCTTGAATGTGACTCACTTCTCGACGGGGAGCCAGTGGAGGTTCTGTAGGTGTTGGCTGATGTGCTCGTGTCGGGGGATGCCGAGGACGAGTCTGGCTGCGGTGTTCTGTATTGTCTGGAGCTTGCGGAGTAGAGACTTGTTGATGCCGGCGTAGAGGGCGTTTCCGTAGTCCAATCTGCTGGTTATGAGTGCGTGGGTGACTGTCTTCCTTGATTCAGGGGGATCCATTTGAAGGTCTTTCGGAGGATGCGGAGGGTGTTGAAACAGCTGGACGCCACGGCTTTGACCTGCTTGTTCATGGAGAGGGAGGTGTCAAGTACGATGCCGAGGTTTCTGGTGTGGTCCGTGGGGGTCGGAGGGCTGCGGAGTGCGGTGGGCCACTAGGTGGTGTTCCATGCTGATGGGGTGGTTCCGAGCACGAGGACTTCTGTCTTCTCCGAGTTGAGCTTCAGGCAGCTGTTGCTCATCCAGGATGCGACATCCTGCATTCTTTCCTGGAAGTTGAGTCTGGTGGTGGTGGGGTCCTTGGTGAGGGAGAGGATGAGTTGGGTGTCGTCGGCATAGGATACTATGCTGAGGCCATGCTGTCTGACGATGGCAGCAAGGGGGGCCATGTAGATGTTGAAGAGGGTTGGGCTGAGTGATGATCCCTGTGGTACTCCGCAGTTGATTTCCGTGGGTTCGGAGAGGAAGGGTGGCAGTCTTATTCTTTGGCTTCTGCCGGTGAGGAACGAGCGGATCCAGTCGAGGGTGGTTCCTTGTATGCCGGCATCGTGTAGTCTGGCGGCGAGTGTGTGGTGGGAGACAGTGTCGAAGGCTGCTGACAGGTCGAGTAGGATCAGGGCTGCGGTGTGGCCTTGGTCGAGGAGGGTGCGGATGTCGTATGTGGCGGCGAGTAAGGCGGTCTTGGTGCTGTGGTTGCAGCTGAATCCAGATTGGGAGGGGTCGAGGATGGAGTTGTCTTCGATGAACTTTGTTAGCTGTGTGTTGACGGTCTTCTCCGTGACTTTTGCCATGAAGGGGAGGAGAGAGATGGGCCGGTAGTTTTTAAGGTCCTTCGGATCTGCTGAGGTTTTTCTTAAGCAGGGGACAGACTTCTGCGCGTTTCCAGCCGTCGAGGAAGGTGCCGGTCATGAAGGTGGCGTTGATGGTGTGTCTTAATTCTGGCGCGATGGTGGTGGCGGCTCTGTGGTAGATGTGCGGTGAGCAGGGGTCAGTGGGGGCCCCCGAGTGGCTGCCTTTCATGGTGGAGGCAGTCTCTTCGGTCGTGACCGGTGTCCAGGAGGCGATGGTGGGCTGGCTGGTGTTGCTGGTGGGCACGGTGGTTGCGGAGTCAGGAGTTTGGCCGTTGAAGTTGTCGTAGAGGTTCTTGATTTTCAGGTGGAAGTATGATCCGAGCTTGTCGCAAAGGTCCTGGGAGGGTGTGATGTCCGTGGCTTCGCTTGGGGGTTTGGTGAATTCCTGGATGACGCTGAAGAGCTCCTTGGAGTTGCTGGCGTTGGCGAGGATTTTGTTGTGGATGAAGGTTCTTTTGGTGGTTCTGATGTGTTGGTGATATTCTGTCATGGTGTCTTTATAGGTGGTGTGGTTTGCGGATGTCTTGTTGTTCTGCCAGTTCTTCTCGAGGCTTCTGCAGGTGCGTCTGGCTTCTTGGTGGTCGGTGGTGAACCAGGTGGCTTTCCTGTGGCGCTGTCTGTTGGAGTTGCGTAGCGGGCGAGCTTGTCTGCACAGCTGGAGATCCAGGTGTGGAGTCCCCTGGCTGGGAGGTTGGCGTCGGTTGTGGCGGTGGGAGGGGTCTGTTTCCCCCTGCGAAGGAGGGAACTCGTGGTTCCTCTTTGCATTTCAAGTTTTGAATAAGGTTCTCTTGTAGCATCCCATAGGGGTATACTGAGAGTCCTTCAATTTTCTCCCAAATGCTGAAAAATATTTAGAAGATCTAATATTGCCATGTACCTCAGTTCTAGTTCAATATATAGATGACCTGTTAATAGCATATAAGACAAAAGAGGATTGTCAACTGGATTCCATTGCCCTGTTGAACCACCTAGCTGAAAATGGGCATAAAGCCTCCATGACTAAAATGCAGTATGTAATAAAGAAGTCATTTATCTTGTACACCATATTGGAAAGGGTGTGAGGTAAATTTCGAACAAACACGTTTTTGTAATTTTGAAATCGAGCCTGCTGACCACCCAGAAGGAAGTTCGGATATTTCTTGGAATTGTTGGGTACTGTCATCAGTGGATTCCGAACTTTTCTGTAATTGCACAACCTTTAGTAAAGTTGGCATGAAATGATGTACAGGACCTGGTACCATTTGATTATGAGTGCCTTTATGCATTTAATAAATTGAAACAGAGTTTGTGTCATGCACCCGCACCTGGGATGCCTGATTACAATATGAGGTTTTTCCTGTTCTGTCATGAAAAGATGGATGTGCACTTTCAATTCTCACACAGAAACATGATGGACTTATGCTACCATTGGCAAATCTTTCAAATGTACTGGATCCGGGAGCTGAAAGTCTTCCAGGTTGTTTGAAATTGGTTGCAGCAGTTTGCTTGGCAATTGAGTAAAGTGAAGGGATTGTGATGGGTCATAAATTGATTGTCTATGTCCCTCATTCAGTTGAAATCATTTTGACAACGCTTAACGAATAGTAGATTGACATGTTATGAGCAAACTGTTCTCGCAGCAGGGAACATTTTCATTCAAAGATGAAAGGCCTTAAATCAAGCAGCACAGTTTCCAATTTCAGAAAAAGTGTGTGAAGACAGGTAAGATAAAATTGATTGTGAGTTGGAGCTTGATTGCATAAAGGTCACCTAATTATGCACAAAACCAAGACCAGACATACAGAAAGTTCCATTGGAACTGGCAGAGCTGACATTATTTGTTGATGGTTCTTGGTTAAGAGACACTATGGAGGATTGAAAGCTGCTTATGCAATATGCTGCATCACAGAGACACTTGAGGCATCTTCTTTACCACAAGTGACATCAGCGCAAGTAGCAAAATTGTTTGCCCTAACAAGAGTTTACTGTCTGTCAGAAAATTTGACTGTTACAATCTATACAGATAGCCAGTATGGTTTTGGTGTTGTTCATGATGCAATTTTTGCCTATAGTTTCTAAGGCTGAATGATAACATTTGATTACGTCTGTCAACATCTGCGAAAACTGCACGAGTGGACCCTAAATATTTACAATACTACAATAGTATATAAAGTGCTGTTCTCTGTGGAGGTAAAGTGCTAAATCTAGTACAAATCAGAAAGTATAAACAAACATTTTCTCAAACCAAGTGACTGCTCTACATAAGTAGTGACTGGAAAGTTAAAAATGTACATAACAATGGGTCCACGGCAAGGTATATATCTATGTCTTATCCACCACTGACATTGTTGTGTGGATATATAAGAAATTACTGAGTGCCATGTGCTTTAAACGTTCTTCAATGAGAGCAGAGCTGTGAGGACTATTGATGTAGAATAGATTTCAGCAAACAAGCACAGCAACTTTAAAGCCTTAGAACTCTAAAGACATTCTGACTCAGGGAACAGAAATTACTCATGCTGCAATAAACAACTGACTGAATGTTGTGTTGCCAGTAGCGCAGGATAGTTAGGGTTGTCAACTTAAAACAATCATTGGGAATTGTTTATGAGTAGAGTCAGAATAAAATTACAACCTTCAACTAGCAGCCTAACTGCTGTAGCCATGGATAGTCCTTTGTTCAGCGAGTGACATCAGCACTGTGATGGACTAGGTTCCTAGGGATACAGTTCGTGAAACCGTGTTCCTTAGTGCCTTTTCTGCTGTATTCAGGTATCTAATGAGGCTTACTATTACTTGCAGATATGCTCCTTTCAGAAGGAAGACAATGGCCTCCTGAACCGACTGCAACCCCTGAATAATCAGTGACTGTGAAAGGAATCTTCTACGTTCATTTATTAAACGTGGACAGATGCAAAGAAGGTGTGGCAGTGTCTCCTGGTGCAAGCCACATACACAGCATTAGTTGGAGGGTGGTTGGGGCACCCAAGGTGGCAGGAGATCGAATGAAGAAAGCATCCCATCCGTAAGTGGCAGAGCCTCAGCTTGTAGTAGATAGTGAATGGTTCAATAAGTTACTTTTGAATCCCTCATTGCAAATAGCTGTCGATGATGAGGTGGGCATGCTTTCTTCTCTTTAAACTGTCGATCCATTGTGAAGGAAGCTATGTATGGTACCTTATTTAAGGCTGTTTTAAACTGGAGTTGCGGAAGATGTTGGTTTATATGACAGCGGCGTCTTTCATTTCAAGGCCTTCAGTGAGGGTCTTTGACTGGGGATTATGGGCCCGTAGACTGCAGAACATTGCAGATTTTGGGATGCTAGCTGGCCACATGTGCTGAGAGCATGTATTTCAGCAAGCTAGCTTTCTGGGAGTTGTTGGTCGCTTAGTTTGAATTCCATCCTGATCTTGGCCGGTGATGTGTTGTGCGGCAGCTGAAACAAAGACGCTGGTTTTGGTTTCAATGAATTGAGATGTGTTAAGTGACCTCCTTTGTCACCCAGCCAACATCCAAGGTATTTTTATTTGTTGGATTTAGTCAAACGATGGTTATTAATGAGCCAGCTGCCTGTTTCTTTCTTTTTCTGCCAAACACTACAATATTTGTTTTTCAAGATTTATTGTCATTGCGTTTGATCTGCTGTGTTTGTATAAAGCATTGATCAGTCTTTGTAGCCCCATTGGCATTTGACTTCGAAGGACTACGTCAGTTATGGGTTTGGAGCATGGCTGACAACAGAATCCAATTCAGGTAGTAAGTCGCAAACATACAGATTAAAAATGGCAGGGGTAAATATGCACCTTTGTTTAACACCATGGTGGGTCTTGATTTTACTGGAGATAGAGTTATTTCCCAATTTTACTCTAGCCCTGGTATCAGAATAGAGCAGGTGAAAACCGTGCAATAGTGGTGTTGGAATTTGACAAGTGGCGAGTTTGGACCAAAGCAGCTGGAGATTTACGGGGTAGAAGGCTTTGCTGAAGTCTATAAAACAGCAAGTGAGTAACTCTCCTTTGCTTATTTGTTTTGCTACAAGCATCATGATGGCAACCAGGTTATTAGTGGTGCCGAAGAATGGTCTGAAGCCAGTTTGATTGAATGGCATTAAATTCCTGGAGTTTGTCCATGCGTCGGGAACTTCCAGCAGGAGCGAAACAAAGTATTTGGTGTCAACATCCAAAAGGTCAATGAGGCGGTAACTGTCAAGGGCCTCCACTGAGCCTTTCATGTAGATTGGGTGTAAAACCAAACCTTGGAAAGATGACAGAATGAAATCTGTAGCCACGCAAGTTCTAAAAAGCTTTTCCAGTGATTTGGACCTAAACTCGACATCCTCTTTATAGATTGAAGCCAGAATGCCATTAGGGCCAGTAGCTCCATCTGCTCTGCTTTTCTGAATCTGTTTGCTAATCCTTGTAGCTGTGAAGGGGTTTTTAATTTTTTTTTTTTTATTAGCATTTAATCTTAAGGACAATTGTGCAAGTACATGTGCAGCATGTGTCCTGGGCACTTACCCAGGTAAGTATACTAAATTTGTAGTATGTGTCATCACTTCCTGGGTGAATACATAGGTATTAAAGTTACGACGTGTCAGGCTGGTATGTCAGATACAATACATATTACAAATTACACAGTGTGGTATACAGTCTCACCCATAAACAACTGAGAACAAGCCCTTGGTCACTATCAAAGTAAACATTTCTACATATCAAACTTACTGCATTGGCTCATGGCTCAAACAATTGCATTAACATAAAACAGAACAACAAAGAAACTCTGGCAGCAATTGGCAGGTGTAGTACAATACAACATCTCTTGAGGCACTTAGAGGGACCCGAACATATGGTAGTATCTCTCTCCCCTACCCACCCAGATGGAGGTACGACTCCACTAATTCCTGAGTAGGGAGGCGGTGTCATAGGGGCTTCCAGTGAACATCAGTTACCGAGTTACATAGATCTGGTATGCCACAATTAGCTAGGCATGAAATCAAAGGATACACCAACTTCTTCTTACTGAGAACCCATAGGGTGGGAAGGTAGTCACAGAATTAGGCTCTACACCGGGGGTCACCGCCCCCTGCACCGACATCCGAATCACTCATCCATTGTCAGCAGCCATCATTCAGACAGTGGAGCAGTTTCCAGCATCTGTGCCTACTGAGAGGGGATCCGTGTCTGAGGCAGGTCCACCGTGGCTCCACTCTACTGGTCAGTTGCCTGCAGCCTCTCCAGCATGTTACCCCACGTCTCCAAGCAGCTGAGAAGGTTAATGCGTATAGATGAATGTGGTCTGCGTCTGCCTCAAAACTCATATCCTGATTGTTTTGCCTGCTATTGCTAGGTGGTAATTTAGGTTGTTTCGTTAGATCACCGTAGAGCGAGCTGATGTGGGTGATCCAGTCTGCGGGAGCAACGTTGTTCCAATATACATTTGCAATGTCGGACCCCTGTACAAGCAGTTAATGATGATCCAAAACTCTTTCGGTTTTTATTTCCACAGGCAAGGCAGAGTTGGATTTGCTGCATTTCTTCATGCTTTTGTTTTGCTTGCCAGATTTGTTTTCTGTAGGAACTGCATAGGGCATTTGTTTCCACGAGCAGGGATACATTTGCAGCAGAGGATTTAAGTAATCTTGCTTTCTTGTTAAGTAATCATTTCTGAGCCATAAGTTCTGTTGTAAACCAGGTATGCTTGTAAGTTGGGCTGAGAGTTCTGAATGAAGAGCTGGACCGCAAAATGCTGCCCAGAAAATACAGTAGCTGCTGAACAAGAAGGTCCCAATCACAGATCGTATTAAATGAAATTACTTTTGCTAAAGTTTTTAGAGTGTATAATTAGTAGCTACATTAATAAAAGGACTAAAAGCTGTAATAAATTGAGAAAGAGAAAAAGATAAATTGATATGGAGATTGACGACTATAAGGATCAAATGTATCAGCAATTGAAGAGATTGGAAGAGAATGCATGACTATCTAAGAAAATAAAGGTTTCAACGAACTAATGACTGATTAATAAAGTTTGTTAATGTGGTTTTAGTGATTCTAAAGAATAATCAGAGGGTGGAGATTGTGGAAGCTTTTTCTGATGTGTAATTTTAGGTGACAAATTATTTGTGCAAACTAGTAATTATACTTATACATTTTACTGCAACCTATAGACTAATTATTTTGCCCATGAATGATATAATTATCTTATTTAGAAGTGTGATTGATAATATAGTATAGTTACGCCACATTTTCGAGTGT
Source organism: Calotriton arnoldi (assembly GCA_963921515.1). Classification (NCBI taxonomy): domain Eukaryota; kingdom Metazoa; phylum Chordata; class Amphibia; order Caudata; family Salamandridae; genus Calotriton; species Calotriton arnoldi. The sequence goes on from CAWUFW010005061.1 coordinate 69,693, forward strand.
GCCACCATTATTTTAAAAAGGATGTAGTGTCTGATGTTCTGCTCATCTTGCGGCTGCTCATAAACCCTCTTAATCAGATACTTGCTTAGCAGTTTCCGCGGGACACAAAGAACTATGACGCAAATAGATCATAGTATTAGAAAGCATGCATTGTGAATGAAACTTTCTTTAGGGTACCTGATGTATAATTTTGAAGGATTTCACTGATAGTACCGTTGCAGGCATGCAGAAGAACATAATTCTATGAGCTATTGTTAAAATGTTTCATATTGTGCTGTACATCTCTGGAGTGCAGTTGCTGAGGAAACAAATGGAAGATTTCTCTTAACTTAAAAAATGGTTAGTGCTAAGAACCTTTCAGATTTACGAAAATGTTTTTGATTTGCCTATGCAACCTAACCATGATCATGCCGTTCTGAAGTAGCAGTTTTAATAATCAAAATGCATAAATTGTGTATAAAAACCCTTGGTCTTGAACGATTGGTGGCGACTTTCCATTTTCCTCCTACAACTCTGTCCGATCATTTTGAGATATTTCCTCACTTAGAATGCTGTCAGTACTGTTGATGGGTTTGACACTTAGAATTTAAGGAAATTATTATTGACTTATTTGGGTTTTTGTTATGATTTGTGATTCTGTATTTTGCATGTGAGCCTTTATTGCAAATTATGCATTTTCTCTTCACTGATTTTATTAATGGTCCTGTATTAAACTTTTAAAAATTAATTTCGATCTAGAACTCAGTTCTTGAGTGGTGGCAGTTTCTATTCATGATTTTACTCTGCTAAGTTTAAGTAATTGATGGGGAGGGTAGCCTCTTACCACTCAATGAGAAGAGTCACTGAGCTGAACTGACTAAGGTAAATTTGGAGTTTTGTAGACCAGTCAGCCTTAGGGTGGTCTTCCCTCAAACGTTTTGCCTACTTACCTCCATTTTTATTACTGAAATGTGATTTTTGTTGGCCTTAGGACTCTGTGCACTTTACCACTGCTGACCAGTGCTAAAGTGCTTGGGCTCACTCCCTTAAACATTGTTCAGTTGGCTTGCACCTGATTGGTATATTTAATTTACTTATAAGTCTCTTGTAGAGTGGTATACCATAAACCCAGGGCCTGTAAATTAAATGCTACTAGTGGCCCTGCAGCACTCAATGTGCCACCCACTTAATAGCACCTTAAAACATGCCCCAGGCCTGCCATTGCAGTCTGAATGAAGTTTTAAACTGCCAATTCGACTTTGCAGTATAACCCCCTTGTCAAGCCTTAAACTCCCTTTTTGCAGACAAGTCACCCCCAAGGTAGGCCCTAGGTAGCCCAAACAACAGGGTGCATTGTAATTAAAAGGTTGAACATGTATTTTTAAATTTTACATGTCCTGGTAGTGAAAATTCGTTTTTTACTACTGTGAAGCCTGTGATACCTACCTGTCTCGTAGGATAACATTGGGTTGCCTTATTAACTTCTTATGTGCTAACGTTTGATTGATGACAAATAAGCATTTTATGTTTGGTATCTATGAAATTCTGATGAAAAATCCTCTTCAATGGTAAAGTCGAATTTTACATTACAATTGTGAAAATGCTACTTTTAGAAAGTTGCCATTGGGTGCCTGCAGCCTCTCCAGGGACACATGACTGGGTGTAACTGACAACTAGATCTTGTGAATTCCTCCCAGACTGTGGCCCAATAGAGAGATTAGGTGTGCCTGAAGAAGCCACCTGGTAGCAGGATGGGGGCAGAGCTGGAAACAGCCCCACTTGCAACTGAATATGATGTGTCCTGCCTTCACATAAAGGACTTGTCACCTCCACATTGTCACTGCATCTAGATTGGAGCCAGGGTAGGGGAGTCAGGAGATTCCAAACACTTAAAAGAAGGAACCTCTAGAAACTTCTCCCAACTTCAAAGTAGGCACTAGGTATAAAAATAGGACCCTCAGACCCGCTCTTCAGTTCACTTTCTGGACCTGTGGAAGGACTTCCAGCCTACTACTCTGACCTGCTGTGCACTCTGCAAGACTGCTTTGCTGTACCTGGAAGGACTGCTGTGCTGTCTGGATCCTGTCTTGTACCCTCAGAAGCCAGCCCTGCATCTTCACATGAAATCAGGACTATCAGAGTGACTCCAAGGGTTAGTTTGCTGGCCTTCTGTTCAGAGCCATAGGGACATAAAAGGCTCCCAGCAACTTGAACCCGCATGGGACCCAGCTTGAGTGAGTCCTGAACCCCCAAATGGTGTTCCACCCGTCCTGTGCCTTTGGTTGTAGTGCTAAAGGTGACCAGATCGCCAAAACGGAGGACTTAGACAATGTTTGGCTAAAAACTGCTCTGAGAATCAAGGGGAGACCGGGATCAATCTGCTTGTCTATCCTCCCAAGGTGCATAATCTTTTGAACTAACTGCGTGACTGCTCCTGCTACGTTCTTCTCCCTGCAGCAGGAAATCCTGTCCAGCGGTCCTTCACGAAAGGGGTATCTGAGCCCTAAAACTGTCTTTGGCTACAGCTTCCTTACTCGTCCCGCTAGAGATTTTCGACTTCCAAAAAAGAGACTAAGTCCGAACGTAGAACTCTTCACTGTGACTGTGGTTAAGCATAGGTTAATTTAGTGGCTTTTTGTGGTTCACCCTGCCAGGGATTGTGGCTGTTGCTTGAGCAGGGCTCATACCCCAGTCAACCAACAACCCAGTTTCTCACAGGGTTCAATATAAATTGGGGTACGACTCTGGGACTGCGGGGGTACCGACAGGGGTTGCCATGGGGCCCCCCATCTGAACACTATCCTTTAAGACTCTTTAAGATCACGAACAATATACCATATAAGGGCGCACCCCGGGAACCCCACACAGCCTCGCCCCCCCGCCCACACTGAGTGACTGTTATTTCCTTCCTCTCTGCAAATACCAGTATGCTTGAGCTGCAGTTAAGTGCTGATGGCCAACTGTTCGTTAGTGCTTAGGCCTGTGAGCAGGAGTTGGGGACTGTTACTGTTAATGTTGCAATACCTGTGCCACGAAATAGTAGCCATCACTCCGGATGAATACAACTACCTGCAAACCAGAGAGGCTACATACATCTACGGGCGGACAGGGGACATACTCATGATACATTGAGTCTCGGAACAATACTTTAAATCAAACTCATACAAATGGGTGTACAGGAAAACCCTTTTCTGCTTTTGACATGGAATGTTCATGGGTTAGTGGGGTACGCTAAGTGTCATCGGGTATATCAATACTTACAAAGGCGAGGGATCACTATAACATTACTGCAAGAAACCCATCTGACCACTCAAACACTGCGCAAATGCTGGAGGGGCACGATAGTGGGGACAACATACTCTGGGTATGCAAGGGAGGCTCTGATATGGGTGGCACCCGGGACTCCCTCAGAGGTGCTACATACCCGCGCCGACCCGAATTGGCGGTACTCGATACTAGAGGGGACTCTGGATGGCCAACCAATAGCGTTGATCTCGATATATGCCCCTAACTCCGGTCAATCACTCTTTCTACAAACACTGACACCAGCCCCGCTCCATGACCCCTTAGCACCAATATACTAGGGTGGAGAATTTAACTGCACCCCAGACCTAGAAGTGGACCGCTCACGCCCTCCGCTCCCAGGCGCCCAAGCTATTTCACTATCACAACACTTACAGACATGGGCCCCCACGCTGCACCTTCAGGATGCTTGGCGTAGCCTACATCCTACTCACAGGGAGTACTCCCACTACTCAGAGCTGCATGATCTACACACGAGAATAGACCTGGTATACTGCTCACACATGGACCTCCCTAAGGTCTCCCATGCAGAATACCTAGGCTGTACACTATCGGACCACAATCCATTGCAGATCCAGCTGTCCTGGGGAAAAATCAGACTTAAAATCCCGACCTGGCATTTAGCACTAGAGGCACTCAACGATGCCCCACTGCGCATCTCCTTAACACAATCCATCACAACATACTTCCAGGATAACGAGGACACCGCGTCCAACGTCGGCCTGTAGTGGGACACTTTAAAGTGGTTCTACGCGGACACATGCTGAAGGCAGTATACGGGGTGCGAATGTCCCTCAACAAGGAATTAGCAGGCCTTGAGATGGAGATACAGTGATGCGAACATCTATTGCCCACTCTGGCCCAAATAACGTCAACACTGGCCCACACCAGGTTGTCACACAAGGAGGCGCTTGATCGATTGTGCGCTCTAGACTACAAAAAGTATCTAACCAGAAAACATGCGGAGGGGGATAAAGCGTGCAGGACGCTAGCCTGGTTGCTCAAGACAGACTCGGCACAAGCACCTATTACCGCTGTCCACAATTTAGAGGGCCGCCTAGTCAATACACAGGCCAAGATCAACTCTATACAGTGCTCCCCCGTCTTATGATACGACAGAATTACAACTCTTCCTCAACCACATAACACTACCCCAGATCCCACATACTCCATACACAGTATTGGAATCCCCTATCTCAGATTCTGAAATAATAGAGGCTTTTCAGCAACTGGCAAGGGGGAAGACCCCGGGGACTGATGGATGGCCCTAGAATTCTATGCTTCGTTTAGTGCGCAGCTGGTCCCTCACCTTCACCGGGTGTACACAGATGCATACGAATGGGGTGTACTGCTGACCTCACTTCGGAAGGCTGTACTAGTGGTGCTCCTAAAACCGGGCAGAGACCCGCTGCAGATGGGATCATACTGTCCCCTATCCCTTCTGAACACAGACTATAAAATACTGGGCAAAGTACTGGCCAACAGACTAATAGAAGTAACACAATTGCTGGTACATCCAGACCAAAATGGATTCATTCCCGGCAGGAACACCAGCCTCAACCTACGCCGGCTGTTCCTGCTATTGGAGTGGGCACGCACAACAGGGGCACTGTCATGGATTGCCTCTCTGGACATAGAGAAGGCGTTTGATACCCTGAGATGGGAATATTTAAGACTGGTACTGGAAAGATATAGCATAGGCCCTACGTTTTTGCAATGGATCAAACTGCTATACAGTGCACCGCAAGCACGAGTCAAGAGAGGTCACTGGATCTTTTAATATTAAAAGGCGCACCAGACAGGGATGCCCCCTATCGCCAATTGTTTTTGCCTTGGCGATGGAGCCCCTGGCATGCGCGATGCACAATCGAGTGATGGACTGGGGCATCAAGGCCCATAACCAATGGCATATTGTCTCACTCTAGGCCTCAGGGTGAACTGGTAAAAATCTCTATTGTTCCCAATGACACCCCAGTGCCCCCTACAAAGAGCGACTTTACCACAGGCTCCCCGTACTTGGGCACACGATTCCTTTAAATATCTGGGAGTTCAAATATATCACTCCCAAGCAGATACTATAAATGGCAATTAAGGCAGAGCGATTACCAACGCTTGCTCCTCATTGGCTTTTTGGACAGAATTGCCACTCTCCCCAATGGGGCGTATAACCATATCCAAAATGCTGCTGCTCCCAGGCTACTATATTTCTTCACAGCGCTCCCATTCCTGCTGCCAGGTAGACTATTTTGAGACCTGAAATCGCTTCTAACATCACTAATCTGGGAAAAATCCAGAATTCGAGTCGCCCTTACAAAACTCTATGCTCCAATTACAGAAGGCGGACTGGGAGCTCCCAACTATGAGCACTATAATGCAGCCGCGCAGCTCCAATGGCCAATGAGATGGCTAGCACACCATAACACCACTGAACTGGGATGTTGGTCCACCCAGCTGCGCCAAACTACGATATTAGAGTGGCTAAACGGCTCCAAGACGGTAATTCCGAAAAAAACAGAAGATAGATTATTGATCATGGCACGTAGCTGCTGGACCCGTTACCTGCGGACCAGGCACTCATCCCCACCATATGCTCCTTATCTACCGCTCGGGTTCTCCTGCGCCCCGCAACAAGGAATAAGCGTCCGGAAATGGCGGATTGGTTATCAGTCGGCATAACGACATGGGGAGACTTATTCGTCGACTCCACACTCTGTGACTTTTAGACTATCGTAGATGATTATGGCATACCCCCATGCTCATTCTTATTATATGCATCGCTCACACATCAGATGTTCAGGATATGGGGCAACACAAGAGATGAGCCCAAAATATCCAACACGCTCCAAACACTGTTGACACACGGAACGGGTAGAAGAGCAATTACTATGCTGTATAATTCCTTACGACTAGACACGGCATTGCCACTAACATCACTCAGAGAATACTGGGACTTGGCACTATCAATTACACTAACTGGCAGTGGGCACAGTGCATTGGTTACCCTAAGGCAATATCTACAAATGCCAGACTCAAATACACACAATTCAACTATCTTCATCATACATACCTAACCACACAGATTGGTACGTATGTATGAGGGCACCCCAGATGTCTCCCCCGTTGCCTCAGTCCTGCAGCCACATACATACATATGGTCTGGGAGTGTCCCCAGATAACAGCGTATTGGAACAAGGAGGCCACCATACTCTCAGAGGCTACGGACACCACACTCACAGCACAGGGCCCCCACTTCTCACTGGGTATAACTAAGCATAATTCACGTCAGAAAACTATCAATACATTTCTGGATTTAGAACTCGGTCTCGCCAAATGCAGACTACCTATGGCCTGGAAATCCAATTAACCCCCACATTTGCATGTATGGATTGCCGATCTCGGCAAGGCACTGGTGTCCGAACACGAGTTGGCACAAGGCAACGTCCAAAACCACTCTATAGGCACTAAAGCCCCAGACTGGCAAAAGTATTTAACATTCATAGAATCAGAAATGCATCATACTACACCAATTCCGGGGCCCATATAGGATAACCCTATACTTAACGGCAGCTGCCTCCCCCCCTCCCGTCATTATAATCCCTGGAGCACCCCTTTGGTCCTCCCTCTCCCCCCTCTCTCCTCCCTGCCATCTCACCACACCCCCAATGGCCAGAAAGGATGTGTAGCCTAGTTACTCCCATACGTCTACGCTGCCATACTGTCACCCACCACCTCCCCGCACATACCCATATCCGGCCCGAATTCTACGCCTTCAACTCGACAAACTATATTAAAACATACTCAATATCCTTATGAGCCTCCCTTGATCTGCCCAGCCATCTCCACTGGACTGTTCCCATGAGGCACAGGGTCAAGACTGATTTGCATATAGCTGTGTCTGAACTGGGGTGGCAAAGTGAGCTAAAGAACGATGGTGGATTCAACCCAGATCTGTGACTGGGGGTGAGCGTCTGAAAAGTTTCAGCGCTCCGTCCATCATCTCCTTGTGTTTGCTCAGCCATCTCCACAGGCACATGATGGTCGCAAAAGTATTATAAACTATGTTAGTAGTGTTGTATTCTATTGCAATAGTCCGTAATGGCGTAACTGACAGCTTTATATTCATGTTAAATGCAGCAATTGATATATTGAATTGTGTTGTCAAGTAACGCTATGTATACCTCCCATTATCTCAAGGGCTATGCAAAGTAAAGTGAAAAACCAATAAACACTACTTATAAAAAAAAAAAAAGTTTTTAAAAAAGGAGATTACTGGGGTTTGGCTCCCACACTCATCTTTACTTAGTTTTAAACTTTGCCCAATCCACAGAACACTCCGTACCTTGATGATACCATCCAAATGTTCTGATGCCCTACCCAGTCTATTTCCTAACTAATGTCTAACTTTATTCCACAGTTCTCGCCTCTCCTCTTCTTGATCATTTCACAGGAGCAGAACATCCTTTAAAACAAGAACATACAGGGTTGATTCATGCGGTAATTGGAGTTAGTTACTTGCCGTAGCTCTATCAAGACCCCACAATAATTTTTAGTCCTGGACTTGTGGTGAACAATGCTTGTGCTTTGCTACATACAGACTGGATCCTCTCATTGATCCATTGTAAACGAGGGAGAGGAGGTTAAGCATTAAGTTTTAGGGTGTGAGCATGCAAACCCACACCTTTCTTTCTTTACCTCTGCACTCACTGGCTTTCTTGGAACGGGAGCGGTGTAGTCCCGATACATACTTTGGTGCTCCCCAATGGACCTTTCTCTCTTGTAATTGGAAGTTCGGTAGTGCCTTGCTGTTCATTCACAATGGAGTTTCAAAGAGGACATGCATGAAAGTCTTAAGTTCAAGGTTTACTTTAAAAATATTCAAAGCACAAGGCACAATTTGCAGTTAGTCAAAATAGAAATTCAATCAAAGTGCTAAGCCCAAAATACAGACAGTCATAGACTTAGGAGAGTTCAGAAACACCGACAGAGATTCACCTTCTAAGAATGGGGGAAAGGTCTTCTCCTTACCTCCCAAAAGTGTACTCTTTTATAGGATTTTAGACTAAAGGTTCATATATTCGCTCTATTAGTACATGGTTCTCATGCTCCTTACCAACAGAAATCAAACAAAGAGAAACATTTGCAAAATTATTCATTTGAGGATTTTCTCACTATTAAACTACCTTGGATTCTGTGTTCACATTGTCTACTACATGGGGACATAATGTTTGCATAGCATGCTATTCAGTACGAGACAGCTAAACTCAGCCTTGAAAAAATTACATTGCATTCAGAACATTCAGTAAAGTCTTCAGCTTGCTCCGTGGAGCCTAGTGATTCTTTATTCTTACAGAAAATGAAACAGCAGAGTTAATCACGTGGTGTAGTACGTCGCACTAAAGATGGAAGACAGATGCTAAGTTAGCCTCATTCACTTAGAGCACAATTCTTGCAGTTATCAACATACATTTCTATAATTTTGGGTCATCAGATTTTGCGAAATCACATATCGCGTTTCAGGCCGTTCATTTTCTTGGTAATGAATTGCACAATGAGGGAAGGGGTTTAGCCCCCCATTTCTTGGAGCAGTGTGCTCAATTGCAACTTCCATCTACACTCAAGAAACTGCAGTCACTGCTAGGTTTTTTGAACTTCTGCAGGACTTACATTCCTGACTATGCCAGGCGTATCAAACCTCTTTATGCTTTGATACACCCCTTCTTTTCTGCTTCCTCTTGGCTTCCGGAACACACCACAGCACTGCTAGCTTTGTAGTCTGACTTACTTGCAACGCAGTACTTACAAATAAGATTAAATACTGCCAATTTGGTCATTTTGATTCTGCCAAGAGCGATCCGTTTCACTTATGTGACTTTTAATGAGGGTAACACAGTCCCAATCGCTTATAAATGACATCTGTATACTCCTGCTGAATTGCGTTTTTCTTCTACTGAAAAAATTCTCACTGCTGTGCAGATGGCTGTTGTGAAAGAACGCCCTCTGGCACAAGGTAAACGCATTTTTGTCGTTTCTCCCGTGCCCACTCTGGAGGCGGTCACGCAAGCCAGTGTGCCTAATTCTCAAGCCCTTCATCCTCATTGGAGTCAATGGGCTACGTCATTGACATCGGCTGATGTCAGTTTTGTTTTTGACCCTTCTTTGCAAACACAATAATTTCTTGAGTATGAACATGTTCACCCTCTGCCTTCTTCGGTTCTTCCTCTGGACAAATACAAATGTTTCATTTAAACTGATGGTTTGGCTCAGCCAGCAATTGGTTCTAAACAGGCTTATTCAGCTGCTTGCGCTATTGTCGTTTGTTCAATGACAAATGGAGTTTTTCCATCCACCGTGGTGCACACGCAGTCTCTTGGAGAGTGCACGGCCCAGTTGGCTGAGTTACGTGCACTTCTCTTAGCTCTTGAATATGCTGATCCTGGATTAACCACCCATATTTTGTGTGATTCTTTTTACTGCGTACAATCTTTTAATGACAGTTGTGTTTTTGGGGAACAAAATGATTTTCGTGATTCTAAAGGTAGCACAATCAAGAATAAAACTCTTTGGGTCAAGGTGGCGGCCCTTAAGTCACGCTGGCTCCTTACACATGTTGTACATACGTTAGGACATCAATGTGCGGGAGCGCACGCTGTTGGTAATTCATTGGCTGATGAGGCAGCCAAATCTGCAGTAGCCACAGTTAGAGTAGCCGCTGTTACTCGTTCCATGACTAAAATTGAAGATTACATTTTGGTGGCTATTACCGCAACTAGATAGGGCACTCATTTTGCTCAAGGTTTCCCTTCCCGCTATACTTATCAGTTAACCAGTTTTTGAGAGGCAACACAGATATTATTAATACAACACGTTCATCAATGAGTTTGTCACACGAAATTAATACTCGTGGTTCTTCTTCGTTAGTCCAATTCAATCTTGAGCTTTATTTTGTACTTTTCAAAAGAAGTGCAACCAACTCGTTTCACCTAACAAGGCTTTATCAGGGCTGCAATTATTAAAAACAACACATATAGACATATTTGAAATTTGACACATATCACAAAATGTACCACAACATTGACATATAAGAAGGAAAATCAAGAGCCACAATCATGACATAGCCTAAATTCTTGAACATTAACAAACAAAATTCAACTCAGTACAACTCGCAAGGTTTTGCAAGCGACTCATATTAGAATCAACAGGAGGAGTTTTACAAGCAACTTTTACATACTAAATGTCCAAACATAAGAATCTTGAACTCTAGTGACAGTCCAGGCTCGGTACATGACATGATAGCCAAAAATCTCACAAATCAGAGTAAACTAAATACTTCAGATTAAAACATTTTTTGAAGATATGATTCTCAGTCAGAGAATATATAAATTTCCAGTATTCTTAAACATAATAGACCTAAGAGTACTCCAAAAATTGTGAAGTAAGTGAATTAAACAGAATCACCACATAAAGAAAAACACAAGAAGGGAGAAAAAGAGAAAGAAGTACCAGTGACAAGTTGAGAAATAAGAACGGTCCGTAAGTAATCCACAAGGTATCATGCCAGAGATGCTCCATGTGAGAACATGAAAGAAGGTACTCAGAAAAGGTGGTAGTGTCTAACCAAAGAGGATATATCGAGCAAGAACAATGAGAAGTGTATTACTTCATGGTAAGTATTCGGCAGTGTAGCCATCTGTAAGGAACCACAAGTAACAAAAACAGGATCATTTATAACATCCTGGTTTCTAAGATATGCCTATTCACCCTAAAATAGATCAGAGGGCCAAAAAAGTCGGACTTACGTACCGATCATCAATATAATGTGATAAACATGTTGGATTAATAATATCTGTGTTGCCTCTCAAAACCTTGTTGAACGGTTGTATTGTAATTGATGGTCATGTGCAGCTGACCATTGAGGTGGGCAGCATTTCTTTTCTAATTTACTGTGGTGACGTTATCAGGCAGTGCAGCTTTGAATTCCCTGGCTGTACTTTTTTCCTCTTATACGTATCAGTTAACTACTGATAAAGTCCTTTTGTATCTATTCCTGCAGTTGGTGATCGCATGATCCACAACCTGGACTGCAGATATTCTCTTATTGTGGCCACTCATGGAGGCATGGCTTCTGCTCACGCTGGTGTTGTGGCTGCTGTTTCTCTTTTACAACAACACTATTGGTAGCGCGATTTATATCAGCAGACTCGCAAATATGTCCTTTGTTGTGATGTGTGTCAACAAATTAAGAGTTCCACGGTGTCGCCTCCACCACAAACTCATCTCTTTATTTCTAATCATCCTTTTGGATGTATTTACCTTGATCGTTGTGGTCCTTTAACTTCAGACACTGCTATTAAATTTATTTTGGTTGCAGTGGATTCTTGCACTAGGTTCCTCTGTGTTTGGGCCCGCCCTCTGCTGATGATCACACTGTTATGAAGGATTTGCATGTCTTTGTCAGGACTTATGCCTGTGGCACTTTCCATTCTGACCAAGGTCCGGCTTTTGCCTCTAAGGCGTACCGTGATAAGTTTATGGGATTGCAGGTGCATTTCTCATCTCCATATTGGCCTGAGGGCAATTCTGTTGTGGAGCTGATGAACCGTGACTTAAAGCAATCTTTAACAGCAAGGGTGCTAGGTACGGGCCGTGGCTGGTTAACTCACGTTTTTGGGGTTCAACGTGCTCTTAATAATCTCCCCAGAAGATCTCTAGATGGGCAAAACCCGAACAAAATGCTTTTTGGTATCAAGATGTTTGTTCCAGACCTTGACGGTCTAGACGCTGTGGTGGCTGCCGCAATATTTGATGTAGATAACCAATGTGCTGTCTTACAGGATCTACAAAAGTATCACGATACACTGGCAAAATCTCATGTGCCATCGACTTCGCCTGAAGAAGCAGCAGTTCTGATTCCTGTTTCGGGCTGGCTCCCTAATGTGGGTGATCTGGTTCGTGAAAAGTTGGTGATCAAGAAAGAATTCTGTCCATCCTACCGTGCTCCTGTGCCAGTTCTTGGTCTCTGTGGTACCCGAACTGTGATTTTACCTCCTCTACCTGGTTGCAAAGATAATTGCTTCATTTCGATTGACCATGTCAAGTTACACCATATGGGCAATACTGAATAGTATGCCTCGGGGTGTGCCAGGATGGGATATTCCTTTACAGCCTGTGAGTTCCATTTTTTCTGATTCTCCCCGGCTGCCGGAGGGGGATGTTGAGCCTTCAGTTGACTTGGTATCTGCTTTACCTTCTACACTCTCCACAATGGAAATCGTTTATTTTGAACCACCCCTTGAGTCCTCTATGGGAATACAAGCCCCAACTTCAAATACAGATTCCTAGCCTCCATTATTCCAGCTGAGTTCTTCTGGTTACTATATCGATCAAGGCAATTTTTCTTCAGACAATTCTTTGTTATCTTCAGTTTTATCTTCACCACCAGCAAAGATTTTTGTGTTTATATCTTGGTTAAAGCACACTTATCTGGTACCACCGTGGACATATGTCTGGATCGTGTTTTCTGTGATATTTCTGTTCATGTAGATTGGATTTGTGACTTATTTTCCTTTCGATTAACGGCCACTACCTCCCAGAATGTTCGGCTGCAGAACTTGTCGACGGAGTGTTGGCTCCACATTCATCCTCGCATAAAATGAAAAGAGACTAGTCCCTTGTGAACATTTCAGCGGTCCCCGTCACTGATGGAATTGTATGGGATAAAGTACCATTCGATGTATTTGGTCCTACAGAGACCCTACAAATTCCCTATGTATTCCGTGTTTCTATGGGTGATGTGATAGTATCTGGGGTGCAATCAGATGATTGGGATGTAAAGGCTGCTAATTCCATGTTTTCCGAATTGAAATATTACACTTTTTTTGATGCGGAAGATTTATTCTGTTATCAACATTATGGTCATCATTTTCTGCACAGATCAAATGGACAGCATCCTCACTTTAACTATACTCAATGGGAACATTGCCCGACTCCACCTCTGTAATTCCTTTACCCAATAAATGTCGTACACCTATTTTAATGGTTATAATCTTTCTGATCCAGTATCATATTATTTAAAATTGACTTCCAATCTTTCAGTAAAATACATGCTCACTCAGACCAAGTTAATTTATGCATCTAATTTTATTGTCTACTTAGCATTAAAAGGATATAATTATTGGAAAGACAACATTGATTTAAAAACGGTATGGGGTACTAGGTCCTGGCAGGTCCAAGGTATTGAATCTTTATTCCGTGCATGTTTGAGACCTGCTCCAATTATTTTTCTTAAAGACACGGTCCAACAAACTACTTGTCTGGGGTTGGCTAAGGATAAATAATTGAATATTCCTACTATTCCTTCCTTGGCCCTATTTGACAAATGGCAATCCTATACCAATTATACTGCAGACCAACAAATAGTATGATACAAAATAGTACATTTAACTCCATTGCTATATCCCGATATGGATGGTAATTATGGCAGTTGAACACAAATGTTTGTCATTCTTGTTTCGTGAACACTAATTTGGGATTTACGTTGCATAGACCTGATCCACATTATCCACTTTCTAACACCGTTAACACTGATTCTGTGGGTTAATTATGTCAACAATGGTTAGAACATTCCACATTGTCTGCCGTGAAACAGCAATTTTCTCTCCTATCGGATGACATAAACCTTTCTGATTTCCTTTTAGGTCCTAAATCCCCTCGTACCTAACAATTCGTTTATACTGCATATAATGAATTTTGGAAATTGTTGCAAATGGAAGCTGCTGTGTGCTTATGTCAAATTGATCAAGACAATTTAGACAAAGTGCTTGCTGTTGTCGACAACAGCATTAATACATTATCATCTCGTATTTATTAACATTGTGTCTTCTGTCATTGATAGTGGGCAAAATGAAGCGTCTACCTTGTATCATGGTCAACATCAACTTAGATCAGTTATGCAATTTGGTTGGACACTGCAAACACTAAAAAATGGATGCGTACCTTGGCATTACCTAAATTGTAGCGCATTGTTCTTACCTTTCAATTTAACACGTAAACAGCAGTTAATGGCTATGAAAGATGCAAGTTATACCATGCTACATATAGGAAAACTTGAACAGCTTCCCTTCATTGTAGCAGAAACTAATTCGGCAGTTTGTTTAATACACAGGGATATCTTGTTGCCTATCTTGATGTTTCAGTTTACTCCCTGCATGAAACACTACCTCATAGGTAGATATGAATCCCTTGGGTGCAGTTACATTCATGAGTTATGGCCCCTGCTTTTTACATATTGTTGTCAACGGGCTGACAGAGAGGTTGTTCTAACGGGAGAAATGTGCGTTTCCACTGCTGGCCATTCCCTTGTCTGTCAACAAGTAAAAATCCACGGCGCCTGTAATGTTTCTACCCCTAATCTGGCATGTTATTTTAAAGGAACTCCGGTTCCTGCTATTATTCTCACCCTCACATTGCTTTCAAACAGCAGTTATCTTGTTCTTAATGATCATGACGGCTGCGGTCTACGGGCGGGAATCCCGTACGTAGTGTCTGTTTCCAAGTTAGTTACTTTTTGCAACAACGTCCTGTTTCCCCCTTCATATGGGAGTGTAGATAGTTCGTTGTGGCCTTCCATTCCAACCCTGAAAGCAGATTTCTATAAGCTGAGCAGACTCAAAGCGCTATTGTTTCAACAAGAAGTGGCTCTCACTTCAGCTCATGAGACCTTAGAGTTGCAGGGCGCAAGAACGTCTAGTGAAATACAATCATTACTGAACCCAAATCTCCCCCTGCATTTCTGGGAATGGATACATCAAATATTTAATGCGTTTGAAACCACGGGCCTGGCACACTTTTTTAAACTCATGGGCTCCGGCCTTGTGACTTCATTTCAAACTGTTTTCAGAGTAATTCCAGCTTTTATACATTCTGTTTTTTCCAGCGTATTTGGTGGGTTCCTGCTACTGCTCTTCTTGATTTGTGGCATCGTCGTGCTGTTCCTTCTATTCCGCAATGGCTGCTCCATCTGTGGTCCTGCCCGGACAGGCATCGCTGCAGCTGTACCGTGAGCAGATGCTACAACATTTTGGAATGGTGCCTCTAGATGCCCTAGATGCCGAATTTTGTCTGACCTTCCAATATGCTTACTTCACCTGTGTGCAACCTGTGTTTCATTGTATCCGGTGCCCCTTTCAGTGGGCACTGGATGTCTGCCTAGCCACCCCATCTCATGCTACCTTGGATTTTGAACTGTTGATGGGTCCATTAGTGGCCCATAACCATAACTGTTCCTTGGGTATGTGGGTTGTATAGAACCCAGCTTTGGGGTCAGTGGCCGGAGGTAGTCCCTGTGCAACTGCACAGCATCTCTTGGATCTCAGTTTCATCGAAGTTTACACAGGTTCTCATTGGATGGTTCTTTCAACAACTGGAAACGATGAGCATGTTTGCCCTTTTGACCTGCTCAATTGGGAATCACTGACTAAATATCGAAGGTCACAATATCGACCTACAAAAATATTGCAGCAAAAATATCGAAGACAAGAATATCGACATCCTATCTACATTAAGGTAAGTACAAAAATATCGAGAAAAAAATATCGATGTCAAAAATATCGTTGTTAAAAAATATCGTTTTTAATTTAAGTTAAAAAATATTGTAAAATAAAGTAAATAATACATATAATTAAAAGAAACATAGTTAAAAATATTTTAAAATGCCTAAAAATTATAAGTAATATATATAATTTAAAAATACATTAAACATATACATATAATATATAATATATATATACTTAGGGGCCCATTACGATACCCGGCGTAAAAAAATCCGCCAGGCATGGAAGCGGCAAAAATCCGCCCGCACACACCGTCTGAACACCGACCACGCCATTACGATTACACAAACCGAAAACCGCCATCGGCGGAAAAATCACACAAAATACCGCCCGCCAACGTCCGAGTCGGAGTCAAACCGCCCGCCACGGACGGAAACACGCACGACAACACAAAACCGCCCGCCCTCACGGCCGACACACCGCACGTGAAATTACGATCGCACCGCCATGAGCGCGGGAAAACTACAAATATACCGCCCGCCAGCGCAAACAACGCCGATGAGATTCGACACGGCAGAAGCCATGGCGCCCACGTACCTGCACAGAAACCATCCGCTCACAAAACCAATAGCACACAACATGGCCAACAAGTCCACACAGCAAGGCACGCACAAATACACAAGCACAGTACACATCCCGAAAACACCCCCCGGACAAACAAAAACTACAAAGGCCAGAACCCCAGACACAACACACCTGAAAACAACAGACCATGAGGACACACCCACATAGGTAAGTACAAAAGCAGCACTCCCACAGACCACAACCCCTTGCAACATTGCAAACCAGAGAGGAGAGGAGAGGACACAGTGACACAGCAAGGACAGCAGCACACCACAGAAACGCACACATCACAACCACCACCACCACCACCACCAAACACCTGCACCACAAACCCCCTGCACATTACACAACACACACCGCACCAGCACCACAAACACCATGGCACCACAAAGAATGCCCAAGTTCACGCCCATTGAGCTGACGGTCATGGTCGACGAGATCATCAAGGTGTACCCACAAATCTATGGGAACATGGTCCAGCACACACCACTAGCCACCAGAAACAGAATGTGGAACCGGATCGTAGACCAGGTCAATGCAGTCGGGACCCTGCCCAGGAACAGAGGAGAAATAAACAAACGTTGGAATGACGTCAAGAGCCTGGTCAAGAAGAAGGAGGGCAAAAACAGAGAGCTGGCTGCCGTCACTGGCGGAGGGAATCCCGCGCTCTTCAAGACCTTCAAAGCGTGGGAGGAGAAGGTGCGAGTCATAATACATCCGGAGATCCTCGCCGGATTAGCAGGGGAGTGGAGGCTGGTAAGTACAAACTAATGTATACCAGCACACCGCTATATACTCACATGCACTACCACCATGCCACAGCTCCCAGGGACAAACACCCCCATGTCCAGCACACAATACACAACACATCACACACACATGCAACAGACACCACCACACACAGCCCAAACCGAACAACTGTAAGATACGTGGGGACATGTGTACACTCAGCCAGCCACGTAACCACCAACAGGTCCCCAAATATGCCAGAAGCGCCACAACGAGCACCCACCACACCCATGTGTCCGCCACAGCTGCACTAACCGACAAGTAACAGGTAAGTGGCAGGAACACAAAGTGCAGTGGGTGGGACGGTGGACAGCCCAAGTACAAAACACACCAGGCCCCTAGTCCCACAGCACAGCAAGGAGGAGCATCCCCCACACCCCACAGCCACGTGTCAGCCACCGCAGTGCACACCGACAGCCGAAAGGCAGACATCACGGTCCACAGCAATCGGTGTCAGTGGGTGTCCAGCCACCCCCACGACCCACAACACCCCCCCACCCCCACAGACCTGCAACATGGAGCACCCCCGCTTAGAGCCATGTGGCATCCAGTACAGTGCACGCACGAACAACTTGCAGGTGGGAAACTGGACAGGGCTGGATTACTGGAGGCATGAGGACCGGAACACGACCAACACATGGGACATGTCACGTAGCAGACGAACACGCAGCACCGCCCACCGTCACGAACAAGTGAACAATGTGCACACGGACATGAACAACAGACTCACACCCCACATGACCCATCACAGACATAGCAACACCCAAGGAGCCACGTCTGCATGCACAAGCCACACTGAATATAGTACCACACGGCAGCCACTGTGCAACTCATCACACACAACCGAAACACCATTGAAGTCCTGTCCATGTAGCCCCTACTGCCTGTCAACCACACACCCCACAACTACGCCTATGTAAGACAAACAACACTAGACGCAACAGAGCGGAACAACATAAATGCACACGAACACCACTGAACCCATCAAACACACAGACACACCATGCACATACAACATACCATCCATCCCATCCGTCAGCCCCAGTCTCATGAAAGGCATGTCATCCGCACAGCTGCCACACATACAGCAGTCACGCTAAGATACATGCCCATGACCAACCATGTGCCAGAAGTCAATGAAGCGCACGACACACTGTGAGCAACAACACACAACATGGGCCACCCCCCGAGCACTGCAGTGATGCACATGGCACAGGGCAGCACGCACACCAAGGAGATGGGACAACTGCAATACGTTGGCTGGCACACAACCATCACTCACTCATAACGATGCGTCCAATGCCATGTCCAGTAATCACAACAGACAGCAAATATGCAGGCCATGTCAAGCATGCACACACCTCAAACCATGCACTGTCATGCTGCCACAACACATGTCACGTTCGGCACCCATGGCTCACAGCATGTACCCCAAAAGCATATTCCCTCCCAAATGCGAATCTGGGGCATGGCCCCCATGTTGCCATATGCGTTCCTAAGCGTTCCATTTGAACCCCAAAAGCATATTCCCTCCCAAATGCGAATCTGGGGCATGGCCCCCATGTTGCCATATGCGTTCCTAAGCGTTCCATTTGAACCCCAAAAGCATATTCCCTCCCAAATGCGAATCTGGGGCATGGCCCCCATGTTGCCATATGCGTTCCTAAGCGTTCCATTTGAACCCCAAAAGCATATTCCCTCCCAAATGCGAATCTGGGGCATGGCCCCCATGTTGCCATATGCGTTCCTAAGCGTTCCATTTGAACCCCAAAAGCATATTCCCTCCCAAATGCGAATCTGGGGCATGGCCCCCATGTTGCCATATGCGTTCCTAAGCGTTCCATTTGAACCCCAAAAGCATATTCCCTCCCAAATGCGAATCTGGGGCATGGCCCCCATGTTGCCATATGCGTTCCTAAGCGTTCCATTTGAACCCCAAAAGCATATTCCCTCCCAAATGCGAATCTGGGGCATGGCCCCCATGTTGCCATATGCGTTCCTAAGCGTTCCATTTGAACCCCAAAAGCATATTCCCTCCCAAATGCGAATCTGGGGCATGGCCCCCATGTTGCCATATGCGTTCCTAAGCGTTCCATTTGAACCCCAAAAGCATATTCCCTCCCAAATGCGAATCTGGGGCATGGCCCCCATGTTGCCATATGCGTTCCTAAGCTGTTCCATTTGAACCCCAAAAGCATATTCCCTCCCAAATGCGAATCTGGGGCATGGCCCCCATGTTGCCATATGCGTTCCTAAGCGTCCCATCTGAACACCAAAAGCAAAGTACAAACCAGACCCAGGATGGGCCAGGAGCCCGCATACACCAGAGTCACAATAAGTAGGGGCACAGCAACACACCCATCGGCATGGCCAATCCGTCCCATGCCACATGTGCACAGCACACAGTCCCATTGCCAAGCACACACAACTACAAATGCTACAGCCACAAACACGCCTCCGGGAAACCCATGTACGAGATTGCACGAACTGTTAATGTCAGACGACAAATACATACTTCGCCAGGTGCAACACAATAACAAATCTCATTCTCTCCACAGGTGACGAACTGCTGGATGCTGGGGATGGAGCCAGCAGCCAGCACAGCCAGCCTACAAGCCCCCAACGAGGACACACGGATCTGGAGGATCTGTCCTCCTCTTCGGACACGGACCACCAAGCAGGCCCATCTGGTGTGGCAGGGCCCAGCCGCTCCCCAGGACCCCTCCTACCCACCAACCCATCATCCAGGGATGCTGAACATTCCCAGCCCCCTGCTGCCACTGTCGTTGCGGCCACACCCACGGTCATTGCGGCCACTACCACTGCCGCAACCGCCACCATCGCCGCACCGACCACCACCGCCGCCACCACCACCACGTCTTCGCTGGCACCAGCCCCAGCGCAGGTGGTGGCCCGGCCGACTGGATCCACCCTGGGAGCCACAGCGAGGACCGTGGTGAGCAATGTGGCTAGTGGGCAGGCCGGTGGCAGCAGGACTGGTAGGAGGAGCAGGGTCAGGGAAACGCCAGCCTCCCCTGGGAGCCATGCCCTGCCTCAAATGGCCAGAGTCCTTGGGGCCTATGAAGAGGCCCAAGGACAATGGGTCCGGTCTGCTTCAGACACGCGTGAGGTGCTGGGAGTGCTGAGGTCCATGGACGCCCGTATGGGCCAACTCGTGGACCTCATGGGCCAGCTGGTGGTGGCGGTGAGGTCACAGCCAGGGACAGCAGCTCCCCTCCGCCACCACCTGCCGGGGCGCAGGGTCGAGCAGCAGTGTCCAGTTCCCCTGCGTCCACAGCCAGTGAGCACACCTCAACCACCAGCATGTCGCAAGCAGGCACCCCCTCGCAAACGTGGAAGGGGCCGTCCGAAGTGGAAACAGATCTCCCGGGAGGACTTCGCACGCTCCAAACGCAAGTGAGGCAGCCAGCCAGCCTTCCGCCAGCCTTCCTTGACCAGCCACTGCATTGACTTGGACTACGATCCCACTCCACACAGCCATCTGGATGGCATGTATGTGTTGGACTATGGACATAGAACCAGTGGGTACACCCTGAGCATCACGCAGCCATGACCGACAGCTCATTGTCACTGCACGCACCACTTTTGTCATCACCTTACACACAATCACATGTCACAGTTTGAAATAAATGCACCTTTTACACTAACTGCTGTTTGTGCCCTGTGTTTTATTTGTACGGAATACAACGGCCACCTTGGGCGGAAAGGCACCTGATGCGTGGCATGGCAATGGAATCCGGAGGGCCTGTAGGGACCTAGGGGTGGGAGACAGAACAGGAGCACATTCAATGAGTGTGTCACACACCCATCACACAGTACATGTCAACAACTACAAGCAATGTACACACATCGCACAGAGCAATAGGGCACAATGCCACAGCCACCAACAGTGGCATACTACCCTGGCCATGGAGCGTTGACACACAGCACGCAGTGAACAAACGGCCACCCTGACACAGCACACACACACCTGCACAGATACAGCCACATCAGCCGTCGTACATGGACACTCACCGTCAAGTGAAGTAGCGGGCGATGAGCTGCTGCCGCACATTACCAGCTTCCTCCTCTCCGCTGTCCTCCTCACTCGAGCTGTCCTGGTCTGCGGGCTGGGGCCCTGGTTGATCTCCGTCATCCACGATGAGGGGGATCTGCTTCCGAATGGCCAGATTGTGCAGCATGCAGCACGCCACCACTATCCGGCACACCTTCTGTGGGGAGTACGCCAGCGCACTCCCGGTGCGGTCCAGGCACCTGAACCTGGACTTGAGGAGGCCAAAGGTACGCTCGACCACACGTCTGGTCCTCCCATGTGCCTCATTGTAGCGATCGTCTGCTGGGGTGCGAGGATTCCTCAATGGACTGAGCAGCCATGCCCCATTCGGGTACGCAGAGTCACCTGGGTGTGAGGGACACAGAGAACCATTGCTATTCCAACTGGACAGGGGACAGCATCGCACAACCAGCACGCTACACCACTCCACATACTCACCGACAATACAGCCACGATCCTGTTGCATATTGGACATCAGTCGTGGCAAGATGCTGTTGCGCATTATGTGTGCATCATGGGCCGAGCCTGGGAACTTTGCACACACGTGGGTGATCACCATGTCCGCAAGGCACACCACTTGCACATTCAGGGAGTGCGTGTGCTTCCTGTTGCGGTACAGGTGCTCAGTGGCCTGTGGTGGAACAAGGCCGACATGTGTGCAGTCAATGGCTCCAACGACGTGTGGGATTCTGCCAAGGGCATAGAATGCACCCTTCACTGCCGCCAATTCACGAGCCCTGGGGAAGCGGATGTACCTGTTTCGGTACAGCATCATGGCTGCCAGTACATCCCTCAGCACCTTGCTGAACATGGGCTGGGACATCCCTCCTCCAATGCCCACTGTGTGCTGGAATGACCCAGTGGCGAAGAAATGCATGGCGGCCATCACCTTAGCCGTGGGGGTGACAGCAGTCGGATACACCCTGCGGGGACGGAGATGGGGTTCTAACATGGCACACAGTCGATGCAGGGTTGGCCTGTCCAGCCGAAACTTCCTAATAACCTCTGTATCGTCCATGTCCGCCAGCAATTGGTATGGGCGGTCAATGTTCGGTCTCCGCCTAGGGACAATGGCAGAGGACACATGTCAAAGCAACACGACACATAGCAATTTCGCATACACATCACTGACATGACTGAGCAAGCACATGAGCCACAGCCCAGCTGTCAAGCTGGGACGGCACGGCCACAATACACTTACACAGGTCTCCCAACAATGGCAATGGCTAGTGATACAGACCACTGCCATGTGCATGCACATGGGGATCTAGGCCCCAATGACTTGCGGGGCGTGCTGATGGGGACTGACTGCATATTCGTCAAGCGGCAACGCCACGGCAACATGAATGTCTGCTGAGCATGGAACTGCTTCCGAGGCTGGATGAGTATGGCACACGACGACGACGATGTGGGCACAGGCTGAGCGGCCAAAACAAGTGGGACCGATGGCACGAGGGGATATGAGACAGTAGTAGGTGTCAGCACTGCACCCTATGTACAGCACTGTACGGATCACACCTCCCGAAACATTGACAGGTGTCCACATTGACAGCCCCATGCCAAGACGGTTGTGTGCTTGCAGTCACACGTCACAGGTGAGAGGTTACATTGCACGTGCCAGGTGGCAGACGTACATAGTGGGAGCTGGCATGTGTGTGCATGTGTCTCCTGTTCAGGATCCACCAGATGGGCGCTGACTCTGTACTGAGCATTGGACACAGCATGTTCCGTGGAAGGCTTGTGTGTGGGATGGTGGCACTGGATGTGCCTCCGTTGGGTGGGGGGCCATGCACAGGGCGGGTACGTCGATGATTGCGCATTGTTGGTCACGGTGGGTGCACCCACTAAGATGTGTTGCCCTGTGTTCAATTCCTATGTCCGCATGATGATGGACTGTAGATGTGGGCAGACTACACATTGGTCGATGTGCTGTCTATATGCATGTGCCTTCACACCAGGCACAGCTGCCCCTGCACATGTGACCCCTGCTGGACTCGCTGCTGGGTCTGTGGAGCTGATGCACCTTCTGTGCGTGGGTCGGACAGCTCTCCTCACTTCCCTCATTGCGCATGTCATGACTTTGCCGCAGGTGACATGGATCATGGAGGGCCCACATGTACGCGTGGGTAGGCTACACATGATTGTTCACTGGTCGCCACCCCCAGTCAGTGTTTCGAATGGGAAGGTTGTCGTGCTGGTGGTATGTTCGATGTGGCGGATGGGCGGGCCTAGGTGCGGGCTTACATTCCGGACATGGGGGGGTAGTTGGATTGGCGACTAGTTGCAGTACACACGGGACACGTCTCTTCCTTTCCACATCTGGGTCATCCCTTGTACTCACTGACAGTGATACAGTCATCTTCGCCCCAGCCCTCATGTCCTCCCCTCGCTCCCCCAATATGCATGTGCACCTGCGAGGCTAGCGCTTGCACAGGCAGCCCCAAGCTCGCACCAGAGAGGGCAAGGAGTGTATGTGTGGGTCCAGTTGCACGAGTGGGCTGTCTCAGGGTATGATGTGTTGCGGGACGCCGTCCACCTGCGTGGTGCCCCAAATGGAGACCCGGCCTGCATGGACTATGCATCACAGTCTTCGCCTTCCGGATCCGCCACCTGCGACACCCAGTGGCTGTGGCTGCCCTTGCGGCCAGGCCGCGTCCGTCTGTGACTGATGGCCCACACATTCACTCTTTGGCCTCTCTGGGGAGGGCTCGGGGGTGGTGGCGCACGCGCTTGCACTTAGTCGCAATGGCATGTGGCGTGGTTGGTATAATGGGCAATGGATGGGATGGTGCGAGCCACCTCCCGTGACGTCAGTGCTGCTCGTGCTGTGGTGCGTCCCCCTACACTTCCATTTGACTTGTGCCATGCTAGACGTTGAGGTTCTATTGCCTGCGTGATATGACCAGGAGGAGCGCGAGGGGACCTCTCACACACCATGCTCCACTGCCATCCCGTGCCCTGTATCGCCTGTGCGGATTGACTATGTTGGGGTTACACCTGGTCGACTGGGGCTGTGTGTGCCTTGTCAAGGGGCATGGCGGGCGCACAACAGGATCCAGCTTGTCCACAGAGGGTGGGCTGAGGTGCGCCTGGTACCGCTTTGTACGTGTGCCCGGCTGCTGTGCACACACGTGTTCACTCCCCCGACAGGTGTCCTCTCACAATGCCCAGGGAAGCGGTGGTGTACTGTTCATGAGCCCTCCCAACACGGCGTGCTCCAACTTGGCATGTGCGCATCTACCCGTCACACCCACCCACCTGAGCACTGCGTCCATACGACTTCACACGACACATGTGTGTCTTCCACAGTTGTGCTACTCATTTGCGTTGACATCCAATACCAGTGGACTACATGGTCATGTCACGACTGCCGTGTACTTCACATACTCTCATCCTCTCTCATTCGTACTTGTGAAATGAGTCAGCGGAGACAGTTTTGGTTTCAAACATTATATTGAGTCTTCTGTCCTCTGTGATGCAGTATAGTGGACACTACTGGCAGCGGAATACATGTTGAGGATATACTGAGCATGATTGCAAATGGGATAGGGTGTGGGGTTACATGTGATTGGCTGTTGCATGTGGGATGTGGGCTTCAGAGTGACATCTGCTTGGCCAAGGCTCTGCTAATGTACATTTACGTATAGCTGCGGAGCTGCGGACTTTGACACAGACGGTATACATGTAGCCTACCAGACCGCTTGGCATCATGGGCACAGTCCATCTCAGTTCCATGTGACAGGTTTGCTGCGGTTGTTCCTCATGCACGCGTGCATGTGAGATGACATCAGGGCATGTGCTTGCGTGCATGCAGTGGCGTGCCACTTGTTGTTGCACTGTGGTGGTTACTGGACATGTCACAGTCACTGGGGTCGTGTTGTTGTTGTATGCACTTGTCGTCCATGCAAAGGTCCTGGTATGGGATTCCCGGGGCGGGGGTGGGAGGGGTGCAGCACCCACAGACTCCAGGCGAACTATTCATGTTCACTGAGCGGTGTGTGTGTCCATGGGCGCTGGATCCATGTCGTGTCCTGGTTGTTCGTGCAGTTCCGTCCATGTGGGTGCGATACACAGAGCCCATGCCACTGCCTCCCACGATGCATGCGGTGTTCCTGGATGTGATGGGGAACAGTGTGCATGTCCCGGTCATATCCGATGTCATGGCGATGTCGTTGATGGTGTGGTTACAGTTGCCGGTCGTTTGGTATGGCTGTTGTGGTGGTGACTGGCCAGTCCGTGCGGAAGCTAAGCATGGGTGCGGGGTTGGACATCATAGGTCAATCGGGGAACCTGCGTTGTGGTCCGACGAATTTACAGGTTGTCAGGTATGCGATGCCGTCCAGCAGGGCTTCCATGTCATTGGTGGTGTACATGTTTGCCAGCCAATGTAGCGGATGGTGGCTGTCAAGGTGTTGTTCGTAAGTTGTCCCTTGGAGGACCATGATGGGGCATGCTGGGTGACATTCTATGTAGCTGTTCTCGATGATCCGTCGTGTGGAGGCACAGTGGTCCCATTTCAGTGCGGGTGCGATGTTGGCCACATACGCCATGCCCCCATAGGCAGAGCAGGCCCTGTCGTGTGCGTCCAGAGGGAGGAGTAGTGGTAGCAGGTCCGCCTTCAGACATGCCGGGTTGGAGAGGCATATCTCCACGGGATGCTGGTAGGGACACCTCCGACAGTAGAAGACGGGCATGACGCAGCTGAACAATGTGATGCGGTAAGTCAGTCGGTAACTTACGTTCAGCAGGGACAGGAGATCGCATCCCAATATATGAAAAAGGTTGGTTTTGTACAGCTTGAGCTGTTCGGCGTAGTTGGGTAGGTGTGTTGCGGTTGCCATTTCGCAGCGGTGCGTTGTGGTGGCGTGCTCCGGCTGTGTGTGCAGTCTGCAATGTGCACGCTCCGAGGTTGCTGTGAGCTCTGTGTAGTCGTAGGGAGACAGGACTTGTGTTCTGTTGGCTTGTTTGGAGGACACGGGCCCTCTTCCCACATGCTTCTCAGACAGTTCAAGGTCAGTGATGTGTGACTCCTTCCAATTAACTTGCATGTGGCCGACATGGGGGAGTGTTTTCTTCTTTCTTCCCCGTCCGTTGTGTGCTTCTGTGATATGCGCTATCTGCCCTGTGGTCGGTCTCCTCGGCAAGCCTGTGTTGGTCTATTCTTGGACAATGGCTGTATTCACCGGCTTCTGTCGTAGGGCTGTGGTTTCGGAGTTGGAATGGAAGGTCATTCAGTGCTGTCTGCTCTCCCTTGTGTGGGCGGCAGGCTGCCTTTCCGCTCTGCGTTGGGCCTTGTGTGTGAATGTTATTCTTGGGCCACCTGTTGTCGGTCCCCGGGCTCTTTGGTGTTCCGTTTTATATGTCTTGTTCATATGTGCAGGGTGGTATGGGTGTTTCAGTGTGGTACTGGCGTTCCTCTTCCCGAAGGGGCCCTGCTTCTCCTAGTTGGTGTTGCCGCCGCTGTGTGCTACGCCATGTTTGTTACACTGGGGTGTGTCCTGCTGTTGCGTGTCTTCACTGACATGTGTGCGTCGGTTGTGTGGCGTTGGGTGTTGTCCGTGAATTGGGCGTTGGGGACATGTCTGTGGCAGGCCTGTCACGTGTCATGTGCGTTCGGGGTGGGGCTGATGTGTGTGCTGCTTGGTTGTGTCCCTGTGTCTGTGTGCGACGCATGCATGGCGCTGCGGTTGGCCTCTGCGTTGTGCGCATGTGTGGCGGCGTCATCGCCGCTTTGGGGCCGTGACGGGGTTGTTGGTTCCTAGTCCCAGGTGGTGTGTACACATGTGTTACGCGATGTTACGATTTGGCCTGTGTGTCATATGTGGATGCAATGGTGGATGTGTAGTGTACACGCGCTGGTGGGGGTTGTCCGCTTTTCCGCCCTTGCACTGTGTGCGCTGTTTGCGTGCACTTGTTGTGTGTGTGCCTACCTGCGTCTCCGTGGTACGTTGCGTCCTTGGTGGTGCATCAGCAGGAGCATGGGGAGGGCCTGCAGTGCTGGATTCATGCTCGGGGAGCCGCTTCTTCGTTGTCCGTGCTCGGCGTCCGTGTTACCGCTTCGGTTTGTCGTACGGTATCTCTTGGCCGTGGGAGCCGTTTGTTTGCGGCATCGTAATTTATGCGCCGGGCGGGACGTGTTTCGTCGGACGGTGTGTGTCAGTTGGGCTGCGCCGCTACGTGTACGGGCGCACTTTGATGGCGGACGGTGTTGCTGGCTTGCCGGCGGTGTTTGGCCTACTTTTCGCATCGTAATTGGGCGGGCGTGTGGACTGCTGCGTGCCGGCGGTAACTGGTGGTTTTTGCATCCGCCTACATTAGCTCAAAAAATACAAAATATTAGATAGCGAAGAAAATAAAATTACTATTCCAACTGCAGTAACTACAACAGTACGAAAAGTGTTGGATAGCGTAGGGGTAAAATTACTATTCCCACTCCAGTGAGTGCAACAGTAGAGAAAGTGTTGGATAGCGTAGGGGTTAAAATTACTATTCCCACTCCAGTGAGTGCAACAGTAGGGAAAGTGTTGGATAGCGTAGGGGTAAAAATTACTATTCCCACTCCAGTGAGTGCAACAGTAGGGAAAGTGTTGGATAGCGGAGGGGTAAAAATTACTATTCCCACTCCAGTGAGTGCAACAGTAGGGAAAGTGTTGGATAGCGGAGGGGTAAAAATTACTATTCCCACTCCAGTGAGTGCAACAGTAGGGAAAGTGTTGGATAGCGTAGGGGTAAAATTACTTTTCCCACTCCAGTGAGTGCAACAGTAGGGAAAGTGTTGGATAGCGGAGGGGTAAAAATTACTATTCCCACTCCAGTGAGTGCAACAGTAGGGAAAGTGTTGGATAGCGGAGGGGTAAAAATTACTATTCCCACTCCAGTGAGTGCAACAGTAGGGAAAGTGTTGGATAGCGGAGGGGTATAAATTACTATTCCCACTCCAGTGAGTGCAACAGTAGGGAAAGTGTTGGATAGCGGAGGGTAATAATTACTATTCCCACTCCAGTGAGTGCAACAGTAGGGAAAATGTAGGATCGCGTAGGGGTTAAATTAACATACTTATAAATTTTTTTTTTTTAAATAAATAACATATTAATAATTATTTAACAAAATAATTATAAATAAATACCTATTAAATTAAATTAATATTTACTTAAATAACATTAAATTACTTCCCACCCTATTCCCCTATAAACACACAACATGCTACACATAATAAAATAACACAATTAATTTAATTATCAATTAATAAAAATTAATTACCAATTAATAATTAATTAACAATAAATTAACAACAACAAATAAAAAATAATAATTAATTAATTATCATTAATATAATTTTTAATTAACCAATTAATAAAAATTAATTACCAATTAATAATTAATTAGCAATAAATTAATAATTAATCAATAACCATAAATATACACATATTAACTAATTAATTATATTTAAATTACTTCCCACCCTATTCCCCTATAAACCCACAACCCGCTACACATTAAAAATAACATAATTAATTTAATTACCAATTAATCAATGAATTAAAATTAATTACCAATTAATAATTAATTTACAATAAATTAATTAACAATAACAAAAAATAAAAATTTATAATACATTAATTATAATTAATATAATTATAAATTAATCAATTAATATAAATTAATTACCAATTAATAATTAATTAACAATACATTAACAATAAATAACAATAAATAAAAACATATTAGTTAATTAATTATAATTAAATTACTTCCCACCCTATTCCCCTATAAACCCACAACCCGCTCTGATACTAAAACGCAAAATTTCCTTTAAAAAAAATTACAATTTTCTAAACATTTAATACATATATTTAAAAAAATTGAAAATACTTTAAAAATAATGTTAAACATACATATAAAATACATAACACTAAAAATAAAATCGATATTATTTACAACTATATTTTTGCTAACGATATTAATTACTTCGATATTACTTACTTCGATATTAAAAAAATCGATATTACTTACCTTAAGGTCGATATTCTGGTCAACGATATTCTTGACTTCGATATTCTGTCCCTACGATATTAAAAACTCAATATTAGTGTAGGTCGATATTTAAAATTCGATATTTTGACTGCGCACCCTCAAGTGGATGGCAGTAATATCCAATTTGGAAGGATCGGAGATGTTACTGGAATTGATGTTCCATTTGGCATCCTACATCTTGGGTCCTGGTGATACGCTGTAATTGGTATATTTTGTGCACACATTTTTGGAGACACTCTTGCCCTGCAATGGCTTTCGCACTTTGGTTCTGCTTACCGTTTGACTTCTGTCGTCATTAAGTGCTACTGTCCTGACAAAGGATAGGGTGTCATAAGCCCAGTGCAGGCCCATTGTCGTTTTCCCTAGATTAGCATGAGCAGGTTGTAGACTGTCCTCTGCTTTGCACACGTTACCTTACAGATATATTTTGCTTTGTGCCATAATGTACTTTTACACAGAACACGCTGTTGTTTTTGCGCTCTATTCTTTCCTGGGATTTAGTCTGAACATGTAGACAAGGTTGAACAACAATGCCCCTTCTTATTCTGTTCTGGTCCGGCCCTAGCACCTAGATAATACATGCAAATTCAGCTGTTGTTTGGGAACACGTACTCTTTGTCATATATGTATGTACAGATAGGAAGCACACACTTGGAGAGGGACCTTTCCAGGGAAAAGATCATGATAGCACCTGAGATATAGAGCTTTCTTTTGTGTATACTGAGGTATGGGGTGTGCTGCTAACACCTAGAGATCTTCTGATATATAATCATTTTGCTTCTTTAGAAGGGGAGGGAGGTTAGGCTACACTGTCGAATATAATGACAGCTCCATTTATGATTTACGGACTACTTGCTATGCTAACCGTATTTATGTTAGGCATTTTCCTACTTGTTGTGGCATGTATACTGCATACTAGAGCACAATTGTTAAAATAAACATTTTAAACTTTCCTCTTGCCTCTGTCAGAACTCATTGTGGACTAGTACGAGTGTGAGAGTGAAAGGGTGTGTCCTACAACCGCGATTCCTTAGAGGGTCGGGAGTGTTGTGTTCTGGGGTGTCTAACTACTTGTTCCTCTGTGAGTGAGTAGGAGGGCAAGTGAGACACTATTGCTAGTCAGTTCCAGGCTCATGGGTACTCAGGTGGTAGGATGACTCAGTCCCTGCCTACTAATGTCCCATAATCCCAAGCATAGTTCTGTGACTCCGCAGAATCCCTGCAACAGAACCTGCCACCTGAGGTGGTTGCCCCCACTCTGAACTATTAGAGGTGCCCCAAGAGTCTGGAGTTGCCCTTCAAGGAGCCTAACCACCTGACAGTGGAGAGCTCAGGGTATGGTTCTGGGTACCGACAGCTGTCAGTAGCCTCTGTTGGGTGCTTGCGGTTGTGGCAAACCTAACTATGGCATGGGGGCCAGACCCAATGCTAGGAAGTACAATAGGTCCCCTGACCCTGTAGGTCATGGTGGGGTTACTCTTGTGTTGGGTGACCTCTTTGGGCCAGCTAGGGGTAGTCCTGGCTAAGGTAAGGGTAGGTGAGGTGGGTACCTCCGAGCCCTAAGTGGAGGTTAGAGAAAATGTTGACAGTCCTAGCCAAGGCCTAATT
Source organism: Calotriton arnoldi (assembly GCA_963921515.1). Taxonomy (NCBI): domain Eukaryota; kingdom Metazoa; phylum Chordata; class Amphibia; order Caudata; family Salamandridae; genus Calotriton; species Calotriton arnoldi. The sequence continues at coordinate 100,653 of CAWUFW010005061.1, forward strand.
TAGGTTAGGGCCTGTCTTGTTGGAGGTAAGTCAGCTCCCCAGATGGAGTGACCCTAGCAGAATGATGTGAGCCTGAATAGGCCCTGCAATGGTCAGCTAGTTTCTCCATCCCTCCTCGCTGAATAGTCAAGGAGACTTAACAAAAGGCAGGTTGAGTTCTCCTAGACATATTTATTCAGTGGCGGCTGGTGACTTTTGAAAGTGGTGAGGCATAAAAGTTCATGGTGAGTGCCCGGTGGCAAGTGAGCGAGCCCTACCACCACACGGGGTTCAGGAGTTCTCCCGCAAGAAAAGTTTGAAAAAAGATTGGTAAAATGGTGCATTTTCAAGGAAATTTGAGAAAGCAAGACGATTAATAAAGCAATTGTGAAAGTGTAGCTATGACATAATAAAGAGATTTCATATGATAATGACGTAGGTAACCGCTTATTCAGTATTACCACAGAACTTCTTAAAACAGACTTTGCGATAAGGCTGAGTACCTCACAGATTTCTTTATTTATTGCTATAGCATTACAAATGAAATCTACTGAGGAAAAGCAAGTTATTGTGAATTGTTAGACTGGACACAATGAGACAGCAAGGAATAAACATTAAAAGACAGTAGGGCACCCTGCAAGGCACTGTATGTCTCATTCAGGGGATCAAGAAGTATGATCACATCACCCCCATCCTGATGAAACTCCAATAGCTCCCCTTGATGATCCACTACATCATTAAAACCATAGGGAATCATAAGTGGGAGGTTCAACTGTGAGGGTGTGGCTGGAATTTTATTGACAGAATCCTTGTTTTGGGCATCCTCAATATCAGGCCCACAGTTCTCTTTCAACGAATGCTTCAGCTTTGGAGAAGAGTATGCTTTATAAATACAATTCACCTTATTAAACTATTACACAAAGCATGTTTGTTTAAAAACAAATTTCTAGGCTTCGGAATTGAGATTACAGGTGGAGCAACATTAAAGACTAATAAAACATACAGGAAAGTTTTTTGTACAATGTGATGATAAAGAAAAAGAAGGAACAGTGAAATAAAGTAATTGCCAATGCCTTGGCTCATACAATTTGTTCAAACAGGGAAGCCGTGATTGGTCTCAGGTTACCAAGCTTCACATCGTGCAATGGTGGTTCAGATATAGGTAAGGCAGCAGAAGCCACGTGATGGCTCTGCTTATGTTTGTCCTGAGGTTCCAAGAATATGCCGAGCTGAGCCAAAGACATGTATCTGGCTCAGCAAAACAAAAGGTATGTATTTGGCTCGAAGTTGGTTCAAGACAACAATGGCTCCCCCACCCCTTATTTTCCATTTCTAGCGCTGGTCAAACAACAACAGGAAAGTTTTTAAAAATAATATAAATACAGAAATTAAAAAGCACTGCTCCCACGCTCTTGCGTCTTTTCACTCCCCATGTTAGGGCCCCCTCCCATGCCCCTTTTTTAACAAGGCGAGCTGATAAGTCACGTAAAATCATGCATGTTTTAATATATTTAAGCGTGCCTCTTCAGTGCATGGACCCATCGCTTCCTAAGGCACCTACGGGTTCCCTATCCGTGACATATAGCGCCGGCCTGTACTTTTTAGTGTCCAACAAATCAGAATTTCTTGAATAACGTATTATGTATTTTGGAATGAGAAGGCGGGCTTTCTGTATTAAAAAGAGAATAACGTCCATCGACTCCACTCGGTGAATAATTCCTGGGCACAACGCTTAGCTGCTTAGTTCTAGGGTGGCCAGCTGAGACTGTGTAGCCATGAAACACGAGGCAGCTTTAGTTTCTCCTTAAAAACATCCACAACAGTTAGGGCCCGATTCTGATGCGGGTTGGAAAAGCTTCCCGACCGAGGGCCTGATTCTGATGCGGTTAGGAAGGCCTCCTAACGGCATTTGCTCCTTCCAAATCGGATCGGGAACGTGTCTTCCCGACCGAGGGCCCAATTCTGATGCGGTTAGGAACAAATGTTCCCATTGAAGTCAATGGGAGTTCAACCAAATCGTATCTGGAAGCATCCGGATGCATCCTACTCCGCCGGTCGGACTTTCCCGATCCGAGTGGGTCGGACACCATTTCCCAACCGATTCGGTCGGGAAGCTTTTCCAACCCGCATCAGAATCGGCACCTTAGTCTTGTGTCTGCCATGAGAGGAGCATTAGAATGAAATGAAAGTGGGCGAGTTTCACCACAAAGAAGCGACTCTTGCATGCACACATTAAGCTATGCCCACAGTAAGGGTTGGCTCCGCGAAACCACCTTTACATTTCTTGTTAGCGTTAAAATGTGACGCTGGTTGCCTGCAGGACTATCGGCTGGCAGTGAGATTGGCACTGTTTTACTGGGTCCCACACAACAGGGTTCTGTGACTTGGAACACGAATGGCGAGAAACAATCAAAGGCAGATACGTTTGCGTGGGATGTGTCCATGGAGATAGGTTTTCACAGTAAAGAGGCTAACATTGACATGTTGCTTTCTTGGGAACTGCGTTTCTCACCTCACAATGCACAGGAGAGCTAACAATACCTCAGGGAAAGCGAGAATGGGATGCATTCTTATTAACACGCTTCTTTCTAATTTTTATTAAACTCGCTGCTTTTTGCAGTGGCAGGCATCCCCGCTCTTTATTTTGCTCAGGCATGGCATACAATCAAGGAGTTAAGTGATACATAAGAGCTGAATGCACTCTTTTGACAGAGACTCAGAGCGATGCCAGTCAGATTAACTAAAAGTATAAGCACACTCACTGACAGTACGGAATACAATGAATTTGTTTGTCTGTGTCTCAGGCTCCAGTCATGTGCATGCATGCCAGAATCAAGTTATGACCTCACCTTCAGGCCGGGTCCCACCCCAGTGACTCCAGCAGCACGGGGATTGGCTGGGTCAGGGTCTGCTAGCGCTCATTTGGAGCCTTGGGGGCTGTGGCAACAATCCCCGGGGCTCCTACATTGCAGAGCCTGGCGAGGGTTGAAGTGCGCATGTCGGGCTGGGTCGGAACAAGGCACCCATCCAACCCAACATGTGTACTTCACCCCAAGGAGGCCCAGCACCTGCCAGTCATCTAGCAGGCTCGGAGCGAAGGCTCCTCCCCACCTTTCTCTCTCTCATGTAACGTTGCCGGGGTCATGCCACGCAGTGCTCACTGTGGCTAAAATCAAATACAGATTTTTGAATAAATAATACTATGAAACTTTTCATATGGCAAAACAAACAGGTGGGCGATGCCCCACGCCCCCATAAAGAAACCGCCACTGGTGGGTCCTATGTGAGAGGAGTAGCAGGCAGGGGATGAGGCCAGCAGAACATTGTGAGAGGGTAAGAAGCTGACCCTGTGTGAGGGAAGCATGAGGCTGCACATGTTCAGGGGAGAGTCCTTAAAGAGAGATTTATACAATACTGATACAATATTCAGTCTGATCTCATTTCATCCTCGGTTGACCTTAGAAAGCTGATACATGTTGGTTATTGTAAACAACATCAAAAAGGGTTCAGAATGATCTAATATCAAACTATGAAAACATGTTTAGCCCCATGATTTTGGAAATGTTTAATAACTCGATCTATTCAAAGTATGACTAGTTCCACATGTTAATACAAATAATGGGACAGTCAATACACCTAGGCAGCTGCTCCTGTACTCACCCTGTTGTACTCCTAGCAGAATGCGAAAGTTTGGGAGACAAGTTCTTTTTTGTTCATTAGCTTTCATAAGTATACAACTAGTAAGGCAAAACAAGAACTACCGAGTAGTAATAGCACAGGTTATGGTTACAGTTTTAATTATTAACAACATGATCCAAAGAACAATTTAACAATAAAACAAATGACAATCTGGATGCAAATAAATGCCAGTAGGTTGTTGTGCTAGTTAGGAGTGGTTAAAACAATTAAGGAATTATTCTATAATTTGATCTGTCCAACATTACTAGGTCGGGAGGGGGAGGGGATGAATTACGTTAGGAGTGGAAGTACACATAAGGGTAAACAAACCAAAATCCGAGTTAGTCCATGGTGGGAAGTCAGAATTTGGCACATATCTGGAGGTCTAATATAGGTACAATCTGCCCATCCCAGACTGGAAAGGAAAACATATATAGTTACTTTACAATTTTACACAATGTTCTTCACAAACGTTGACATGGGTCGCTACATGGTATTTAACTATTTTCATTCCCAGGGGTATGAGTTCAGCTAATGATTATTTCATGGGAAACACCAAGTTTGTTTTGTTCAAGTCGTTTTGTTGATCTGGACATTTCAGATCCATTGCTCTAAAGTTTAACCACTCCCACCCTGCAACTCAATTTCAAATAAATGTGATAAAACGAAATTCTAGAGCTAGCAATCAAATAATATCGTAAATCAGCTAAGAGGAGACAAAGTAAATGAGTTTATAGATGATAAAGGACAAAAATAGTGGGTTATTGACAGACAAAATAATTTAATATTGATATGTCTTGCACTATAACATTGAAACCTTAGAATTGCAATGGCAGGCGAAAAGTGTTCTTTGTAATTTAGAATCCTGAATTTTCATATGAATTTACACAACTCCATCCATTAATCAGTGAGAAGTTGGTCTGAGTGACTGCAGCTCAGATATAACCTCTTAATTTAAAGTCCCAATCTTGTTACACGAATCTTAGAGGACATACATTCTAGTGCCTCATGCCCACAGTGATTGTAAACCCAAGAATTCTTTGCACTTTTGGTCTCTGAGATGTTTATAAACTTTGGATGGTACACCACCCACCTAGAGATTATGCAGTAAGACTTGTTGAAGTTGGGGGCTAGACAGTAACGTGTAGCTACCAGGATATCCAAGGTCCTATATACAAGACAGATTTTGAAAAAACACAACAGAAAAAATGACAGAACAAATTGTGGAAATATGTGGAAATCAGTAGCATTCACAGAGCTAAATCAAGGCCAAAATCACTTAATCTGGCATAGCACACAGCACCATGGAAAAGATCCAGAAACAGTGGGTTGACGTATATTTTCACAGGGGAGTGAGACAGCAGACTACACCTGGGGTGCTGGTGGCACAGGAGATGGGCCAATTCAGCAAAGGCCCCTACCACCAGCAGAAACACTTGTGCAGTCCAGACCTGCCCAGCTGCTGTCTTTGGGTCACCTGGGGTGATTATATAAGTATTGTGTCATATTGCGTCATATGGATGATCATATAGACCATGATTGTGAGTGCAAACCCCTGTCTTTGACCTATCAAAACATTTTATCAATGTCCATGTTTGTATCGCAAATGTACTGTAGGCATGATGTTAGCCACATGCCGTGGTGCCCCAACAACTGGGTGAGTGTCTTCACGCGCATTATAGAAAAGGGCTGTTGAAAGTGCACACTATATTAGACGCCATGGAAGCAGTACACCAATACGCAAGCACTACTTTGTGGATGTATATTAGGGCTCTAGGCAATTTCTTATTGTAAGTGTGCACAAAGCACAGAAAGACTGCATCCTAGTGGTGCTTGTGAAGACAAGGGGTTGCGCACTTGGCCTTTGCACAAGAATGGCTCTGTTCACAATTGCACTAAAAACATCTGTCCTAGAAGGGCAAAGGTGGAAGAAAAAGGCTTATGGCTATTCCACCTCAACGTCCCTGGAAAATAACTGTCACTTTTTGAAACATACCCTCCTTGCACATGCAACACCCACCTGTTACCATGATTTTGTGTACAAAGCAGACACATATGTCATAATGAGACCACCCCACATCAAATGTTCACAGATCACGCACCTGATGATGGTTAAATAGATAAGACCGAAGGGACAGTGACTTTTCACATGCAGAACATCACTACAACAACTGATGTCAATCCCAGAAACTGTCGTGTAGTTCCTATAAAAAGTATACAGGATCTGCGCGTTTAGACAACATACACTGTAGGATTGGTGCCAGACTGACTCTGAACACCCCCACCGGGTATGTTGGCCCTTTTTGTATCAACTAGCTCACAGTGCCACTAGAATCTCCTCTTACCAAGGAGAGAATAGTTCCTGGCAAACATCGAACATGACAACCCTGATCCCTCAGGACCATGGAAACAATATACTACCTTTCGCTCAGTCACTCGTGCTTACTTAGTCTGTCTCAGAGAGATACACCAAATAAAACAGGCTGGGCGTTTTTCAATAAGCATTTATTGAACAGTTGTCATTCTGGTGTGGAATAAATGAGCTGCAACAACCGTTAGACAGTATAAGATATAAATGATTAGCAGTACTATAAAGGTGAATGGATGGTATAGCTCTACCATCTTGCAATAATCATGAATACATTAGAGTATATAAAACACATGATAAAAGATGCGTACTCCTACGATGCCTCTCTAACTAGATGTACCTAAGTGTACCTAGCATGTATGTAGGTGTTAAGCCAAGAATCCTTCTAGAATTTAGTCAACCCCATTACCTGAAGTGAGAGACTGTGGGACCCCGTCCTGGTCTGGAGTTGGACACCCCGCGAGGGATGTTAGACCACTGCGATCTGGAGTGTCTGCATGCAGGAACCTCAGCGTCTCTGGTCAGTGTGTCGGCTGGGAAGTCTCGGTCTCCTCTAGCTATCTTAGCAAGATGTGATGTATATATACCCATAGGTCTCCCCAGGGGTCCTGCCTCGCTGTATTACTGTGTCTGCCTAAGGTTGACATTGGGCATGACCTTTGTACATAGATTTTATATAGGAGATGGTAGTCCTGCTGTGCTTCCAAGAATCCTCATGCATAATGTATGCAATTTCGAACTAGGGAAAACACGCGTTCTGAATGCAGTGTCGAATCTAGGTAAAAGGTCAGTCCCTGTAAACAGTGACAAGTGTAATGTAGGGAAGAATATAGGTGAAGGGTCATGAAGTTACTGGGGCCTATATTAAATATAACAAAACTCAACAGCTACTTCCGGAAGATGATGCAGGCAGCAGCATCACTGAGTTCTTCAGCACACCGCAATCAATATCCAGAACGAGACACCAAAAACATATTTGAAACCCATGTCACCTGAGGGCATACATGCCGATGGTCACCTTCGTGGATTAGAGAAGTCTATGCTCCATTTTCAATAGGAACACCACATGACATTTTTGGTTTTGGGGAGTGGCCTTCTGTCAGATAAGCAGTACTTTATCATGGCCAAGCAAGACCCCTCCAAGGCATAAAGGAGGCTGCATGGGTGGTGGATGCTATGGTCAGGCTTCTGATGTGCAAATAACTATTTTAGGTTGTTTTAATAGTGCTCGTTGTAGACCCCAGCTGAGATGGCAGAACACTTTTAAACATAGACAACAGATACTAAGGGCATGAGACTAACAGGAGCTAAACATCATAAGATAAAGACATAAAGACACAAATGTAGGAAGATCATTTCTATGAGGGATAAAACATGGGAGGGGATATTACAACAGAATCCTGACATTAACGGGCACATAAGTGGACATCTAATGCAAACACTAAAGTTGGGAACATGTGTGGCAAGTATATAAAAAAAGCAATTGTTCCGTTAAGGTTAGATCGAATAGAGTAAGAACCCTTCTGTATTATAGCAGCAGAAAGATAGCTGTCCAAATACTCCTTAGTGGTCCCCCTGACCTTCTCCCTGTCGGATTTGTTCGCCCCAGTCTTTCAAACTTTTCAAATGTTTGCAAACTTTACAGTCATCAATGCTTGTTTGTGGTTAAACTGAGATTTACATTTTCTTTGAAAATCTATATCTCTAGAACCCTCTGGTGGATTCTTCTAATCTTGGTTTGTAAAAATTCATAAAAATATAATCTATTTTTATAAATTGGTGTTGGATTTCTTTCGTGCTGTGTGAGTTTCTTATTTTGCTGTTTGGTGCTTCTAAACGCTTTACACTAGTTCCTTTGTTTAAGCCTTGCTGCTCGAAGCCACTGCTACCCAGGGTTGAGCTAAAGGTTGTACAAATGAGCCTGACTGGGCCCAAGACAGTTTTTGCAAGTGTATTACACGGTAAGGTCACACGACCATTCCAAATAATACAACCAAATCCTCAGAAGTTCATATAGTATTTTTAAGAATAGTTTAATTTTTAATAATATTTTCTTATTTTTTGTGAGCTATATTTTTGAAGTAGATATTTGTTATAATTTATTGTTATTTTACTATGTTTTCATAGTAGATAATTTTGTAATACATAGTTTTGTATTTACTATATTTTTTACCGTTGATATTTCTGAAGTATGTATTTTTTAACTTAAAATATGGAATGCCAACATTTTTGCTATCAATATTTTATCAATGAAAGTTGTAAACCACAATATTTTTGTCGCTGATATTGTGACAAACAACCAATGGGTTCAGAATAATTGCATGTGTATATACATTCGGTGTAGACTTCGAGTTTATGGACTACAGATGTTCATGTTTTACCATCAAACATAAAGTTATGCAGAGCATCCATTTATTGTGTTTACTTTATTCATTGCATTTGCGCATCTATTAGCTGAACAATCATTTGAGCCATCCTTCTTGCTCTGCCGTCACTGGCTCGGGCCTCATCGCCTCCTTGTGTACACGTAGGTTTTCATCCTCATCTGCTTGGGTTTTGAATTTCTACATAATCCTATCTTGTAATGGTTATGTAACATTCCTATTTTGTAACTATCTTTCAGCAAGCCACTGGGATACACTGTAAGGCACTCCCTGATTTGCAGAAGCGTTTGTGTTGAGATTTCAAGATGGCGGTTGCGAGTTCCATGCGCCCCTGGTAACGCGAGATGCTTTGCTTTGGTGCTGTTGTTTTGCCGTAGCCAGGTTTAGGAAGGATGTCAGAATCCAAGCATCAATGCCTTATGTGTTGTCACGTGTATGGGGTTGAGGGGAAGGTGGGGCTGTTAGCTGACTTTGGCTAGTAACATAAACCTGCGAAGGAACCAGCAGTCTCGTGGTTCTTGGTGGAAAGTCGTTTGTGTCACTGTGCTTGAACGTGTCCGCTCATCAAGGCATTGTCCAAGTATATGGATGAGGATGTGTTTACCCTCGGCCGCTATCTGCATGATCAGTGACTGCAGCCCCTTCGTGCTTCTGTATCTGTGTTGTTGCACTGATTGTGGTTCGAGAAGAACACGGGGCACTAACGGCACCAATTATATTTGGAAAATTGCTATTGTATGGAATTGTTTGCATGAACTTTGTAACACAGCACATTTGTTTGGGCAGTGGATGAGAGCTGACACTGGTGAGCATGGCCCATCGAAATGAGTGCAGTGGCCATTGTACTTCACTGTGTGGTAAACCAACTGCCCTGGTTATTGTTATGGGTGGGTTTGTGGGAAGCTTTGGGGTCAGTGGCCGGAGGTAGTCCCTGTGCAACTGCACAGCATCTCTTGGATCTCAGTTTCATCGAAGTTTACACAGGTTCTCATTGGATGGTTCTTTTAACAACTGGAAAAGATGAGCATGTTTGCCCTTTTGACCTGCTCAATTGGGAATCACTGACTAAATATCGAAGGTCACAATATCGACCTACAAAAATATTGCAGCAAAAATATCGAAGACAAGAATATCGACATCCTATCTACATTAAGGTAAGTACAAAAATATCGAGAAAAAAAATATCGATGTCAAAAATATCGTTGTTAAAAAATATCGTTTTTAATTTAAGTTAAAGAAATATTGTAAAATAAAGTAAATAATACATATAATTAAAAGAAACATAGTTAAAAATATTTTAAAATGCCTAAAAATTATAAGTAATATATATAATTTAAAAATACATTAAACATATACATATAATATATAATATATATATACTTACTTATTAATATGTTTTAATATTTATTTTAATAACTTATAAATTGTTTAATTTATTTTTATAAATTATAAATACATCTATACACATAAAACAATAATATAAATAAAAATTAAATAAATATATGTAACACATTTAAAAAATTAAAATTATTTTAAATCTTTTAAAAAATAATTATACAGTACATTAGCTCAAAAAATACAAAATATTAGATAGCGAAGAAAATAAAATTACTATTCCAACTGCAGTAACTACAACAGTACGAAAAGTGTTGGATAGCGTAGGGGTAAAAATTACTATTCCCACTCCAGTGAGTGCAACAGTAGAGAAAGTGTTGGATAGCGTAGGGGTTAAAATTACTATTCCCACTCCAGTGAGTGCAACAGTAGGGAAAGTGTTGGATAGCGTAGGGGTAAAAATTACTATTCCCACTCCAGTGAGTGCAACAGTAGGGAAAGTGTTGGATAGCGGAGGGGTAAAAATTACTATTCCCACTCCAGTGAGTGCAACAGTAGGGAAAGTGTTGGATAGCGGAGGGGTAAAAATTACTATTCCCACTCCAGTGAGTGCAACAGTAGGGAAAGTGTTGGATAGCGTAGGGGTAAAAATTACTTTTCCCACTCCAGTGAGTGCAACAGTAGGGAAAGTGTTGGATAGCGGAGGGGTAAAATTACTATTCCCACTCCAGTGAGTGCAACAGTAGGGAAAGTGTTGGATAGCGGAGGGGTAAAAATTACTATTCCCACTCCAGTGAGTGCAACAGTAGGGAAAGTGTTGGATAGCGGAGGGGTATAAATTACTATTCCCACTCCAGTGAGTGCAACAGTAGGGAAAGTGTTGGATAGCGGAGGGTAATAATTACTATTCCCACTCCAGTGAGTGCAACAGTAGGGAAAATGTAGGATCGCGTAGGGGTTAAATTAACATACTTATAAATTATTATTTTTTTTAAATAAATAACATATTAATAATTATTTAACAAAATAATTATAAATAAATACCTATTAAATTAAATTAATATTTACTTAAATAACATTAAATTACTTCCCACCCTATTCCCCTATAAACACACAACATGCTACACATAATAAAATAACACAATTAATTTAATTATCAATTAATAAAAATTAATTACCAATTAATAATTAATTAACAATAAATTAATTAACAACAATAAATAAAAAATAATAATTAATTAATTATCATTAATATAATTTTTAATTAACCCAAATAAAAATTAATTACCAATTAATAATTAATTAGCAATACATTAATAATTAATCAATAACCATAAATATACACATGTTAACTAATTAATTATATTTAAATTACTTCCCACCCTATTCCCCTATAAACCCACAACCCGCTACACATTAAAAATAACATAATTAATTTAATTACCAATTAATCAATGAATTAAAATTAATTACCAATTAATTAATTTACAATAACAAAAAATAAAAATGTATAATACATTAATTATAATTAATATAATTATAAATTAATCAATTAATATAAATTAATTACCAATTAATAATTAATTAACAATACATTAACAATAAATAACAATAAATAAAAACATATTAATTAATTAATTATAATTAAATTACTTCCCACCCTATTCCCCTATAAACCCACAACCCGCTCTGATACTAAAACGCAAAATTTCCTTTAAAAAAAATTACAATTTTCTAAACATTTAATACATATATTTAAAAAAATTGAAAATACTTTAAAAATAATGTTAAACATACATATAAAATACATAACACTAAAAATAAAATCGATATTATTTACAACTATATTTTTGCTAACGATATTAATTACTTCGATATTACTTACTTCGATATTAAAAAAATCGATATTACTTACCTTAAGGTCGATATTCTGGTCAACGATATTCTTGACTTCGATATTCTGTCCCTACGATATTAAAAACTCAAAATTAGTGTAGGTCGATATTTAAAATTCGATATTTTGACTGCGCACCCTCAAGTGGATGGCAGTAATATCCAATTTGGAAGGATCGGAGATGTTACTGGAATTGATGTTCCATTTGGCATCCTACATCTTGGGTCCTGGTGATACGCTGTAATTGGTATATTTTGTGCACACATTTTTGGAGACACTCTTGCCCTGCAATGGCTTTCGCACTTTGGTTCTGCTTACCGTTTGACTTCTGTCGTCATTAAGTGCTACTGTCCTGACAAAGGGTAGGGTGTCATAAGCCCAGTGCAGGCCCATTGTCGTTTTCCCTAGATTAGCATGAGCAGGTTGTAGACTGTCCTCTGCTTTGCACACGTTACCTTACAGATATATTTTGCTTTGTGCCATAATGTACTTTTACACAGAACACGCTGTTGTTTTTGCGCTCTATTCTTTCCTGGGATTTAGTCTGAACATGTAGACAAGGTTGAACAACAATGCCCCTTCTTATTCTGTTCTGGTCCGGCCCTAGCACCTAGATAATACATGCAAATTCAGCTGTTGTTTGGGAACACGTACTCTTTGTCATATATGTATGTACAGATAGGAAGCACACACTTGGAGAGGGACCTTTCCAGGGAAAAGATCATGATAGCACCTGAGATATAGAGCTTTCTTTTGTGTATACTGAGGTATGGGGTGTGCTGCTAACACCTAGAGATCTTCTGATATATAATCATTTTGCTTCTTTAGAAGGGGAGGGAGGTTAGGCTACACTGTTGAATATAATGACAGCTCCATTTATGATTTACGGACTACTTGCTATGCTAACCGTATTTATGTTAGGCATTTTCCTACTTGTTGTGGCATGTATACTGCATACTAGAGCACAATTGTTAAAATAAACATTTTAAACTTTCCTCTTGCCTCTGTCAGAACTCATTGTGGACTAGTACGAGTGTGAGAGTGAAAGGGTGTGTCCTACAACCGCGATTCCTTAGAGGGTCGGGAGTGTTGTGTTCTGGGGTGTCTAACTACTTGTTCCTCTGTGAGTGAGTAGGAGGGCAAGTGAGACACTATTGCTAGTCAGTTCCAGGCTCATGGGTACTCAGGTGGTAGGATGACTCAGTCCCTGCCTACTAATGTCCCATAATCCCAAGCATAGTTCTGTGACTCCGCAGAATCCCTGCAACAGAACCTGCCACCTGAGGTGGTTGCCCCCACTCTGAACTATTAGAGGTGCCCCAAGAGTCTGGAGTTGCCCTTCAAGGAGCCTAACCACCTGACAGTGGAGAGCTCAGGGTATGGTTCTGGGTACCGACAGCTGTCAGTAGCCTCTGTTGGGTGCTTGCGGTTGTGGCAAACCTAACTATGGCATGGGGGCCAGACCCAATGCTAGGAAGTACAATAGGTCCCCTGACCCTGTAGGTCATGGTGGGGTTACTCTTGTGTTGGGTGACCTCTTTGGGCCAGCTAGGGGTAGTCCTGGCTAAGGTAAGGGTAGGTGAGGTGGGTACCTCCGAGCCCTAAGTGGAGGTTAGAGAAAATGTTGACAGTCCTAGCCAAGGCCTAATTTAGGTTAGGGCCTGTCTTGTTGGAGGTAAGTCAGCTCCCCAGATGGAGTGACCCTAGCAGAATGATGTGAGCCTGAATAGGCCCTGCAATGGTCAGCTAGTTTCCCCATCCCTCCTCGCTGAATAGTCAAGGAGACTTAACAAAAGGCAGGTTGAGTTCTCCTAGACATATTTATTCAGTGGCGGCTGGTGACTTTTGAAAGTGGTGAGGCGTAAAAGTTCATGGTGAGTGCCCGGTGGCAAGTGAGCGAGCCCTACCACCACGCGGGGTTCAGGAGTTCTCCCGCAAGAAAAGTTTGAAAAAAGATTGGTAAAATGGTGCATTTTCAAGGAAATTTGAGAAAGCAAGACGATTAATAAAGCAATTGTGAAAGTGTAGCTATGACATAATAAAGAGATTTCATATGATAATGACGTAGGTAACCGCTTATTCAGTATTACCACAGAACTTCTTAAAACAGACTTTGCGATAAGGCTGAGTACCTCACAGATTTCTTTATTTATTGCTATAGCATTACAAATGAAATCTACTGAGGAAAAGCAAGTTATTGTGAATTGTTAGACTGGACACAATGAGACAGCAAGGAATAAACATTAAAAGACAGTAGGGCACCCTGCAAGGCACTGTATGTCTCATTCAGGGGATCAAGAAGTATGATCACATCACCCCCATCCTGATGAAACTCCAATAGCTCCCCTTGATGATCCACTACATCATTAAAACCATAAGGAATCATAAGTGGGAGGTTCAACTGTGAGGGTGTGGCTGGAATTTTATTGACAGAATCCTTGTTTTGGGCATCCTCACTATCAGGCCCACAGTTCTCTTTCAACGAATGCTTCAGCTTTGGAGAAGAGTATGCTTTATAAATACAATTCACCTTATTAAACTATTACACAAAGCATGTTTGTTTAAAAACAAATTTCTAGGCTTCGGAATTGAGATTACAGGTGGAGCAAGATTAAAGACTAATAAAACATACAGGAAAATTTTTTGTACAATGTGATGATAAAGAAAAAGAAGGAACAGTGAAATAAAGTAATTGCCAATGCCTTGGCTCATACAATTTCTTCAAACAGGGAAGCCGTGATTGGTCTCAGGTTACCAAGCTTCACATCGTGCAATGGTGGTTCAGATATAGGTAAGGCAGCAGAAGCCACGTGATGGCTCTGCTTATGTTTGTCCTGAGGTTCCAAGAATATGCCGAGCTGAGCCAAAGACATGTATCTGGCTCAGCAAAACAAAAGGTATGTATTTGGCTCGAAGTTGGTTCAAGACAACAATGGCTCCCCCACCCCTTATTTTCCATTTCTAGCGCTGGTCAAACAACAACAGGAAAGTTTTTAAAAATAATATAAATACAGAAATTAAAAAGCACTGCTCCCACGCTCTTGCGTCTTTTTCACTCCCCATGTTAGGGCCCCCTCCCATGCCCCTTTTTTAACAAGGCGAGCTGATAAGTCATGTAAAATCATGCATGTTTTAATATATTTAAGCGTGCCTCTTCAGTGCATGGACCCAATGCTTCCTAAGGCACCTACGGGTTCCCTATCCGTGACATATAGCGCCGGCCTGTACTTTTTAGTGTCCAACAAATCAGAATTTCTTGAATAACGTATTATGTATTTTGGAATGAGAAGGCGGGCTTTCTGTATTAAAAAGAGAATAACGTCCATCGACTCCACTCGGTGAATAATTCCTGGGCACAACGCTTAGCTGCTTAGTTCTAGGGTGGCCAGCTGAGACTGTGTAGCCATGAAACACGAGGCAGCTTTAGTTTCTCCTTAAAAACATCCACAACAGTTAGGGCCCGATTCTGATGCGGGTTGGAAAAGCTTCCCGACCGAGGGCCTGATTCTGATGCGGTTAGGAAGGCCTCCTAACGGCATTTGCTCCTTCCAAATCGGATCGGGAACGTGTCTTCCCGACCGAGGGCCCAATTCTGATGCGGTTAGGAACAAATGTTCCCATTGAAGTCAATGGGAGTTCAACCAAATCGTATCTGGAAGCATCCGGATGCATCCTACTCCGCCGGTCGGACTTTCCCGATCCGAGTGGGTCGGACACCATTTCCCAACCGATTCGGTCGGGAAGCTTTTCCAACCCGCATCAGAATCGGCACCTTAGTCTTGTGTCTGCCACGAGAGGAGCATTAGAATGAAATGAAAGTGGGCGAGTTTCACCACAAAGAAGCGACTCTTGCATGCACACATTAAGCTATGCCCACAGTAAGGGTTGGCTCCGCGAAACCACCTTTACATTTCTTGTTAGCGTTAAAATGTGACGCTGGTTGCCTGCAGGACTATAGGCTGGCAGTGAGATTGGCACTGTTTTACCGGGTCCCACACAACAGGGTTCTGTGACTTGGAACACGAATGGCGAGAAACAATCAAAGGCAGATAAGTTTGCGTGGGATGTGTCCATGGAGATAGGTTTTCACAGTAAAGAGGCTAACATTGACATGTTGCTTTCTTGGGAACTGCGTTTCTCACCTCACAATGCACAGGAGAGCTAACAATACCTCAGGGAAAGCGAGAATGGGATGCATTCTTATTAACACGCTTCTTTCTAATTTTTATTAAACTCGCTGCTTTTTGCAGTGGCAGGCATCCCCGCTCTTTATTTTGCTCAGGCATGGCATACAATCAAGGAGTTAAGTGATACATAAGAGCTGAATGCACTCTTTTGACAGAGACTCAGAGCGATGCCAGTCAGATTAACTAAAAGTATAAGCACACTCACTGACAGTACCGAATACAATGAATTTGTTTGTCTGTGTCTCAGGCTCCAGTCATGTGCATGCATGCCAGAATCAAGTTATGACCTCACCTTCAGGCCGGGTCCCACCCCAGTGACTCCAGCAGCACGGGGATTGGCTGGGTCAGGGTCTGCTAGCGCTCATTTGGAGCCTTGGGGGCTGTGGCAACAATCCCCGGGGCTCCTACATTGCAGAGCCTGGCGAGGGTTGAAGTGCGCATGTCGGGCTGGGTCGGAACAAGGCACCCATCCAACCCAACATGTGCACTTCACCCCAAGGAGGCCCAGCACCTGCCAGTCATCTAGCAGGCTCGGAGCGAAGGCTCCTCCCCACCTTTCTCTCTCTCATGTAACGTTGCCGGGGTCATGCCACGCAGTGCTTACTGTGGCTAAAATCAAATACAGATTTTTGAATAAATAATACTATGAAACTTTTCATATGGCAAAACAAACAGGTGGGCGATGCCCCACGCCCCCATAAAGAAACCGCCACTGGTGTGTCCTATGTGAGAGGAGTAGCAGGCAGGGGATGAGGCCAGCAGAACATTGTGAGAGGGTAAGAAGCTGACCCTGTGTGAGGGAAGCATGAGGCTGCACATGTTCAGGGGAGAGTCCTTAAAGAGAGATTTATACAATACTGATACAATATTCAGTCTGATCTCATTTCATCCTCGGTTGACCTTAGAAAGCTGATACATGTTGGTTATTGTAAACAACATCAAAAAGGGTTCAGAATGATCTAATATCAAACTATGAAAACATGTTTAGCCCCATGATTTTGGAAATGTTTAATAACTCGATCTATTCAAAGTATGACTAGTTCCACATGTTAATACAAATAATGGGACAGTCAATACACCTAGGCAGCTGCTCCTGTACTCACCCTGTTGTACTCCTAGCAGAATGCGAATGTTTGGGAGACAAGTTCTTTTTTGTTCATTAGCTTTCATAAGTATACAACTAGTAAGGCAAAACAAGAACTACCGAGTAGTAATAGCACAGGTTATGGTTACAGTTTTAATTATTAACAACATGATCCAAAGAACAATTTAACAATAAAACAAATGACAATCTGGATGCAAATAAATGCCAGTAGGTTGTTGTGCTAGTTAGGAGTGGTTAAAACAATTAAGGAATTATTCTATAACTTGATCTGTCCAACATTACTAGGTCGGGAGGGGGGAGGGGGATGAATTACGTTAGGAGTGGAAGTACACATAAGGGTAAACAAACCAAAATCCGAGTTAGTCCATGGTGGGAAGTCAGAATTTGGCACATATCTGGAGGTCTAATATAGGTACAATCTGCCCATCCCAGACTGGAAAGGAAAACATATATAGTTTCTTTACAATTTTACACAATGTTCTTCACAAACGTTGACATGGGTCGCTACATGGTATTTAACTATTTTCATTCCCAGGGGTATGAGTTCAGCTAATGATTATTTCATGGGAAACACCAAGTTTGTTTTGTTCAAGTCGTTTTGTTGATCTGGACATTTCAGATCCATTGCTCTAAAGTTTAACCACTCCCACCCTGCAACTCAATTTCAAATAAATGTGATAAAACGAAATTCTAGAGCTAGCAATCAAATAATATCGTAAATCAGCTAAGAGGAGACAAAGTAAATGAGTTTATAGATGATAAAGGACAAAAATAGTGGGTTATTGACAGACAAAATAATTTAATATTGATATGTCTTGCACTATAACATTGAAACCTTAGAATTGCAATGGCAGGCGAAAAGTGTTCTTTGTAATTTAGAATCCTGAATTTTCATATGAATTTACACAACTCCATCCATTAATCAGTGAGAAGTTGGTCTGAGTGACTGCAGCTCAGATATAACCTCTTAATTTAAAGTCCCAATCTTGTTACACGAATCTTAGAGGACATACATTCTAGTGCCTCATGCCCACAGTGATTGTAAACCCAAGAATTCTTTGCACTTTTGGTCTATGAGATGTTTATAAACTTTGGATGGTACACCACCCACCTAGAGATTATGCAGTAAGACTTGTTGAAGTTGGGGGCTAGACAGTAACGTGTACCTACCAGGATATCCAAGGTCCTATATACAAGACAGATTTTGAAAAAACACAACAGAAAAAATGACAGAACAAATTGTGGAAATATGTGGAAATCAGTAGCATTCACAGAGCTAAATCAAGGCCAAAATCACTTAATCTGGCATAGCACACAGCACCATGGAAAAGATCCAGAAACAGTGGGTTAACGTATATTTTCACAGGGGAGTGAGACAGCAGACTACACCTGGGGTGCTGGTGGCACAGGAGATGGGCCAATTCAGCAAAGGCCCCTACCACCAGCAGAAACACTTGTGCAGTCCAGACCTGCCCAGCTGCTGTCTTTGGGTCACCTGGGGTGATTATATAAGTATTGTGTCATATTGCGTCATATGGATGATCATATAGACCATGATTGTGAGTGCAAACCCCTGTCTTTGACCTATCAAAACATTTTATCAATGTCCATGTTTGTATCGCAAATGTACTGTAGGCATGATGTTAGCCACATGCCGTGGTGCCCCAACAACTGGGTGAGTGTCTTCACGCGCATTATAGAAAAGGGCTGTTGAAAGTGCACACTATATTAGACGCCATGGAAGCAGTACACCAATACGCAAGCACTACTTTGTGGATGTATATTAGGGCTCTAGGCAATTTCTTATTGTAAGTGTGCACAAAGCACAGAAAGACTGCATCCTAGTGGTGCCTGTGAAGACAAGGGGTTGCGCACTTGGCCTTTGCACAAGAATGGCTCTGTTCACAATTGCACTAAAAACATCTGTCCTAGAAGGGCAAAGGTGGAAGAAAAAGGCTTATGGCTATTCCACCTCAACGTCCCTGGAAAATAACTGTCACTTTTTGAAACATACCCTCCTTGCACATGCAACACCCACCTGTTACCATGATTTTGTGTACAAAGCAGACACATATGTCATAATGAGACCACCCCACATCAAATGTTCACAGATCACGCACCTGATGATGGTTAAATAGATAAGACCGAAGGGACAGTGACTTTTCACATGCAGAACATCACTACAACAACTGATGTCAATCCCAGAAACTGTCGTGTAGTTCCTATAAAAAGTATACAGGATCTGCGCGTTTAGACAACATACACTGTAGGATTGGTGCCAGACTGACTCTGAACACCCCCACCGGGTATGTTGGCCCTTTTTGTATCAACTAGCTCACAGTGCCACTAGAATCTCCTCTTACCAAGGAGAGAATAGTTCCTGGCAAACATCGAACATGACAACCCTGATCCCTCAGGACCATGGAAACAATATACTACCTTTCGCTCAGTCACTCGTGCTTACTTAGTCTGTCTCAGAGAGATACACCAAATAAAACAGGCTGGGCGTTTTTCAATAAGCATTTATTGAACAGTTGTCATTCTGGTGTGGAATAAATGAGCTGCAACAACCGTTAGACAGTATAAGATATAAATGATTAGCAGTACTATAAAGGTGAATGGATGGTATAGCTCTACCATCTTGCAATAATCATGAATACATTAGAGTATATAAAACACATGATAAAAGATGCGTACTCCTACGATGCCTCTCTAACTAGATGTACCTAAGTGTACCTAGCATGTATGTAGGTGTTAAGCCAAGAATCCTTCTAGAATTTAGTCAACCCCATTACCTGAAGTGAGAGACTGTGGGACCCCGTCCTGGTCTGGAGTTGGACACCCCGCGAGGGATGTTAGACCACTGCGATCTGGAGTGTCTGCATGCAGGAACCTCAGCGTCTCTGGTCAGTGTGTCGGCTGGGAAGTCTCGGTCTCCTCTAGCTATCTTAGCAAGATGTGATGTATATATACCCATAGGTCTCCCCAGGGGTCCTGCCTCGCTGTATTACTGTGTCTGCCTAAGGATGACGTTGGGCATGAACTTTGTACATAGATTTTATATAGGAGATGGTAGTCCTGCTGTGCTTCCAAGAATCCTCATGCATAATGTATGCAATTTCGAACTAGGGAAAACACGCGTTCTGAATGCAGTGTCGAATCTAGGTAAAAGGTCAGTCCCTGTAAACAGTGACAAGTGTAATGTAGGGAAGAATATAGGTGAAGGGTCATGAAGTTACCGGGGCCTATATTAAATATAACAAAACTCAACAGCTACTTCCGGAAGATGATGCAGGCAGCAGCATCACTGAGTTCTTCAGCACACCGCAATCAATATCCAGAACGAGACACCAAAAACATATTTGAAACCCATGTCACCTGAGGGCATACATGCCGATGGTCACCTTCGTGGATTAGAGAAGTCTATGCTCCATTTTCAATAGGAACACCACATGACATTTTTGGTTTTGGGGAGTGGCCTTCTGTCAGATAAGCAGTACTTTATCATGGCCAAGCAAGACCCCCTCCAAGGCATAAAGGAGGCTGCATGGGTGGTGGATGCTATGGTCAGGCTTCTGATGTGCAAATAACTATTTTAGGTTGTTTTAATAGTGCTCGTTGTAGACCCCAGCTGAGATGGCAGAACACTTTTAAACATAGACAACAGATACTAAGGGCATGAGACTAACAGGAGCTAAACATCATAAGATAAAGACATAAAGACACAAATGTAGGAAGATCATTTCTATGAGGGATAAAACATGGGAGGGGGATATTACAACAGAATCCTGACATTAACGGGCACATAAGTGGACATCTAATGCAAACACTAAAGTTGGGAACATGTGTGGCAAGTATATAAAAAAAGCAATTGTCCCGTTAAGGTTAGATCGAATAGAGTAAGAACCCTTCTGTATTATAGCAGCAGAAAGATAGCTGTCCAAATACTCCTTAGTGGTCCCCCTGACCTTCTCCCTGTCGGATTTGTTCGCCCCAGTCTTTCAAACTTTTCAAATGTTTGCAAACTTTACAGTCATCAATGCTTGTTTGTGGTTAAACTGAGATTTACATTTTCTTTGAAAATCTATATCTCTAGAACCCTCTGGTGGATTCTTCTAATCTTGGTTTGTAAAAATTCATAAAAATATAATCTATTTTTATAAATTGGTGTTGGATTTCTTTCGTGCTGTGTGAGTTTCTTATTTTGCTGTTTGGTGCTTCTAAACGCTTTACACTAGTTCCTTTGTTTAAGCCTTGCTGCTCGAAGCCACTGCTACCCTGGGTTGAGCTAAAGGTTGTACAAATGAGCCTGACTGGGCCCAAGACAGTTTTTGCAAGTGTATTACACGGTAAGGTCACACGACCATTCCAAATAATACAACCAAATCCTCAGAAGTTCATATAGTATTTTTAAGAATAGTTTAATTTTTAATAATATTTTCTTATTTTTTGTGAGCTATATTTTTGAAGTAGATATTTGTTATAATTTATTGTTATTTTACTATGTTTTCATAGTAGATAATTTTGTAATACATAGTTTTGTATTTACTATATTTTTTACCGTTGATATTTCTGAAGTATGTATTTTTTAACTTAAAATATGGAATGCCAACATTTTTGCTATCAATATTTTATCAATGAAAGTTGTAAACCACAATATTTTTGTCGCTGATATTGTGACATACAACCAATGGGTTCAGAATAATTGCATGTGTATATACATTCGGTGTAGACTTCGAGTTTATGGACTACAGATGTTCATGTTTTACCATCAAACATAAAGTTATGCAGAGCATCCATTTATTGTGTTTACTTTATTCATTGCATTTGCGCATCTATTAGCTGAACAATCATTTGAGCCATCCTTCTTGCTCTGCCGTCACTGGCTCGGGCCTCATCGCCTCCTTGTGTACACGTAGGTTTTCATCCTCATCTGCTTGGGTTTTGAATTTCTACATAATCCTATCTTGTAATGGTTATGTAACATTCCTATTTTGTAACTATCTTTCAGCAAGCCACTGGGATACACTGTAAGGCACTCCCTGATTTGCAGAAGCGTTTGTGTTGAGATTTCAAGATGGCGGTTGCGAGTTCCATGCGCCCCTGGTAACGCGAGATGCTTTGCTTTGGTGCTGTTGTTTTGCCGTAGCCAGGTTTAGGAAGGATGTCAGAATCCAAGCATCAATGCCTTATGTGTTGTCACGTGTATGGGGTTGAGGGGAAGGTGGGGCTGTTAGCTGACTTTGGCTAGTAACATAAACCTGCGAAGGAACCAGCAGTCTCGTGGTTCTTGGTGGAAAGTCGTTTGTGTCACTGTGCTTGAACGTGTCCGCTCATCAAGGCATTGTCCAAGTATATGGATGAGGATGTGTTTACCCTCGGCCGCTATCTGCATGTTCAGTGACTGCAGCCCCTTCGTGCTTCTGTATCTGTGTTGTTGCACTGATTGTGGTTCGAGAAGAACACGTGGCACTAACGGCACCAATTATATTTGGAAAATTGCTATTGTATGGAATTGTTCGCTTGAACTTTGTAACACAGCACATTTGTTTGGGCAGTGGATGAGAGCTGACACTGGTGAGCATGGCCCATCGAAATGAGTGCAGTGGCCATTGTACTTCACTGTGTGGTAAACCAACTGCCCTGGTTATTGTTATGGGTGGGTTTGTGGGAAGTTCTTGGAGGGCTCACCTGTGAATGTGGGCAAACATCACAAGCTCTGATGTGTGTGGGTATTCACTCTCCGACCTCTTGCATGTAGATTTCCACCCTAGAAATTGATGGCAAATCATGTCTGTATTACAGCACTGTATGTTACCAGCGTATGAAAAGCGAAGGAAAACTTCATAAAGTGGTTGTATCCGGAGGGGTTTCTCCATGTGGAAGCTGTTTCTCTCTGGAGAAACAAAAAATATATATGTACGCAAATGTACATTTGTGTCTGATTTATGCAGGCAGATTTTTCAACCATCTGACAATTCTAATGCATACATTTTAAATCCTGTAGTCCTCAAGGAAATGTACAACTGTCACAGACTTCCTTGAATAATCCTGGTATCATGTGTGAAACCCATAGAATTTGGAAATTTGCCTCGAATGTAGGAGAGCAAATGGGAGAAAATGTATGACTTGCGAATTTCTGACCTTATCACATTAGAATGCCACGAGCATGCAGATTTGAGTTGAAATATGGTTTCTATCTCTTATGTAACATTCCCAAGAACGGCCTATCCGTAAGAACAAATATCTGCTTAGGTCCATCTCCTGAGATGTTCTGTTCTACCTGCAGACCCCTCTACAGGCCTATCATTTGAGAAGCTCCTATGTTCGTAGCAGGTTAAATGCTGATTACATGCACGGTTTGCTCTTTCATCGACACGCTACCTGCGGAAATAGGAGACGAGCGCTAGTGTGTCGCCAGCTGCCTTACAGGATTATCTGTTTTGGTTATTTCTGCTCTCTTATTGCACATTTCAATATTAGCTACTTTTTAAGCCGCTGATAGCAAATACAAGCAATACCTCAAATTGTAAATTGATACCGAGGATATCCAGATAACAAATTTCCATGAGCCTTCTCTGCCGGCGAGTTAACCTTCCCATCTTCGCATAAAACAATACATATATATCTGACGTGTTAGGGATAAGGGAAAGATCCGGCTAAAAGTATGTGTTGTAATTAAATAGAGTAGCACTGGGAAACTGAGCAGAGTTTAAAATTGAGCCCCTGGCTTAGAAGCAGACGAGTGGGTGCTTCCATAGCTACAGGTATAAAAGGCAGGAGAAAGCCTGACCCCGCAGCAGTGAAGAGGAGGGCAGAGTTCCACCAAGCCACGCAACCATCTTTTCTTGTACTCAAACCAACCACTCTGTTCTTGCTGCTCAAAGTCATGTAAGTTCCTATCTCGTTTATGAAAAAGATGTGTTTTTCTGTCAATGGCAATCTGTCATAACGACCACTGTTTTCATACTTAGCGCACAGAAACGAATTTCACAAAGTAGATGTTCTATTCTGATGCCTCTATGTTTAGAGAAAGTTGTTTGCTCAGTAGACTGATAAAATCAATTAAGGGGCCTGTGTTTAACTGGTTAAATGTTTGATTCCTGGCAGGTCAACTCAGTCTTTCATCCTTCTGAGGTCAATAAAATGAGTATCATTGAGTTGGGTAAAAGTAAACCTACAAAACAAGCAAAAACAAATTGCTTTGGCAGTGAGATAGTGTTTTACAAATAAACTTTTATGTTGTGTGTGCTTCAAGTCAAACAGGACAACTCAGCTAGTTGAATGCCGGCTGAAGAGTTTTGCATGTATAATGCAGCAAATGTATTTTTCGGGATTGGGCTGTAAATGACCAAAGTTCTACTGCCTAAAACATAACTACTAAAACCAACATACGCAATTTGGCACTAATAAACAATCCCAAAATGCACCTGAAATAAACTGGATTTTTCTTCACTATTTTGTAAAATGGGACAGATTGTGTAGGTATTCACCATTGCAGGCCAATTTTGCACTCAGATTTGAATTTGTAAAATTGAATTTTTTATTGTTTTTTTAGTAGTCGGGCCATTCTTGTTTTTTTCCATTGTTTCTTGCAAACGTTGATACAAAATTGCCCTGCACCTATGCAAATTTACCTAATATGGCCACGTCAAAACCGTACATTATACCAGCTTGATTTACAAAAACATTTTGCAACTTATTAAATGGAATTTGCACCAGGGTTTTGTCCATTCGAGGTCAATTTAGTGTGCATTGTTCAATTAGGTTTTGTAGAGGGCAAGCATCTCCCTAGTCATGGTCTCTAAAAGCAGTATTCTGATTCAGAAGCATGCAAAATGTGCAAAATATTGAATTATATGTTTACAGCCTTGCCAAGTACCTCGTATCAGGGGTTAGTTAGGTTAACACATTTAAGTGCTGGTGTGCGCATCACTGCACTAAAATGCATTAGTCACGCATTATAGCACCCTAGGGGATCACTTCAGGCAATATGCACTAACATGAGAGCTCAGCCGCTAATAAAACCATTCAGCCTGCCAGCACGCTAAGTTGGCTTGCTTTGCCGGATGCCTCTGACATGTTTGTCACTCTCTACTTTTGTGTGCCGTAAATGAGTAATTTAGACCAGAGACCATGGCCGGACTGGCCATAGCGGGCATCACTTGTTTGCCCGGGAGGCTGGAAGGGTGGGAGCTGGATTTGGAGTGGTAGGGGCCGGTTTTGGAGCAGTGGGGGCTGGTTTTGTTACTGGGGGCGTTTTTGCAGCGATGCTGCAATATCGGCCCCCAGTTACAAAAGCAGCAGTGCTGTGGGCTGGTTTTGTTAAGCAGCAGTGCTTCACGCTTCTTTCTCCCTGAGGGGGTGGGGGCTGGTCTGACAAAATTGCCATGGCTGCTTTGGGTTCCTAGTCCGGCCCTGCCAGAGACGTTTTAAGGTATGGCCAAAGTGGGCTCTGGGCCCCAGCCTTTCAGGGCCCCCCTTATAGTGCCAGCTCTGTTCTGCAGAGTCTTGCCCTCATGACCTTGAATAATTTTTAACAGATTGTTTTAAATTCCTCTTTCCTTTAATTTATTTTTTATGTGGGTGATGTGTGAGAGTCTATTGCAGACATTTTGCAGAGAAATGTTGTGTTTATGTTTCATGCAACATCCATAAAAATGTTTCTTTTAGATCAAAACAGGACCTGACATATGAGAAATGGTAGGGTGTCACAGAGATTATTTGCAGTAATATTAGTGAGCTGCTGCTGTGTTGCAATATGGAAAACACAAGTCACTATCCCTGAATATTAGATGTAAACACTTGCAAGGGTGTGCTTGTGCACTGTCAGTGACTTGGCCAAACAGGGCATGAAAGAGCTGAAATTGGATAAAAAATTCAAAACTGTTCTGAACCGGGGATCCAAAATACATTCGGGCCAGGGCCCCCAAAATCCTTAAGATGTCCCTGATTTACACATCTCTGTGTTCTGAGTTGTCATTGCATATTGGGCCGGCATGAGCGTCGGATCAAGCTGGAAGCCTGGGCATCTGAATGTAAGCGATCACATGGTCTCAGTTTGGTGGTGAAATCAAAAGCAATAACCAGCCATTAGATAGACTGCAGCATGTAGTCATCCAAACTGTACCTTCTTGTTTGTTTTCTGTCAGCAGGCTTGCACTAGCCCACCCCCACTGGGGACCTCATACAGGAGATAATATTTTCAGATTATTAGGCTGGCAACAGCAACTTTGTTTTTACCGAGCTGCTGCCGATCATGGGCCCATTCCTGCAACCCGTGCGACCCTTCTCTCTCACAATGCTCACTGGAGGAGGGTCGTGCTAGGTGTTATTTTTAAGTTTTCTGGGCCTGGCACCAACAGACCAGGCTTTGCTTGCAGCAAGTGTACCGTCCTGCTGGCCAGGCCTTCCGCCTCTCCAGCCCCCAAGCGCCTGGCCAGACAATCCCAAAGTTACCGCAAAGGACCCTCCTGCTGGGGGGCCCGATGAGAAGGCAACAAGTTCTCACCTGCTCCGGGTAAGAGTGTTTGCTGGTGTGCCCAGGGTGCATACAGTCAAGTCTCTGTGCTCACAATTATTTAAAAGCATACCTGCAAACTCACACGGTGCCACCGTGTGACACACGACATCTATAGGCTTCCATCACACGGTCACACTGTGAGGAGCAGATATCACACGGTGGTAACATATAACAGTGTCTCAACAGGAATCAATAAGGGGATAAACTTAAAGAAGTAACATCATTATAGTATACATTAAATGATAACAAGAATAGTCCCAAGAACAGAGTTTAATGCAGTAATATTGTCAAAAGAGGACAATCAGATCAGATTTACATAAATCAAATTGCAGCATCAACAATGCTTTTGAGTTTGTGTATTAAAGTGAAATAGTGAACACTTTGTGCTCATGAATTTTTATATGTTATCATATTTACCCAGGTCTCTACTGGGACTATGGGTGTCTCCTGTAGTTGCTAACACAGATATCACATAGTGGCAGGGAAAACGAGCTGAAAACCACTGTAAATAGTGGTTATTCAGCTCGTTTTCTGGGTCTTCGAGCTGCCAACGTCCATTAAGTGGTGTGAAAACACCCTAGGACATCGGCACTAGCCTAAGCAACTTTTTTATTTTTTAAAAACACATTTTTGGCAGGAGGGGGCTTGGGGGCAGGGTGGGGTTCAAAATTGCCTCTTAGGTACTTCTCTGCACAAGGCCCCGCCCCCTCCTCACACAGTGAGAGTTTTGTTCAAGTTGGCAGGTATGTAAAAGTGCAGCAATCAGTCCAGCCTGAGACACTCACTGCCAGCAGCCCTGTGCCGACCGACATGACTCCCCAGCTCTGCGAGGTCGACTCTGCCGGTGGGAGATTGATAAATAACAGACTTAAGGCAGTAGACAGTCCTGAGGGAGTCTGAGCCTACCTAGCGAGTCAAGGCGGCACACCAGCAGGCTGTAGCACTCTAAGCACTAACCATCAGTTTATGTCAGCAAACTGTGATAAGTGCTGACTGACAGAGGTGGCAGTGGCTGTAGCATTTGAAAGTCTGTCCAGTGGTGGTAGGTAAGTAATGGCCAGTAGGTCAGGAGGTTCTAAGATTGTTTTTATAGTGGTGGGTTGGTTGTGATTATAAGTAGTGCAGAGAGCTGAGCTCTCCTGCAGTATTTGATTCTAGCCCAGGCACTTTGATAAGTGACCAATGGTGGGGAGAGGCCTTACTCATTATGAGATAGTTAGTAGCAGAGGGTGGCTTTAAGGAAAACGGGCTGCATTTAAAAAAAAAAAACCTGCTTTATTGAAAAAGAAGTCCCAGATATGGTGGTCTGCTGACCCCAGCAGGCCACCATCCCTGGGAGTGCTAGCCATTCCCAATGGGGTCGCAAATTGCGCTTGCCTCATGAATATTGATGAGGCATGCAATTTGCGACCCCATTGGGAATCGCAAACAGTGTCTGAGACACTGTTGTACATTGCATTTTGCGAGTCGCAAAGCGACGCAATTTGCGAGTCGCAAAATGCAAACGTCATATGTCTGGCCCTAAGTGATTCTGAGAGACAGTGGTTATGGAGACTTGAGGCGCACTGTTGGTGCTAGTGAGGGAATCCGTGGCAGAGGTGGCCATTGGGGGGGCGCCAACATACATTGTTGCACAGGGCGCCACCAGTGCTAAAGTCAGCCCTGTTTATAGCAAATAACTCATTCTCATTTTATGCTCCTTTCCTAACTTATATTTCAGTGACGCAGTTTGGTGTAGTAACAGCCCAATCAGAACTCCCACTCGAAGCACCGACACAGGGGCCTAAGCAAAATGTCAGCAGCAGATTTCTGCTGTCATTAAATATTTGTAGAGTCCTTATGTATTGATATGTTACTGGAAGTGCTCTTTAATTTATTAAACTACTTAACTTGCCTTCAAAATCTGACCTTTTCCCCCCGGGTTCGCCTGCAGAGGAGCCACCACAGGATTTTACCACGAGGAGCACAAATTACTTCCTATCTTTCTCAAATTTATTACCGTTATTTTTAAATAAAACGGAAAGCAATCCATTTTGTGGTACCTTCTAAATTGCGTATATTTTTTCCAATGATACTTTCCTGGTCAAATAGATAACGAGCGCCCTCTGCTGTTTCTTTGTTTTACTGTTTTCCAACTTTCTCGAGATAACAGTCTCCCTCACATGTCATTATGTCGTTGCTACTTTGTTCTAGAAGCTGGTGTGAGAAATGAGTGGAATCCCGCCGGATCCATTTCCGGAAGTTATTTCTGAACCGAATCTGGAATCACCGACCTAGTGAATGTGATGCTGAATTTGTCCGATGTAATTTTTCCGAGACAGGAATCCTACATGCCTTAGAAGAGGGAAGTCGGACATTTAAAAAAAAAAAATCGGGAGAATGTTTTTCTCCCATTTACTTCAATTAAATGAGAGGCAATTCAAGGGATGAGACAGCCAAAATGAAGCCATTTTTGGCTTAAAAAATCGAGAGCCTCCTTCCTGAATCGGGCACTACAGATGTGCCTGCCTGCTATCTGCTCTCTGTTTAGAGCGGCAATGTGCAGGGCATGAGAGTGCTTTCTTATTTTCACATCCAGCTTGCAGGATTTAAAGGGCCATCAGCCCTTCTTTTGTTCAAGAGTCCTTAATGTGAGTCATCTGGAGCCTAACACCTGCCAATGTAATGGAAGGAAACAAAGGCCCACGGCTTATCACTTCATCAGTGCTTATGAGAAACTATGATTTGGAGGCAGTTGGTTGACTTTATTTATCTCCTTCCCCCCCCCCCCATATATGAAATGTGCATGCGCTGTAAAAATGCCAGTTGTATCTCTGTATACTTGTAGATATATGTTAAGAGTTCATGTGTCTGGAGAAACACAAACTCGGGATTTAAAATGTAAAGCAGCGATTGGCTTTGTCTGTACTAACAAAACATTATTACTAGCCAAAGGAACCTTCTTTCCAAATCTAGAATAACAACAGATTGAGAAAAAAATAAGTATCAAAATACATTACTTTCAGTTTGTGTGCAGCTCGTTAATGCTGGCGCATAGCTCACTTTGCTCTGTTAGGATTGCAATTTATGGACTGGATGTAAGAAAAGGATCTTTGTGTCAAAAGCAGTAATCCAATCAGTTACCTACATGCAATACACATCTGTGATCTGCATGTTACACGGTATGCTTTGCAGCAGGCACGTTAGCCCTCTATGCTACTTTATCAGTCAACACTGTGATTGCAAAAACAGAGGACTCTCCTGGTACTGCATTAACCACCAGAGTTGTCTTACTGTTTTTAGAATCCCCTCAAAATTATCTGGCACGCAAAGATCTCTGCAGCAGCAGCGTTTTAGATGCTCAGGTACCATCACATACCCAGTACCTGCACTTCGTTAATTTGCAAGAGATAACACTGGCACTTCTCATCACTACTTCAGTGCTTTTAATGGGAGAGTATCGGCACTTCTCAGCAGCAAACAGGTACTCTGGAACAAGGTGTACCTGTATTTCTATATTTTCATTTCAAGCAATGTGCAGCAGGTGTCTTAAACCTGTAAGATATTTTAAATGCATACTGTTTGTGACCAATTAAATAAGATAGAACGGATTTACTGTCACATTTGTCTTTGTTGCCAATTTCCAGCAGTTTCTTAATTAATAAATGTATGAGTTGGCCGTTCATGACTCCATCTCTTGTGACTACAAACCCCTTCTTCAGTCACACCTTCGCCCTCAATGTATTGGTTCCCTAAGTGCATTTTCTCAAATCAGTGAAAGAAAAAGGGAATCAAATTTTCAGTCAAACCAATCAGAATGCTTTCATTCCGTTAACACTTGAGATGGGCTATATAACAGCAGTAAACCCGGTTTGAGTCATTTTTGCTGCTTGTGTAAAGAGCATTGGTGCCAACCGGAAATGCTGTACCCTAAACTTCTGAACCAGAACAAAAAGGAAGAAAACAAGATTTCTATTGATATCACAAGAGAACGTGGAAACACAATTTTCTCCATTGTAAAAGATAGAAATGCATTCGAGGAAAAATAAGGTTGTTTTATAAAGTCTAGACGAGAGACAGCTTTGGATGTCTCGCCAGCCTCCTGCTTTGCAAAAATATCATAAAAAATAACTGCATTTATAGAGGGCTTTTCGGTTAACCCCCCCCTTCATACGTTGGTCTGTTCACAACACAGAGGACGCTCAGCGTTCCTCTTGATTCAAAGTTCACTAGTTTTCATTCTGTCGACAATGTCCTGTGCTGCAGTGACTTAGGCGAGAGAACCTGGGAGCCGGAGAGACAGAGCAGTGAGACAATGCCTGGTGCTGAGTGATTGAAGCAACAGAAGCTGAGAGCTGGAGAGACAGGAAAGAGAGACAATGCCCTGTGCTGTAGTGACTACGGCGAGAGAAGCTGAGAGCTGGAGTGAGAGTGAGGCAGTGGTCGGTGCTGCAGTGAGTGTGGCGAGAGAACCTTGAGAGCTGGAAAGACAGGGAAGTGAGACAATGCCCTGTGCTGTAGTGACTGCGGCGAGAGAAGCTGAGAGCTGGAGTGAGAGTGAGGCAGTGGTCGGTGCTGCAGTGAGTGTGGCGAAAGAACCTTGAGAGCTGGAAAGACAGGGAAGTGAGACAATGCACGAAGCTGAGTGTCTGGGGGCAAAAGAAGCTGAGAGCTGGAGAGACAGAGTGAGACAGCGGTCAGTGCTGCAGAGACTGCAGAAATGAAACCAGAGAGACAGCAGAGCGAGACACTAGTGCTGTAGTGACTGCAGCAAGAGAAGCTGAGTTAGACAATGGCAAGTGCTGTAGTGACTGTGGTGAGTGCACCAGAGCACTTTGCACAGACTGTACGAGTCTAAGGAAATGTTTGTGTGAGGGAAGGTAGTGGAGGGCACAGTAGGGTGTTAGCCAGAGGATGGGAGCAAGATTTAATTGCTCCAAAATATTTTAGCCACCAGTCATTCTTGCAGCCTCTAGCATTGTGGCAAATTGAGTGAGGGAGTGAGAGAGTAAGTTCAGGGTCAGACTGGCCTATTGGGCAATCAGGGAGTGCCCGATGGGCTGGTCTGATAAGATAGTGTGTGGGCCGTCTTTTGGAGGTTAATGGGCATGTTTTATGGTCTGGTGGGCCAGTATTTACTGCTGATTTCACTGCTCTTAGCACAAACATTGCTTGTAGCAAACACAAATTCATGCATACATTGCAAAGCACCCATACAACGTGTCTTCACAAGTTCGAAACTAGCTTTTTTCCAAATGTGGGCCACTTTTTTAGCTGTCTGATGCGCTAATAGGGCCACTTTCACTTTGGTGCCCCAGCCTACTTTCTGTCCCAGTCCGACCCTAAGTAAGTTAATGAAAACACCGCACAGTACAACACTGCAGTCTGATTTGCTTCTCGGCACATCTTGGTGAGGTGGAAGTAACAGAGCTTTAAAAAACGTAACTTTTATATTTCTCTGTAATGGCCAGGGAATTTGAGGAGGCGGGCTAAGCTTGTGGGCTGAGTTTCATGTCCAGTGTCACAGAACTACACATCATTGTTCACTTTGTTATGCTGCAGCCTATGCAGTAAATGCGAAGTACATTTTGGTTGTCCCTGAAGGGGATCACTCTATAGTGTAATGTCATGTTTTGCTTCTGAGGCATTAGGCGTCTCCTCTGTGGAGGCGTCACCGGGTGAGATGTGAGACTCACCAGTCGATTCAGTTTCCTCAGAGAGGGGGAATATATCTCCTTTATCCTCTTCCATTAGCATGGCTGATGCATTGAAGTGAATTTCCCACAACTCTCTCCGTAGGATCCCCATATGGTAGACTCCTCAATGTAGACAGCTAGCTGTGTAACATCTACAAACATTTGAAAGTACAAATAGTGTGTCTCAATAACCTTCGGCAGTATTCACATGTCCACTGGGGCCCAGAGTGACCCTGTGGAATATTGATATTGACCTGGAAATCGGGGATGTTCTGTTGATGATGCATTGCTGCCAAGTTTCCCAAGTCCATGCGTGATGTGCTGCTGCAGTCCAGGTTTTTTTCTTTGAATTTTGGAACTTGTAGCCCTGTTATAATGGAATAATCCCTACCACAAGTCCCAGAATTCAAAGAAAAAGCCTGGAATGGAACAGCACATCATGCATGGACCTGGGAAACGTGGCACGGCTGAAGGTGCTATGTCGTGTTCTATGCTTATGTGGGGCATTCTATGATTATTCTCTTGCATCGCTCCTAAAGCATGAGACAACCTCCCACTCCAGGTCAGAGCCTTCTCCACTCAAATTCCGCAAGAAGAGAAAGACCTGGCTTTTTAATGAATCAACCTATACTAGGCAGGGCGAGGCAGACACATGCACTTGCTCAGCACCAGGATAGCCTTGTGAGTGATAGTGCGCTCTACAAATACACATAACATAACATAATTGTTAGCAGGCTGTGATTTATGCCCCAGTTTCAGAGTTTCAGCCACAAAGTCCACCATGTCAAATTATTTACATCAACAAACAGCAGCACAGACCTGCTTTGGCTGGTTATGGATTCCCAGATGTTCCAAACCCTAACATTTTTCTGTGGTGAAATAACCTTTTTTGAGACCATCCTGAACATCTGCCATGCAATGACTGCTTTGGTCCATGTTTGCACTTCCTGCATGGGGAGCATATAACGTAATCCCTGGTGCCATGAATAAAGCATTTTCATTATGCAGCACTTTTGAAGGTTGTGTAATAGAGATTGGGGTAAACAGAGTTTGCTAAACTTTTACCGAAAGAACAGCACACAATGATTTTACCCCAATTTGATGCATTCTTTCGCAATGGAACAACAGAGACAAATGGGTTTGATCTACTCCTTATTCAGACAAGGCAAACATGGTAATGTTCAATATTTTTCTGCATTTTCTGCACCTTTAAAACTACAGATTGGGGCAGGACTGTTATGCAAGCAGCAAAAATAGTGCAGCATACATTTGATCGATTTTGGTTTTAGGGTACCAGAAGTTTCTGACCGAAGTATTGCCATGTCCAATCTTAAAGAGGAAAGATTGCAGGTGAGTTTAAACTATAATGCTACTCTTCCAAAAAGTTGGAACTGTGAGTGAACACAGAGATGTAGTTGTCTTCAAAAGATCTGGGGACCCTATTTCGACATAATTCTCATTATGGCTTAAATTGGTGCAAACATTTTACCTTACTGATGCTGCGGTTTGTGAAAGGCCACTTCTGTGTGCCCTGTTCCATCCTGAAAAGGAATGACAACAAAATGACTGTTAATGAAATAAAACTAGATCAACTTTGGGGTGACGTTCAGACAGAAGCCAGCTCAGTGAGCTGAAGACTGTCACTCTTTGTTGTGTTTGGTGGAAATCAGCGCTGAATTTGTGCTTGTGATTGAAAGTGGTGGCCACTGCCACACATTCTTAGAGGCCAGGTCTTATATTTTCATCCTTACACTTTGTCAAAGAGCAATAGAGAGATAGGCATAAAAGAGAGAAATATGGAGGAAGAAACAGATAGAAAAACAGTGAGAGATCAAGGAGGTAATAAAAAATAACCTACAGCAGTGAGAAAACAGAAAGCGTAGTGGGTGGAAGAAAAGGTTTTTAGGTAAGATCAAAACTAAGCATCATCGGTATACAGTAACCCAGGCGTTCTGTAGCTTCTGAGAAACCCTGGGGCGCCTCCACTTACTTTTTTAAATAAGCATGCACATATACGCATATATATTGTCAAGGTACATCGATGTGGTGTTATGAATAGCAAATACATATTTACATTTATAAACTTATCTTCATGGTATTTTGAGAGCTGAAAATTAGGTCACGATTTTGCACATCAATATTTTTTTTCTATAGTCTGGAAATACACTCCATGCATCTATTTAATATTCTAAAAGTTTCTAAAACTTTATTTGATTTTAGTTGAGGTTTGAACAACTATACAACTGTTCCTATTCACCAGAAAATCTAGATATAAAAAAATTCTGATAATTTATGCCATTTTGCATTAAATCAAAATGTGAGTTCCCTCTTCACGTTGTTGGTGCGCTAATCAAGTCTTCAAGTCTTGACTTCTTAAAGGTATCATGTGAGGAGCACTGCTATCACCTAATATTATGTAATGCCCTTTGATATGTTTTCAGTTTGCCCAATATTGCCCCCCTCTATGCACCATCCTGGTGCTGGGACATATGGCTCGCTTCCCATCACTCACGACACTCGCGCCATCATCACCACATACACTTATTGGATTTGTTTTTATTAATTTTCTTGATGTCCATGTTTTCACTGATGTTTGTTGGTGTTAGATTTGTTAAGAGGAGATTACTTCAGGCTAGAACAGCTGTGTCTATTCTGTTTCTGTGCAGTCAAATGTCATATTTTGAGCATCATCCTGATATTCGGAAGTCGTGTTTATCTTCTTTTAGGTGTCATGGAATTAACTTTCATTGTTTTGCTGGTGTCACTTTAAAGGTTTTTCCTTATTACTCTCTCTAGCCTGGATTTAGATATACAGAGATTATGTTGAAAGGTCGAATTTAACGATGATTAGGTTTACGCCGCTAAAATGTGAGGAACCTTTCAGATCCAGCAAGAACTGCCCTCTGAACCACGCACCTGAATTTGAAGCTAGCTTTCTTCTCCACAAGCAGACAGTGCAGAGTTAGCATTGCTGGAGAAACGTGGTCAGATGTCAACAGTTCATTACCATTTTGGCAGAACCATGTGATAGCCGATGAGTTGCTTTTACCAGATACCACTCTTTTCCCTAGATACTGACCTTGCTGATGGTTAATCCTAGAGTAAACTGCACTGCATTACACTCAGCCCTAGCGCCGTGATGTCCCTCGGGATGATTGATGCGCTTTACAAACACCCAAAATACAAATACAAATACCTATAGGTACATTTTAACTCCATAGTCCAATTGGAGCTACTTGTTTCTGAAAGTCAAAGTACTGAAAATGCCTTGTAATACTTTTAGCTGTAAATAGCTACTCTTCGGTACTGCATTCATTTGTCTATCAGGAGTCAGCCTTGAATCAATAATTAGTCAAGGATACTTAATGGAAGGGGTTGGCTGGGAGGATTGAGCTGGGACAGAGCTGTGGATCCCAAGGAGGGCGGCTGAAGGTGGTGGGTAGCATGTCCTTCCTACTTGAACTAAGCTGTCATCCACCATCTATTCTCTGAATTACATGCACTAGGAGTTCTTGTCTGTTGATGATATTGACCAGCCAGATTTATCTTTCAAACTGATAACAATCTTGGTATTGTCACTGCACATAAAAACCCGGCACGTATGAATAGACAAGATCCACCAAGGGCATCATAACATTTGGTATTGGTCCGAAAGGATTGAATCCAGCTCAAAGGTGTTCCCTGGAATCTGTACCGAGTGAGAACGCACGCTCCAGCAGTTTTTCTGGGGAAGACATTTGTGATGTGGGGCAATATTTCCAGATGCCTCTTGGGTCTGAGATGGGCTTCTGTCACAGAGTTGAGATTTCTGCTGAACTGCTGTCTAACAGCCCTTCACCTGTCTTTAGGGAACAGTTCATTATTTCACACAGGTCTACTCCCAGTGCTGGTGCTGCTGTCTGAATTGTTTGACCAGACAAAGATGAAGTGGAGATCCGTTTGGGAAATTTAATATTAAAGTGGTTCAAAGGTTTTCAAGGACAGAAACAAACTTGTATACGTTTTCCATCGATTTTTTCTCAGCCTCTACAGAGTCCTAAAGAGTTAATACATTCTCTAGTATAATGACTGCTCTACTTTTGTCCACTTTGCCTGAAAAACGCTATATAAATTCTCACAGACTTCTAAAGTGTGTTTAATGAATACTTTATATGCTTTAGGAGTTTTTGAGAGTGCCAACAATTGCTTATAACTGTTTCCATATGGAGTTATGCACTCTATACAGTACTTTTCCATTGCTGCTTTGATTTTTTTCTTCGCATTCCAAAAATAAAGATAGATACTTGGCTATAACATCAAGCGCATACCCGATTCTCCACTTGAGGTCCAACTGTCACCTTTTGAGTTTCAGCAATGACAAATCTGAGGTAAACCACATTAGTGTAGCTTTGACCAAATTACCCTGGTGTGTCATAAGCTCATTTCCATGTCATACTATTGTTATGGGAAATAAAACATATGGATTGTTTGATAATTAAGGAGTCAGCCGTTGACTTTACCATTCCCTGCTTAGAAAGTCGGAGGTAGGCAGCTCAGCTGTTGATCTTTTTATTCACGTTGAAGGTGGAAGGAAGGGCCTACGTCGTCCAGGGAAAGAAAATGGAGTCTTCCAGCTGCACTGAATGTGCATTGAACAGGTTGTAGATGATTGACATCAGCACCTGTAGCCTGCGTTAGTGATGAGTGGATGACACACGCATTATTAATTGAAAACTCTTTCAATAATGAATCAGTTCTGTGGTACTGCGGACACTCGAGTATTTACAGATCTAATGACTGATGAGTGATTACAGCTCAACCTCCCCTTTTCCTTTTCTATTTATCCTGATGCATTATCTTGTAATCAGAAGGGCCTGTTCCTAAAGTATTGATAAACAGACTGGCATTAGCCAAGACTATGTAAAAAAAATAATATACAAAAAGTAAATTCTTAATCCTTATGCAGTACTTTGCTGCAGACCTTGCATTAATAGACAAGCCTTACTAGATCTGACATTAGCCAAGACCTTTTGATTTGACTAAAATTACATATATAGAATACTTACTAATAGGGCCTTTCAACCAGCTCATTTCATCCATTGATCTGTAATGGTGTTATTTACATTTTCCTTCCTCCCACTAAAGCATACAACATGGGGCAATGGGTAGCCCATTTAAGAGCTCAGTAATTGGCTAGTTTCACTATGAGTGATGGCTTTCTGCCCTTTTCCAAGGAGTTTTTTCACACAGAAAGTAGCTCACTTCAGCGACAGGGGTTAATATGGCTTTTCAAACTATATAAGACCATTTTTTTTGCTTGTAACCAGTTTCTTTTTTAGATTGACAAGGGCCTAACAGATTCCCCAAAAATAAAGTTTTGTGAAATACCATGACAAAACAAGCATTAACTAAGTCAAAAGCCTGGTAGCCAACACCAGAGCTCTTGGCTTTGCCAATGCTTGTTGTGTTTGTAGGCACTTTGTCAGAAAAATTAAAACCGGCCATAATGACAACAGTTTAGGGTGAACAATATTTTCTGCACTCAGTAATCAGTTGCGGCCGGCATGCCTCGCGGGTGGGGGGGGGGGGACAGGCCCGGGGGAGGAGGGGAAGGTCACGTGAGGGGGGGGGGTCATAATAAAAAAAAACTTACCTTCAGGCTGGGTCCCGCGTCTTCCTTGCGCCTGCTCTCCTGCCTCCGACAGAAACAGGAAGCAGGCAGCCAGGCTCCCTCCCCTAAGCCAATCACAACGCTGCAATGCAGCGTTGTGATTGGTCTGAGCGCCGTCAAACGGCGCTCAGCTAGGGGCTGGAGAGGTGGGCATGCATGGAGAAGGGGAAAGTGTGCATGACTGGTTTGGGCAGCCCGATAGGGCCAACGAAACAGTCATTGTGCACTCAGGAGTGGGCAAACCACTCCTCCCCTGCCCTGCTCCGTAAGCAGAGTAGCCCCACCCACCCGCCCACCAGCAAAGGAAACATAAAATGGTAATAACTAGAAGTTATTACCATTTTATGTTTTAGCTTCTCGCACCGCAAGAGAGCAGTAGGCCAACACTCCTCCGCCATAGTAGTGAGCCGCCACTGTCAGCGAGAAGATAGAAGCTTTCGCCAGAGGGTAGAAGGGTCAGAAGAGAAAAAAGAAAGTTTCCGAGGCCCATATTAAATCACAACATTTGAACATCACTGTGCAACTGTCCCCAAATGAACTAGGCCGTGTGAGGCTGCCAGCTTCTGGCAACGGATGAGCAACAGTGAGCAGTACGGAGGCGTTAAGGTGCCAATACCGCAATTCAAATAGCAATGAAATGAAACAATCTCATTCAACGAGGGCCGAGACAGAACGGCCAGCTCTACTCAGCCACCATAGAGGCCATAAAATAAGAATGAAAGAGAGGGACCGGGAGAACAACTGAATCAAACTACCAATGTGATAAATTGACAAAAATATCATATTAACCAAAAATAATTGAAAAGGATAGGGAACTACTAATGCTACAACGAAAATATCACAAAGGTTAGAAAAGAGGTAAGAAATCAAAGAAAAGAAACAATGATGTCAGGTCTCCCATTGAAAGTGTACAAGACAAGTGAAAAACTGGATAACAAAAAAAAATCAGAACCTTTAGAACACAGACCACGAAATACAAAATATGGAAATTAAAACTGCACTAACTGACAATGGGTACGTTCTAGGGCAGTGATCTTCAAACTTTTTAATGCCGCGGCCCCCCAGTATAAAAAAATAATAATAATTGGGGCCCCCCCTCAGAATTTTTCACAATTATTCCATTCAATTTGCAATATTTAAGTATGTCTAGACTTATTTAAACATTAGGGTTATGTTAAACTTTTTAAAAATGGCCCACTACAGAGTTGCTGACTGCTTTTGGCCCGAAGACACCATCCAAATGTGCCCGGTGCATTTTTTAGTGGGAGAGGGGCCTTGGGACCCCATCCCAGAGGGCCCAGCAACATATTTCAGGGCGAGGAGGGCACATATTTCAGGGCGAGGAGGGCATGTGGCCACCCTCCCCAGGCCAACTTCAGCACCGGGGACCCAATGCTCCAAGGCCTGATGCTATATTTAATGGGGAGGGCAGCATGCAGCCCAATCTCTGGGCTGATTCTGACCCCGGGACCCCATCCCCTGGGGCCTGTCACATTTTGTGGGGGAGGGGGACACGTGTCCTCCACCCAGGGCCGATTTTGGCCCCAGGGACCCCATATCCCTGGGCCTGGCGCATTGTTTTAAGAGAGGGGGTACGTGACTCCTCTCCTCGAACCGTTTTTTGCCCGGGGACTCCAACCGCTAGGATCCACCACTATATTTATGGGGCCTCCCTTGGCCAATTTTGGCTCTGGGGACCCCAACTCCGGGGGGCCCGCACATATTCTAAAGGGGGAGGGGTGCTCATAGCCCAATTTCGACCCACAGGACCCCATCCGCTGGGGCCCAGCACCTTGGAGGAAAGGGCACGCAGACCCCTTCCCCCGGGGCGATTTCACCCCGGGGACCCCATCCCCCGGGGCCCGGCCAATGTCTAAAGGGGGAGGAGGGCCAGGCGACCCCACGGCCCGGACCGATCTTAGCCCGGGGACCCGATCCCCGGGGGCCCGGCCAACAAAGGGTGGGTGCCCTGGAGGACACCCACTGCACTGTGGTTGGGGGCCATGGGGGGAGCCCCAAGGCCCCTTTGGCCACAGCCAGCTCCCCGCCTCCACCGGCATTGCTTCCGCCCACAGGGAGCATCTACAAATTCTGCTCCCTCTGGAGGGAGCAATTTTTTTAATCTATTTCCCTGCTCGCTTTAGTGTGGGCAGGGAAACAGATGAAAAGTCTGTTCCCTGTGGGCAGGAGCATTTTTCAAGCGCCGCCCGCTGAGAGTTTTAAAATTGCTCCCGCCAAGTGAGAGCAGACGCAGATTTTTCTACCCGTGCCAGTGCAGGCAGGGAAACTGCTATGTCCCGAGGGTGGGCAGCCCGGGACATAGCAGGAGCCAGCCCTGGGGTATGGAGCCCCCAGGGCCCTTATTGGCTCCGGGAGGGCGGCCATGCGGCCCGCTCCCCTTTGCTATTGCTGCTGGGCCCTGGGGGGTGGGTTCTCTGGGGCCCAGTTCTAATACAGCCAGGCCCTTGGGGTTGGGGTCCCAGGGGCTGAAATCAGCCCGGGAAGGGGGGCTTTGTGCCCCATACCCCTTTTTAACAATGGCTGGGCCCCATGGGATTGGGTCCTTGGGGGCTGAAATTACCCCGTGCCCCCTCGGACATTTCAATAAGGCCGGGCCCAGGGGGATGGGGTCCCCAGAGCCAAAATCAGCATTGGGAGAGGGGCCATGTGCGCCCCCATATCACTGTAAACAATTCCCCCTGAGACCTTACCCACCGGGGGACTAAAAAAACAAGCGCGGGAGACTTACTTCAGTGCACCAACGTGAGAATATGAAAGTACAGGTTAATATAGTTCCACACAACCCTACTCAGTGCATAGTTGATGTAGTATCCGGCATATCAGTATAACTAACTGTCCTTAAAAAGGTGTCAGTGACAGAGCGGAAGTTCAGACCCAACTTCGTTTTTACTGCACTAAGAGAAAGACACTTTTATTTAAGAGTGCTTTATTTCAACAGTCCTGTTACTTAGCACATGTAAAATAACCACACAGAATATTATTAAAATAACACTAACACATGTTGCTAACGACAAGAATAATAAGAACATTTCTATCATTGTTGAAATATCATATGGCAACCTAACACCCGAAAGCCTACCTTTATGTGCTTACTTTGAGAGCATGGAGTAAGTTAACTTGCAGCTAAAGTTTCTTAGGAATCATTTTACTGCATACTTGTTTACAGCAAGAAACTGTAGTCATCAGTAGCTTGGAGAGACTGTGTTCTTCAAAGGGAAAACAAACATCAGCTGGGCTCAGCTCCTCTCCTCTTGGGCTGTATGAGCTGTCAGCATAGGACTGGTCTTAGACGCATTAGTAAAAACAAATATGATAAACATACGTCAATTTAGACTACATTGTTTCTATTATTATTGTTAGCTGACCTTGAAATATAGATAACAAGACACTTGTCCCAGACAAATGTTGCATTAGGTTACTTATCGATGTCACTGGATGAGTTGACTCCTTCACAGGTTCTTGGAAAAATAAGGACAGATGGCATCTATGTCAAAGCTAATGGCAAGGCAGAAATTGGAGTCTCAGTCTGCTAAAAATGGAGTCTGGCCATACAATTTTTATGTTACTTCAATGCCCAGAATTCTGTGATGCTGGACCACTATTTATCCCTCATCAGTTGGTGGCAAGTTCAAACTCTCCTGCTTCTGCCACCCACAGCAGTGAGAGTCCTTTCAGGGTCTTCCTGTCCTCCTAGACAGATGCCGTGGCCATTATAGTTTGGCTGTCAATTTCCAGTCAGTCCCACACGTGGTCTGGGACTTTCATGAATGACTCTCAGTTTGACTGGGAACAAGAGCATGTACTTTTAGCTTATAGCCCTGAGTTTGCATTTTACAGTGACATACAATTTATGAAGCTTCTGCATCTAGGAATATTCCAGGAACGTATTATCGTTTGCATTTGATAGGTTGGATCGCTTTTTTCCTGATCATGTTTAGGGTGATATTCTGTTCATGATAGTTGATGATTTTAGCAATGAAAGTTCTTGAGGGTGTCTCCAACGGGATGGGAACAGGGCTTTACGAGCCCTCTCTATCGCAAAGAAAGGCGACAATCCATCTGGTCACAGTGCTTCCTATATCCATTGCTATAGGAAGAGCTCAGTTCTGTCTCCTCCGCTATCTCCTGAAACACCATGAAAGAGAGCTGTTTTATTGAGACCTGCCCTTAGCCTCTTCAACTATTTCCTCTACGATGCAGGCTAAGACAGAGCAGACTGTAGAACATAGACTTGCAATCTCTACTGTCAGGCATGTCACTGTCTTTTCCGTTTCGAGTGACTATTTATTGAATTTGTGAAGGTCAGCGCTCAGGAGCCCACTAGACAAGCTATATTATTTATTTATTTATTTAATTTATTTATTTTGACGGTTTTATATAGCGCGAACATGACCCTTGCGGGTATCAGAGCTCTTTACAAGGGAAGAGAGATGAACAAAAGAACACTGTATGTCATAGTTATGTCCTACTATACAAGCAGCCGTTATGAGAGTTAGATACATTGTTCATGTGAATTTAATCATGAGAAGAGATTTTACTTCTTTCTTGAAAGATGCAGTAGAGGGATTCATTCTGGTTTCTGGGGGCAGTGCATTCCATATCCTAGGAGCGATTCCAGAGAAGGCACGGTTGTATGTTTTCTTTTTGGCAAATCGTTGTGGTTTCAGAAGAAGATTGCTGGAGCTCCTGGAGGATCTGTTGCCACATGAGAGCCACATACCTCGGAGTTTTGTGATGTAGGGCTTTGTGAGTCATGCAAGCGATTTTTAGTTGGATTCTTGCTTCGAAAGGTAGCCAGTTAAGAGCTCTAAGGTCGGGGGAAATGTGGCAGTTTCTTTTGGAGCCCATGATGAGCCTGGCTGCTGAGTTAATTGAGGCTCTTAGAGGGGCCGTTGTAGATCTGTGAAGTCCGCAAAGAGTTGCACTCCCATAGCCTAATCTTGGGATTACTAGTGCTTGAACTGCCAGTTTGAAGTCATTTGCGGGAAGGAAGGGTTTTAATTTTCTAAAGGTGTTCATCTGAATGTTTGCTCCTTTTGTTGCAGCACTGATGTGTTTCTGCATGTTTAGATTTCTGTCAAGTGTTAATCCCAGCGATTTCGCTGAGTCGATAATATGAGGTTGGCAGTTGAGCACTGTTAGTTGTTTAAGCCATTCTTGTATGATGGTTGATTGGTTGGGTGGGGCGATTAGGAGGAATTCAGTCTTGAGGGTGTTTAGTTTCAGGTGGTTTTCCGCCAGCCAAGTCTGAGTTTTTTGTAGCGTTAAGTTGAGAGATTTGATGTCCTCCAGAGAAGTGATGTTTAAGTATAGTTGTGTATCGTCTGCGTACATGTGATAATGGATGTTTGAGGAGCTGAGAATTTCGGTGAGCGGTTCCGTGAATAGGTTGAAAAGTGTAGGTGAGAGGGATGAGCCCTGCGGGACTCCTAATGTGACTGGGATGGCCATGGACAAGGATTGATTACCCTTGAATCTTTGGGATCTATTTTGGAGGAAAGAGGTAAACCAATTTAGCACTGAGCCTGATAAGCCCATTCTATATTTCAGGAGGTCTAGCAGATTGTCATGTTTGATGGTGTCAAAAGCCGAAGATAGGTCGAGCAGGATTAGCAGACAAGCTTCGTTTTGGTCTAGGATTTTTAGTGCATCATCTACTATGTGGTTCATGGCCGATACAGTACTGTGCCCTGCACGAAAGCCGGATTGATATTGGTTGAGCAGGTTGAAATGGTTGATGTGGTTGCCCAGCTGGATGTGTACACATTTTTCTAAGAGTTTAGCCAGAGTTGGGATGTTGGAGATCGGGCAGTAATTATTTAAATCCGTGTGGTCAGCCGTTGGTTTCTTTAGGATGGGGGACACCTGCCCAGATTTAAGGTTTTCTGGAATGATTCCTTGAAGCAGAGAGGTATTGATAATCTTGGTCCATAGTGGCAGTAGCAGCGGTATGAAGTCTTTTAGGTAATTTGCGGGAAGAGGATCGGTGAAGTGGTTGGAGGGGTTCAAAGACGAGAGCGCTTTTAATATTGCATCTTCACTGTAAGTTTTGAAGGAGGACCATGCGGCGTTGTTTTTGAGGACGAACTTAGGTGTGCATACAATTGGGGTTGTTGGAGAGGGAGATGAAGTGTCCTTGTGGGTGTCAGTATGAGTTACTAAGGCATTAAGTAGGTCCATCTTCATGTTTTATGTCTTCTTAGTGAAGAAGTAGGCAAATTCTTCACAGCTGGGTAGTGCGCTTA
This sequence comes from Calotriton arnoldi, assembly GCA_963921515.1. Classification (NCBI taxonomy): domain Eukaryota; kingdom Metazoa; phylum Chordata; class Amphibia; order Caudata; family Salamandridae; genus Calotriton; species Calotriton arnoldi. The sequence continues at coordinate 144,697 of CAWUFW010005061.1, forward strand.
GTCTAGCTGGGGGGGGGGTAAGGTAAGCCATTAGATTGTGTGTTGGCTAGTTCAAATAGTTTTTTGGGTCGATTCTTGGCTTGATCTAACTGGTTCCTGAAAAAGTTTGCTTTTGATCGTCTGATCTTTCTGTAGTAGGAGTTTCTGGTAGCTCTTAGAAGCTTAAGGTGGTCAGGGGATGGTGATGATCTCCATCGGCGTTCATTTAATCTTAAGGATCGTCTGTCCTCATTGAGTCTGCCATTGTACCATGGTTTTGAATGTTTTGTGGAGAGCCTCTTCAGTTGTAACAGAGCAACTGTGTCTATTACCGTGGTCATAGAATTAAAGTAGTGGTTTGTCAGAGCTTGAACATTAGATAGGCCTTCAGGGGGAAGCAAGAGGTTCACACTAGAGGATGTGAGTAAGTCCGTGCTGGCATTTTTTAGGTTCCTCTTCCATATTTTAGGTCTCGTAGGTTGTGCTGAGTATAGTTTTACTGATTCATTAATGAAGAATATGATGGAATGGTGGTCCGACCAATCGCAGGGGAGGATCGTTTCAAGCTGAATGGATTCAGAATTGGAAATAACCAAGTCTAGGATTGAGCCTTTGTCATGAGTGGGGCTGTTGCAGATTTGGGTAAGGTCGAGGTCCGAGAGGAATGCTTTGAGGCTATTAACCGCAGAGTCATTAAGGTCATTCCAATAAAGATTGAGATCTCCGAGGAATATTTGGGTATTTTGTTGTCCAGTATTTGTACTCTATCTAAGGTCCATTTTGATTGCTCTATACCTGCCAGAATTTATGACCGTATCTGATTCTTAGAGGCTGATGCTTCCTGGGCAACCCTACTGTTTCTGTTCATTTTGTGACTTTTTGATCCCCTGCATATTGGTCAAAGCACATTTGCTGCAGTGATTGATTTGAGCCGGTGGTTAAGCACCAGTTAAGGACACATTTATTTTTGGTAGGCACAAGGAGATTAAGTGATCGCCGAGAATCACAGGATCCCAGGATGTTGAGCCAACGCTGAGACTCAAACCCGGTTCCTCAGCTCCGAGATTAGCAGCTCTGGCCATTACGCCACATCCCGCCACTCTTGTAGGGTTTGTTGGTTCCGTGTTAGGCAGCCCTCACAGGAGAAATGGGCTGATCGAAGCTGCCTCCTGATGATACTTCTTTTATTACAAATTAACCACTGGTTTGCTGTATTGTTCATGAAGGCCTATCCCTCCCCATGGCCTTCTACCTGCTACCCCCCCTTGGGTGTAGGGCCCCCACAAAGCCTTGCCATCAGTATCCCCCACCATCTGTTCCTGATTCCAGGGAGTATGGGGCCAGGAGAGATGTCTCAGCAGGGCATGGGTGCATCAGGTAAGGGGAGAGGAGAGGAGAGACACCCCATACCATTTAGGCACTACTGCTCAGCTCTGTTTTGCCGCACTCCAGTGCTGTTTATGTCTCCAATGTATTTCAATTTACTGACCAGTCTGTAATTTTGCAAGTGGGGAGGCTGTGGGTGCAAGACACAAGGCTTGGCTGCACCGGGTTCATGCCAAGGCCTCTGGCAGATAGAGATCTTGCCCCCCAGGACCTCTTGATATCCTCTGCTGATCCAACAGGCTTGAAGCTTGCTGCCGGTTTGTGTGTCTAATTCCCTTCCATGTGGCAGCCCATCTGTGGTCTTATAGGTGGTTTGGGGGCACAGCTGCAAGGCCTCATCATGGTCATCCTGCTGAGGTCCCCCTTCCCTCTGTGCCTTTGGCGCCCTGGGCCACCTCAGTGCTCGACAGGAGCAGGACTGACAGGGCCACCCCAAGGCGACCCAGGCTCCCGTTGCCGAGTTCCCTCTGCTCTGCAGTCCGTCAACTTCATAGCAGAGACCAGCCCTCGAGCCCTGCTCCTCCCCTTCTCCACTCCACGATCCTGCTACCTCGTTACTCCAGGGGGGGGGGGAGCCTTGTCAATGTGCTGTCTCTTTCCTCCCGGTCAGAGGCAGGGCATCTCTGAAGGCCTTCCAGGCCAGACTCCCAGGCTGCCATCTTGATTCCTGTATTCACCCAGAGAGTGTGTGCAGAGACTGTAAAGCTTCAAGTTGGGATGCTGGTGAATGATTGTGGGGATCTGGGAGCCCGGGTCTAAAGCATGTGTTTAGCCAAGCACCCCATGCTGTACAGTTAATACAAAATTAATACCTTAGCATGGGCTATTGGTGGTTTGCAGATAAGATCCTGTGAAAGTGCTGTGATCATGTCCAGGGCCTGGTCTAGGACCTTGAATTGAGAAAGACCTTTTAAACCCTGTAACTGACTCAGAAATAGGAGGCTGGCATTGGTGTATTGCATAAACCCCAGAGGGCGCTACTAAGGGATTCAGCCCACTATGGATTAAGGGATGGGGGAAGGTACAGTAATAAATAGTGGTATCATTGCCTAATTTGTAAAATAATGAGTGCCGGTGCCCAAAGCGCTGCTCAGAAGCCAACAGCTGGCACTATTAAATGTTGGTGTGCCGAATACCAAGGCTGTGTATTGCCCATTCCACCTCAGGCTTCATTAATCCACTACCAGACACTCCCAGCCCCTTTCTCTCACACTTCCTGCTTTCTCCCTTGCTGACGGTTTTTCCCATCTTTCGTTTCCTCCTTTCCCCTTTTCTGTTTTTCCCTCTCTTGCTCTCTGGAAATGTCTGATGAGGGAAAATAAATGCTGTTCCTCAAAAATAAGTGCCGGTGGCCCCCACTGGCAACCGCGGGCTGAAATAAACCCACTTTGGGGCATCTCCTAGAGGTTTTCAAATGATCATCCAATCAAGTGTTTGGACTGTATGTATTTCTCCTTGTTTGCTTGTTGCTGCCTCTGCTTAAAGTATTGAATGGAATAATGGGGTAGAATGGCATGATGCATGGTTTGGTCTGTATGACATGGGCATACAAGTCTGTTGGGGTATGAAGTGTGGTGGTAGGAGATCATGTTCCTGGTAACAATACCACTTGGTAGCTGATTGTGTTTTTCTTAATTCATGCAAGCGTATCATTAGTTTCTAAAGTTGACAATGAGATACAGAGACTTTATATATCTGGACGCCCTACCAATGCCTTGAAGAAACCTGCGACTTCAAGAGGATTTGGAGGAGCTCCTTTTGCAACATTACCAGCTCCACACATTCTCAGTGATTCATAAAGCACTGCAGTGAACATAAAGGACATGGATTGGAATGCCTCCCCTTGAAGCTTGTGGCTGTTAGGCTCTAATTAAGAGAGAAAGTGTGCTGCATAGAGATGATGACAGTGGATTGGAACAGATGGGTGGTGGTAAGTGGCTACTGGAACAATGTCTACTATTGGAATAGGTAATCCTTTTTCAAAATGAGGAGAAATAGAAAAGGCGAAGGCCTAGAGTGAGCAAGGGTAGCCTGCAAAGAACAGTGAAGCAGGGTGACATCTAGGAAGCAGGTGCAGCTGAGTACAGAATTGCTGTATGGAATGGGGAAACTCTATATAGTCATGCAAGAACATGTGCACTCACTTTTAGCAAAGAATTGTATGTGGGTGTGCACAGGCACAAGGAAATGATTGCTAACCAAGCAATGCAAGTGTAGAGGAGGTGTATATTGATGCTAAACATTTACCGCCCCACTATATGATAAGTGGGGTGTAGTTCTAAGACCATGAAGGTGGATCAATGTGACACCGTCATTGTTAGAAAGTGGGTTTCTGGTTGGCTAGGGTGTGCACCTAAGCCAAGCAGAACCCACCACTCTAGTCAGGGTAAGGGAGTTACACACCCAAGATAACCCTTACTCACCCTCTTGGTAGCTTGGCACAAGCAGTCAGGCTTATCCCAGAGGCAATGTGTAAAGCGTTCGCGCAACACACACACACACACACCAGTGACACAATAAATACACCACAAAAGAGACACCACACAGTAGTATATAAAAATACATATCTGTATCGCATATAAAACATAGACCAAAAACACCATAAACCAATAATCACTTTGCATACTAGACAGTTGTCATAATATCACAGTTAGTGCAATAAGATAAAGACTTATATGTTTCACACGTCATGAAAACACCATCACAGTACATACTATACAGGTCCTGAACTAATACTCATTATCCTGTCCCTGCAAGGCATAAAATGACACATATCTTAACATCAGGGAATAAAATGTAGCAGTTAGTTTAGGGAGATCACATAGAATCATAAACGATGTGCATACTATGCAATCCTGCATTAGTACTCGTTATCCTGACTGTGCAAGGCATAAACGACACACATCATGATACCAGTGCATAAGATGCAACAGACTGTAAAGTACAGACACATCTATCACCATATTTCTCCATAACCCGGTGCTCCCCGAAGAGCACCGGGTGCAGCACACTTGCACTCCTATTATGTGCTATACGGTATTGGTGGTACGATGAGCCCTTTGGAGTAAACTGTAGGCCGCAGAAACACCTGTGTGACTACAACACAGAGTACTGTAATTTCTGGGAATTTCTTAATCCACAAAGCGGGGGCCTCCGTCGGGTTTCGCCCCATATCACCACAATCATGCAAATGCCCCAAGGTATGTGTCAGGATGGGGGGCATACACACATTGCCACCATTGGCGGGGACAGCTCACTGGGTCACCCGCATGCAAATAAATAGCTGTGTCTGCACGCACATTTGCGGTGCCGCCCTCCCCCATGAAGCTCATCTGCCATCCTCTGGCGAAAACCAAAAGGCTGGTGGCCAGCTGGAGGACTCCGATCAGGCCGGGAAGACAGGGCGGCACATCACCCACCCATCAGCCTTGAGCTGCAGCGCCATGTGGCATCTTCCTCTGCGGCAGGCCCGGGTGTGACACGGAGAGAAGTCTCCATCACTCCACACTCTCATTGGTGGAATCTCCTCCGGCGACTGTGTCCCGTCCACTGGGGAAGCCGGACTCCGGAACCGGGAGGTCCTTCATTGTAGCTCCCGCCTATGCCCTAGCACCTGTAGTGCTCTCTCTCCCTCTGGAGAGGGCAGTGGAAGAACTGAGCTCTGGGGCCATCAGAGAAGTGCTCTACATGCACTCCTGGCCACTCGCTCGGAATAGGGGTAAAGACTCCCACCACGCGCCAATCCTTGGTCAAAGGGGGGTGGGGAAAACAATGAAGTGCTCTCCCTGCACTAGAATTCCACCAGGAGTAGAAGTGCAGTGCTCACCACACTCTGGCTGTCACAACTAGGGGGCAAGGAGGGCAGTACTCCAACACAGCTCCTACGGCACTCCACACTGCTGCCAGACTCACAGACAAGAATCAAACAGCAGAAGTGTACTGAAGCAACTTTTGATGACCCTGGAGATGCAAAACAACCAGGGAGGGCAATCCAACATGCCCTTGGAGAACACCAGGGCAAACAAGCAGGAATGAAGGCAGCAGGCCAGCATACAGGGTCCATTGTAAGTGAAGAGGCAGTCCTTTTTAGCAGGTCAGCACAGCAAAACAAAGTCCAATTGATGGTTTCTCCTGACAGCCCAATAGTCCTCTGGTGCAGCGTGTAGAGCCAGCAGAAAACATTAAGTAGAAAACATTGGAAAAATGATGTGCCCAGTATGCATATTATATCAAGCGGATTGCCTGTGTAAGCACAGCTGAGTGTGGCTCGTTATTGAAATTTGTAAGGCATATGCTGATGCAGTGCACTGTTAGCGTAGCTTTAGTAGAATCTTTTGGAAAATGTTTTGCTGCCTTTCAGGATGGTGGCACTGAAAATGTAATCTCAGAGATCAGAGAAATCCCCATAATCATCGTCATTAGATGTAGAATCTCTGTCAGCATCACCCAACAACATAGATCATCCATTGAAATCATGTGCTCAGCTATGGAATAACCTTCCAACCTGCTATCCCACCACCCCTTATTTCGCATACTTGTCAATGCCCATTGTCTAAACATACATAACATACACAGTTATTAGCTGCTACCCGATTTCAACATGTATATCTTCTTTATTACTGAAAACTGAGTAGGAGATGATGCTCATTCGGTACCACACCAGCACAATGTCTTAAGGTACCTAACCCTTTTCAGAACCACAAGGATAAGAAGAGCCGTGGAGGACTAGTGGTGGCAGTGCTTAATTTGAGGCAGTGGTTTATGATGTTTGACACCAGCACTTAATTCTCAACACTGACACTAATGACAGTCCCTACATGCTGGTGGTGTCTGCCTAATTTAGAGATGAGCACAACAACAGTGTTTAATAATTCAATGTACATTAAAAACTAGTAATACTTTCTTCCCATGCCATTCTTATTGCTTTACGTAGCCTGGAATTATCTGAATTGTCACACTTTTAGGAGTGCGGTGGGTAGCAGTTGAGTTGGTACTGCCATTGGCAGTGCTGCCAGGACCAATCAATCAATCATGGATTTATAGAGCACACTAGTCACCCGTGAAGGTCTCAAGGCGCTGTGCAGGCTGCAGTGGCCTCTTGAGAAGGGCACTAACACTTGCAAATTAAGCAATGAGTGGTGACATACAAAACACTTCATCAAGCTCCACCATTAACCGCTTTAGTGCAGTGGATAATCTGTTGACGTCTACCCCACTACCGTCACAGTGCAGTGGATGTCAAAGGGTTCATCCATTGTACTGGAAAAGAAAATGTTTCTGATGAAAACACCAGAAACATTTTCTTTTCTGTTATCAGTTGGGATGCAAGGGAGAGCTGTGGTGGCATCCCAAGTGTGAACTTGTTTTGTTTTGATGTGACGAGCAGCACGAAGGTAGAGCGCTAATGTCACAACAAATCCAACATTAAAGCAGACTGCACTAATGGCGCGTCCGCTTTCACTTTATATCGGTGCTAGTGGCATAACTCTGCCCCCAAACACCAATCAACATGGGAGAGGTAGCACCGGAAAGAGAACAATGTGCCCAGCACTATCTTACCCTAGTGGATCCCTGATTAAGGATCGCACAAAGAAGGCGATCCCCAAGTAGGGATCAATTTCACTAAACACCAGGGACATTTCCTTCAGGGGGGAGCATCCCCTGTGGGCATTGGCCCGTGTTCCCCCCAATCCCTAACAAATCAGTCTTTCTGCCCATCTGATGTGGGGAAGGGCATAAAGTCCACTATGCATGAAAGAATTGACCCTCTAGTGTTTTGGGGGGAGCAGCCACCTTGATCATGAGAGTACGCTCCCACATCCCCTGAGCATAGCAGTCTTTCTGCACCCCAAGGCAGCCGATAGGTGGTGTTTACCCCAATTTCCCCACCAGGGGACGAAAACCCACAAGGTACCAGGGAATTGTCCAGTGAACTGTGTTTTGGTGTGGGGGAAACAGCCCCCCAAGGCAAGGGTCTTTGCACCCTACCTCCCCAGTGCACAACAATATTTCTGGCTCCCCTGGGATGAGGATAGGAGTTGTTTAGCCCCCAACTTCCCCCAGGAGGTCAGAAAGCTCACTAGGCATCATTGTACTGTTCTGGGAGAGAGCACCCCCCTTGGCATGGGCCTGTGTCCCTCCACCCCTAAGCATAGCAGTCTTTCTGCCCCCCTGTGGCGAGATATGGGCTGTTTACACCCCCAATCTGCCCCCTGGAGGAACAGAAGGTCCAGTGGAACACCAGGGAATGTCTTATTGACTGTTCTGAGAGAGAGCTTCCCACCTGGCCATAGACCTGTGCTCCCCCATTCATCCCGGGCACAACATTTGTTTCTGCCCTTCCCGGGGACTAGTATTGGGTGCTTACACCCATCTGAGCCCAGGCAGCAGAAAGGCCACTATACCACCAGTGAATGTTTTTATTTACTGTTCTTGGGGGGAGGATTCTAAGCATCAGCCAGCTCGCGCCCCAACTTGGGGCACAGCAGTCTTTCTGCCCCTCTTGGGGGCAGATAGGAGGTGTTTATGCCCAGTTTTCCCTCCCAGGAGGGCAGAAAGCCCACTATCCAACCAAGGAATGCTTTCATTTACTGTTTGAGGGGTAGTGATCCCCATGGGCATGGGCCTATGCTCTATCCACCAAAGAAATATCAGCCTTTCTACTATCTTGGGGGGGCAGAAAGGAAGTGTCAACCCCCTTTGCCCCCCTTGGGTATAGAAAGCCCACTAGACACCAGGGGAAAATAGTCTGAAAAAAGGTGGGGGTGGTAGTGGCCCCAAACAGTAATCGTGTTGTGCCCCACCCAAGAACTAGCGCAACAGTCTTTCTTCCCCTCCAGGGGGATATTGCAGGAGTTTACCCCCAATCTGCCCCCTGTGGTCGGCAAGAAATCTACTAGGTACCATGGAATAAATGGCCAAAATGAAAGAAGGGGTGGCAGGTCTGCCCAGGTTTCGGGCAATGCCCCACCCCAGAAAAGTCCCAACAGCCTTTCTGACTTTCTCCAGGGCAGATTCGTGGTTTAAAACAATTCTGTCTTAAGGGAGGCCAAAAACCGACTAGACCTCAGGGATATAGTTATTGTTTTTGGGAAGAAGAATATGGGGTGTTGGTGGGCCTCCCTGCAGGTGACCTTATTCTCCACCCCTAGCCCCCCAACAGTCTTTCTGCCAGCCTGGGGCACACAGCGTTTGCATCGCTGTGGTGAGAAGAAATTCACATTCTTTTGGGGGTAAAGTCCCTCTTTGTCTCCATGCTAAATGACTGAATTATTTGGTCTCAAACTAGGCTGCCACCAAGGCAAACCTACTAAACCCAGATTTTTGGGAAAACCAGACAACCAGGGGAGTTCAGGGTGGTGTGACATGTGTGGATCCCACTACAATTTTATTATCCAGAATGTCCAACAGACCTCAAACTTTGCCTAAAAATCACACCTTTTCCTTACATTTCTGCGAGGGAAACTTCCAGAATCAGCGTGGATTCACACAGTTCCTACTATCGAGTACTGCAGATAAAAAGAATACCCCACTTGGGAAATGTTGATGTTTCCACTTTGTGTTGTGGGTGTTATGCAGAGTCACAAAAGTGTACTAGAGTTTGGAAAAGGGTAGGAACACTGGGTGGTAGAAATGTTGTGGATTCCTGCTGATTCCTCAAGTTTCCATCACAGAAATGTGAGGAAAATGTGTGATTTTAGGCAAAGTTTGTGGTGTGCAGGGCATTGCTGTTAAGAAACCTTTGTGGGATCTATGCAAGGCACATTGCCCTGGACTCCACTGGGTGTCTAGTTTTCGAAAATATCTTTGGTTGGTAGGAAAGCCAGGTGGGGGAATGGGTGTTCACAGTGGAGGCCACCAGGCTGTTTAGCTCCCTCATGGAACATTTCAGGAGCTTGAATGTGTACCTTAGTTTTCTTAAGCAGGTGAAAACATGGTTATTTGCAAACTAATACTCTCTAAAAGTAATTGGACAGCTGAGGGTTTCTCTGCTTTGGATCCTCATCTTTTACACAGTTCCCTTCATCGTGGCGCTTTGATGCCTACTGATTTAACGCGCTTTAGAAATGCTACAATTACAATTACAATTTGGTTTCCATGGGTGGTGGCTGAGCCACATAAGTGGGGTAGCATTTTTATCAGGAGAAATGTAGGCACACAGAATAATATATCATTTGTTATTATGAATTGACCTTCTCTCCATTATTTGCTTCCAAATGTGTGGCAGCATGTAAGAAAGATCATATTTTACAAATTGTCCTCTGAATCACATGATAGTTAGGGTAACCCAAAATTCACAGGTGCACAAATAACCACTATTTCTGAAGTCAGCATCTTGAGCATTTTTGAAAAATACATAGGTTTTCTTCATACCCATTTTTCATTCATGACATTTTAACATATCATTGGCTCTGGGTATCAGGTATTTTCGGACAACCAAAAAACACTAAATATCCCTTTGGGATATGACAGACTTAACTGTATGTTGCTTTTGTAAATTGGCCATTGGGGCAAAGAAATTACAGATGAAAACATTGTCACCTATTGCTTTTTTATTACTGTCATTATTTTTTTATTTCAGCTATTAGTTTCTTTAGGAAAATCATGAGTAATCTAAATAAATGTCCCCTAGCCGAATTCTGATTATCCGTTACATTTTCAGAAATGTATAGCTTTCTGGGTTCCACCATGAGTTTCACACCTGTTTCCACCACTACCTAAAACTGCAGCCTTCACACCTGTTTCCACCACTAACTGCAAGTAGGTAGAAAATGAAAAAAATTGGAAAAATTGACTACCAGTTAGAAAATGCAAAAACTTTGGTAAAAATGATTTTCTTTTACAACTCTGCTTGTTCACGAAAGCTCGGAAGATGGTGATCTTAGCACAGCAAACCTTTTATTAATGCTGTTTTTACGAAAAAATATGATTTATTGCACAGCAATTTTTTTGCATTTTTCCAACAAAAACAAAAATTTGCCATATTATGGCTATTTACTCATTTCTCACCAGGGAATCCACAAACCCTGGGTACCTAGGTACATTTAGGATCCCAGAGATGTAGAAAAAACGACGCACATTTGACCTGGACACATTTTGTGGAAAAAGTTTTGAAAGCCTTACCATGAAGTCCTCCCCGCCTCACCCCCCCCCAAACAAAAAGAAAAAAAAGGCCTCAGCACTCGGGGTGGAAAAGCCTCAGCAGCTAAGGGGTTAACAAATTCTCAGACTTGGAATGCAAACCCTTACTTGTTTATTATTGGCCATCTTTGACTTTCTTTGCCTCCTTTGTTCTCGTTTATAAATCATTCTATCATTCTCACATCAACCACATTTTTCTGGTGCTCCTTCTCTCAATATTAGACATTACAGTTTACCGACCAAATCTTTGTATTTCAGGAGATTCCAACACCTTGCTCGACACAAAAGAACTATGCCAAATGCTCTAATATAGAAGTACTTGGCCTTCATCAATTGGCCACAAGTCACAGGCAACACATTTTGCAGGACTCACATCTCAATAACATTTGTGTATCAATTTAAATAATCACAGTCACCGGAGACTGCCCCACTAATGCCACTCAGCCACGCGCAAACACCCACATAAGTACTTCATTAGATTCTGAAAGAAATTTGATCTAAATCTTTTCAAGCAAAATCCACTGCTCCTGAATCCAACAAAGTCCTCAAAGCAATTCCAGCAATTGCTTTAACACAGTGGTTCTCTTCAAAGCAACATATCGTTAGCCTTATTGCTGGAAGGCGGAATGTGTCAACACAGAGGTAAAAATACTAAAACTGAAACCAGAAGGCTTGAGAGCCAATAGAGGAATGCATGCACTCTCAGCAATAAAAACTGGCTCCATTGACAGTGCAAAACCTCGAAGCTTCCATCGAGTTTGCCAAGAGATCTCACATTACAGGTGCCACATGCCCACAAAAAAGTTCGTAAGAATAGTCTCTGAATTCCACCCCAAATGGCTTCAACTCCAACCCAAGAACTCAGCCACTCCTTGACAAAATACTTTAGTAATAAAACAAATAATCTTGAATAATATTTCATGTTAAAATCACCCGCTGACTGCCTTTCATTGTCAATGCTGCTAAATCATCTTACCTCCACTTCACAACCTAAACTATGTTCTCCAACTTGCTAAAGACAGAATAAACCAATGAACCAATCAGCACTATTAACACTGCAAGACCGGCAGAAGACCCGGGTCCCCCAAACATATTGAAAGACATCCTCCTAGAATCCACTTTTGAGGTACTGGCGAGAATGATCATTCATTCCTTGCTGTCAGTGAGTGAGCTTCACAGCCCTAGTTAAAGAGCAGGGGTGTGAGTATGCATCACTGCGTAGAGCCTCAAAATGTTTACATTTTGTCAGAAATCGAGGACCTCATGTATCAAAAATCCATTTTGCATTCCTTAAATAGCAAATTTTAGGTAATCGCTATTTAAGGAATGCAAAATGGTATGTAAGAATATAGCGATTTCCTAATAGCGATTCCTAAAGATTCGCAATAGCAATTAGGTAATTGCTTTTAGGTACTAGTACTCCATTCGTTCCTATGGGCCCAAAGGCCCATAGCAGCAAATGGTTTTGCATTACCTAATTTGTGATTACTTAATTGGTAATCACAAATTAAGTAATACAATACCAAGGGTGCCCGGGTGCCTTAGGCCCCCATGAAGCACCCCCAAAAAATAAATGTGCACATGTAAAGTGCACACTTGCGCTACATGGCATTTTGAAAAATGCATTGTTCAAAATTTGCATATAGTTACCATCGACTTGTATCCGATGGTAATAGCATTTCGTAAATGCACAGTTTTCATTTAGAAAATGCTTGGTACATGTGCTAAGGGAATCGCAAATTGCAATTCCCTATTTGTAGTTGCAATTTTACGATTACCTAAAATTGCAACCTTCATCTCAAACTTACACGTGAGCATGCAGTCATGTATATAGACTTTGAGGGCATGACCTCCCACACCAACATAAAACAGGGTTTGTGGGTGGTAGACAGGGGAGGGGATAGGGACTTCTCGCTGTATTTGAGGATGGGGGCACAAGGGCCTTTGGCAGGGGTGCGACCCATGTTCCATCCCCAGCTGCAGTTAAAGGATTACGGGTCACATGACCGACCGTCAGATTTTGCGACTCGCAAATTGCGATTTCTAGTGACTTGCAATTTGCGAGTCGCCAAACCTGATATACACCAGTGTCTCAGACACTTTGCGATTCCCAGATGGGTCGCAAGGGACCTCCCTGATTAATATTCATGAGGCAGGTCGCAATTTGCAATTCATTGGGAATGACGGCACTCACAGGGATGGTGGCCTGCTGGGGTCAGCAGTCCACCATGTCTGTGACTGCTTTTTAAATAAAGCAGTCTTTTTTTAAAAAGGAAAATGAGATGCATTTAAAAAATAAAAACAACAATTTTTCTTTTCATTTTTTTGCAGTGGCCAGTGGTCTGTGTGACCACTGCCTGCTCTGAAAAAATGTTGGCGCCCCATTTCACAAAGGGGGAGGGGTCCCTATGGGACCTGTTCCGGGACCCCTTCCTGTTTCCGAATGGCTTACCACCAATTTGAAATTGGTGGTAATCTAAAAAATGTTTTGCGATAACATTCTCAGTCGCAAAACATTCATACACACTAGTGCGACTCGCTATTAGGAAGGGATGCCCTTTACCGGCCCCTTTCTAATAGCAACTGGCAAACCCTATTTTGCGAGTTGGTAATAGGTTACCGACTAGCAAAATAGGGTTGGTACATAGGAAAATACATTTTACCGGTCGCAAACGGCCACATGGGTCGTTTGCCACCAGTAAAATGCGTCGTACATCTGGCCCTACGAGGTCAGTCAGCAGTAATGAGCAGTGGTGACACAGGTTGGGTGCAAGCATGTGGTTTGAGATCGATTCTATTCCTTGACAGAAGTACTTGCTTCCCTTCGAGCATGACCCCGTGTAATTTAAATACCAAGTTGTGCTCAACTACAATTTTTTTGAAGACGAACACCTCTACTCCTCCCCTAATTGCAACACCACCTGAACTCCTGGCTGAACGACAGAAAGAATGTCATGCTCTGTAAATATGTAATATATAATTGTCCAACCCTAATCGCTTTTAAAATGTAATCTTGAGTGATTTGAAACTTGTATATATGTAACTCTAACGACTAGTACCTGTAGTAGACGTATGTACTTACTACTATTCTTTTGTGAATTTAGAGTTTTTCTGTTTGTATCTTTTCCTTGAGTGAATTTTCAACTTGTATATATGCAACTGTAAACACTAGTATCTGTAGTAGACGTATGGACTTACTACCATTCTTTTGTGAATTTAGAGTTTTTCTGTTTGTATCTTTTATGTAACTCATGTACTCCGAAGTCCTTATGTAACGTAACTGGTCCTTTTGTAAAGCGCTCTGACACCTTTGGGTATAGTTTGCGCTATATAAAATCGCATTAAATAACTAAATAAATAAAACTCGTTTAGAAGCAGCAGGCCCAGGGCATGCTTCCCCTATGCTGGTTCCATCCACGGTGCTGCCTGTTTTGCTTTGAACAGATATACGTACCCTTGCTGGGCCTCATTTGCAAATAATGCATCTGCACTATGACTTTGCCAAGTGTGGGTACCTGCAACTAGTGCTGGGGATAGAAACAGTCATGCTGTTGAGAGGGATCAAGCTTTTCTAGGCATCTTATAGGAACATGTCAACACTACTTTAGCACCAGCAGTTCTGAGCGTTGCCTCTGTACTTCTTGTGGACAGTGACAACACCTCTCAGCCTAGTTGAAATACCGTTTTGTCATAACCATACTATGGCAATAATTGATGAACGGGTTTACATCAAACCTTCTATTAACAGTAAACATTCAAAGCAAAGAAAAGACAGTACTGTCCTTAACAGGAACGCTATACTTTTTCTGGACAATACCAGTACATCTCAGCAGGACTCAACATATATTAAGGGGCAGTACGTACACATCACAGCTGGGCTTCCTCACATTTAATTGCGCAATGCAGACCTTGAAACAGCCATTGCTTTCCTGGAAGATACAATGAGTAACACTCGTGGAAGCAAGTTCTGCAAGTGTAAATGTGACACAAATGTGCTTTTGCACATGGAGCTGTTTTATCTCCCCAGGCAAAATGCTTTTCGCATTGGAGAACCTCCTCCCCAGCACCCCTGTTCATGTGTTTGTTTCTTTGTGGGAATCTGTTAGCGAGAGGTGCTTGACTTTCCACAAACTCCTGAGTTTTACTTAGGACATAGCAAGCCCCCTTGCCCTGCAGTTGCGATCGGACCAATCCTTCCAGAATACTTTCTGATTGGAAACTAACAGCAAGCTTTAGACTGTGCATTTAAATCCGTGCAGTGCTTTTTTGCGTAACTAAGAGAATCATCCTAAAAGTGTTTATAAACTATTATTCTTGTCAAATGTACTCCACAGCTTCACTGTATGTAGTTCATAAAAGTAAATACATGATGTGGCTAGTTCTTAACCTACACTCTGTTTGTATTTGCAGAAAAAGATGGATTGCTATGGAAAATACCTGGCTGTCATGCTGGCCATGCTGTCTGTGTTCATCCATGTTTTACATTCTTTTCCCGATGGTGAGTTCGCCATGCAGGGTAAGGCTCTTCTCCTGTTTATCACATAACATACACTGTGATCGATGTATATGGACTTTAGCTGAGCACCATCATATTCTTGTGATAACCGTATCCTTACAGAGGCCCATTTCAAATGAACACAGTGTTCTTCTGAATTGTTTGCCTCATCAGACATCTCCAGAGAGCCTTCTTTTCCAAAGTGTGAATGTAAGCAGAGGCGGTGCCTCCCTTAGGGCATTGGGGCATTGCCCCACTTATATTTTGGCCCTCTGACCCCCCAATTAAATGTGAGTATTAGTAAACTACTAAACATTTTAAAGTCCTTCATCCGCGGGCCGGTTGCAGCATGTATTGAGTGCCTAAGGCTGAGGCGGGTCCTGGAGAAGCCAGTGAGGGCCCGAGGGGTGGGGCTTAACAATATCGACAGACACCCATAGTATGTATTCATCACGCCAGTTGCCAGCGAACCTGGGCCCAAATGCTCATGTCGGGTTGGATGGCTGCCTTTCTTCGGCCAGCATGACATGCGCACTAGAGGCCTCTCTGAGTCTCTCCACCTGTGCACTGGTGAGCTGGGGGTGACTCAAAGCTGCAGTCCCCGATCTCAGTAATGAGCAGTGCGGCTGCCTGCCCCAGCCAATCCTGGCACTGCTGTAACAGCAGGAACAGTGTCTTGTTTGGCTTAGAGACGCAGTGGTTACTAGGCGCCTCCCTGCAGTGTGTGCACGTGAGGCAGCGTGGGGTTGGAAGGAGGCTGTCTCTCTCTCTCTCTCCCCCCTTTTCGTGCGGCATGAAGAGAGACAGTCGTTGGTTGCCACAGGCCTACAGCACTCATTTGAAAAGAGCTGAGCTTCCACAAGTAAGTTTGTGTGTTATAAAATTATTTCCAGGATAGTGCCACACTGGCGTCTTGGTACTATTTCTATCTTTATAACAACGCTACGAGAGTATCAGTACTGGGTAGGATGCCCAAAGTTTGGTGTATTCCCCACACACCTCTACAGATATTGAAACAAATGCCAAATGCTTCTTCCTTTGAGGTAGAGTTTGGACACACACACACACACACACACACACACACAAACACAAACACACACACGTGTGTGTGGGTCCAAACTCTGCCTCAAAGGTAGAAGCACCACAAAAACTGTAGGGTTTGTTACAACAACATGGTCATAGATATGTTTTGATTTAGACATGATTTATAATGTTGATTGAATATATGCATGGTGTTGGGGTGTTGAACGAATATATATATATATATATATATATATGCCCCCTAATACAAATAAAGGATTACTGAGAGGTCGTCAGAGGCCATGCCCCCTTTCTCCACCACTCTGCAAACGTGCTTCCTGGCACACTACACATTGGGGGATCAAGTCCCCTTGTATGCTGAGGGTCATCGGAGGCCCCCAAGAACCACCTCTGTTACCTCCAGTAAGTTCCACACAGCGGGTGTGCTGAGAGGTCATCGGAGGCCCCCCTTTCTCCATCACTCTGCAAACGGGCCTCCTGGCACACTACTGGTTGCAGGATGAAGTCACCTTGTATGCCGAGGGTCCTTGGGGGCCAAGAACCTCTCCTGTTACCTCTAGTAAGTCCCACACAGCCAGATTGCTGAGAGGTCGTCGGAGGCCCTGCCCCCTTTCTCCACCACTCTGCAAATGCACCTCCTGGCACACTAATTGTTGGGGAATGAAGTCCCCTCAGATGCTGAGGGTCCTTGGGGGACAAGAACCCCTCCTCTTACCACCAGTGAGTCACACACAGTGGAATTGCTGGTCAGCAGACGGCCAAAATGCGTTATGGCGGAAGGCGAATAAAGAAAAGAATGATAAAAACTGCTTTGGTGTCTGCTCCGATCTGTTTGGATATATTTTGCCAGGTGGGATCGCAGGAGCGATATATATACATATTCACTGAGGAAACCAAAGGCTCCAGGGACGTTATTGTTAGGAAATAGAATTTAAAAAGCTTTAAAATTTCACAAAAAGAACCCAAAAGATGCAAGTACGTTATAGTTAGGTAGTTAGGTTCAGATTTTACAAACACAAAACCATTCAAATTCAGCAGTGTTGGAAATGGCCCTTTCTGTTGGGTTACCCACAAACATTTTGCCTCTCTCCTCCCCTTCTTGCTAAATTCATTTTTGTTGGCTTTAGGACTCTGTACAGTTTACCATTGCTAACCAGTGTTCAAGTGATGTGCTCTCTACTTAAAACATGGTAACATTGGCGTATCCATAATCGGTATATTTAATTTACTTATAATTCCCTAGTAGAGTGCACTATATGTGCCCAGGGGCTGTAAATTAAATGCTACTAGTGGGCCTGCAGCACTGATTGTGCCACCGACTTCAGTAGCCCATTAAACATCTCAGGCTTGCCAATGCAGAGCCTGTGTGTGCAGTTTTAAACTGCCATTTCGTCCTGGCAAGTTAACCCTCTTGCCAGGCCCAAACGTTCCTTTTTAATACATATGTCACCCCTAAGGTGGGCTGGACACCCCCAAGGGCAGGGTACAGTGTATTTAAAAGGTTGAACGTGTACTTTTAAGTTTTACATGTCCAGGCAGTGCATGGCGAGGGCACGAGTTATAGTTTCTTGAGGTAAATATAACTATAACTGCTGAATTTCTATTTTTTGTGTGTGGGTGGTAAAATCAAGTCACAGTCAGACAGCACTGGGCCCCTTAGATCGTGGGCCCCAGTGCCAATGCATCTGCTGCATAATTGATAGCCACAGCCCTGCGCGCGCTACGTTTTAAGTCCGCAGCTGGTCTGTGCTAGGTTTTCCAATCATTGCATCTAAGCAGACCTGCATTAGGTCAACCACTCGGTGCGCCCGCCTCCACCTGGAATGAAGTAGATTTCCAGTTTACAAATCAACCTATAATATTCCAGAGCGCACACACCCGCTAGGTACAGGCGTACTATTCATGCGGGCTCAGCTTATTTTCAGTGTGCCCAACTCGACCATGCTTTTCCAGGTTTTGTGGGCTCGCCTCCAGTGAGGCTGCTCTAAGTTGACATTGAGCACACCTCAGCTTTGCAGCACTAGGTTTTCCTGTTAGGATACACCTTCTTGCAGCGTGCACCTCACTGCCTTCCATGCCAGAATGACGCAGTGCCTCACTTACCCCACAGATGCAACGCCTGAAGTCCAGTGCCCCTGGGGTGGAGATGGGCATCCTCCATTAGCTCCAGTTATTGATGCCAGGTCCTGACCAGGTGATCCACTGTCCACATGGACGCCTGGGTTCTTTGGTGAAGCCCCCTCTACTGTGTTCTGGGGTGATGGGGTATCTGGCCTTGCCCTGCAGTCCACGCTAACACAGCTGGATGCTGCGTCTCATGGTGTCTCTCAAGGTAGCCAGAAAAAGTTTGGTCTTGGAGTTTGAGTCACTGAGGGCGGGGGGGGGGGGAGGACTCATGCCCCAAAGAGCCCGATACTAGAATCCTAACAAGGGTTCAAATTAACACAATACGTGCATCAAATTTTAAACAAAAAACCTAAAGGAAACATTATAATATGAAAAATATGGAAAATTATACCAATGAAGACACAAAAGGAAAAAGGAAAGAGAAAATCCATATTTTAATATATACAATTCACAGAAAAAGTTTTATTAACAATGATAAATAATTCAATCTTAAAACATATAAGACAAAAGGCGCTCAACACAATACACAAACAAAGACCTATAAACAGTGCAATGTGTAAACAGACAAGTGGCTGAGGAAAAAAGGTTTACAAAAATCAGAAGTTCAGGACAAAACTGAAACAACACAAAGCAAACAATGCGTCCTCTTCAATTTCGGCCACATATGTGCGTCGACGGCGTTTCGACCATAGTGAAACTAAATGGTCATCATCAGGACAAACGGTAATTATATGAGCGTCCGTACCAGTTTCAATAAAATATCTAAAAACAAAAATATATAAAAATGGGTATCAGACATTCAAGGGTTATATTACAGCAAAAAATGAGAGACAAAATCCCTCTCTATTTAGAAAAAGGAGAGAAGAAAGAAAAGATAATGCGCCTGGAAATGACTACCACCACCAAGAGGAAGGGGAGAAAAGACCCCTAAACCATCTTCAGAACCTATATGTGTGAAAAGAATAGATTAATGTGCCAAAATGTCCCATAACTCCTAAACAAGGAGATGTAATAGTCGATTCACCTATTGTTAAAGTAGACCCAACCGAAGGTGCAACGATTGTATGGAGTCCGCCCGGAAAATGACTCTGTAGAATGAAGCTATGAAACCAAAAAAGGAATGAACTATTAGTGGCCCTATCCACCTATGCAAAGGGACAGAGAAGGCAAGAGTGTCACATGCCATACTCACATCAAGAGGAAATGTTGAATTATAACCGCAGGAGCTTATGCATAAATTCAAAGGCTCCAAGATTAGGTGAAATAATGGAACAGCCTATTCCTTCAAATAATTTTAAGACTGAAAAGGATGAAAAGAAATGAGATAAATAAGTATAACACCTTGTAGGTGTAGATGATACAATACAAAAATCCATTCCAATACTAAGCATCTTATACTTACAGCCAAATTAATTGGCAGAAGGCTTAAACATCAGTGCTAGTAGATCACATAATTACAGGCGTTTATTCATGAGTAAACTAAAAAAAGAAGGGGGAAGAAAATACATTTTTTTTTAACTTATTAATTAGAAAAATAAGCAAGTTATCCAAAGTCTCGAGATGTTACCTGTCAGTCGCCTTTAATAAATTGGCACCAACATATGGGTCACTGGCCTAGTCTGGCCCCACGGGTTCTGAAATGGAACCAAATATGATATTCAAGCTTTTAACTACATTGAAAAAGTCAAAAGTCAAATTCCTGAGTTTAAGCTGAACAATATTCAATGTGCAAACAATACAGCTGTAATCAAAAGAATGAAACATGGATAGAGGATAAGCGCTTAATTTGCTAAACCTCTCAAATAAAAGTGTGAAAGACCTTAATAAATATAGATTCCAAAACAGTATACAAACAATGCTGCTGTAACCCAAGGAATAAGAAATTAATTAGAGATAAGCTCATTAAATGCTAACTATGTCAGATAAAATTAAGACAGCAACAGCTAACACAAGGTAAGTGCCTCAGTTCGATGTCAATCAAATGTTGTCGTAAAGTAGGGGGAATCAAGCTATCGATCTTGTATTACTATTAAAAACTGGCCCTAAAAACAACACTAGTGATTACTATATGCACCGTGTATGCGCTCATGCAATTTAGAGCAGAAAAGCGCAGTACCATCATGCCATACTGTACTTGGAATCAAGTCTGTGATCCCTGCAAGGAGACAGGCTCATAGGCATCTCACCCTGAAGAAAAAGCCTCGCAACCAAGGCAGGCTATGCCTATTACAAAGTCTCAGTAACAGAGCTTGGAGCTATAATTCCAAGAATTAAGGGGGGAAAAACGCCAAGCGTCTTACCTGTAGCACGCTGTCCACACGAATAACTCCCGTAAGGGTATTCGAGCCCAGAACCCGAGAGATTAAATAACACGCCCATGTGCGAGGTCACTTCCTGAAAAGCTTATACAGAAGTAAAGAAGGACTTACACCGCCCTAGGACAGTGTCGGCCATCTTTAAACGGGTCAATGATACTCCTAAACTAAACGAACTCAAAGATTAGAACTACTTGTGTCTATGGGTTCCCACGCAAACTAATCACTTTCTGTTGTCAGATCAAAAAACGGCGCAAGAGCATATCATTAGAGAGTATTTCTCGGTAAGAAAGAACTTACACCACTCTGCGCAAGGTCACTTCCTGTACAGCTTATACAGAAGTACAGAAGGACTTACACCACCCTAAGCCAGTGTCGGCCATCTTTAAATGGGTCAGTGATACTACTAAACTAAACGAACTCAAAGGATAGAACTGCTTGTGTCTATGGGAATCACTTTCTGTCGTCAGATCAAGAAACCGTCGCAAGAGCATATCATTAGAGGATATTTCCCAATAAGAAAGAACTTACGCCACTCTGGAAACAATGGCGGCCATCTTAAAGTATGCAATTATACATACTGGGGTGCATAGTTCACTATTAGTAAAATATGCTTTTAAATACCAAAGATTCAATTGTATATTGAATGCAACATGGATATATATTCATGCTACGGCATAATGTATATAAATTGCCAAAGGGATAGCCAACTTGCATGTAATTCCGGAACCTTCAGAAATTCAAAAAAGAAAAAAATAAGAGAAAAAATAAATAAACAAAAAGGAATAAGGAAAATGAAGAAGTAACCTCTTTTTTTTGGGGGGGGAGACTCAATGCTGTATATATCCACCCAAGAATGGTATCAAGGTCACACCATATACAGTTGTATATAAAAGTGAATTCCAATCAATATAAATTCAATATAATATATACACATAAAATCGCAATATTTCATTGTGTCTAATATACAGCATGTACATTTACATAGAACGTATTTTCATCATATGGGGGCTACAACCATCTCATGCAATGAAACCTGTGGAAGTCATACAGAAGTGGGTAATGCTTAATGCAGAGCAGTTACAGTATAAAAAGGGAGATGCGAAGCAATTACATTTACAGTCGAAGTGAGATACAAACGTTTCATGCATTACACCATAATCAGAACATACAGAAATGGGTAATAAAAGAAATATAGCCCTCACAGTCGAAGAGAGAAACAGACATTTCATGTATTACACCAAAATCAGAACATGCAGAAATAGGCAATGAAAGAAATATAGCCCTCAGACCATAACCAGCATAACTGTTAGATTCAAAACTCTACACTTTCAAACAAATACTAGTGCATTGCACTCCTCCAGAGTATTCAAACCATTGTTGATACTATCACACCGGAGGATCCAACGGCATTCAGTTTTATTCAGTATACCAGCAATGCTACCACCCCTGGGTGGTTTCTTTATCACTTCAATGACCTGCCAGCGCAGGTCAGAAGGAGCATGGTTATTTGCCAAAAAATGGAGTACTAGGGGGGCATGTTCAATTTTGCATCAAATCCGGCTCTTGTGTTGGGCCAAATGGTCCTTTATTCACTGGGTGGTTTGTCCCACATAAATGAGATCACATGTGCACCAGATGGCATACACCACATTCTGTGAATTACAATTCGTATGTTCACGAAGGTCGTAACAGATGGTACCATGAATAAATTATTTTGTATTGAGACTGGAGTCACACATCACACAAGTGCCACACCTATAGTGGCCCACAATCTTATTCAGACCCCTGGTTAAATCAGGGGGTTCAGTGCTCGGTAAAGCAGCCCGGACTAAATGGTCACCTATGTTTCTTCCTCATTTAAAGGAAAATGAAGGTGGTTCCTTTGCGATGCCCGTCGATACAATGAGGGGCCAGTGCTTTTTAATAATGGAGGAAATCTTGTTGCTTTGTGTGCCAAAAGTCGTAACACAGGGTATACGATTCATTGTCTTTGGTGGTTTCGGAGAGAGCAAAAATTTGCGATGGTTATACCACGCTCTCTTCAGAGATCTTTTTATAAGTTTCTTTGGATAACCACGATGTGTCAATTGTTTCGCAAGGATCTCTGCTTCCCGAAAGTAATCTTCCTTAAAGTGTCAGTTTCTGCGAATGCGCAGAAACTGCCCAAAGGGGAGGCCATCCTTAAAGCCCCATGGGTGATGGCTAGTGTATTCCAACAGTGTGTTGCGAGCAGTTGGCTTTGTAAACAGTTTGGTCGCCAGTTTCCCATCATATGTGACAATGGTTAAATCAAGAAAAATCAACTTATTGATTGCTACAGTGAGATGTAAATTTTAGATCAGGAGATCTTGAATTGAGCCAGTTTAAGAAGGAAGTCAAGTCCAAAGAATTACCAGTCCAAACGAAAAAAATATCGTCAATATAACGTCGCCAATGGCGTACGTTATCAAAGTAAGGGTTGTTATCAGAATCACAAATAAAGGTGCGTTAGAAATCATCAACATATAGAATTGCAAAATTGGGGGCATAAGAAGCCCCCATTGAAGTGACCTTAATCTGCAAATATGATGTCCATCAAACAGAAAATAATTACGAGTCAAGGAGATGGTTAACAATTCAACAATAAAATCAGTAGGAACCACAACCGGACCAGGTCTTGTGTCAAGGGCTCTTCTGATTACTTCAATGCCATCAATCTGCGGAATATTAGTGTATAAGGACTTGATGTCCAAACACACTAAAAGTTCCTTTTCGGGGTTGAATTGCATCGGTTCAAGTTGAGAAATAATATCTCCACTGTCCCTCACATAACTTCTGGTACTGATAGCCAAATCCTTTATAAATACGTTGATGTACTTACAGAGTGGCTCCAGGACCGACCCACAGCCAGAAACGATGGGTCGGCCAGGAGGATTACTCAAATCCTTGTGCACCTTAGGAAGTGTATAAAGGACAGGGGTCCTTGGAAATTTTGAGTTTAGGAATTCATACTCTTTGTTGCTTAGAAAGCCATCTAATTTTGCCTTAGATGTAAAGTTCTGATTAGTTTTTGGATGTCAGAAAGAGGATTTGATCTCAGGGGAGTATAATGGTTCACATTGTCAAGTTGTCGTTTAATCTCGGTCTTATATTGGTCAATGGATTGGAGAACTATTCCGCCCCCCTTATCCGCAGGCTTTATAATAACCTCATGATTCACCTTCAAAGCGCGAAGCGCCTGTCGTTCGGTCAAAGAAATGTTGTAGGGAATATATTCAAACCCTTTGTCCAGAGCCGCAACCTCCTTCAAAACAATAGACTCAAAGGCTAACAATTCGATTGACATCTTATTTGCAGGTGGATTAAAAGTGGAAGGAGGTCTCAATCCAGACGGATTAAAGACTACACTGTTATCACTTTCGAGAAAAAATGCTTTTAAACGTAGTTTCCGAAAAAACAGTAAGAGTTCCATTTGGATGTCAAAAAGACAAATCTTTTCAGTAGGCACGAAGCTGAGTCCCTTACTCAAAAGGGTAGTTTCAGCTAAGGACAAAATGTGGTCTGCCAGATTAAAAATGGGAATGGTGTCAGAAGTAGAGTAGGGAATGAGCTCCAAATTACATATGTCATTTATTGTGGTGGACCCCACTGATAGAACTTCCGGCGGGTTTGCCGTTCTCCCGCCTGGAAGTTCCATTGTTGGGGGGGTCTTGTTTTTGCACGGCCTCTCCCACGACCGCATTGTTCTTAAAAAGGATTGTATCCTGAAGTCGAGGGGCCTTGGCCTAGGTTAGGGATGTTATCAGATTCATCAGCTGAACTGGCAGATGATTCAGAAAAAGTAATGGCCGTATTTCTCCTGAAATGGCCCCAGGTTTGGTAATTTTCAGACTACTGTTGTTTTGGTTGGGAATAGAAATTGTCCAAGAGATAAGGATGAGCCTTTACTTGATCGAAATTGGCTATATCCTTTTGTATTTTATTTGTTTTTTTAGTACGTTCGATTTTTTCAAACTCAGTGATGGTCTTGTTTAATTTTTCAAGCGCAGCCTTGGCATCGGCAACCACATTACCCTCACTCAGGCATCTTTCAAGATCAGCAATAATCTCCAGCTCTTTCTTGCTATGCTCCAAAGCTGTATCAATGCCATGGACTAGCCAATGGCGGGAGCAAGTTACCCCAATATGACTAAAACCTTTTCTAAATTTGGGGTCATTGGTGAAAATTACAGGGACATTACGTACTTGCAAACCTACAGGTATTACATCTTTTTTTAGGTATTCCGTCATCATCAAAGCGTGGAGAGTAGTACGGACATGTTTCTTTCGGCATTGCTCTAATTCATCTAGCAAAGCTTGTGACTCACTCACAACAGGTGACAAAGCCGAGGGTCCTAATAGAGAGGGACCACTCTTAATTTTAGAAATATATTCCTCCGAATAGGTTGGAATATCGACATTAGCCATACCAATTGAGGCAAAATGTCAAGGCAAAGAAGCCCTCACAGCAAGCAGCTGTACTGAAATGGTTATCAACAACAGGGGCAGCCCTGAAAACCTGAACCAGGGGCAAACAATACTAGAATCCTAACAAGGGTTAAAGTTAACACAATACATGCATCAAATTTTAAACAAAAAATCAAAAAACCTAAAGAAAACATTATAATATGAAAAATATGAAAAATTATACCAATGAAGACACAAAAGGAAAAAGGAAAGAGAAAAAGGAGAAAAAAGAGCCCGAAGCATGACTTGAGAGGGAGGCTGGGATAGTGCACAGGGGGCAGAATCGGGAGATTCGAGCCAGCCTTCAGTTGGGGAGGACCTCTGATTTATGGAAGATTTCATTATTCCTCACAGCCACAAGCGTGTAAGTGCCCAGAGCTGCAGAGCATCATGCAGGGGAGCCCCTGTCTGTCTGAGAATAAACTCCAGCTGCACGGATAATAATAAAGACTAGTCGCAACACAAGTCTTCCATGTGTTAATGCCTGCATGTCTATTCTGACACAATATCTGGCCTTTTCATTTTTTACAATATTGTTTGAGTTGGTAAGGCACATGCACTTTTAAACTGGCATTTGGGAGGTTGGTGAACGATATTACATTTCCCACATAGGCATGCAACCATTTTTCATAATTTCTTACAGCATTTTTCTACGTTTTTCAATTTTTCCCTACAATTCACTTTTCTTCATCCAGTTTATGTTAACTTCACCTGATAGCCATTCTTTTCTCGGCACAATATGTCGCTGAAGTCTTTCCAAATGTTGGCATACATGACACCTTTCCTCTCTTGGGTTGGCAAATTTCAGTTGATTTGAAGTCAAAGCAATGATGTTACTGTTCTCATACAAGGTGTTTGACATTCTTGGCTGTCACAATATATATATCAGGTTACAGGGACGTTATAGGTTTGCTAAGATTTCACTTGTACAAAACCAGTGTAATTCAGCAGTTATAGTTAGCTGAGCTAACTATAACTTATGCCCCTTCAATGCACTGCTTATGACCTCACATACCACATCATTTATGACATGGTCAGTGAAATCACTGAAGACACCTCAAATGACATCACTGATGACATCATCCAGTGAGTGTGAGTGTTTCACCTATATACCAAGGTATCACAAAAGTTAAAATAGTATCCTTTGTCTACTACTAATGAGTGATACTATTTCTAACATATATTATGTTAGTGGCTGTGTGACTGTGTGTATCTGTGTGTGAGTAGGTGTCTGAGTGCCTGTATGGGTGTGTGAGTGGCTGTATGGGTATATAAGTAGGTGTGTGAGTAGTTGTGTGGGTGAGTGAGCGGCTGTGTGAGTGACTGTATTGGGGAGTGAGTGGGTATGCCAATGGCTGTATGGGTGAGTGAGTGGCTGTGTAAGTGGCTGTATGGGTGGGTGTGTGGGCATGTAAGTAACTGTATGGGTGAGTGAGTGGGTGTCTAAAGAGCTGCATGAGTGAGTGACTAGGTGTGTAAGTGGCTGTATGGGTGAGTGAGTGGCTGTTTGAGTGGGTGTTTGGTTAAGTGAGTTGGTATGTGAGTGGTTGTATTGTAGAGTGAGTGGCTGTGTGAATGGATGTATAGTGAGTGAGCAGGTGAGTGACTGCTTGTATGTGTGTGAATGGGTATGTAAGTTGTTGTGTGGGTGAGTGAGTGTGTGAGTGCTTGTATGGGTGAGTGGCTCTGTTGAGAGGCTGTATGGGTGAGTGAGTGGGTGTGTGAGTGGCTGTATAGGTGAATAAGGGTGTGTGAGTAGCTGTATGGGTGAGTGAGTGGCTGTGTGAGGTGAGTGGCTCTATAGATAAATGACTGGTTGGGTGAGTGAGTGGTTGTGTGAGTGGCTATATGAGTGAGTGAGAGGGTGTGTGAGTGGGTCTATGGATGAGTGAGTGGTTGTGTGAGTACTTGTTTACATCTGTGAATGGGTATGTGAGTGGTTGTGTGAGTGAGTATATGAGAGGTTGTACAGGGGTGAGAGTGGGTGCTTCTGTGGATGATGTAATCAGTGATGTCATTTGAGATGTCATTAGTGATGTCATCAATGATGTCACTGGCCATGCTTTTTTGCCCTGGCGGGGCCCCTCTGGGACCCCAGCACCAGAGCTAGAGGGTAAGGGTATTCCTGCCCAGTCCCCTTATCTTTTTTTAAAAACTTTTTCTTGGGACTCAGCTGAGTCCTAAGATGGCTGCCAACACTTCTTGGTCGAAGTGTTGGCAGCCAATCAGAGCACTGCAGATCTCTGCATGAGCTTGTCATTATTCGCGAAGGCTTCGCGACCACAGATAGTCAAATTTGGATTTCCTTTATTATATAGAAAACTACTGAATGGATTTACACCAAATAACAAAAATCACAGTCTGCGGACCAAAAGCTAGCTTTCTGCCAAATTTGGTGTAATTCCGTTCAGCTGTTCCGGCTGCAGGCGTGTCTGAAGAGTCTGCAGCCAGTTATAGATTCTTGAGATAACTATAACTCCAGCCAGGCCTTGTGGCAAACCGTCCAAATGCAGCTAATCCCATGCTGTGCACAGCCTTTGGCTGTGCATAGGGATGGTTAGCCACAAGGCCTGTGGCCAACCCCCCAAAGGCACCCAACCCTCAGGCCCCTGGGTGTGTAAGTGGCTGTGTGGGTCTGTGAGTGGGTGTGTCCCTAGCTATACAAGTGTATATGTGGGTGTGTGAGTGTCTGAGTGGGTGTGTGAGTGCCTGTGTGGGTTTGTGAGTAGATGTATGAGTGGTTCTCTGAGTCTGTAAGTGTGTGTGTGCGTGGCTGTATGAGTGTGCAAATGGATGTGTGAGTGGTTTCTGGGTCTCTGGATGTGTGAGTGGCTGTATCGGTGTGTGACTGGGTGTGTGAGTGGTTTTCAGGGTCTCTGAGTGGCTGAGTGAGTGGCTCTTTGTGTGTGTGAATGGTTGTATGGGTGTGTGAGTGCCTGTGTGGGTATGTGAGTGGGCGTGTGAGTCGTTCTCTAGATTTCTTAGTGGATGCATCAGGGACTGTTTGGATGTGTGAGTGGCTGTATGGCTGTGTGAGTAGGTGTGTGATTGGTTGTGTGGGTATGTAAGTGGTTCTTGTGAGTCTGTCAGTGCGTGTGTGACTGGCTGTGTGGGTGTGTACGTGGCTGTGTGAGTCTGTCAGTGGGTGTGTGAGTGGTTCTCTGGGTCTTTGATGGATGTATCAGTGAGTGTATGGGTGTGTTAGAGGGTGTGTGACTGACTGTATGGGTGTGTGAGTGGGTGTATGGATGTGTGAGTAGGTGTGTGAGTGGTTGTGTGAGTATGTAAGTGGTTCTTGTGAGTCTGTCAGTGCGTGTGTGAGTGGCTGTGTGGGTGTGTAAGTGGCTGTATGGGCATGTACGTGGCTGTGTGAGTCTGTCAGTGGGTGTGAGTGGCTCTCTGGGTCTTTGATGGATGTATCAGTGAGTGTATGGGTATGTTAGAGGGTGTGTGACTAACTGTATGGGTGTGTGAGTGGGTGTATGGATGTGTGAGTAGGTGTGTGAGTGGTTGTGTGGGTGTTTGAGAAAGTGTGAGTGGGTCTGTGAGTGGGTGTATGTGTTTTTTTAATTTGGTTCTGGATCAACCGCGGACTCACACAGGGGGCCGCGCTGAGCGCCATGGTGGATGGTCAATTTCTTGTCCGTGAGGGGTCCCTAACAAGCCCCTCCATAAGTCCCATGGGGTCAGGGTACCTCTACCCTGACCCCTTTTATCCTTTTTGCATTTTATTTCCCCTCCTGGAAGCTGAGTCCTTATTCACAATATGGCAGTCGCAACTTTCCTCTCAGGTTGCGGCCAGCCAATGTTGGCATTGCTGTTGGCGCATGGACCCGCGCATCTAGATATACATAAATCTTTTTTCTTTAATAACTCCAAAACTACTGAACAGATTTACACCAAATTACAAAAAGCACTCTTTCTGAACTAAGATCTAGCTTTCTGCCACATTTGGTGTAATTCTGTTCACCGTTTCGGGCTGTAGTCATGTCTAAAATTCCTATGGGAAATTGCATGGGGAAAACGTTTTTTGGAACTCCCCACTTTTTCTCAGCCCCCGCTTGACAAATCACCCCGAAATTTTCCATACAGCAGCTAAAGTGAGTGGCAAACAAGTTTAGACAATTTTTATCAAGCTGTGCCAAAGTTATCAGCAAAACGAAAAACACTTTCCCTATGGAAACCAAGTCCTATCTATAACAACCGCCACTAGGTTTTATATATATATATATATAGCATATATACTCAAAACCTCTCGATCCACGAGAAACAGTAAGCACTCCAGACGGGGTAAGAATAATTACTTTATTCAGAATCACAGCGTTTCAGTTCCCTGACGCGTTTCGGCTGGTCCCATCCTTTATCAAAGTTACACTGGCCATCCGGCAATTTCTTTTTAAAGGTACATAGTGTCATGGACATAACAGACATAAATGTTTCAATAGTCTTTCTTCATTTTTTCCATATTTTCTTTTTTTCTCCACATTTCTAATTTCAGTACAATGCATTGGTATAACACAATCCTGTGTACTTTACTCTTGAGTGTACAAGCTTTTGACCTGGGAACTCGGAAGTCTCGATAGATCCTGAAATCTCTTGGGCCATTGCAAGATTTAAATCGCTGATAGCTATTCACTCGTAATGAAAAGATAAAATGGATATACAAGATGAAATGGATACGACTCTTCACAGCATTCAGAAATAAAAACATATGTATATGTATCAATCCTATATAAGACCTAAAGATGAAACCACTTCCACCAAATAATTAATATATATCACAAAATTCATTTCTAAAATGTATCAAAATCTATATCAAAACAAGGGGGGGTTTTTCTCCGAATATAAATACTTAGGATTATCTAACTACAAAATGTTAATAAATACATCATATCAAGCTGTTCCTTTCATCAATAAATACATTCATAATATCAAACGAGGGATGCCGCCAGAAAATTGGTTACAAAGTAAGGGCAGTTTACATTTCCTAATCCATTTACTCATTATAACAGGCATAGACTACTCTGAAATGGCATATGATAGGGCCATCAATTAAATCAACCCAGATGTACTTCCAACTCTTCATCCCTCTTTAGGCCAGCTGGAAATTTAGTATGTAGGTCTAAGATATACCTAGACTCGAGGAGTTTTAAATTGTTCACCTTATTCCCGCCTCTTATATTAGGGCTAACTGTCTACTGTAAAGTAGTTCAGTAGTCCTGGGTCACTCTCATGCTGATCATAAAAGTGCCTGGCCACAGAGTAGGTAAAATCATGGTTTCTGATTGCTCGTTGGTGTTCCAAAATACGTTTTTTCAATGGAAAGATGGTACTGCCCACATACAAGAGGGGGCAGGGACATGATAACACATACACACAATAGTCCGTATTGTAGTTATAAAAGCCGTTTACCCTTCTTTTTTGGCCATCTGAGGTCTGAAACATCGATACATTTTTTAGTCATCCTACACGCTTTACAATGATTACATTTAAAAAACCCTTTCTTGGAAGATAGCCAAGTATCCGATTTACGTTTCCTCACAAAGTAGCTGTGTGTCAGGCTTTCTCCCAACATCCTCCCTTTCCTATAACTCACTGGAGGTGCTGGTGACAGATCAGTGCTCCCACCATCCCATAGCAAACAAGTGCTCCGGTTTGAACAAGCGAGAACATTTTGCTCTAACTTGTTCAAAGTGGAGCACTTTGCTTTTTACACCCAGGGAGCTGCATGTCAGCAGCTCCCTGGGGGTAAAAAGCAATCCCGCGGTCTCCAAGGAGATGGCCATGCCCCGGGGATGTGGTCCCCAGGGCCAAAAATGGCCTGGGAAGGGGGCCGCTCGCCCCTCCCTTTTTTTCTTCCAAAAAGAAATGGACGGGCCCCAGGGGATGGGGTCCCCGGGGCCGAAATCGGACTGGGAAGGGGGGCCGCACGGTCCACTCCCTTAAAAGAATTTTCAAAAAAAAGAAATGGCCTGGCGCCGGGGATGGGGTCCTGGGGCAGAAAATGGCCTTGGGAGGGGGGCCGCATGACCCCCTCCCCTTTAAACATAAAATAAAAACAAAGGCCTAGCCCCGGGGGTTGGGGTCCCTGGGGCCGAAATCGGCCTCAGGAGGGGGGCCATGCAGCCACCCTCCCGTTTCATATAATTAAAAAAATGGAACAATGGGTCAGGCCCCGGGGGATGGGGTCCCCGGGGCCCAAATGGTCAAAGGAAGGGGAGCCACGCAGCCCCCCTTCCTCAAATTAAAAAAAAATCAGAAGCCGGCAACTCGCCAGAGGCCCCGCCCCCTTTCTCCACTACTCTGCAAACACACCTTCTGTCGCGCTCTTGGTTGGGGGATGAAGTCCACTTCGCTGCTAAGGGTCCTTAGGGGCCAACTAGCCCACCTGCTACTTTGAGTAAGCCCCACACAGTGGGACTGCTGAGAGGTGGCCGCAGGCCATGCCCCTTTCTCCACCACTCTGCAAACATGCCTCTCGGCACACTGCTGGTGGGGGATGAGGTCCCCTTGCCTCCTGAGGGCCTCAGGACTAAAGTGGGCTTCATCCCGCAAGCAGCAGTGCGCCAGGAGGTGCGTTTGCAGAGTGGTGGGGAAAGGGGGCGTGGCCTCTGACCACCTCTCAGCAATCTGGCTGTGTGGGACTTGCTAGAGGTAACAGGAGGGCTAGTTGTCCCCCAAGGACCTTCAAGAGCCAAGGGGACTTCATACCCCAAATAGTAGTGCGCCAGGAGGCGCGCTTGCTGAGTGGAGGAGAAAGAGGGCGTGGCCACCGAAAACCTCTCAGCAAACCCACTGCGTGGGACTTGCTGGTGGTAACGGGGGGGTAGTTGGCCCCAAGGACCCTCACTAGCCAAGGGGACTTCATCCCCCTACTAGTAGTGCGTCAGGAGGTGCGTTTGCAGAGTGATGGAGAAAGGGGGCGTGGCCTGCTATCAGATCTCAGCAATCCTGGACTTCCTTGGGGGCCTACTACCCCACCTGTTACCTCCAGTAAGTCTCACACAGCAGGATTGCTGAGAAGTTGTCAGAGGCCATGCCCCCTTTCTCCACCACTCTGCAAACGCACCTCCTGATGCACTACTAGTTGGGGGATAAAGTCCCCTTGGCTCCAGAGGGACCTTGGGGGCCAAGAAGCTCTCCTGGTACCTCCTGTAACTCTTAAGCAGCAGAATTCCTGAGAGCTAGTCGGAGGCCCAGCCCCCTTTCTCCACCATTCTGCAAACATGACTGCTAGTTAAAAACCTTAGAAATTCACTAAAAAAACAAAGGTTACAGGGACATTATAGTTAGGAATTAGCATTTAAAAAAACCTTAGAAATTCACTAAAAAACCAAAGGTTACAAGGACGTTATAGTTAGTCAAATTGAATTAAAAAAAACCTTAGAAATTAACTAAAAAACGGGACGTTATAGTTAGGGTCAGATTTTACTCATACAAAACCAGAGAAATTCAGCCGTTATAGTTAGCTGAGTTAACTATAACTCGCGCCCCCGCAATGCACTGCTTATGACCTCCCATATTACATCACTCATGACATGGTCAGTGACATCACTGATGACATCTCAAATGACATCACTGTTGACATCAGTGATGACATCATCCACAGCTTCTCTGACGCACTCACTCACACCCCTACAGAATTTTTCATACACCCACTGCCACTCCCACACAACCATTCACAAACCCATTCACAGAGACTCACACACACACACTCACTGATTCATAGATCTACACACACATCCACTTGCTCATCCATACAGCCACTCATACACCCACTCACTCACTCACTAATACAGCCATTGACATGTACACTTGTACACCCATACGAATACTCACACACTGAGTGAGTTGCCCTTAGAACTACTCAAACACTTAGACACTCATCCACACAGTCAATCACACAGCCACTTACTCACCGAACGGTTATACACGCACCCACTTACTTACTGATACAAATAGTAACACATAGTCACTCACCAATACAGACACTGACAGAAGCACACACTCATCCGTAGAGGCACTCTCACATTCACTCACTCACACATTCACTCACTCACACATACTGTCACTCATACAACCAGTCACTCACCTATACTGCCTTTCACATACCCAGTTACTCACCCATTCTGACACAAGCACTCAATCACCGACACAGCCATACAGACACTCACTCACCCATCAAGCTTCTCATAAACGCACTTACTACCCCATACAGTCACTGACTCACACACTCACTCATCCATACAGGCAGTCAAACACCTCCTCACCCACACAAACAGACACCCAGACAACCATAGAGATAGTCAGTCAACCAATCAGTCACCCATATAGCCATTCATGTACCCACTAACACACTCATACACCCACTTAGACATCAACTGACAGACACATACACACATTCACACATCCATTCTTTTACCCATACATTCACTGAGACACCTAATCACTTACTTATACAGTCTGTCACGCACCCACTTAGTCATCCATACAGTTACTCATATACCCACTGATTCACCAATACACCTTGGTATATATATATATATATACATATATATATTCACAAAAACCCTCCTCTTACAGAGAGACAGCTGCACTCCACAATGAAGGTTTTTATCCATTTAATTTCAAATGCAGCCTGCAATCCTGACATGTTTCGTTCACATTGAAATTTCTCAAAGGTGCGCCGCTGACATCGTTTTAGGACAATGAAACAAACATGTTTGCCACTCGCTTTTAGAGTCTTCGCCCCCTAGTGGACGCCCATAGTGGGTTCAATGCATTGTGGTCCTTGCAGTTCAGTGTCCCCATGATTTTTACCCTCCAGTGGGTGATGTCAGTTATTCAATCCATTTTCCTGCATTTGAATGTTCATTGCGTCTCAGGAACAGCCCATTTTCGAGGCTTCCGAGATCCATACCAAAGTGATCTTTAGCGGCGCCTGTTTACCCTATCGCTTTCACGTACTTCTCAAACAGGGTTCTCTTTCGGGTAAACTGTGGCGCTCTCGCTGGTGGTGCGTCACTGCGGCTGAACCACGCCGTAACATATTCACAAAAACCCTCCTCGTACAGAGAGACAGCCGCACTCCACAATGAGGGTTGTATCCATTTAATTTCAAACGCAGCCGGCAATCCTGACATGTTTCGTTCACATTGAACTTTCTCAAAGGTGCGCCGCTGACATCGTTTTAGGACAATGAAACAAACAAGTTTATATATATATATGTATATATATATATATATATATATATATATATATTTATCACTCATAACATTTTTAAAAACACTCACAGTCACTGGATGATGTCATCACTGATGTCATCAGTGATGTCATTTGAGATGTCATCAGAGGTGTCACTGACCATGTCATGAGTGATGTAATATGTGAGGTCATAAGCAGTGCATTCCGGGGCGCGAGTTATAGTTAGTTCAGCTAACTATAACTGCTGAATTTCTCTGGTATTGTACGAGTAAAATGTCAGCCTAACTATAATGTCCCTGTAGCCTTTGTTTTTTTAGTGAATTTCTAAGGTTTTTTTAATTCAATTTGACTAACTATAAAACCTTCTAACCTTTAGTTTTTTCGGTGAATATAAATATATAATACACACACACACACACACACACACATACACACACACACACACACACACACACATATATATATAATACACACATATATATTCATATATATGTGTGTGTGTATGTGGTGTTGGTGTGTTGACTGTGCTTTGTTTGATTTATAAATATGTATAATTAGCAAAACACAGTCAACACACCAATGCCATGCATATATTCAATCAACATTATACATTAACAAAAACAGCATAATATACCAACATAACCACCTTCATATGCAGAACATCTCACCATCAAATCGCAACTCAACAAATATCATACAGATTTCCACTCACCATCATATATTACCACACAGCCGCCATAGACCCACCATCAAATTCACACCCACCCATCAGACTACACCCACAAGGCACCATTTTATGCTAGCACATCTACATTTATATATTTATGTATCCGAACACCCACCATAGCATATACTAAGAGCATCTGTAATACATCAAAACTTCCACTATCTAAAGCCAACACAATGGCTGCCATACAACCTCTAAACCAAGATTTAACTGTACTATACACTGTCAATCCAGTCCCTTAGTAATGGAATTAAACATCCTATTATCACTTACAAACATGAATAACCTTCACAAATTACATTTCAAAATTAGTCAAGTGATTACTGAGGTGACACAACCATATCAAATTACAGCCACAATTATACACCAATGCAAAGACCATCACAAGTTCAAACCCCATCATACAATCGGGCCATCACCACTGCTAATACAAAAACCATGATGCACCCACCATTTAGCAAGACTCTACAGTGTCGCTAAAAAAAATGATGCTGTCACATAACCTTTGATAAAACTATAAATAAAAGAGTCTGTACAGCCTGTCATTTTATACTTTGGAAAGTAATAACACGGTTAGGGTTGAAGGCTGACCTAATATGTTGGAGTGGGCCACAAGGTGAAGGGCGCACTTTAACCTGGGGATTCTTAAATTATTTTTAATGCGAGGACACTGTTAAGATACTTGTCATCCAAAACTCACAGTCAAGAACTGGATGCAGTGAAGCACTCTCTTGTGTTTTTCATTGCCTGAAGAAAATATGACTCCTCTCAATAATTACGCTGCCATTCTGCACCTAACCTTCACATGAAAGGTGACTTTTGTCCCCATAAGAGGGTACCAGTTGGGAGGAAAGGGCCACAAAGGGCTGAAGAAACTGTTTTTGGCAATATGGATGGCTCTTAATTGAAGTTTGAAGACGTAAATTAAATTCACAGTATTTGAGAATAAGAAAAGTGGAAAGCATTAAAAAAATGCAAATGTACTACTGTTTTTGTCATCGGCTTGATGTTTATGAGTGATATAATGCCAGTACTCATTGCTTTGTCCACCACAGTATGTAAGACTTCCTACTGGCATTGTTTTAGAAGCACCTGTCTCTAAGGATTACACTACAAAAGTGTTTTTGAAATAGATTGACCAGAGTCCAAAAGGCCAAGACTCTGCAGCACAAGCTGCTGTTCAAGTGACTCACCTGCTTCTTGGTATTCTGTTTTGTGTGACCTGGAGTTAGCAGCTTAGATTGTACTAATGATAACACTTTCCACACCACACTGTCAACAGAACTGTGCCATCCAAAGGGCTGCCCTACCCAGGACTCCTGTACTCCACAGCGACCGAATGCCTCTACATGCAAAGATACTTTGTTTTTCTGTGGATCAGGTGGCAAAGGAAGTCATTCTCCAATGTTACCCTCTTCTGGTTGCTGTCCTGTGCACCTTCACTAACATTAGCCATTGTGGAGTGTTAGACTGAAACCAAAATGAAAGTTAGTTTTTCAAGGATTTGTTTTGCCTAGCTGTGGTGCTGGCATAAGTGAAATGGATTTAGAATATAAATTATTTGCTTTACAATGTAAATTTAGAAGGTGACCCTTGGTCCATGTCCTCTTGCAGTGGAACATTGTATGTCAGGAACTATTACACTGTGCAGAAGCTTAAGTGGAAAGTGTTTTGCAATACTAAATTTTTGCAAAAACATGTTTTCTTTAACATTGAACAGACTTATTTGTACTTATTAGCCCATAAACTACTGCTTAAGTTTAATATTCTTCATTGTATCATTTGAGTTCCTGTTCCTGTTATTTATGAGCATGTATGCAGTTATTGCCAACATAGTATATAGTAATGTGTCATTAAAATGTGAAGTTATGTTGTAGTTTGTTGCCTTTCTGAAATGCAACATTGCTTGAGTACTCCATTTCTAGACAATTTCTAGAGATATGTTTTAACTCTTTAGTTGCCGAATGTTTTTAATGTGTTATTCTAACCATCCTGCCTAAGGTAGTTCTGTTCTCTGGCACTAAAGTTCCTAAGACCTCCTAAAACGTGGTCCACAACACCTGAAGCACAGTGGCCCAATCAGTGAAACTCTTGTACAGAAAGATCTCTAGGCATGATTGATCCTACACTCCTCCAAAGTTCTCCTAGGCATTTACCCTGTCAAGTTCATCCCTACCTCAGGTTGTAAGCCCACCTAGGACCTACCCCACTACGACCACTGGAGCCTCTCCACTCAAAATCAAACTTTACTGAAGCATTGCTCAAAATATATGATGCAGTTTAATGGCTAGGTTGTTGACCTTTAAATCCTTAGGTTTGTGCTCGAGTTCGGGCTTCAGAACTTGGCTAAAATATCATGTGACTCTGCCATGCTCTCAACCATCCTCCCCATCACATCCTAGTTCCAGAAGTGATACTTGTAGACAGGACATGTTTAAATAATTTACACAAAACTAGGCAGATTGCTTCTTCTAGTGGTATATAAAGGTGTATAGGTAATAATTTAGGACAGCTCCTTTTCCTGTATTAAATCTACCCTTTACACAGCTTCAGTCACCTCAATGCTTCTGAGCTATTTTCAACCCAAAGCAGTGATCTCCATAAAAGAGCCTCAAACTACCTGAGACTTCTGAGTTGGAGTGTTTACACATTGACCACTACCAATAAGACTGCTCTGGTCCTAGCTCTGCTTAGTTCCCACCTCAACTTTTGATGTCATTGATGTGAAGCTATTAGACAGGTAGATGAGCAAATTTAATGGAGCTTAGAACTAACAATCACATAAGTGAATTGGTCACCCCACCCCCCACTGGCCATGAAATCCATTCATTGGCTGTCAGAGTGTGAAATGATGCGGTCATAAGCACTCCGTATTATTCTAAGAGATCTACACCACCAGAATCCTGGCTACCTCTGCAAATGTTGTTGCCTAGCCGTGTGTTTAGACCTCTAAAGTTTGTCTTGCAAAACATCCTCTGTGTCATTCTTCCCCAAACTCATAGCAGTACGCCTAGACAATTTCAAGAGGTTTGGTCAAGGATCAGAAAAACTCTTTTTGGAAGCATGATAAATTGGCATTGATAGGCTACAGACCTGACTCAGAGGTTGCATTAACTTGGCCTGATTTTTTGGAGGTGTTTCTGCAAACACCCTCTCAACAGAAGGAACAATTGAAAAGAGACGGTGAGTTGAAAGAATATGCCACAGTGTTCACAGTATTTGATGTTTTTACATAATTTAGTGGAAGAGTCTTGAGACCCCTGAGTTACTTTAGGTTTCTTACGTTCCCCCCAGTCTCTGACTTACCCCTAATCCATTTTCCTGGTTCAAGATTATTGGGCCCACTAAGTTGTCACATTGAGAAATAATATTTCCATCCCAGTGTAGACCAGCTGAACAATTCAGACTAAATTTTATAGAATAGGCATGGAGCTAAACCCTTATCCTCATGCTTCTTACACTCCTTAGCCATCTAGTTATTACCAGTTATGGTTCTCATCTTTCTTAAGTTAGTCAGGTCCCAATAGCATTCGCTCTATCACGTAAAGCCTAAATCTTCAAGATTTCCTTCACAATGAAGTAAACAAGTAACGTCCCTTTCCAAGTAGGGATGCTAGTTCTGTGCACTTTTTCTTTTTTGTTGCAGATTTATATAGCGCGAACTCGACCCGAAGGTATTGGAACGCTTTACATGAGCACCAGTTACGTTACACAAGGACACATTCATTTTTTTTTGGTAGGCACAGGGAGATTAAGTGATTTGCCCAGAATCACAGGATGTGGAGTCGACCCCGAGGCTCGAACCTTGGTTTCCCAGCTCCAAAGTCGGCAGTCTAGCCGTGAGACCACATCCTAACTAATGCAAATTATTTAAAGCCTGCAAGATTGATAGTAGGAGGAAGTTGCCCAGTGTCAAACGTGTCAAATTCACATGTCTCAGACTGGGATTGAGTAGGAGGAGTGAATGTGAAAGAGGCTTTCCTGGTGAAATCTCTTCCTCCCTGCTTCTCAATGGTGGAGGCAATTTCACTGCACTTTTCAATTAATAAGATGATTTTCAGCCGACTCTAATTCAGAACATATGTGTACCTGCAACACTTGAGCATCCGGTCCTTGTCCTCTCTACTGTATTATTGAACATTTACACCTTTCATGCCACTCCTTTCACCATCAGTGTAAGGATGTGTCGTAAATTTTATGAAAAGAATCTCCCCTCTAAGGTCCAATAATTTTTTCCTCAACCAGTTAGGCTGTCCCCGGCTTTGTGGCGAGGAATCTTGGAGTTAAGATGGACTTGGATCAGACCATGCATGGTACATTAGATAGGAGCAGCGTATCAATCCTATTTTTTCAGCTTTGAACTCCGTAGCAATCGTTTAATATTCTCTCCTTTGCCCCATACAGTTTTTATGAACACCAACAATTCATCCCTCCCTGGATGTTGCAGTGAGACCTGCTTGAGTCCTTCCAAAGACTCAGATTATAATCAAACTTGGGCTCTGATTACTAAGTTAGCCAGTAAACATGGCGGGAAGCGTTGAACTGGTTATGCCATTAAGGGCAGTCATGTTTAGATTCTGGGTTGGTAACATGTGAATTAACAATGCAGAAAGTTTGTGTCTGCATGGGGTTCCACAAATCAAGAGACATCTCTGAGTTTTACTGAGAAATATACAGTATTACTGTGTCGTCTCCCTGTATTTACAGGTCATCTCTCTGTAGCACTAGAGATGATTTCACATGGTGGGGACTTTTTCTCTCAAACACAAATATCATCCTGTTGGAACATGAAGGTTGGTCATATTCATCATGTCAGCCCAGCACTGCCCTCCTTGTCTACTGAAATCACAATCACAAGGCTGTATGGCTGGCTGTCAAGCACAACCTTTCTTTTTTTCCTAAGGATTCCATTTTTTCAGACCAAGACGCACTATTAAGTCACGCATCAATCTGCTATTGTTTATCATGTTTACTAAACATGCTCGTCTAGACAGATCACTGACAGAATATCGGGAACAAAAATATTGCGTGGACAGAAAATCATGTAAAAAATATCGAGGACTGAAATATAGAGAAGCTAAGCCAAATAGGTAAGTATAGATTTACTATTCTTAACTCCACATCTAGATACCTTGGAGATATTATATGTATATTGTCAAGGTACATATATGTGGAGTTATAGTAAAACTTTGCTTACCTATAGAAACTTACCTTCACAATATTTATGTCCTTGATATTCTAGACACAATATTTTGTCCCACAATATTTTTATTTCCGATATTCTGTCTAACCACCAGTCTAGACTGGGAGTAGTTTTCCATCTAAGCTGCGTCGCTCTGGAACTCCCTTTCGAAACCAATGAGGAAGCAATTTTATCTAAAATTTTAATAAGCCATAACAGATAAGCAGAGGGACATGCATTGCTGCCTGCAGCATGCAAAAATACAAAATACAAATAAAAATATAAATATAATAATAATACAGCTGTCGTGTAGTACCTATATAGGATCTGCGCGTTTAGACAACATACACTGCGGGACTGGTGTCCAGACTGATTCCAGACACCCCCACCGGGTATGTTGGCCTGTGTACCAGCTAGCTCGCGATGCCACTATCACTTCTCCTTACCAAGGAGAGAATAGTTCTTGGCAACTATTGAACATGACAACCCTGATTCCTCAGGACCGTGGAAACAGTAACTTACTTTTCGCTCAGTCACTCGTGCTCACTTGTTCTCAGAGAGATACACAGAATAGACGGTTGGGATGTTTTTCAATAAGCATTTATTGAACAGTCGTTATTCTTGCGTAAAGTAAGTGTACTGAAATCACAAGTAGGCAGTAGCATATATAGATGAGTAGCAGCACTAAGAAAGTAAACAGATGGTAGGTTTCCACCATTGTGCTAAAATCATAACTACAGGTAAGTATATCAAATACATGGCAATAAAATGCGTACTCCTACGATGTAACCCTTACTAGATGTACCTAAGTGTACCTAGCATGTGAGTAGGTGTAAAGCCAAGAATCCCTCTAGGATAAAGCCAACCCCATTACCTGATGTGAGACTGCGGGACCCTGTTCTGGTCTCGAGCTGAACACCCCGCAAGGGATGTCAGACCACTGCGAGCAGGAGTATCTGCATGCAGGAACCTCAGCGTCTTGCGTCAGTGTGTCGGCCGGAAAGTCCTGATCTCCTCTCCCTATCTCAGGAAGATGTGATGTTTATATACCCTAAGGTATCCCCAGGGGTTCTACCTTGCTGTGCCAGTGTCGGACTTAGGATGACGTCGGGAATTAACTTTATACACAGTTATTATGCAGGAGATAGTGGTCCTGCTGTGTTCTAAGAAACTAAGAATCCTCATGCATAATTTATGAGGCCAGTGTTCAGGGAAAACCCTACGTACCGTGTATAGTATTGTAACTAGGCAAAAGGTCAGTCCCTCAAATCCGTTATGTATGTAGTATAGGAGAGAATGTAGGTGAAGGGATATGATGTTACCTGGACCTATATCGGGGTACCTATATGAAATATAACACCCACTCCTCATCCGACTGGACGACATAACTAAATTCTAGCGTACTACCAAGGCGTCTAGAGGTTTGTGCGCAACAAATAATAAAAACATTTTTAAGAGAAATTAAAAAGCGTAAAAAAAAAAACCTTTAAAAGTGTTCTACAAAACAAAAATCATTCAAGTAGTGGCTCTAAAGTGTCAGTTTATATAGTCCGAACAACTACAAGCATCTGAAAGCTATGCAGGTCAAAAGGTTTCAATTTGGAATTTCGAAAAAGGTAAAAAGCCAAATCTTCCCAGCGTGCGACATGCCAAATGTTTATGTGTCCTTGCTGGTAGACGCAACGTAGCTGCTGTCTGCATACGCAGCTGACGATCCCTGTAACACCTCACAAAGATTGTCAATTGAGCACAGATGATCTTCCGTACTGCGTGCAGCAGATGCCGGGGCAGCCTGTGCCACATCCAAGGCCTGAGTGTTGGAGGAGCCGGTGTCCATACCAACAGGAGCAGAAACTACCTGTGGTGGCTCTAAGAATGCTGCCAACAACATGGGAATGCGCTGAGGACACTGCAGAACATGGGCCGTTATCGGGTCCAGTAACGCATCAACGTCCGGTGGCGCAACCGATGGAAGTGTCAGACAGAGGTCCAACACGCATTCTTCTCCGCAGAACAGGCATCGGAGAACAGGTAGGTCACAGTCCATCCAGAATGGTCTAAATGACAGGAACCAAGAGGCGCTCAGTTCCCGTAGGCGAGGTGTGCCCAGATGTTGTACCATGCGATCACGGTATTTGCGGTCCAGGAGTGCTGGGTCATCCATTGCGTAGCAGAAAGGTAACAATCAGGATTCCTGCTATTAGAAACAGGATCATCGGAAGCCCTCCAAAAATGCTTCCAAAGACGGAATGTATAAAGTTTGGTATAACTCCGAGGACCGTCTGAAAGGTGCTTAACATTCCTGAACCTACAGTCTTAAATAGGTGTACAATACCCATAGTATCAGACATGTTAAAGATACAACTTACCATTTCTGTGAAATGGAAGGGGCAGTTCGTATGTATAAGTGCCTGTATCTCTGCCGAGGACCTTGCGGTCTGGAGATCAAAAGTCTCCCGGGCGGAGGATAAGTGCACGGTTCGCTGTAAAAGCATGGCTTTCATTCTGGTCAGAGTATCAAACCGTATAAAGGAAACATTTAGCAAGGCCACAACAGCGCCTCCCTGACTGTATGTGTTGGTGGAAACAATACTTGCATACAGCAAGTAACATTGGAGCTCTCGGTGACTGGATATGCGATGCCCGGAAGCATACCACAACAACCTTGATCATTCAACATCAAGTAACTCCCATTCGAGAGAAGCCTGAATACCAGATTAATCACAGCTGCCGGGGTGCCTCTTAAATGACAGGACAAGTTCGCCACAGACCCATTACAAGCCCCGTGTAGCATAATATCCTGGCATTAGAGAGATCCACTTAACGCGTTCTTGCAGTTCGTTCCGCTTAGAAGCACTTCCAGATCCCCACTCCTGCATTGAAATCTGTATGGTAAATCCCAGGATTCCCTGATTAATTCCTTACCCATTTTTTCATATCTGCCTGCCTGTTGCTGTTTTAGCAACACTGAAACTGGAAAGTTGCGACCGGTAATGTTATATGGCCGTGGATTAACCACTCTGTGGACGGTGACTCTGCCACAGTAAAAGGTAGCTTATCCAGCTTTTCAGTACACAGCATTGTATATTTTGCTCCCCTCTGTGCCGTTTTCATCTGTTTCTCTGTTAGATTGTATGCATAAAACAAGGACGTACTGTTGATAAAACGCCAAGGCACATAACCGGCGCGCAATGACTCCAGCGTCCAGCTCAACAAAATAATAGAACGTAACTGTGACTGTCCGTGTTGCAATATGGACAAATCCTGTTCTAATACTTCGATAGCAGAAGATACAATGTTGCCTAGTGAATATATCCTGGATGTTGATGTAGTTATGCCATTGTCAACTACAGCTACCGCCTTTTCTAGGTTAACTCTATCTATTTCTCTTAATCCCTCTACAGCTTCTTGTTGGAGATTTTCCAGATTTCGTTATAGACAGCGTAGAAAAAACGCTTCGGACGT
The DNA here is from genome assembly GCA_963921515.1 of Calotriton arnoldi. Taxonomy (NCBI): domain Eukaryota; kingdom Metazoa; phylum Chordata; class Amphibia; order Caudata; family Salamandridae; genus Calotriton; species Calotriton arnoldi. Next base: position 188,247 of record CAWUFW010005061.1, read on the forward strand.
GGTTTTCTGGGACCTAATAAAAAATCCTGTAGGTCCACATCCTCTGTGAGTAGAGACAAGTGTTGTTTCACCTGAGGTAGTGTTGAGGTCTTTAGCCAATCAAGGCACAACTTCCCAACACTGTATGATGTCACTACCCCCGGATGTTCTCGTTGTACATAACGTGGGTCTGGCCTATGGATACTAAACCCTTCGGTGGTACCCCTGAATCTTTCCTGACATCTGTTCGTGTCTGTGGGCTAAACCAACCATCCCTTCCAATTAGGGTCTGATCTATTGTATTGCAAAATGTCACCCATCTTAGCCCCTCTACCTGATGTAAAATTCCCCTTGGTATTTAACAGTGTTGGAATTTGAGGCGTGTTCTAGTCCTTATTCTTGGCTATTCCAAGACAGGAAGTCTGTTGCACAGTGTCATTCAGAAAAATCATCTGCTGTGGAATGAGGCATGCTCTGAATAGTGCTTCTGTTCCCTGGACTTGCCAGTCCCTAGAACCCCAGATTGATTTTGAGTCTACAGTGTCCATCCATAAGTCAAAACCCTGTTCAGACAGCTGGGTAATAAAGGAAGGAGAGTAAATTTGTTTGGTGTTTGTTAACATATTTTTCTGTGCAGATATAGGTGCAATCTTATAATAATACGAGGTTGGGTCAGAAGTGTTAAACCCTGAAAAATATGAGAACTTCTGTGCTAATGTTTTTGAACTACCTTTCGGTGGTGTAGGGCAATGTTCCCACTGGTGGTATGGGAAAACATTTCTAGGTTTGCTAGATTTATGCAAGAAATGATGACCATAATGTTGGTAACAATACATTTTGTCAAAATCTGATGTGTCCTCTAACATTTCAGTGCTAGAAAATGCAGCAGATTGTTCCAAATCAGACAATAAGTTATTAACAGTTTCAAAATCCCAATCATCAGAAAATGTACTGGAGGTAATGATATCGTTCAATGAAATTTTAAAATACTGTGGAATCTTTAAAAACTCGGTCGGTCCAAATATATCATAATTCACTTTGTCCCACATTATACCATCCGGTATAGGAACTGCTGAAAAGTTCACGAAGGACAAGTCTCCTTGTTCACGATGAGATGAAACATGAGGTTTTAAAACTAAGTTTACTTTTGACGTTGCAGAGCTCTGTTGAAGATAAGTTCCATTGATGAGTAAATGGAAAACAATTACTAATCCTATCCAAAAAAAGAAAAAATAGTATATTGGTGATTATCCAAAGCTCCAGCCAAGGTGATACTAAATAAGTCTTTCTAAGAAAGTTTAAAAAGTCTTTGATCGGTTGTTTGCGAGAAATTTGGGCTGGCGTTGTTTCAGGTTCACTTGGATCCAATGAAAAGGTATCGAAGTCGATGAAATAGCCAGATGCAGTTCTATCTATTTTTGGTAGCTCAGCAGGTTTTGTTGAACTAGTGGATTGCTCTTGTTGAGGCATGTTGACGTAGACATCCTTGTTTGGTTGAATTGAAATTTGTCTTTCATTTTGATTTTGGAAGTTTGTGTCAAGGGGAACTAGTTCCATTGCATTGTTATCGATTCCGTTGCTTTGTAAAGGTGACTCTTCTAATGTTATGAGTTTTTCTGTTTGAACTTCCTGTATTGTAGCGAGAGGACGACTTTGGCTTCTCAGGAGCCCACACTGGCCTACTATTTAGTATCGGCCACATAGTATGGTTTGATCAGATCGATTGAGATGAATCTCTTTTCTTTTCCGGCAAGAGGCGGTAGAAGTACAGTTCTTGATCCTTCAACGGCCAGGACAAGTACAGGCTTTCGATAGGATGGCCCGAATTCTTTTTTGTCCACAATTTTTTCTCTGACCAAATCCCCAACTTTAGGAATCCAGGCAGATCTTGCCGTGGATGACTTGACTTCCCCAGTGGCGGTTTTCTTTGTCTCTACGTTACTTAAGGAGGCTCTGGATTCATTCAGATCCTGTAAAACAGCCAAACGTTTATTGATGTCAAACGGTTTTTCATCCGCCACTGTGCTTTCACAATCGAGATCAGGTACCCACATTCTTGTCCCAAACAGGACCTTGTAAGGAGTAGCACCTCCTAGAGAGCTTCTTGGCTGGTTATTAAGGGCTCGCTGGACCCCATATAGATGAATGACCCAACTACCACCCGAGCCTAATACCCTAGCTGTTAAAGATAGCTTTAAGTCCCGGTTTTTCCTCTCCACAACCAAATTTCCCTCGGTATGGTACGGAGAGGAGTACCGCAATGCTACACCCAAACTTCCCATGGCTTCCTTGTAAGCCCTAGAGCTGAACGTCGGGCCACGTTCAGAAAGTAGTGTGCCAACTGCGTATGTCCCTATGAAGACTCGCAAATCTTTTATAACAGTTCGGGCATCAGCCAAGCGCTGGGGCCATACCCATAAGAATTTTGGATAGGAATCCACTGCCACCATGATATACTTGTAAGCCCCATCAGATTGTAAGGGGCTGCAGTGGTCCAGGTAAATGCACGCGAGCGGTCTGTCTTATATTAACAATGGTGTCTGCGCTGGGCGAGCTACGGTGGACCCTTTTATCTGTTGACAGATATCGCACTTTAAGACAAAGGCTTTGGTCTGCTTTGTTAACCCTGGCCACCAATAGCGTTGTTTCAGTAAAGAAACAGTCGCCGTAACTCCTGTATGAACAGAACCCAGACCCTCGTGTGCAGCCAAGATTAAACCTAACCTGCGATCCATGTTTGGTATTACTCTATCCCCCACTCCAGGAATCTGAGCAAATGGAACGTTGTTTGCATCTAACTTGTAGGAGTACTTGAGTGGAAAACCTTTAGGTAGTGCTTTGCTGTTATTGCGCGAAGCAATCACAGCTACCATTGTGCTACCGTCTACCCTCGTTTTTGAATGGGTGATTGCAGCTACGGACGCAGTGCGTACTGCCCCCTTCGCGGCTTCATCAGCCAATGAATTCCCTTCAACGTGAACACCATCATGGTGATGACTCAGCGTGTGTATCACATGAGCTCTTAGTAGTTCGTTTTTTAACTCTCCTACCGATTCCCATAGTTTTCTATGTTTAATTGTGCCATCTTTTGAATCTCTGAACCCATTTTGTCCCCAATAGTGGAGGTATTCGTTGTATGACTGGACACAGTAAAAGGAATCACACACTATTAGTGTGGGGAATTCTTGATCCGCATTTATCAGTGCCAGTAATAGTGCTTTTAATTCTGCCAACTGAGCCGTGCAGTCTCCGAGAGACTGCGTTTTTGTACAGCTTGGACGGAACTTGCCGTCCTGCATCCTACCTATTACAATAGCGCATGCTGCACTGTATTGTTGCTTACTCCCTATGGCCGGATGAGCAGATCCGTCAGTATAAATAATGTATTCATACCGATCTTGAGGCATCATTTCATTTGGAAGAGGATATTCTTGTTTGTATTGCAGGAATGCTTGTGTTTTTAGACTAGGGTCATGTCTGTATTCTACATCTGTTGCAGTGAGAGAATTAGCCCATTGTATCCATCTTGGATGTAATGCTTTTGCATTCGGGACGTTTGCCTTTGTGGCAGCCTTTAAGGCCGGTACCGGGGTCACGACAATTATTCGTTTCCCCTGAGCCAGTGCTCTTTCTCTCACTACAGCAGTCTGTACTGCTGTCAGAATTTTTTCTGTGGGTGCAAAACGCATTTCAGCGTTAGTGTACAAATGCGATTTATATGCAATTGGTACCGTTTCACCTTCATTGAAGGTTAAGTAAGTGTACCCTGATTGACCTGCGACTACGCGGATCACCAGGTTGCATACGTTTAAGCGTGTCTGTAAGTGTTTTGATGATATCATATCAGCTTGTAGGGAACGAAGGATATGTGTGTTCCTGTGTCCATTGTCTAACTGAAAAGTCAGGTCTTATTAGGTCGTAGAAAGGTTTTACCCTCTCTGCGTAATCCAAAATGTATGTTCTGCCAAAATTCAAACATGCCAGTATGGACTGTAAATTTTGTAATGATTTTGGAGGTTGTAGCAGCGTGCACTTTTCTAAAAAGTGGGCTGCCAGGCTTTTGCCTTCACTTGAAAGCTCATTTCCCAAAAATAAGACATTGAGGTGGGCTATTTTCAATTTTTTAAAATTACATTTGTAGCCCTCAGAGGCGAAACCCAAAATTATGGTGCTCACCCTGGTCAAGTGTTCCTCTAAGTCATCATCCGTTAGATAAATATCATCTACATATGATAATGCTTCTTCATCCAAATTCTGTAGTAACTCTGTTACCCTCCTTGAGAATATCCCCGGGCTGTTCTTATACCCTTGGGGAGTTGACAAAATTGACGCCGGGACCCTAGCGCTGAGAAGGCTGTCAAATATCTGTTTGCAGGCGCTATGTTTTGGCAGAAAAATCCATTTGAGATATCTAATGTTGTTTTGTATTTTTTCCGCACAATGTTATTCATTAATGCGGCACTGTGTGCATTCTGAACTGCAAAAGTTTTTGTGCATGAGTTTAAGTGTCTGTAGTCTAACACTAGACAATATGAATTGTCGGGTTTCATTACGGGAAATAAAGGATTATTCATTGATGAGGTGCATGGTTCAATTACACCATGGTATTCAAGTTGATCTAAGATCTCCCTGACCTGTTTTTTAGCTTCCTGTTTTATGGGATACTGTCTTTGTGGAGTTGGGTTTGTTTTTATTGGAATTACGTGGTGGGGTGACTCTTCATCCCACCCTACGTGGTTGCGATATAATGCTGGAGCAATGGCTACCACCCACTCCTGTGCATATGTATGTTTTAGGTGTGCGGGGACTAAGTCGGAGAAATCTGGAAAAATTACAGTTTCCCCCTATGGGCATTCCATAACAGTAGCAGGCGGCCAATCTCTTTCTGCTAATAGGATGTCGTAGCCAGAAGTCAGGTTCTCCCAAAAGAGACCCTTAACTTGTCTGGGCTTGTCCCCCTCCATTTGGAGTGTTATTTCATGTAACTTGTGTGGGACACTCACCCTAGTATCAGGTGTTTCCACTGTGATATACTCACTCAACTCCGCTGTCAGCAGAAATTCCATCAGGTTCCGGCGAGCTATTGTTACTTCTGCTGCGCTGTCCAGCATCGTCAGAGCCCATTCCCCGTTCAGTAGTTGAGTCCTCAGAATTCTGGGCATGTCTAACTTTGAGACCTGCTACCTTCTTCTTTTTAAATTGAGGTTTTGTTTTGGGTTTTTCTTCTTTCTTTGAAGCGTAGTCCGAAGTGAGTTACCTGTCTCTGGGCTTTGTACGCTTTTCTTGTCTTTGTTCTAACTGTCCTTCCCTCTCCGACTTTTTTGATGAACCCTGAAAGGAACGAGAGGAATGTGTATCAGTGTCCTGATACCTGTCATGTTTTTTAATGTTATCTCCATTTCTTAGATTGTATCTCCTTCCTGGGGGCGCCTGTTGAGGAGACCTTCCCCTGGAGTGAGATCTGTTCTTTTGTTGTTTGTTATTGTCCCATTTCTTCTTTGAAGAAACCAGTGTTTGCTTTGCCTGTTCTTTATCTGTATCTCCCAGTTGTTGAGGTTTTACCGGTCTAGCTCCCAGACTGTCTCTACCTAATTCCGCAAAAGCAGTTTCAATTATTTTAGGTAGTTCTGTCTCTTGCTGTAATGGAGTGAAATCTCTCAGACGTTGGCGTATTGCCACCGATGCTGCTTCCCCTTTAATATTTGCTAATATTATCGCAGATACCTGGGCAAAGTTATTTAGCAACTTCAACCCTAAGTTTAGAGCAGGCTCTGCTCCATACTCGTTCTGTATTTGTCTTAATACATCTGGTATCACTGCTAAAGAAGGGATACCATGAGTCCTGGTATATAGTGCAGCGAAGACTGTACCCCAAGAGGTACAATCCTCTATAGAGGGAGCTATCCCCATTGGCAAGCAAATCGTCAGTATTCTATGCTTTTCCTTAGGACCAGTGTGTGGAAACACTGCCTCCAGTTGTGTTATTTTTTGTGCTATCCAGAAGGGTATTTGTTCACGTTTAGTGGGCATTTTACCCATCACTGCGTGCAGTGTTTGTGGTGTAATTTTGGTTGTAGGTGTTTGGACTGGTCCTGTTTGTGTAGCCGGTGTTGGCTGAAGTGTGAGTGTTCTCATCACAAACTGTGTCATGTTTCTGTAAAGTCTTATTAATTCTTTATGCTGTATCAGTAAGTCTCCTCCTGGCATTGTATCAATGTCAGGATGTGGTGTGTAGGCCGCTAGCACTGGCCAAGTTGCTCCGTCTCTTCCGAGCGGGCCGAGTCTTACTCTATTTCTTGTATGGGGGACGGTGCCTTTAAACCAGTAAAAATGTTCGTGGTAAGTTAGTGGAATTTCAATGTCCTCATATGGACTATATTCGTTTGGTATGTCATCTTCGACATAGTAGTGGAATGTTTTTGTTTGTGCTTTTGCCTGCGGAAATTCAATCCATGAATAGAATACCTCTGTTCGATATGATTCGTGTGCCTCAATCACAAAAGTCTCTTGCCCACCCCTAATTGTAACACCATATGCTACTAGTTTTAGGGTGACGGCATTTCTAACATTTTCTGCAATGTATATTGCATCTGCATCGTCTTCTTCGGCTGAGAAGTTTAGTTCTCCTGTCGGGTCTCCGTGTACCGACATTGTTTTTAGTAAGAAGAGCTCTTCAAGGGTACTGAGATAAGGTGTTTATGCACAATTAGGAACAATCTATCCTTCAAGCTAGATTAAACCAACAGCCAATACATAGGAATTTTCCTACTCAGCTGCGGTGGACTTTGTTCCCTCCCACTCCAGACGTCTCTGGGGAAATGTGAGTAGGGGTCTCTGAAAAGTAGCACGACTGAACTACTCAGATTTGTCTGGTAAATAAGTGCCAATACCAACGTTGGCGGCGCCATGTCGTGTAGTTCCTATAAGACCTATATAGGATCTGCGCGTTTAGACAACATACACTGCGGAACTGGTGTTCAGACTGATTCCAGACACCCCTACCGGGTATGCTGGCCTGTGTACCAGCTAGCTCGCGATGCCACTATCACTTTCCCTTACCAAGGAGAGAATAGTTCTTGGCAACTATTAAACATGACAACCCTGATCCCTCAGGACCGTGGAAACAGTAAATTACTTTTCGCTCTGTGACTCGTACTCACTTGTTCTCAGAGAGATACACAGAATAAACGGTTGCGACGTTTTTCAATAAGCATTTATTGAACAGTCATTATTCTTGCATAAAATAAGTGTACTGAAATCACCAGTAGGCAGTAGCATATATAGATGAGTAGCAGCACTAAGAAAGTAAACAGATGGTAGGTTTCTACCAATTTGCTAAAATCATAACTACAGGCAAGTATATCAAATACATGGCAATAAAATGCGTACTCCTACGATGTAACCCTAACTAGATGTACCTAAGTGTACCTAGCATGTGAGTAGGTGTAAAGCCAAGAATCCCTCTAGGATAAAGCCAACCCCATTACCTGATGTGAGACTGCGGGACCCCGTTCTGGTCTCGAGCTGAACACCCCACAAGGGATGTCAGACCACTGAGAGCAGGAGTATCTGCATGCAGGAACCTCAGCGTCTTGCGTCAGTGTGTTGGCTGGGAAGTCCTGATCTCCTCTCCCTATCTAGGCAAGATGTGATGTTTATATACCCTAAGGTATCCCCAGGGGTTCTATCTTGCTGTGCCAGTGTCGGACTTAGGATGACGTCGGGAATGTACTTTATACACAGTTATTATGCAGGAGATGGTGGTCCTGCTGTGTTCCAAGAAACTAAGAATCCTCATGCATAATTTATGAGGCCAGTGTTCAGGAAAAACCCTACGTACTGTGTATAGTATTGTAACTAGGCAAAAGGTCAGTACCTCAAATCCGTTATGTATGTAGTATAGGAGAGAATGTAGGTGAAGGGTTATGATGTTACCTGAACCTATATCGGGGTACCTATATGAAATATAACACAGCATGGTCTTATTTTATGTGCCCTATTTAGTTTCACAGCTCTAATGAGGTTTTCATGCATCTCTCCATGATGTGCACTCTTAATATCGACCTAATAATACTGATTGGGCACAATATCAAGGACAAAATATAGAAAAAGATATCAACAAGCAAGTAAGTCTAGATTTTCTATACTTCATATCATATATATGTACCTACGCAGTACATGTGTCTTCAAGGTACATAGATGTGGAGTTAGGAATAGTAAATCTATACTTTCCTATATGCTCTTATTCTGTGTCTTGATATCTGATTCTGGATGCTGATATCCAGGAACAATCATCTCTAGGGTTGGACCGGCCTATACACCAATCAGGCAGTGCCCCATGGGCTGGTCTGACAGATCAATGTGTCGCCCATTTTTAGGTTGAGCCTGGGCAGCGCATGCGCTGCTCTGCGGCATGCTATATTGGAGTATGGAATAGAAGCTCCGCCCATATTTGTCATTGGCTTGTGTCATTGCCCTTCGTAAATGCTGGGTTCTGAATCGTTAATAGGCTTGTTAGTCCGTCCTTAGTACCGCCTTCTCTTCATTTGTAACCTCCCATGAGGACTATCCCTTTTAGTTCTGTTGTTACACGGTATGTCTTTTTGAGTCTGTAAGCACTATTTTCTTTAATGAGTTTCTCCTACTGCAGGCACGGCATGCTTTCTTGCAACATTCAGTTCGCCATGCGTGCTTTCACTTTCCAAGCAGCTTGGGACAATGGCGGCCGCTTCTTTGAATAGGTCTCGCATTTACAAGAGTTTGAGGTATTGGCATTGTAAATGACAATGCCTTTTATTTATGTGTTAATTAGCAAAACAGATAAAAAAAAGGCATTGTCATTTACAATGCCAATAGCTTTAACTCTCGCAAATACGAGACCTATTGCATTGGAAATGCTTGTTCTGTTTGTGGGCTTGTTTTATGGTCTGCTGGGCCGGTTTACACTGTTGATTTCCCTAATATTAAAATAAACATTACCTGCAGCAAACTCAAATCTGTGCAGTCTTCCATACCTTGCAAAACATTTATACAGCATGTCTCTACAAGTTCAAATGTGTCCCAATTTGCAAACATGAGCCACTTTTTTAGCTTTTTAATTCACTAATGTGGGCCAATTTTATTTTGATGCACGGGCCTATTTTCTGTCCCAGCCCTACCCTGATCACCTCCCATATGTAATAATTGGAACTTAACATTATCTGATTGGAAAGGGTCAGTTTGCAAAAATGCATGAGGCAGTATTAAATAACCCTTCGTTTTAACAGATCTAGGTGGGTAGTGAAGTGATGCTTGCAAGCGTACATGTGCTCAACAAGTACTTTTGTTAATTCATTCATTTACTCATTCTTTACTTTACTTACTTTAAAATCTTTATTCGATCTGTTTACAAATAGATCATAAAAGCACAATTTCATCATAACACACTGATATTATAAAACCATGAAAAACAGTTTAAAATCATTCTTAAAATTAGGTGCCCCTTATAAATCATCGAGATAACGGACCCAGCAACTTTCTTTTCCTTATACAAGCCCACAAAAATGATGCGACCGAGAAACTTACATACGGATTAGGTAGGGATTTTAAAAAGTACAAAGCCACCCTACATTGTTTAAAATTATGGCATCTTAAAATAGGGAGAATAAACGCTTCTCTTTCTCTTTGGTAAAATTTGCAGAACAGTACCAAATGTAAATCCGTCTGGGGGGAAGCATTGTCACAGGGGCAAAAGCTTAAATCAGCATGCTTGAACTTCCCCTCTGGAAACCCAAGCATCAATGGAATGAAATTCAAGCGAAAACGTAACAAAATAAATCTGTGGTGAGCTAATGTAAAATGTGAAAGGTAAGAGTAAGCTTCCCCTAGTCTAGACGGAATGAGGGCATAGGCTCTGAATGATTTCAGCTGACAGTTCTTTTCCCTGCGAACAAAGCTAGCCCTCTGTAAGAATAGCAAAGACAAACTAGAACTGACAATGGTACCTTATAGTAACCAGCACCTAACCTAATTTACTCAATTAATCTTATTCCTTCAATACAAAATGGGATCCATGTGCACACTGAATAACACCCACCGTCACCTAAAGGAACCTAACAATACAATGCAAAAGCACAGGTGCACCATACAGCAGAATTTAATCAATAATAGAAGTCTGTATCCAGACACGATGTTCTTCAGTTTTTTCTTTCTTTTTATTCCTATTTCATTTAGCTTCGATAAAAACACAGAGTCCAGCTCAAATGACTCAACAAACAGTACAGCCAAATGACTCAACAAACAGTACAGCCGACGCGTTTCGTCCTAATACAGGACTTCTTCAGGGCTGTTGAATACAAACAAATAAATATACAATTTAAAAAACAACATCTACAACACATAAGACATCCTATACATAAATACCAATGGACTAGTTCCTTGTCCATAAACACAATGCACTAATTAACATATTTGCACATTGTACACAACAAAGACAGACCGACATACTGTAAACAATTATGAAGTCATCTATTTACATTTTATATAATAGATACTAAAATGCTTAATAATAGTTATTAACACATTATGAGGGCCTAGAAGTCCCACCCGGAACACCATTAACAGGACATATTTCCATTTTGTATTCATTATTCAATTTTTAATCAATTTTTACTCGATTTTTTACCTATCTACAGTGACCTTATCTCATTCTCACTTCACTTCATGAGATAGAAACACTGTAAAGCCTTGTCACTACTAATAGATCAACAATAAAATAAGACGGAGAAAAAGGAGAAAGAGTTGCCCATCAGGGCTTAAATACAAGAAAGAGCAGAAAAGTTGAGCGTCGTAAATGGGATAGAGTATCATACCAATGACCCAAATATATACAAATTCCATATACGAATTCCTCAAAAATAAGATTTAAAAAAAATAAAAAATTAAAAAATAGAAAATAAATAAATGAAATATCACAGCATAATCAACAAATTCAAACCCCCATAATCTACAGATCAGCATCGGGGGAGAAAAAACAAGACACCTTAAGAGGTAATAAAGACATTAAACAAATAAATACCCACCACAAGATGATGGTAGGATCCAACATTGCCATAGCGTTAAAGATCATAAATTTCCTGCTAACAAAATGTTTCCCGTCCGATTTGTTTCTATAAAATAACGGCAAATAATATCAATTATAATTTGGAACAGGAAGTGACATATATAATGCTATTTTAACAACACAGCCACCATTATATCCACATTTTGGAGTCCATGATCAAAAAATAAATGAAGGATACACTCACACTGGTGGTATTCCAAAACAACCAGTTATGTTGCAATGATGTTAAAAACAAACAAATCTTAATAGTTATTATCTAAGATGAAACACAAATATTATAGATCCATCATATAAGTCCCATGGAAGCATGGCAGATATTATGAACAGCCACTCTGCTTAAACCGATGGCAAATAAATATAATTTATATAATATCTTGCCTAAAAGAAAACACCTAATAACGGAGCACATACCTTAAAAATGTCACACGAAGGTTTAGAGGTAAAAAAGATTACACCACTTGATGAGAGGTGGACTTGTACAGGAAATGACACCGCTAGACCTACAGAGAAATGAATAGCCCAGATCAGTAATATCCATTTCATGTACAGGGAAGAAGCCTCTCATGTAGGCAAAATTACTGAAAAACTATTATAACCTTGATGGAGAAAACTGTAAATTAACTAATTAATCCTTACAGCCCCAAAACCCTCATTGCCATGTGACATCTTACCTATAATGTATCAGCGCAACGAGGACGTTACATAGCGAAGCAATGCTTAAGAGATAAATCAGTTGGGCAGGGAAAACAACAGCCTGTAAGAAAAATAAATAACCTATTCAGGCTGCAGTACATAGGTGTTGAGCTTCAACCTAAAACGCATGAGATTAATACCCACGTAGTGGTATGAAATTAACAACTAGACCTCGTGTACCAAGATGCATCAATCACCAACCCCCTTGTTAAGATAAGTATCAAATCAACACTGTTCTCATGTTGACAACCCTCTCTCCCAGAACATATTAGGGAAATGATATCGGTATAAGAGTAACCTAGCTGGTTGAAACATAAAACACAACAAATACCGCACAATCCCAACGTTACTTCAATTGTGGGAATAAAGAATCAACAAGCCCACATGGTAAAAGCTGTTACTTTTGCCCCCAATATTCGATATAACGGAGCAATCGACAAGAACATGCAAACATCCCGGCAGAAAGTGGAAAAAATCAAACTGATGAGATAATCCAACAAACAACATGCCGACATAAGACTTACCAAAGTAAAGCTGTAGTGGTCAACAGGGACGCTGGAATATGTAGCAGTAAGCCGAAAAACCGGACAGGAAGCCCCAGCAGTGTCTACGTTGAGTTTAAATAACGCGCGGCGCCCAGAAAAACCGGAACACCTGCGTCAAGTAAAAAGTACGTGCCCAACCAAGGTGTATAATTTATACCTAATACGGCGGCCATATTGTAGTAATAGTCGTTAAATGCTAGAGTCTCACATATTATATTGTTATGGTGATCAAAAATTTAAAGATGGATCTGTAAGAATAGCTCAATTATTTTCTGTTTAGGGACCTTTCTGCAGTTAGCAGGAACTCTATAAAGATCTACCAGCCCGATAGCGGAGAGTTCTGCTTCCACATATCGGAGCAATCCGATCCTGCTGCACCCATCCAGCCTCATACAATCCCCGATTATTCTTTGGGTTAGATTGACCGTTGACCTTCGCCAGATGGAGTGCCACAGCAGGATCGGCGCCATTCTAATAGAGTCGGACATGTAGGGGAGCCCTAATTCCAGATGCAAAATATAGTTAGAAACTGAGGATGGTATTGAGACCCTGGACTTAAAAAAGATGTCTTCCTTTCTTTGCAGTTGTTCAATCTGGGCCATCCCCCAAAAGCCAGCAGCCCGTAGGTTACGGCCGCCTTTGTTTTAGCTTGATATATGTTTTTAATTGTACTCCTAGCTTCTTAGTGAAACCTTTTATTGCTTGAAGGCTTCTTTCCATACCAAGGACTCTTGCTGCCACCAGGTTCGACCAAGATGGTTTACTGTCGAACAGAACTCCCAGGTATGCGAAAGAATCAACCACTTCAATTTTCTTTGAGGCGAGATGGAAGTACTCATTCATATTGAGCTTCCATGCAGGGTACTTGAGTTCTAAGATTTGCAGGTGCCCTTCATGCGCATTAGAAGAGAGGCTTGGGAGGATGTGTGAGCCTCTTCCTTAGGTATACTGCCTCCACTATTGATCCTGTTGTTAAAGTGCTTAAATCTTGTATTTCTTATTTTCCTCTTATACTGTGTGAGATCAGCCAGGTTCGCCCTCTACAGATTATCATTGTATGCCTCCTTCTGCAGTCGTACTGGCTTAAAGTGGGCCAGGTCCCTCTGGATCTCAGACCCGGTAGAAATTTAAAACGGAAATTGAAACGGGTCCCTTTCAGAGCATGTATTCATGTTCTTAACTTTTCATGAAAAAACACTGATCAATTTCAGAACAATGAGTGAAAAAGCGTTCAGTTAATACATGCCGTTCCTGGTTATACTTAACATGCTTTACTTAACCTTGCATTCCCTATGAGTGTTTGCTTTTTCCAGGATGTTGTGTTATGTTTTTTTTCCAGGCAGCATATTACCTTTGTTAAGTGCATAATTTGAATTGAGTCGCATCCAGGTGTTTATAACGGGCACAATTGACTCGAGGGTGAAGCCAGTGCGAGTTTCTCTGAGTGCCTGTCAGGGTCAAAAAGGTGCTCAGAATACATGGTCATCCAATCCTTGGCCTCTTTGCACAGCACTGATCACGTATGCCACGTATTCAGCCGTGAATCAATGCAAATATGTGGGTAGGGTGGCACTTTACGCAAATTGTAGTATATATGTTTAAACCATGTCCTTAATTATATAGATCCCGCCCCTTTCAGGGACCCCCCACTTTTTTCATCCCACTTAAAACCCTGAGAGGGTCTATAAGATCAAAGGCTACCATCACTTAGAAAAGGAAAGCATCACGCTATGATTTAGATCATCCGATTGCCCAAGTTCAAATCTGCTGAGGCTGATCAGGAGTGGATCTTTCCATTTGACCCTCGATGGCCTCTTTCAGGTGGTGGCTGTGACAAAGAGGACTCTTCCTTGGACACATAATCAATTAATCTAGGTAAAATGTGTTGGGTGTGGGTGCTAAACTGGAGCGTGTCTCAAAGGGAAATCCTTAAAGTGTGGATATTTATGCTCGGAGTACAACTATATACAAAATAGTCACATTCCTAATTTACAGATAGCCACTAAAAACAGGAATGTGCAGTGAAATAATACATCAATATAATTTCAAATACTGATAAGAACTGGACAGTGCTCATTCTGTGGAAAACGCATTATGCGCATACTAGGGCCAATTAACATCAGTTTAATAGCCAGAGATTCAATGTTCTTCCTAACTCCATATCCCATGCCTGTATTGTTTTCATGGAAATTCATGTTATCTTATGCAAATACGTGGATAACAGATCTATCTGGCCACTAAACTGATTTGTAAAGCTTGTATTGTGTCACCATACAATATAGTTCAGACGTCTAATGATATTGACCAATGATACGTCACCACTTTCTCCGAAATACTAGTCAGTCCTGGTTAGAGTGGGAATTCATTCTATGCCTGGACCTCGTTCACGGTGGGAGCTCTCACTTGTGCTTAGTTAGGCCTTTGGAAAGATCACCAGGATGGGTGGAAGATCGCAGCTCTGCACCAGGAGTTGTGTAAATGTGTGTGGGTGCTTGTCAAACTTTAACAGGTTTGTGAATGATTAAGTGTCACAAAATTATTGCTTCCTATAAAAATCCAATACCGAGGTGTTTGGAATTCATCAGATGTAACCATCTTTGCACATTCTGAATTTTTGGGGAATAACATGCAGACGTGGGTGTTTACCACGTTAAAATCCTCAGGTGCCGGTTTGACCTGACAAATTCTAAATAAGTGTGAACTTTTTATTGCACCTAGTAACTGTTGGGTGCTACATACATCCACCAGTTTTAAACAGGTGTTTGTGGAGGGACTGACATTTTCGGGCCACTTGAAATCTGGGCCTTAGAGTGTGTATAAGCACTTTCTGCTTCAGTGATAACCAATGCACAGTTTTAAAAAAGATGATGGTGTGGCCCCCCCAATCTCAATAGACCAATATTTTCGTGAAAATGCTCTAGTCAGTGTTTATGTGTGGCAGAATGGTCCTGTTGGCCTTCACTGAAGCATTGCACGTGCTTCATTGGTTCTCACTGGCAGTAGATCCAGGAGCACCAAAGCAGTCTTCTATAAGAGGGGAAGGATAGAGGCAAGTTTGAGGAAAATACAAGGCAAAGTCACTGCATTTGTAGCACGTTTGTATTATGTTTTTGGCATGTCTAACTGTTTAATGGGAGTTTTGCCCAACAAACACTACTTTCACTAGTGAATGTACGATGAATTGCAAAAAGTTTCCTACCCCTGCTACCTCACTTAAGAAAACTAGGGGTAAGTGAGCGTTACCAGTACTGTGTCCCGACCCCATATGGTCTCGACAGGACCATGAAGAAATGCAAGGTGTAACTTGACTAAAAGTTTAGTGTTCTGCTCACAAATTGTCCAGTTTGATGGGATTAATAATATGTGGTTGCTGAATGTTGTTTCCATCTTCTTAAGGAATGATCCCTGTAACCCAATGCACTTTAAAAAAAAGTCTCTTTATGTCTTGTTTGGGACAGGTTGTCCAGAATGCAGACTGAAAGAAAATACATATATCTCAAGGCTAGTCGGAGTTCCGGTGTTTCAGTGCATGGGATGCTGTTTCTCAAGAGCCTATCCCACTCCAATGAGATCAAAGAAGACCATGCTGGTTCCAAAGAACATTACATCTGAAGCCACATGTTGTGTAGCAAAAACATTTACAAGGGTAAGGAGAAGCCAGAAAGCTCTTTGTGCACAGTGTGATCCTGAGACAGCTTCTGCTATTGTGAAAGACACATAAAGCCTTATACTCAAAACCGTTGCTGTGCACTCAGTAAATACTGAGCCCATCAGGTGTGGGGTTTGCTGGGTCGGTGTGTAATTACCACACCATTTTGAATTTTCCTGCTTGGAATGAGTCATAACATTTGCTTTCAGAATGTGTGCCCCCAATCTGTACATGTTTTGCCCCTTTGCACATTGTGTCAGATGTTTTCATGCACAATATGGAAGGGTACTATTTCAGATATGCAGGAATGACAGAAAAAGTTGCAATCAATCAATCAATCACAGAATTTGTAGAGCGCACTACTTACCCGCGAGGGTCTCAAGGCGCTGGGGAAAAAAAGGGGGGGGGTGCCGCTACTGGTCGAACAGCCAGGTCTTGAGTAGCCTCCTGAAGGTCAGCAGGTCTTGGGTCTGTCGTAGGCTGAGTGGAAGGGTTTTCCAGGTCTTGGCGGCGAGGTGGGAGAAGGATCTGCTTAAGCGCAAACACAGTTTGCTGGCACATTTTAATGAGGCCCGTAGAGAGTGGAGGCACACATACAAACTAAAAAGATGCTATTGTCAAGCAACCAATATGAAGATCACATATTATCTGATGTTAACTGCCTAAGAGTTGTCCTCCCATTACTTTAAAAAATATTTTGTATCTATCCCTTCTCTAATCACATTTATTTTTAGAGGATCTCATCAACATCTATCATGGTTGTATCCCTTGGTGTTGATTACTGTGGTAACCTCCTCCTTGAGTGTACCTAGACATTCTATTCTGATGACTTCTGAAGTCACTCTTGAAGGATGGATATTAAACACAAGAGCATGTCATTAATGTCCTTAGTGGAAAAGTGTAGATGGCACACACCTGTTTAATTGACCATCCTAACATGATAAAAATTGTGTAGTGAATGGGAAAATGATCAGTGTGCTTTGTTTCATCCCTTTTGTTGGCCCTTGTGAGCACAGAGACACAAAACTGCCTAGATGCTACTCTGTATTAGAACCTCTGCTGTTTAATTAACGAATAATGTATTATTAATCCTGTGGGAGCATTTACTTACACTAAAATTGAAAAGTATATGTACTTTTACATATAACTCGTACATCTGTACTTAGTTTGCTAACAGTGTTCTAAAATGGTAATCCAAACCATTCAGTGTGCTGCCCCCTTTCCCAACCTGTTTGAAGGCCCCAGGGACCCCATCCACTGGGGCTGATGTAATCAATTTGGGGATGGGGCATGCAGCAACCCTCCCGAGTCATTTGAAGGCCCCTTGATCCCCATCTCCCGGGGCCGATGTATTTAATTTGGGGAGGGGCCGTGCGCCCCCCCAAGCTACTAAAAGTCTCCGTGGACCCCATCCCATTGGGCCGATGTAATTATTTTGAGGAAGGAGTGTGCAGCCTCCCTCTCTGAGCCATATGACGACCCGAAGAGACGCAGTGTCACAGGGATCACTTCTCTCAGGACACTGTCTTGTTCCCTGCCCGGGAGAGTGCAGGCTGGAAATACAAATCTAATTCCCTGCCTGCACTCTACCGGGCAGGGAACATAGCTTTGCTCTTGGGCAGTGGGAGCAGAAACAAAAGCTGCTTCCCCTGGGTGGGAGCAAAGCAAAAGTATGGGTGCTGGATGGGGAGCCCCCCAGCCCCGAGCATTTAAAAAAGTTGTGGTTGAACTGGATGCACCGGGGCACCCACAAGTAAAAACAAGCATTGGCATAGCCAATAGGTCTCGCCTTTGGGACCTTATAAGTGCTTATATCATGCTATAGATCCCGGTTCGAGTCTCGGTGGCGCAACATCCATCCTGTGATTCTGGGCAACATGTTGAAAAGTTATAATAAAGAAGAATGGCCACATTATTTTGTAGGCACATGCATGCATTACCACGTGCATTTGCTTCAGTTACAGCAATTAGCGTTGTAAATGATAATGTCCTTTACCACGGACGAACTATGCCTTTCCCTCATCTAGTCTCTATGGGAATCACCTCTCATCTCTAACCAGCGCCAGGATGCTCCTTTCGGAGAGGCAGCTAGCGCTTTATAAATAATTTCATTACATTACATTACATTACCTATGTGTTGTAGAGGATATGTATGTGGTGTGTAGTGGAATTATGTGAGTTGGATTGGAATTGTTAGTTGTGGAATTGTGTGGCGTGGAATTGTGTGGTGTGGAGTGGATTTGTAGTGGAATTATGTGGCATGGTATGCAGTTGAAGTATGTTGATAGTAATTTTGTGGTATTGAGTATATTTGAATTATGTGGAGTGGGTGTGATGGCTTGTAATTATGTGGAATGGTATTTTGGGGTGTGGAATGGTATGTAGTGGAGTTTAATTATGTCGTGTGCTGTTGAATTTTGTAGCATGATGTGGAATTATGTGGCTTGGATTGGATGTATGTGGTGTTATGCAATTGTGTTGTTGAGTTGAATTATGCAGTTTGTTTGTTGAATTATGTAGTGTGTAATGGAAATGTTTGCAGTTGAATTGTGTGGCGTGGAATTGTGTGATGCTGAGGTAAAGAGAAATGTGATAGAGATATAAGGGAAGGAAGGGAAGAAAGGAGGAAGGAATTAAGAGAAGGAAGGGAGGGAAGATGAAAGGATGTGAGAGAGGAATGGAGGGAGGGAAGGAAGGATGGAGTAAGGGAGAGAAAGAGGAAAAAAGGATAGGAGAGAAAGCAAGAAGAAAAAAAGAAAAGACTTAGTGAAAGGCGGAAGGGCAAGATATGAGTGACTGAAATAAGTGAAGTTGAAATAAGGGTTGAGGAAATAAGGTGGGTATACGATTAAGGAGTGAAGAGAGGGATTAAGACGGGCAAGAAGGACGAAGGAGGAAAGGAGGTAATGAAGAAAGATAGAGAGGCAGAGAGGATTCTAGGCAGAAGGGACAGTGGAAGTAAATAGGAAGGAAGGGTTTGAGGGAAGGAGGAATCGAGGAAGGGGGACGAGATGGTTGAAGAATGAAGAGTGGGAAAAGGAGGGAGGGTTAGGAATGCAGGAAGGTAAGGAAGGATGTAAGGAAAGAAGTAAGGGGGATTACGGAGGCCAATAAGGAAGGGAGGAACGAGGGAATATGGAGGAGAGAGAGAAACTGTGAAATTAGCTACTTGATATGCAAACGACAGTCTATTAGAGAATTAATTTTTCTTGCTGCCCTGCATTAATGTTTTTGATAATATAATGAATGAAATATATTATGAAAGCAAACTAGAGGGAGTGACACTCCACAGCAGGTTTACAAATGTCCCCTAAAATTATATTATGCCTGTTATGTAGGGCTTACATTGCTGAGGAAGTAAACAATACAAAACAAGGTGACAATAACAGCAGTTTGGTTTTCTAATCACTCGTTTATAAATAACATAGGGGCCGATTCACAGAACTAATCTGAGATAAAATCCTAAACTTACTACTTTTGGTATTCACAGAAGGCATTTAGTAGTAGTAAAGTTAGGTCTCCTAACTTTACTACTACTAAACTGAGACAAAATCCTAACTTTACGACTTTCGGTATTCACAAAAGGCATTTAGTAGTAGTAAAGTTAGGAGTCCTGACTTTACTACTACTAAATGCCTTCTGTGAATACCAAAAGTAGTAAATTTAGGATTTTATCTCAGTTTAGTAGTAGTAAAGTTAGGAGTCCTAACTTTACTACTACTAAATGCCTTTTGTGAATACCGAAAGTCGTAAAGTTAAGATTTTGTCTCAGTTTAGTAGTAGTAAAGTTAGGAGTCCTAACTTTACTACTACTAAATGCCTTCTGTGAATACCAAAAGTAGTAAGTTTAGGATTTTATCTCAGATTAGTTCTGTGAATCGGCCCCATAGTACTTTGTATCTCGGAAAAAATGTCCATCCTTAGTAATAAGCCAATATGGACTCATGTTACCGGTGAGGTGGAATGTGATAGATAAATCAAAATAATGGGTAAATAGGGTCAAAAATAGTATTTAACTGGGAGGCAAGAGCAACTTTTTGACGAGAAGTTGAATTGTGAAAGCGCTTCCGGTAGGTTTGATTCAGGGCCGGACTGGGATCGCAAACCAGTCCAGGCACTTCGGTCCGACCGGCCCCAGTGGGGGGGCATGTACTGACCGGAACACTGCTGCTGCATGCGCGCTTGTTACTGGGAGCCGATTTGCTGCTGCAAAACCGGCACCCAGTAACAAAAACGGCCCCCACCGGTCCAGAACCGTCCCCCACCCTTCCGGCCCACCGGGGAAACGCCCGGTGCCCGCTACGGCCAGTCCGGCCCTGGTTTGATGAATTCAAAACTCACAATAAGAAAATAATGCATGACAACTCTAATTGAGTTAATTCTGCTTCCAACGTGAAGAAATGTGCGAAAACAAAATATGCTCTGGAATACCATACGTCCATTTCTAGTTTGATCTGCTTTGTTAAAACTGTTTCCTTGTACTGTTTTTTCTTAGCCTTCTGACGCATCTCATAATGTGCAGTCTGTGCAGAAAAACATCTCATGATGATAAGAGTGAGCCGCCTGTCTGAAGGCAGATTTTGATACACTTTTGATTATGCAACCGATATGTGAGCAACTTACATTTGAAATTCTGCCAACGGAAAGTGACCTTTTATTTTACTGTGAAAGTTTGATACATAACATGCTGCAGTGGCGCTAAATGGACATAAAATAAGGAGAACACCATGCCATCTGGTAAAAATAGAAAGAAAATTAGTAGCACAGGAGTAGAGAGCATGTGGCGCAGCGGCCAGAGCTGCTGACTTGAGAGCTGGGGATCCCGGTTCGAGTCTCGGTGGCGCAACATCCATCCTGTGATTCTGGGCAAATCACTTCATTTCTCAGGGTGTTAAGTTGTGCTTTATAAATCTGCAGGGTCTTGTACTATATACCTTCTTGCTCAGGTAATCCATGGAGGTGACTGGTATATGGGGAAGTGGGAGCAGTCTTCATTTCTTTCTTCAGATGCTGAATGACAAAGCTGTTCTCTGCCTAAGGGATCATCATTTTGTCTGGATATGACACGGTCACTCAACCGGGGCATATTAGAACCTCTGTAGACCAGTCCATCTTGGGTATTAACAAAGTCCACAAAGCTGTGGCAGAACCTGGCAGCGGGGGATGTTCCCCAGAACCAACAGCTATTGAACAGGAACTGCATGGAAAAGGGGATCCAGGTCTGAGGAAAACTGAAGGCTGAAGCATCACAATGAAGGGGGGGAGTGCAAGGTGGCTGAAGCATATCAGAGCGGGACCCATAACTAAATGATTCTTCTTAATAGGCTACAGCCTGATTGTATGCTCTCAGGTAGTATGCTTCCCTGCCCTGCCCACTCCGTCTGCACACCCTGAGCTGAATCAAGGTGCGAGGCAAAGCAGGGAAACGGTCATGACTGGGAATGAGAAGAGAAGCAAACCTGACCCCTCATGCAAATCCATGATCCCTGTGTATCCGGAGCACCCCCGACAGATAAGAAACACAGCCACAGGGTGTGCAGGCATCTCCAATGATTCAGAAAACGGGATCAAGCAACAGAGAGACTGTCCCTAAAACAAACCCATCCTACCCTCGAGTCAGAAGTCCGTGTCTAGCGCATAATCGGTTTATTTAAATTGAGGTGAAATAAGTTCAAAGCAAACAAACCTGGCGAAAATAATGATGAAAACGCGAAGCTGATGCACAGCTAAGGTAACATATCACCCCATTTGAATCCCATTGGAGCTGGGAAAAGAAAAATAACCACACGCTGAGAAAGATCTCACCATTCGCCAATATGCCCTCTATTGTTTTTGTTACGGAAAATGTCTCCACCTCCAGGTTTTGCAACAGACAGTGCAAGGGAGGCGGTGAGGGAGCAAATAGTTTCAGGTGAAACAGATCTATTTCACACTGAACACTAGTGTCCAAACGTAGTGAAGATGGAGTTCTGCTTGTGTTTGCGAGGCAGCAGGAAAACAGAAGCAGGTATCAGGGGAGTGGAGAAGACGTGGCGCAGCAGAGCTGCTGATTTGAGAGCTGGGGATCCCATGTTCGATTCTCGGCGGCGAACATCCTGTGATTCTGAGCAAAGCAATTAATCTCTCCGGTTTATAAATTGGGCTATATAAATCTGTATGAAACCGAAACCGCGGATTAAAAAATAAAAAGCATTTGACACCGTAATTGAAAACAAGAAGGAGGGGCCATCACATGCTGTAGAGCGTGTGATGGCCATACAAAAGGTTCTCTGGGAGAAATCGCCAGGGAGAGAATTAAGAAGAAAGGATGGGCACTTGCACCAATACCAAGCCAGCATTTCTGAATGCCACAGATAGTAACTAATGGCAATAGGTGGGTTTGCCAAACCCCACAGAAGAGATATAACAGGTCAATCGAAGCTCGACCTAACAAGCATTTGCAATGCAATGGGTCTCGCATTTACGCGTGACTTAATGCATTGCAAATGGTAGGCATCACGCACAATGGAAGGGCGGGTGCCCATTCAGTTGGCAGGATTGTTTCGCTTTTTGTTTACCCAGTTTTAGACTTTTTACTGTGGGTGAGTATCAATAAATGTGTCTCACCCATGGTAATCACTTGTCAAATTAACTGCAAGTGTTTACTGCCAGTGCCCACCTTTTAATATAAGGCTGCTGCGACGCAGCTTTGGTAAAGGGCGCACGTGAATATGTGTGCACACACATGTGCACACGTGTGAGGGCTGAGTGTTTGAGACTACTGTTGTGCTCAGCCTGGTAACTGCGCACAGGCAGCCTGGCGCAAAGGGGACTGCAGGATTAGATATTGACTGTTTCTCTGGCTCAGTTCAGGAGCGGAGCCTAGGCCTTTTGTAACCCTGCTGGGCCAAGTTAAAAACATTTCTCTACAACAGCAGGAGCAAAGGCTGCCACACACAGAAGGAGTAATTAGCAGTGCTTTCCCTCAGCTCCTGAGCAGGTAGGGATGGGGATAAAAATAAATCTGCATTGGTTAATTACCTGTTATATTGTTCCAGGGCTAGGGACAGCCCAGTCCAACTGAACAAAGGAGGAGCCTAGACAACTGGAACCAACACAGTTGGGGGCTCCTCTTTGAACTTTTGCTGGGAAAGGCCCTGGCAGTGATGTCAGCAAGGGGTGGTGCTGAGACACCAGGAACAGATGTGAGCAAAGTCTCCTGGATAAGGCCATCTTGAACTGTTCCAGCATGCTGTGCAGGAGGATTGGTACAGGGGTGGAGAAGTAACATGGCACCCCAGGATTGGCCAGGGGTGTCTGGTTTCTAGAACCTCCACCCACCTTTAAAAACTCTTGAACAAGCGGGAGAATCTCTCTTTGTGCTATTTGCTGCTGGACACTGGGACTGCGATAGCTATTTACAACTGAAGGAGGAACCCCCTGATGCCTAAAAAGGACTAAGGCTTCTGCCTCAGTTTGACCCCTGGACCAGTGGGTCTCCCCAAGAGCCAGTGGGGATGCCCTCCTTACACCCCCTGAGGACCAGTTGGAGGCAGGACGTCTGCACCTACAGACAAAGACTAAGAGGAAGGCTGGAGCAGGAAGCCCGTAGAACCGGCTCCCGGTAAATTACACCACTTTTGGAGGTGAGGATCTCATTACGAGGAGGAAAATGAGCCCAAGATCGTCCCAATCAGCCCAACGGGGCCCTAGTTATGGAGTATTTAAGATTGTCGACCTTTGATTTTTTGAGAAAAATGGAGCGTGGCCCTCTGCCTTGTTTCCTGACATGACCTCCAGGATGAGCCAGTGCCTGGGGGAGTCGGCTTGGGATTTATTTATTTAACTCCAGGGAGAGGGCATGCATGGAGCCCCCTCCTGGATTCACGTTTTGCTCCCGGTGGCCCCATCTCCCCATGGGGCCGTCGCAAAGGAAGGGGGAGCACCTCAGTGCTCCCCCCACTGGTGGTGGGCCCGTGTCCCACTTCCTCTGCCCGTGTCTGGAGAGAGGGAGGCGGCCACCATGACGAGAACTCCCAGCCAACAGAAGCGGGCAGGGGAGAAGTGCTACTTGCTCCTGCAGCAGCACAGGAGACTACTCGCTGAGCGGGGCAGCCGGGGCCGAGCTTCCCGAACTGCCCCCAACAGAAAGAGGCATGCGGGTTGCCCAGGTGGAACCTGGCACCCCAAGATAAAAAAGAAACAGAAAAAATGGAAAAGAGGCACGCAGCACGAGGCCACATGCCAAGAAAACACATAGTGGCACTCCATGGCACAGCGTGAGAGCCACTCATTCGATATTCACTGCTCCTGGCTGGAGCGCCCCATGATGGCCTGTGTGGCTTACTAATTTGCATATTTTTCTTGCCTTGTGGTGGCCCCAGGAGGACAGGGGCACTACCAACAGAGCAGTGGCGGCCCATGCAGGTAAGCACGGTGGGGCGGAAGTGCGGGGCGGGGGGGGGGTGAAAGTGACAAACAATGTGATAGGGAAAGTAAAATAAATAAATAAATAAAACCGGACCGACAGCCGCTCCCCAGGAGTAATACTTAACAACAGACACTGCGTTTGCGGGATCCAGAAATCCATGACCTTCTGGAATTTTTGCTTAGTTTTTAAAGCACTCCCAAGATTGGAGCTTCTGCTTTACAGCTGGGCATGCAGCATCCTCTAGGGGCTTCTTTTATGGCCGCCTAAAATGTGGCCTGTAGGTGTATAAGGAAGATACATGAAATGAGTTGCCCTCTACAGGTGGAATCTATAGTTGCATTTCATCTGATCAGAAAGTGGCACCCTTTCAGGGGTGTTTTTATCATTGCATTTTTTTGGTTTGAAAGTGCATATAAAGCACACAGACACATTATGTTCATTTTAAAATGCTTTATTGACATAATGATGTTGACAATGTTTATTGATCAAAGTGGATATGCTTTAGTAAAATTAATAAGTGCATTTACACATGGATATTATTGATTATTGCAATTACACACAAAATGATGGTGTTTTTAACAAGTGGTTTGTTGAACTTGAACCTTTGACCAAGCCAATAGACTTACCTTATATGTTAGTATGACCCTTTAGGGCATCAAATGTAATTTCCTGATGTCATCAAAGGTATTTTTAAACTGCCTAATGTATATATAATAATGTATTGAGTGTTATTATTGCGTGCCAGCGAATGGTGATTACTAGTCCACATCACCTTCCCTGAGTAGGCCTTGGATGCTCTGCTTCCCTACCCTGAGAGAGTCAAGTGCTGCAATGGGGTGCTTGGTTTCCAGTGAGGAGACATTGTGGACCTAATACTTGTGCTGGCCACAAAACCAATAACCCAATTTCCTACACCCATTTTACATGTTAAGCTAACTGACATCGCCCTAAGGGCTTTCAAGATGTTTCTGCTAGTCTCAGCCTTATGTCTGGTTCTCAGTCATCTTTGAAAGAGTTGTCACAGAGTCAGTCAGATGGGCACAGCATCAGAAAACCATGAATTTCGCCCTAACCATGATGAAAACAACAGTCAGAACAAAACTAACACTAAACGACCACATCGACTAAGACCTCTTAAGAAAAGGCACTTTACAAATGTTGCTTCTATAATATCCCAAACATCTGAAAAGTAAATGGTTACGCTTGTCAGAATGTTTTCCAAACAAAACTATATTTAAAAAGTGAAAGCAACTGCTGCTGCCATTTCTATGCCAATCAGACCTCAGACAGGCAATCTGTGTTGATATTGTGCTCCTGCATTAGAAGCAACCTGTTGTGAAATTGGTTCCTGTCTTGCACAGCTGAGTGAAGATGTACTTTATTTGCAGAGTGAGCAAATATAAAAAATCCCCAGTGTGTGATGGATTGCAAAGCGGGCCTGTTCATTGAGGCCTATGCGGTCCATAAAATAGTTCTGTATTGCCAGAAACCTTTTTCTGAATAACTGCTCTATTTCCTATAAATCGGCCCAAAAAGTAGCCAGATCAAACAAACAAAAGGTTATAGGAGCAATACTTGCAATTTGTCTAACCACCGGCAATCTTGTGGGTTAGCATTCCAACTCACTGTACTTTTGTCCACCATGCCACCTCAGTTTGGAGCCAGCCTTTTGCAAATAAGTCTCCACCCTGCTCCAATAGTAACAGCCCAGCCCAAGTGGCCAGACCAGGCCCTCCCTGGACCAGAAAATAAGCAACCAAAGACCAGTTTTACCCTGACTGGGGCTCGTCGGGTGTAGCTTGGTTCCAGTGGCAAAGTGAGTACGGGGCCCACATTTGGGCATACCCCTGCCACTTAGGGAAGTACACCAAACAATCTGGGGTTGCTTGTGGTTCCTTCTGGAGGGGGCATCACCTGGCAGTTCGAGACAGATTGTGCCCATGAGGAAAAGTGTCAGTACTGATTTGCATAAGGCAGGCCTTTGTGCAGACTGGCATGGTGTGTGAAAAACAGTGTACTGGAATGCAGCCCAGAGAGATTGCCAATGGCTGAAATTATTTCAAACATTCCATCCATCAGCTTGTTGTTGTTCCAGTTTATTTCCTCGTTGTTCCATAGGAATCAAGCCATACCTCATTGATAAGACCTAAGTAGGTTTAAAACGAACCTGTGGTTGCTTTTGGACCCTTTTGGAGGGGGCCTCGCCTGGCAGTTCAGGCTAAACTGTTCTGATGAGGAGCAGGGTCGTTATTGATTTGCATCAGGCAGGTCTATGTCTGGAATGGAATTGTGGGCAAAAAACAATGGACTGGAATGCGGTCCAGAGTGATTGGCAGTGGCTGAGATTAATTCAAGCATTCCATCCATCACCTTGTTGATATTGCAACTAAAAGTAGCCAGGGCATCCTTATCTAAAAATAATGTGCAATCATTGTGATTGATATTGTTAAGGTGAACAATAATGCCTCCACTGGAAGCAGTAGAGGAGGGAAAGCCACTGTAGGCTTGAGACTGAGTCAAGCCCAGGGGCATAGCTACCAATAATGCACAAAGTGCAGTGGCACAGAGACCCAGGGTGGTGAGAGGCCCACTGCAACCAATTATAGATGTTATTTTCCTAACAAACCAGTTGATGGGGGACCCTTTTTTTCCTTTCCTGCATTGGGGCCCATGGCATCCTTGCTACTGCACTGTTCAAACCAGATGGCTTGGTCTGACTCAACCAGAAGGTCCTCTAGACTCTCGAGTCCAAAGCGAGCCAAGCTGAGCTATAAGTGCAACCTGTCCAAGACACACAGCCAATCTAATCCTTTCAGCGATTAAGCCCCACCAGTGCTGTTGCTGCTCCATGCACTCCTCTTTCAAGTGGCTACCACTGACTTTTGCATCACTTGACTTAAGTGAAAGAGGAGAGAGAAACTGGAGAGGAAGAGACAGGGGAGAGGAAGAAAGTTAGGTCCGAGGAAGATGGATAGTTGTTAGGAAGATATAGGCCACAGCAGGACATAGATGATAGCCTAGTGAGGGGAATGTAAGGAAGAAAGGGTGATTTTGACATGGGGTGCAGTGATAAATAGGATAGAACACAGGAGAGGAAATAATTCCCATGGAAGGGGGTTGAGGCTTGTGTGAAAGACAAGTAGGGCTGGGAAGAGTCAATATTGTGACATGCCTCATTGTAACTGTCTGCACTGCCAAGCTGTCACGGGAATCAACTTGTCAGAGCATATGCGTACCCAACCATAAGCTGGACTTTCTCTCCTCTGTGCAACCCTCCCAGCCCTGCCCTCCCTGACCTACCACAATGTGATATTTTTTCCTGTCATGGCTCGTGTTTTGGCTATCAGAACAATGCCTTGTCCATTTTTGGTTCTTCCCATACATTTTCTGACTTTCCCACCTCTAGAAAGCAGGGATGCATAGTGAGATATGGAAATTTTTTGGTGAGCATTAAGTGGTATATGATGACTTGAATCCATACCTAAAACTGTGCACCTCCAATTCTCATTATTCTCTCCACACAAGCTCACACCCACGGTCTCTCTCCCATTTTTGCCCACAGATACGCTCTTTCCATTGTACACACACTCTATCACACCCACCCCAATCACACCCACCCCATTGTCTGTCTTTCTCTGTCGCTCTCTCTTTCTCTCCCTCACACACACACACACATACACACACACGCACACACACACACAAACACACACACACACACACGTCCTCTGCTTCGTTGATTTCAGGTACCTAAGTAGCAAATGTGCCTATGGACTGCAGTGCTTGTTCTAGTGTTAAATCTCCTTCGGGGCGAGCTCTGCTTGTGGTTCTTTAAAACCAAAAGGGTAACACTGATTCACCACCATCTCCCAGCACTACTGCTATGCCAATAGTATTGACTTTAATGTGCTAAGGCATGTTAACTCCAACTGTGCATGCCCATGTTTGCATGTGTTAACACAATAAAACCAGACCTAAACACTTTGACAATGCTTGTCTTTTGTTGCCAGCTGGTAGGATAGCTTAGGAACTTATGGGTTAAACCTTGCTTTTGTGATGGAGCTATAGTGTCCATAAGGGAGGATGTGAAGGTTTTATCAAGTACAAATGACACTTTAGCTGTGTTACACTTTATTGCCCTGTTGCTTTCTTATTGTATAATTTATATTCTTGTTTTACTTTATATTCTAAATTATATTCAAAAAACGCAATTGTCTTAGAAATTCCTACAAATCTCTTCAATCAATCGCTTTGTCGCTTTAATTGTTTGACCTGCTCTTGTCATGGAAAACTGGGAATTGTCACCATCAATGTCCAGGAACTGCTTCTACGGTGTAAAGGCACCAGAAGTCCCTGACGTTTCAGAACCAGTCTCTCCTTCAACATGTAGATCAGATGAACGATATGCTAAATGCTGAAAATGAGAATAGTCTCTGGTAATAGACTTTCCATGGTGTTGGGCAGTCACCATGTGTCCCTTGGTATACACCACTTGAAAAGGTTCGGCATCAAATGGAGCATCAGATTTTCTTTTACACATTTGGAGGGTGAGCACTCCTTTCTTAAAGATGATGTTCTTCGCATGTCATCTTTTGTCGGTATACGCTTTAAATATTTTTCTTATGAACTAAGACCTTCCCACGAGTTGCATTCTTGTTTTTCTCCATCTGATTGGCCCATTGGGGCAACTTGGTTGTCATTGCTCTCCCAAACATCAATGTTGCAGGACTTTCACCTATGGTTGAGTAAGGTGTTGAACGATAAGCTCTTAGAGTAGAGTTTAACACAGTTTTTAAATCGAGCTTCTCAAGAGTAGCACGCTGCACTGCTTTCTTTAGCATACTCATAAAGCACTCAACAAGTCCGTTGGCCTGCGGCCACAAAGGTGTGCTCTTCCGATGCTTTATATTCAGATTCTCTAAGAAATCTCTGAACTCTTGACTGTTGAAAGGCAGACCATTGTCAGATTTCGCTTTGACTGCACCCCCCGTCGCAAAGAGGCCATCTAGTCTCTCAATGACTCGATCTT
This sequence comes from Calotriton arnoldi, assembly GCA_963921515.1. Taxonomy (NCBI): domain Eukaryota; kingdom Metazoa; phylum Chordata; class Amphibia; order Caudata; family Salamandridae; genus Calotriton; species Calotriton arnoldi. The sequence continues at coordinate 217,650 of CAWUFW010005061.1, forward strand.
GAGTGGTAGATGAGAGATCTTAAATTAGGAGAAATTGTGAGTATTCGTCCACAGTCACCATCAGATGATGTCCATTGTCAGGTGGACCGAAAAAAGTCAATGGCTACTCTCTCCCATGCACGCTTTGGGAGTTCTGACATGTTTAAAGTGTGCTGAGTAACTTTTGTACAAAGGCAGTTGCATGGATGATAGTCCTTTAGTTCCTTTTCAAACCTCTCATCGAGATAAGGAAACCAGATTCTGTCTTAGAGGCTTGTTTTGTGGCAGCAATTCTATGATGTCCTTCATGGGCAACTTCAATTATTTTCTGTCACAGACTCCCCAGAATAAGGATTCTCGACCCTCGCAGTATAACTCCTTGCTGAGTTCTGGACAGTTCATCTTTAACATTTTTGTATTTTTGATATTCACCATCCCAGGTGTGAGGTCGAGTGTATTGGCTCCATGACTGATGTGTAAATTATATCTTTCAACTTTAGCATGTCACTATCATGACTCGGGGCAATGATGTTCTGGGCTATTGAAATGACAGCTGGTGTATTTGAATTTTTTTTTTTTTTTTTTAGTTGGGAGTTTTGTTTAATAATAAGAATCGATTTCTACCCACATTAACCCTTTTTTTTTTTTTTTTAATTTTTCAAAACCTTTATTGACAAATTCAGCACAATCAAAATACAGTTCAGCATCAGATCAAAGCATCATACATAGCAGGCTATTCACGGAGTATTATAGACATAGTGAAAGCACATTCAGATATAAGCATTATCCTGTACAGCACGACTATGGCACAATGAGCAACAATTAGCGGAAGGAGGCGGTGACAGCACTGTAGGGAGAAAAGCAGGCACGGTCGGAGGGGGGGACAGGGTCAGGGAGGAAGGCAGTTACTGACCAGCACCGGCGCCCGCCGCGGGCGGAGTGCCGGCGGGGAGCACGGGAGAGGCAGCTCGGCTCGAATGGGGTCGGGCATGGAGATATGTCACTAGGGGGCCCCATATGTCAGCTGGGCAGGACCTCGCAGGCATAAGATCCCAGAATTCAGATAATAAAGACTGGCATCTCGAAGCATCTTCAATCCAGTGAACAAACTTGGGCGCCGGTCTGCGACCCCAACACATGGCCACCCTACGCCGAGCAAGGACGAGCAGCATTGCGATCAGGTGGCGCGAAACATCCGGGCAGAATTTGACAAAGCCCAGAAGGCACAACGGTGGGTCGGGCCGAACCCGCGCGGAGGTAATCTCAGAGATGGCGTCACAAACCGCCAGCCAGAACTCCGATACTTTGGGGCACAACCACGCAAGGTGAGTAAAGTCCGCGGCAGGGGCAGAGCATCGCATACATCTATCGTTGGGGATAAGTCCCAGTTTATGTAGCTGAGCAGGTGTGCGGTATAGCCTATGCAAATATTTAAAATGTATAAGACGAAGTCGATAGTTGGGAGATAATTTCTTCGTCTGATTACAGCAATAAAGCCAATCAGCTTGAGCGATGTCCATGCCCAACTCTTCGCCCCATGCCGCGCGTGCACGGTCAGTGGAGATGGAGGTGGTCGACAGTGTCAGGGCGTATAGCTTAGTTACCAACTTGCGGGGAGTGAGGGATGTATATATGAAATCAAGAGCAGGCATCGAAGGTGGGGGCTGGGGGAACGTGGGATGCAGCTCCTTGCAAATAGCCCGCAGCTGATAAAAGAGCAGTGTGTCCATCTGACCAGAGGAAGCCGGAAGAGAATAAAACGTGTTTCCGGGGTAGAGATCCGCCAGGGTCGTCAGCCCCAAGCGAGCGGCATGTTTAGACATGCCAGTTGGTTGGAGAGGAGGGAACGCAGGATGACGTACAATCGGCATGGCATTAGCCGAGAGCGACGGAGCATTGGATAGACGGCGCAGTCCCAACCAGGCCCAGCGCAGTGTCTCGACCGTGTCCACCTCAACGCGCGGGCGGCTCGCTGGGGCAAACAAGGCAGTGGTCAGCGGCCAAGGAGTTGCAAGGTCGGCTTCAACCGCAACATGCGGCTGATACGGAGTGGGGTGAATCCAGAAATGTAAAAAACTGGCCTGGGCACTTAAGGCATAGAGTTGAAAATTGGGAGCGCCCATACCGCCAACCGACATAGGGAGAGTGAGGATGTCATATGCAATTCTGGGGTGTTTGCCAGCCCAGACCAAAGAAATGATCAGCAATCGAATTTTACGAAAGAAATGTGCAGTGAGAGGTATTGGGATATTCAAAAAGAGATAAAGGAATTTCGGGTGGACCACCATCTTGGCAATGGCAATGCGACCCGCCAGGGACAAGGGGAGTCGGTTCCAATGGGGTATTCGAGGCTCGAGCCAGTCCACCGCGCGCCCAAAGTTGGCCCTCCAGAGGTCATCCAGGCTCCTGCTCAGCCAAATACCCAAGTAGCGGGTGGGGCCGGAGGCCCAGACAAAGGGGAAGTCCGGAGTAAAGGGCTGGGTGGCATCAGTAAGAGGGAACAACACAGACTTGCTCCAGTTCACCTGTATACCGGACAATCCACCAAATCGTATTATTTCACGCACAAGGGGGCTTAGGTTGTCTTGGGGATGGCGGACATACAACGTAATGTCATCGGCATACATGGATACCAAGAGGGCGCGGGCCGAGAAGCCGATGCCCTTCTGAGTATGGTGTTGCCGGAGTCTGGCCGTGAGAGGCTCCATCGCAATGGCGAAGAGCATAGGGGAGAGCGGGCATCCTTGCCGAGTGCCGCGTTCTATCAGAATAGGTGCTGATACCTGACCATTGATCCGAAGACGGGCGGAGGGGCGAGTGTAGAGGAGGGATATCTTACGGATAAAAATGTTACTAAAACCAAGGCGTGGTAGAAGGAAAAACAGAAAAGGCCATTCAAATGTATCGAATGACTTGGTGGCATCGAGTAGAGCGGCCACCGCTGGGAGGCTAGGGTTGATTTGATGAAGGACCGAAAAAATAGTCCGAAGGTTATGCGAGGTGGCACGGCCAGGGATGAAACCGGACTGATCGGGGAGAGCGATGAGGGGCATAAGGTGGAGAAGACGGGAAGCCAATAGCCTTGCAAAGAACTTATTATCGATATTAATTAAAGAAAGGGGGCGGTAAGAATCGCGGCTGTCAGCTGGTTTGTCCGGTTTGAGGAGTAACGTTATCATCGCCTCGCGAAGTGACTGCGGGAAAAGGCCAGTATCAAAGGAATCATTATACATGGCGGCCAGATGTGGCACAAGAAGTGAAGCAAAAGCCTTATAGAACGAGGCAGGCAGGCCGTCCAAACTTGGGGCCTTATCACTGGGTAGACTATTTATGGCAGCCAGTATCTCTTCCTTAGAGAAGGGCTCGTCTAAGAATTCCCGATGACAGTCCTCTAGCCAAACCAGCGCTAGGGTATCAAAATATTGTTCAAAGGCCTCACGCGAAGGGGGGGAGCCAGCGGTGTAGAGTTGCGAGTAGTAGGCCATGAAACGAGCCTTAATTTCGGCAGGGGAGGTGGTTCTAGTGGGGCCACCATCTCGGAGAGCCGCAATATACGACGCCGCACTGGGGGAACGCAAGAGGCTGGCCAGGGTCTTACCAGGGCGATCGCCCTCTCCGAAGCGACGGGCTCAGGCTTCCCTGCCAAGGAAGGAGAGTTCCCTATCGGCCTCCGCAGCAAATTCAGAATGCTTTGCACGCAAGAGCGCGAGGATCTCCGGCCTGGGGCGAGCAGCATGAGCAGCGTCCAGAGCCTTAATTTCTGATTCAAGCTTGTCCAATAAGACATGGATGGAGCGAAGAACGCCGGCCTGTTTAGAGATACACTCGCCACGTATCACTGTCTTAAAACCTTCCCACAGGATGGACGCGGAGTCCACAGACCCGAAATTTAAATCAAAGTAGTTGGTAATCGCCGTTTGGATCTCATTGCAGAAGACGGAATCACGGAGAGCATTCAGAGGAAGCCGCCAAGTGAAAGCACGCTGTGGGGAGTGAGGAAGGCGAAGACAAATCTGGACAGGAGCATGATCTGAGAAAGTACGTGCCATATGAGTAGCGGAGGTAAGCCATGTGAGGACATCCAACGAGGAAATCCACAAATCAATACGGGACCAGCAGCCCCGAACACCGGTGACACAAGTGCCCTCACGGACCTCGAGCCACATGTGCCGCCAGGCATCATATAACGAGTTGTCAAAGAGTATGGACTGAAGTAGAGCAGTGGAGCGAGGGTGAGATGAGTGGGGGCCAGAGCGGTCAAAGACTGCAGAAAGTGTAACATTGAAATCTCCCCCCCAAATAATGGCCGCCGGGCCCAGGGAAGAAATGAGGTGCCAAATATGTGTGAAGAAATCGGGATCGTCCAAATTAGGGCCATACACAGCAGCAATCGTCATTGGTTGGGACAACAGGGAGCCATGCAAAATCACGTACCGTCCGTCTGGGTCAGTGAGTACCTGAGAAGTGTACCAGGGGAGCCCCCTACGTATCAGAATGGACACTCCCCTAGAATAGGAGGAATAGTAAGAAGAGTGCACTTCACCCCAGTGGCGCGACTGTAGCCTGGTGGAGGTCGCAGACAACAGGTGGGTTTCCTGCAATAGGCAGATGTCGACCTTGTGTCGGTGCAATGAGAGTGAATGAGCCTGGCCTTACGGTGATCATTAAGACCACGAATATTCCAGGTCCAACATATGGTGTCTGTCATGTTAGTCTATAGCTGAGTAAAGCTAGGACGCAGAGCAAGAGGCCAGATAGCAGAGGAAGCCAGTGGCGGCGCTTGGACAAACAGTACCTGACCAGGAGGGGAACAGAACAGTCGCCATAGGCAATTGGTGGGGCCGGCCAGCTACCTGCACTTCGAGAAGGCCCAGCCATAGGGGGATCATCAAGTGTGCTAAGAACAAAATAGGGGAGAGGAAACAGTGCCATGCAGGAATAAGAAGATGTCGTGAACAGTCGTGCTGAATTGAATGTGTCTAGCGGTGAAATGATGCATTCTGACAGGAAACAGAAGATGAGGACACAGAAAAAAGTTCCACAAAAAATATTAATCAAATCCCACGGAACGCCCTCCACCCCAACCCAACCCAACCCACCCGCAAAATGCAATCCGGAAACCAGTAACCCGATCGCCACCCGACCACCCCACCCCAGCAACCCAAAGAACAATGTCAGAAGGACCCCCAGCCCCGCACCCACTCCAACCCCCCAAACAGGCTGAGATACCACCCCAACCCACCCCAGGAACCCGCAACTGGGAAGAGGGAAAACACCATAAAAGGAGGGAATTATCCCGTGAGGGCATGGCAGGGCTCAGCGTACACCCCTGCAATAAAGCAGGGTGGCCGAGCTAGAGGAACATCAAACAACGATTTGGAATTAAAACATATTACAGGTCACAGCATTTCAGTCATTATCACTTAGGTGTCCAGTGGCGGCGAGTTGGGAGCTAGATGGAGAAGAGCGTGATGATTTGTCAAGTTTCTTGGCAAAGGCAAGGGCGTCTCTAGGATCAGGGAATACAAGCGTTTTTGCGCCCTGCCGGACCCTCAGCTTTGCCGGATAGGCCAGTGAATAAGAAACCTCATGTTTTTGAAGAATCCGCTTTGCGGGAAGGAAGTCACGTCGGGCAGTCTGAACAGAAAGGGTGTAATCCAGATAAAACGAAAGTGAGTTTCCTTGGTGATTAATTTTGCCCATGTCACGTGCTGCGCGGAGAATGGCATCCCGATCTCTGAAGTTTAGGATTTTTGCGATGATGGGGCGAGGCGGCAGTCCGGGACCAGGCCGTAGGCCGAGGGAGCGATGGGCGCGTTCAACAATAAAAACTGGGGAAAGAGCGTCACTGAAGAGTTCCTTGACAAGTTGCTCCACAAAATCCTCCATGCGGGAGATATTGGTGGATTCCGGAACCCCGGTTATGCGGAGATTGCTCCGACGGGAGCACGCTTCCAAATCCTCATTTTTCTCACGAATGACAGCTAAAATTTTATCCATCTGCAACAGTTTCTGACGATCTTGTGTGGCGGCATCCTCGACGTCCGAGACCCTGGACTCGACATGTAGGAGATGATTGTCGTGGGAGTCAACACGGGCCTTTACTGAGTCCAGGCGGGCAGAGAGTTGGTCCAGTTGCGTTGCAATACCGGTGACCACTGACTTCACTTCCATACATGATTGCCTTGAGGTCGTCATCGCGAGCAGGGGGCACCTCCATGGTGAGTGCAGGGTCACCACCGTCCGAACCGGCGCCGTCCTGGCGAGTCGATCTGCGCTGGTCAAATGCAATCTTGGGCTGTTTTGGATCTGTCCTCCCCATGGTAATGAAAAGCCAGACACCAGACCACACCAGGTAGCAGGGAAGAGAAGGAGCGACCTAGCGGAGCTGAGGAAGGGGGAGCGTCCGGCGGGCCTCCCCCTCACAACGGGTATTGACCAGACCAGGAGACACAGGCAAAGTCTCAAACGGAAAGGGCTGCCACGGCCGGCCCCCAGGAGCTGCGGGCACAAAAATGATGTCGTAGAGGTGCGGTTAGGAGCATAGGTGGTGGAACGCCTGCGAAGACAGTGAATGCCCCACCCGCACAGCACCCCACCGATTCAGAGGCCACGAGTGGAGGCAATCTGGCCCACCAAACACCACAATGAGGTAGGGCGAACCTTCAGCGTGAAACCCTCCCCGCAGAGCCAGTGGTGGCGGGGCCGTGCGAGTGGCTGAAGAGTCAAGGAGGAGTGCAGGGTGAGTCCTCAGCACCCCAAATGTCCCCCACGCAGACACCGAGCGTATAGTGAAGGGAGGCAGGAGCGTCTGCGAAGCGTTGCTGAAGCAAGGCCACAAGGCGCAGAGAGGCCGACCAGGGGCCGCAACCCATCGAGACCTCACCGGTACGGTCTAGGTCTCCTGGAAGTAGCAGGAGCGGCCTGCCGAGATGCGCAGGCCCCACTTCAGGGGAGGGCGGCAGATGGAGCGCCAGGCCGCCGCAACCCCAGGATTCGCAGCGGCTCCGGGCACCAGCGGCAGGGGCCCAAGATCAGCAGGTGAAGTAGGCAGCGGAGAGGCGTCGCAGTAGAAGGTCACAGGGCACTATCCCAAAACTTGAGCCGTCTCAGGGAGTCGAAGCAGTGCCGCCCCACAGGTAGGGCACACCAGGGCAGCGCAGGAGGCCAATCGAGCGGGGGCCCACAGCCCAGCGCCCCAAGCAGCAAGTAACGAGCAAGCAGCCAGTGTTGTTTAGGCCCGTGTCCCTCGAGCCAGCAGACAAAGGGATCAGAGGCGTGGAGGAGGTGGGGGCCCCCCGCACACCACAACAGGTAGGTGGCCGGGGGACGCGCGCCAATCCGGGGCCTCAATAGCAGGGAGTTCACCGCTCCCGTCACCAGGCCCAGGCGCCCGCGGCCGCAGCACAGTGCGACCAGGCAAGGGGGGAGAGTGGCACCTTAGTCACGGCGGCCCGGGCCAGGCGGTACAGCTCGCAAACCCCCACCCCGCCAGAGACTGCCGCCGCGGCGGCGTCACTCACCGGACCTCGCGGCGTGAAGTCCACAGTCGTCCGGCTGGCAGAAGGGAGCCCAGGGAGCCCCCGCACGGGAGAGTCCGGAGGAGGCCGAACCCGGCCGGCCTCGGCGCGCAGCACCAGCGTTGACGTCGGGCGATGGTTCTCAGTCCACAGTGGCCGTCAGGTGCCATGGGAGGTATCAAACGACTCCGCCTGAGACGCCGATTCTGGAAATGCTGTCACGGAGCAGGGATATGGGAATTGTCTGCAGGATAATGTCGGATTATGAAGCTCGGCCGGCAGAGCCCAATCAAGGTGCGGCCATTTTGCAGCCGGCCAAGCCACGCCCTCCGTGTATTTGAATTTTACAATGAAATTGATATAGGCTTCAGCCGTCTTGGATGGATTACTGTGACCTTGGTTAGAGAATCTGGAAAAGTAGTCAACAGGGTTCTGATTCTTCCCTGGAGGATACACAATGGTATAATTGTACTCTTGTAATCGTAGTCACCATCGTTCAATGCAAGGAGGCATCTTGGTCTTTGGATTGCCACATATAGTCAGTTAAGCTTGATGATCAGTTACCAACGTAAAAGGCTTTCCATACAGGAATACATGGAAATGTTCACAAGCCCATACCACAGCTAAACTTTCTTTTTCAGGTTGTGAATAAGCACGTTCAGCTTAAGACGAACTTCTACTTGCATATGCCACAATATGCCTGCGGGCATCTGGGTGTCCGTTGCGCTGTGCAAAGATAGCGCCTAACCAGACTGAGCAAGCATCAACAACCACTTCTGTATGAATCTTCAGATTGAAGTATGAAATTTCAGTATCATTCTCAATGGCTTGTTTGATTTTCTTAAAACTTCTCTAAGATTCATGTGACCAATGAAATGAAACATTCTTTTTTGTCAAATCCCTTAATGGAGCACTTACAGTGGAAAATTCTTATATATATCTGGAACAGTATCTGGCCATGCCAAGAAATTAATGCACAATAGAAACATCTTGTAGGGGATCAGCATTTGAAAGCACTTGTACTTTAGCAGGATCAGGTGTCATACCCCCATCACAAAAGATATGGCCAAAGAATTTTAGCTTTGTCTTATGGAACTCCACAAGTCTGCATTCAAACCTGCATCATCAAGTAAATTACATACTTGCCTGTGAGCTTTATCATACTCTTTTTGTGTAGCTCTGAAAACCAATATGTCATCTCTATAATTGAACGAATTAATGAAAGGCTGTACGATATGTCGAATGATGTCTTGAAAAGGTTCTGCGCCAATGACACACCAAAATATAGTCTTTCGTATTGAAACAGACTAACATGTAGAAAAGGTTGTAATGTACCTGCAATTTCTTCAAATTTCAACTGATGATAACCTTTATTCAAATGAAGGCAAAAGAAGACCTTTCCACCATTTAATTGTGTTATCATGTCAGCAATGTATGGACATGGATGTCGTTCTCCTTCAATTGCTTTGTTTGCCTGGCGCATGTCAACGCATATCCATACAGCTCCTTAACTGTAATTTTTGGGCACTACCACTATGGGAGAAACCCATGGCATTGGACCAATAGAACGCTCAATTATATCATGCTTAAGTAATGATTCAAGTTCTTTTTCAACAGATTCTTATAAATGAAAAGCAATTTGTCTATGTCTTTGAGCAACAGGACAAATATCTTCATTAATATGCAACTTTACTTTCATAGCTTTAAGCTTTCCTAAACCATGAAACACTGAATGTAATTGACATTCTACTTCATGGTGGGCATTCATCTTGTAGTTCACTGAAATAAGTTCCACATCAGCAGCTGTGCTGAAACTGAGTAGACAGTCACTTGACGCTATGCCTTGAAGCACATGGAAAGGTGCTTTTACCTTAGTTTTCTTGTGTTTCATCGTCGCTACAAATGAACCTTGACTTTTTCAGGGTGTCGATGGAATGTGCACACTTTGGAATTCAATGGTGTAAGTTGCGGTAATGGAGACAATTTATTACATTTCTCCTCAGGCATAATGTTTATTGATGCACCACTGTCGATAATGAAACGTATCGAACAACCATTTATTTTCAGTGTAATCTTCGCACAAGGTTTGAATGACTTTGGTCATTTGGTGCTTTAGCATGTTGACTTCTCTTTGACTGACATTTTTCTTCACATGCGTCCAGTCCAACATGCTAACGCTTTTCCGAGGTACATATCAACATGGCACATCCATCTTCTTCACTAACACTTGATACCGATATAGAAGAACTGTTTGATGATGATTTAGATGACGATCAACTTCGTTCAGTGTCAATTTGTCTTAACTGATGTCGCCGCTTGGCCTTGTGGGTGTGTGAAATGTTGCTTCTGGAAAATTCAGGCGGCCATTTTGTCTTCATGCCATGATGCACTTACTTTTCCCTTCGCTTTGCAAACCATTACAAAATGGTGCTCCTTCCCACAGGCTTTACATATCTGTCTAATGGTGGGACATTTACCGTTGTGTGGAAACGAAAATCCATCTAAAAAACAACTTCTTTTTGCGTGTAGACATCACTTTATGTCCTTCAGTCTTGTGCATTGGCTTACTTTTTATACTCATGACGTACTCATTCTGCGTACCTCCAGCCTCCATGTCCACAGCTTGTCTATCAGCATGCTCTTCAGCTCTGGCAGCCATCAACACTCACTCCAGACTAAGAGTTTCTCTCAGCATTTGCCATCTGAATGAATCTGACAAGCATCCATCAATAACTCTAAGACGTTTATCTTTTTCATCATTAAGTTAATTGAACTTACAGTGTTTGATGAGTGTGTTGAGTCTTTCCACAAATTAATCAATGGTTTCACCAACCTTCTGTCGTTCCTGACTGAAAATGTATCTTTTGTAATCAACATTGGATTAAACTTAAGATTTGAAGCCTCTTTAATTTGACAGTATGTGACTTCTTTGTCTGTTCGCAGCATTTTCTTTATGACTTCTTTTACACCATCACCAGCAAGATTTTTGAGGTATTTGATAATCTTTTTGTTATCAGTCTCCTCAAGAGCATAAATGAAATCTTCAAATGTCTCTATCTAAACAATACATCTATCGCCAATATTTTGCTTTTAGACGATATCGAAAGGTGGTGGTGGTTTCAGGAACGCAGCAGCGTTGTAGACCAGTGTGGAACTTTATGACACTGCTTCTGAATTACTGTGAATTGTTTTCTGCAAATCATGTGTGACGCCATGCGACAGGCTGGCTTCTTGAGCATCGTTAATGATAACTGGAAACGTGACTTTCTTCTTGGTCTCCATTGGAAAAACAACCTTTCACTATTTCGAACACCTTGTTCGGCTCTCACTCTTCTCTAGCTTACAGCTTCGCTCTGACCCCACTCAACATTTTCGGTGACACGCCGCTTCAGGTATGTACGGCTCTGTAAGCACACACTGGGCAATTCGACTTGAGTCACTTCACCAAGTGCAGTGGTACGATGACTCTTTAATGAGTTCGGTAAGTCAATTATTTCTTCTTTTCTAAATGTCAATTTGTACTTCTGACACCTAAGTGATCTCCGCCTTGCAGCGCTTCTGTTCACAGCATTATTTTCAATGACTGCTCTTGGAAAACCTGGATGCAACCCCTTTCAGCGTTAACACTCCGTATAACGTACGGTTTTATCTTGCGTGGCAGCGCAGTACCTTTATGTGTGGCCTGACCAGCAGGTTCTCAGCCAATGCCGTGTAGGGTCTCTGCAATGCTTTCGTTATCTTCAACTGCTTCACAGTGGTTGGAGCTGCGCTTTGACTCCACATGCATTAGGCATCGATTCCGTACTTCGACGACGGAGCAGTTTGCTTGGACCACAGCAAAATCTCTGGGGCAGCACTGTTGATCATCGGGTTACTTATCCCCTATCTCGTCACCAGTTCTAGCATCCTCCCCAGCCTGAGTACCCCCCAATGACTACGCCACACATGAAGTTTAGTATTACACATCTTTCTTCCTCTGCGTGCAACTGCGATCGCAACATCCTAAACCAGCCTTCATTGCATTCCGCTCTAACACCTACGTCACAGCTCTACATACTCCATCAGGGGCCAAAAGGGTTCCGTCATTGCTAACCCACAAGACACTACAGCAGGCAGCTATAATGGAAGTGGCACTGGCAGTATGGTTCCTGTCTTTCTTGGCACTGGGAGAGGCAACAATCTGACAATGAGCCAGAGAGCACATGATCCTAAACCGGGAAACCCACACACCTGGACAGAGAAAACACTAAATACGTGATTCGGAGTCTGGTGGATTGGTACTGTGTCACACTTCTGATGGATAGCTTGTCTGCATTAGTGCATTAGAATATAATGGGCTATGCATCATGTTGGTGATAGAGTACATGTCCGCCAAACTCTAAATCAGGTCCTAACACAGGTTTATAGAACACACTAACACAGGAACTGGGAATACTTTGTAACTGAGACAAGGAGAGCCTTGCTTTGGAACAGGTAGAAACATACACTCCCCCTTCTTGTAGGTGCTCCTGATTTGCTCAGGCCATTTCTCTTTTTCTTTTGGTATTCATTTTGGAGTTAGGCTACAATTTAGTAGAGTAATTCTTTTTGTTCTGGCAGTGGGATACTGCGGCCTCTCTTTCACTTGCACTCAGGCTACACATTCCTTATTTCTCACTCACATTTTTTGCCTTTTGTTGATTTCTTTTCATCCAGTCCTCTCTTTATTTTAAAAAAAATGCTTCTCCAGAGACTGTGTTCTGTGAGTAATTCACGCTACCAATTTTGACTAAGTCACTCCCTGTCCTATACTAAATGTTAAACCCTGGTCATCCCTTTTTCATATTTCCTGTTCTTGCTGCTTCTTATTCCTTTTCTGTCCTGATGATGACCCACGAGCAACCCTGGGTCAAAACGTTGTGGACGGGAAACAGCGTTTACAACGCTGTCATTACATTGCGCTACCATTACAACGCGGTCGTTACAACGACCGCGTTGTTAGTACGCGATGCATTTACATCGCAAGTCATTACAACGACTTGCACTAGGGGGCGCTGAGGTATTGGAAATGAATTCCAACACCTTCCCTACTGTTGCGCAAACTGGAGTAGGAATAGTAATTAATACTATTCCTAAGTCCAGCGCGCCCCCTAGTGCAAGTCGTTATAATGACATGCGATGTAAATGCATCGCGTACTAACAACGCGGTCGTTGTAACGACTGCGTTGTAAAAGCACGCAATGTAATACATCGCGATGTAATGAGCCATATTCATTGTGGACACTTTAGGCTATGAGGACAATACTTATGATCTGCATTGAAGTCTGACTGTTGAAGACCCATTCTTGTAGAAAGGTACTGACTCTGTATTTTGGATATTGTTGCATTGCCGCCATGACTTCTACACACCATACACGGACATAAGGTCTCTTACAGTGTGATCACTTGAACACAGAGCACTGCACACTTATCTTTGGAAGCTGTTATACTGTATGGTTTTAATACAAGTATATTTTTTGTAAACTGACCAAGTTTTGCTGTATTTGTGTTCTTTGTGTCACTTTTAGCATTTTGATATTTGAAAACCTTTGCTGGTTCTTCTCAACTCTATGGCCATTCTAGAACCATTGTTTGTGGCACTGTCTATACGCCCTTGGTTCCTGGTGGTTTTTGGGCAGCCCCTGATTTTGGAAGTTATTGTAACTCAGACACCCACTGAGATAGACAAGTCACGTACACTGAAACAGACAATGTCATATCTTTGAACAAGGAATATGCTTTTTTTTAAATCTGTTTATTAGTTTCCTTGTATCTAAGTGAGCAAAAATGCATAATAATATTTCATCAAAGAACATAGGCAAGTTGCATAAACCACTCTTTTTGGCTTTAGGTGACACACCTTAATCAGTATACATTTCAATTATGTCTGGTGAGGACCAGTCAGTTAGCGACAACACAGAGGTCAGTTAGCAAATGCATAATAGTATAACCAGAGTGCATTAACTACCAATCTTGATGGCTCTTAGGACAGGCTGTATATGGAGATAGGTACAAGTATAGTTCTGCCATAGGATCCTTTTGTAGAGACAGTTTGTGGACCAGGCTATCCCTCCCCATCCTGACCTATCAAGCATTGTCTGAGTGGGGCCAACGTAGCTTGTGGTCGGGCTTGTTGGGGTTGTAGTTCTGCAAAGTCCTCTGCCATCTCCCTACCCATTGCAGCGTCTTTGGGCAAACAGGAAATATACTTACAATGGAAAATGAGAACACTGAGTGAGGCATTAAATGAACTAACACTGGGACAGGGAACACACTCATATTGAACCAGGGAGGTGTGAGCAATGGGACAGAAATATAAGTGTAATGTGGCACATCCAGACATCATTATTGTGAAACAAACATGGGCACCACAATCACTGGACCAGTGTTACACTGATACAGTGAAAGGGAGCACATGTAGAGACAGAAAACTTGCAGTTAGTGAAACACAGAGACATACATTGGGACAGGGGAGATGTAGGCTGGAACAGTGGGACCCTTACATTTAGACTGAGGAGACTGTAATGCCAGGACATACAGACACTTAAACTGGGACAGGGGTAAACCTATAAACTGAGACAGAGATTACAAAGATAATAGTACAGGCAGTAGCGGCCGGTAATAATGGCAGGGATGAGGGTGGGTGAGACACAGATATGCACACACTTACTCACACCCATGGTTTGACACACTCACACACACACCCATTATACATACACACACGCATGCACCAAACATTCAAAAACATAAAACTTACCTGCCTGCAACTCCCAGAACAGAAAGCCTCGGAGGTCCCAGCCAATGAGCGAAAGTAGCAGTCCCTCACTAGTCACAGAGTCGTATGGGGTCAGTGAGACTGTTGACTCCACCCTACTCTGTGATAATGTGTCACTAATTGACACTCAGCCCTGGGCACTTCAGGGCTTAAAACTGAAGCTCCCAGGTCCGAGTAAATCAGTGACGCAGTCCCTCGCCATGAGGGGGCGGGCTTTGAGGCACTTCTGCCACACTGAGGAGGTCACGTGAACAGGGCTGTGAAATCCTCTGGCTGGCAAAGTTCAGCTCAAGCAGCCAGGAGCCTGCACATTTAGTGCATGTCTTGCTCCTGGCAGCTTGACCTAAACAAAAAGAGTGTTTGTCAGGCTGACTTTTGCTCAGCCTGACAGACAATCTTCTTCTCTGAAAACGTTAAGGGGGTGTGGCCCTTTAGTGCGTATGGACGGGCTGCGGCTGAGTACAGGGAATACATTGACACTGGGACATAGAGAACACCCTGACACAATTACAGACAGTAAACAGTCACTCGGATAAAGAAAACACAAGCACTTTGTTTGCAATGCACGGACTCTGAGAGAGAATACACTGACAATCGGAAATGGAACACAATGAACCAAGGAAATAAAGCACACTGACACAGGATAGTGAATACACTAACACAAAGGCATTGGGACAGGGAATACATTGGGACATGTAGACACAGATACTAGGACATTGAGACAAGACACATATGACATGGCTCCGTGAGAGAGAAACATGGACACAGATATTAGGACAGGGAAACATAGACCCTGGAGCAAACAGGGAGAGACTGTCACTTCCACTGAAACAAGGATACACAGGAAAATCACACAGCGAGAAAGGGAGACACTGATGCACACACTGACAGAGGAGATATTGACCACAGTGGGACAAGGAAATAGTCACACAACATGTCATACCTATCTTCATGAGGAACAGCCATTGACCATAATAGAGTCTGTACTTACTATTCTAACTCACTGCAGACTTTGATAATGGGGCAAGTTATAAAGTGGACCAGGGCAAACATTCTTGCACTTTAAATTTTTTGATACACTCGCTCGAAATTACCTAAAACACCTCAGGGACCAGTCCTCATAGCGCACCGGTCCCCACAAAGATAGTCTTTGTCTGATTCTGTCAGGGTTTACCAACATTGTACCCAGCAATGTCAAGAGGGCATGTGAGAGTTGGATATTACACCATATAGAACCATATAATAAAACTGTACCGAAAGTATATATAAAGATTTGTGCCTATTAGATGGAAATGGTAATGTAGTATACTGCTGAACAAAAGAGAGCCACACAAGATTGTGTAGGATTTTCATTCAAAATCTATACTTTTATTTATAAAGGATTATAATCTTTCAATTTTGATGTAATTCTATAAACTATGCACTCTAATGCAACAATGGTAATATGTTTGACATTGATTGATTTCTGTACAAAAAGAAGAAATAAAAATATGTACTCATTTGCCTTCTTTCTATTTTTTCTATAGAGAGTCATTGTTCACGAATGTTATTGGTTGGACACCAACTAATGCTGCATTTTACTTCAATTGTTCACAGCTGACAGCATATTTTAGCAATAGACTGGCAATAATTTTGTCTATTTTTCTTCCAGGTTTCTCACTTAGATAGGATGAATATTGAGAACCACACGGACTGTCACTGCAGCACCTGCTACTACCACAAATCCTAAACACTCAGAAGACTCGACCACAGCAAACATAAACTGGAATATTTTAATGTCTGTTTTTAAAGCAAGATTGTTCTCAGTTTTGGGGTTTGAAATCAAGGCACTTGTGTATGATGCATTTTTCCTATTTCCTTCAGGTATACGAAATCTTAGATAATTTCTTTTAAAACTGAAATAAACCATTTTGCATGACAACAAAAGGGCTGGTTTGTTTACTGCAGGCATCATTTTCATGAATATAAAGGAGTTTGTCTCGTAAGAGTGAATCACTGCTGTGGATATGAAGAGAAAACCTTCTATGTGTACATTTTCTAGATGTAGTTGGCCAGAGTTCTCTAAACTAATTTGAGTGCGCAAAGTTAGATATGTGGTAATGTACCATTTGCCATACTCTGGACGGATACTGCAGGGAAATGGGGAGGTTCTGTCACTATGTAAACGAGCGAGCCTTAAGATTATGATGTCACAGCACTAGAAAGAAAGGCATTCATTTTCAAAGTGCTTGGTGTCAAGTAGAAGACGGAGGCAAATTGTAGAAAGAAGGAGGTTTAATCGAAGGAAATGGAAGCACCACCGGCTACAACTCTTCCAGCACCGGCAGGCTTCGGGCAACTGACAACCTTGGCTCACAGGCCCGATCAGATGCTCTATTCTAGAACATCCTGATCGTGCCATGAGCCAAAGCATTTAAAAGGAAACATAAAGAACATACGCGTGCATGCAAGCACGCGGGAAAACAGAACATGCGTATGTAACACACCTTCCCCCTTTAATGAAAATAAATAAACAAAATAAAAAATAAGAGCATATTATTTTACAAGTTTGTTTCTGATGAAAGAAACAAAATCAGACATCCAAACAGGTTTTTTCTGTGAGCATTTGCCAAGATCTTCAGTACATCCAATATTGCTGGGAACATTGCTAACACTGGGGATGGATACATGACTCTCAACCACATCTTCATCACCTAAGAGGTCTAGAGATTTTGATTCAGTGGTATTTAATTTGCCATATGTGCAGTCGTTAGTGTTTTTTTTTTTTACATTATTTTTATTGAATATAAAAGGCACATTTACATCATTCATATTGTTCAAAACACGGTCATCATATGTTAGATATTGCGACCTCTGATCAGTACAGCTGTAGATATATATTACATTCACATACACATCAATACATCTATTAGCACCGATAACGTTATGGCAGTTCTGGTTCCGGAGGTAACGTTGGTATTTCACAGATTCCTCCTCTGTAAGTGTTCCATCCACCCCACAGTTTAATCCATTTTTTGGGGCAACCCCTTCGTATATATACGGTTCTTTCTGCCATCATGGCCTTGTCCATATCTCTGCACCAGCTCGCACACGTCGGCGCCGTCATCCCTCCCCATTGCTGAGCGATACCCCTCTTAGCCTGCATCATTCCCAGCGTCGCCCATATCTGCTCCATAGTACTAAGATCTGTCGCTTCCCAGATATTTAGGAGACATCGTTTGGGGTCAGGGGGAACCTGCTTTCCGCTAACCCTAGTGATAGTGCTCATGACGGATTTCCAGTGTGACTGTATTATGGGACACTCCCAAATTGTGTGGTAGAAGGTACCAATCGCCCCACATTGTCTCAGGCAGAGCTGGGTAGGAGCTTTTCCTATTTTATAAAGCGTGGTTCTTGTATAGTGTACTCTGTGAAGTATTTTAAGCTGTATTAACCGCAGCTTAGAAGTGATCGCAACCTCTCTGGGGGACGCTGGCGCTTCCTGCCAGTCGGTGTCGTCTAGTTCACCCACCTCCCCCCCACCATTTGTCCCTAAGCCGCTGCAGGGGATCGGGCATATTGTTGATGATCTTACGGTATGTCATGGAGATCGCCTTTGTGATCATATGGTCCGTTAGCAGTCTGTCCTCCAATGGTGAGGCCTCGGGTGGTGTGGTGCCAGGGGGGATCACTGCCTCTAGAGCATGTTTTATCTGATGGTATCGGAAGAGCTCCGTTGATGCCATCTCATACTGTTGTTGAAGCTGTTCAAAGGGGATCATTGTACCCCATACCCAGAGGTCCCCCACCCTGGATATCCCTATGTCATCCCAATGTTTGAAGCCTTTGCTCCTGCCCAGCCTGCCCAATTTGTCCGTAGTCCACAAGGGCGTTGCCTGTGTTATCTTACCATGCCAGCCTCATTTTTTACACACGATGGTCCACACTTGGAGCACGTGGTTCATTGGGTTTACCAGGACATGGGTCTTGTTATAGAGTGCTCGGTACAGGCCCTCCTCACCCAGTTCTAATCTATCAAGGCCGTAAGCCGGGTCTGTATGTGGGACATGGAGCCAGTGATTAATAATAGTTAATTGGGACGCCTAGTAGTATACTTGGATGCTTGGAAGTGCTATACCTCCATCATACCAGGTGCGGAACAACTTTGCCATAGCTATGCGTGGCGGTTTATTATTCCACAGGAGTTTCGTGAGTTCTGCGTCTATTGTACGGAAGTAGGACTGGGGAACTGGAAAGGGGTGTTTTGGAGGGCATATAAAAATCTCGGTAGTGCCATCATCTTGAAGAGGGCCGCTTTCCCTAACAGTGTTAGTGGGAGTGTTTGCCAATGTTTCGTTGCCGTTTGCAGTCTGCGGAGAGGAGCTTGAAGGTTTAGAGTCATGAAGGTCCCTGGGTCATGAGGCAGTCGTTAGTGTTTTGATACACTTCTTTGTTAGCTTTGAGAATAGCAATTCTGCTCAAATTCCAGACCTTGTTGTTGGTTAGTCTCACAGAGCTTTTGAGAACCTCTTTAATTTCGAAAGGACCCATGAACTGGCTTTCTCCTTTTTTAACTTTCCAAGGTTTCTTCACTTTTACAAGCATGCCAACCTTGACAATGGGGTCCTGTTTCGAACCCTTCTTTTTGTCAAAATATTCCTTATTGGTGGCATGAGACTGAGCAATTCTCTCCTTGACGGCTACCAAATCTAGGTTAGATGAGGTAGAAGGAGATAACCACGAGGGATTGCACTTGGTCCTAGGTAGTCTACCTCTCATGATCTCAAAAGGAGAGCAGCCAGTCAGTTTTGAAGATTTGTAATTCCCATTTATCATTGTCCACCCCAGCAGATTGTATGGCGCCCTTGAGGACTCTATTAAATCTCTCAATTACACCATTACCACTAGGGTTATACAAAGAAGTGGTACAATGAGTTATGCCAACTCTCTTGAAGTATTCTTTGGCCTTATTGGATAAGAACTGGACACCATTGTCCGTGATGAGGCGTACAGGTAACCCCTCTTCAGTGAAAGTTTCATCCAGAAAAGTTAAGACAGCATCAGTATCAATTTTTCCTACAATTTTGATACCTGGCCATTTTGAGAAAACATCAATGGCCGCAATGATGAACTTGGAATTAGGTCCCACAGGTCCCATGATGTCTATGGCAAAAGTATTCCATGGATTGTCAGGAATTATATGGTCTACCATATTGGGTTTGAGGGTATTGAGGGACTTATCTGAATTGGCACATGTGATACAGTTTCTCACAATACGTTCTTTGAACATGTCCATACCTGGCCACCAAAATCCATTCTTCACCGTTTGCTTGGTTCTCACTATACCACTATGACCTTCGTGGCCATGTAAAACTATACAACGTCTTAATTTGGTCGGGGGAACAGCACGATCCCCTCTTTTAAGTACACTGTCTATGCAAGATAACTCATTTCTAACTTCCCAATAACTTCTGAGGTCGGGATTGATGTTTTTTTTGTTGGGCCACCCACCCAAAATATAGCTTTCCACTTTTTTTAACCCCTTCGGTGCTCATGACGAGCTCAGCTCGTCATGCTGCGCAGTGCTCGTGTGCGCATGACGAGCTGAGCTCGTCATGAACCCGCCCACTCAATGAAACGCCCCGCACAGGGCGAAAATCGGCCGCGCACCGAAGGGGTTAATAGAACATCATTGGCAAATTCCTCACGCCAAACAGCCTGGTCAATAGGCATAGAGCCATCATCATGCACTAAAGCAATTTGAAATTCGTCCCACTCATTGTGAACATCTTCTTTGATAGGTAGAGGCATTCTAGACAGAAAATCAGCAGTAACATTTTCTTTACCTGGGACATAAACAATAGTGTAAACAAAATCTTGTAGACGCATGGACATACGCGCTATGCGCGCAGAAGCTTTCAACATGCCTTCCGTGGTAAGTAAGCGTACTAAAGGTTTGTGGTCACTTCTTATTAAACATTCTTTACCCCAGACAAACACTCTAAAGTGTTCCAGAGCCCAAACACATGCCAATGTTTCTCTTTCTATGGTTGAATATTTTTCTTCTGCTGGCGTTAGTGCTCTGGAAGCATGTGCAATGATGCATTCTTTCCCAGATTTAGATCTTTGTGCTAGTACGGCTCCCAAACCCTTAGAACTGGCATCTGTGGTAATGATGCATGTGAGTGAAGGATCAAAACCAGAGAGGGCAGTAGCAATGCAAATAGCTTTTTAACATCAAGAAATTCAGTTTCACAATCATTTGACCACACAAACTTATTTTTGTTTTTCACTAATTGTCTTATGTTAAATGTACGACACGAGAAGTTGGGAATATACTTTGAATAAAATTCCGTTAATCCTAAGAAGGATCTAACATCATCTTTGGATTTAGGATGAGGCGCAGCCTGTATAACTTCAACTAAGTCAGTTTATGGTTTTATCCCTTCTTCACATAGCTCATGCCCTAGATAAGTTACAGATTTCATTCGAAATTTGCACTTTGAGTGTTTTATGGTCAAACCATGGTCACTAAGGACACTAAGTACATTTTCCAACGCTGAGATAGGTTCTTGTTCATTACACCCAAAAACTAGTATGTCATCTTGAAAACATATGGCATTTTTGCAATTGTTTAAGATATCTTGCATGACACGTTGAAAAATGGCTGCTGCGGAAGCTAATCCGAAAGGCATTCTATTGTATCTAAAACACCCGAAAGGGGTGATGAATGTGGTGTAATCTTTGCTTTTTTCATGTAGCTCTATTTGATGGTATGCCGCAGATAGATCTATGGTAGAAAAGAACTTGGCACCACCAACAGTAGCTAACATTTCAGAGATCCGGGGTAAGGGAAATTGATCTGCCACAATATTGTTGTTGAGATGGCACAAATCTATGCAGAGCCTAATCTTGCCGTTGGCACGTCTGGCTACTACAATGGGTGAAACCCACTCAGAGGATTCGATCCTCTCAATAATACCCTTTTTAACAAGTGTTTCAAGTTCTTTTTTAACTTCCTCAGGTACAGCTATCAATCAATCAATCATAGAATTTGTAAAGCGCACTACTTACCCGCGAGGGTCTCAAGGCGCTGGGGAGAAAAAAAGGGGGGGTGCTGCTACTGGTCGAACAACCAGGTCTTGAGTAGCCTCCTGAAGGTCAGCAGGTCTTGGGTCTGTCGTAGGCTTAGTGGAAGGGTGTTCCAGGTCTTGGCGGCGAGGTGGGAGAAGGATCTGCCGCCGGTGGTAGTTCTTCGAATGCGAGGGACGGTGGCGAGGGAGAGGTCGCCGGAGCGGAGTTGGCGGTTGGGGACGTAGAAGAGGAGTCGTCTGTTGAGGTAGGCTGGGCCAGTCTTGTGGAGTGCCTTGTGTGCGTGGATGAGGAGTTTGAAGGAGATTCTCCTGTCGACGGGGAGCCAGTGCAGGTTCCTCAGGTGGGGGTGATGTGGCTGTGGCGTGGTACATCGAGGATCAGGCGTGCGGAGGCGTTTTGTATGCGTTGCAGTCGCTTGATGAGCTTGGCCGGGGCTCCCGCGTAGAGGGCGTTCCCATAGTCAAGTCTGCTACTGACGAGGGCCTGGGTGACTGTTCTTCTTGTATCTGTCGGGATCCACCTGTAGATCTTGCGAAGCATGCGGAGGGTGTTGAAGCAGGAGGAGGAGACTGCGTTGACTTGCTTGGCCATGGAGAGCGTTGAGTCGAGGATGACTCCCAGGTTGCGTGCGTGGTCGGTGGGTGTCGGGGCTGCTCCCAGCGTCGTTGGCCACCAGGAGTCGTCCCAGGCTGAGGGGTTGGAGCCGAGGATGAGGACCTCTGTCTTCTCCGTGTTCAGTTTTAGTCGGCTGATCTTCATCCAATCGGCGACGGCCTTCATTCCTTCATGGAGGTTGGATTTGGCGGCGAGGGGGTCCTTGGTGAGGGAGAGGATCAGTTGAGTGTCGTCGGCGTAGGAGATTATGTTGAGCTATGTTGAGCTATGTTGAGCTATGGGGATGTTGCGTGCTTTATGAACCTTGGGACATGCGCCCTCCTTTAAGCGTATTTCATGTTTGAAATTAACTAATTTACCGATTTCAGTTCTAAATACACTGGGAATTTTTTTTAACATTATACTGCCAGTGCCATTTTGCTCATCAATAACCATGACAGGATCTGAACTATTAGGATTAAGGATGATATCTAGTTTACCCTGTTCAAACCAGCTAAGAACTGAAGGTCCTTTTTTTGAAACATATAATTTAGCAGTGCATTGACGATTTTTGAATCTGAAGATTAGAGTTCTAAAACCAATAATCTCAATTCTTTCACCAGAATAACCTTCAGGATTGATATCAGGAATTTCTAAATTTCCTCCTAACCTTTTTGCAAACTGAGATTTCCACACAGTTTCATTCACAATGGAATAAGGTGACCCTGAGTCAGCGTACATTTGAATGTCCACGCCTCCTATAGTCATATCGCAAACTGTTTTTTTTTTAACAAGGGTATTATCAATGTTGAGAATGGTGGGGTCAGAATCCTTAATGTTGAGTACAAAGGAACTACTATCACTACAATTAGTATTGTGTTCTTCTTCATCACTGTCATCACTATGGTCGATACATTTAACTTTGTTATTTCTACTTCTTCTGCAAGCTGTAGAAAAATGTCCCACGACACCGCAATTTGAAATTTTTTGTTTAATTGCAGGGCAGAGTTTATAATTAGCTAGATGCGACTTACTATTGCATCAATAGCATCTCCAATTACCTTTGTTATCGTCAATTTTACTTTTAGAAGGATAGACTTGTTTTTTCTTTTTTAAGTCTTCTCCCTTGATTGAATGTTTAGTATTAATCTTAGCAACAGTTTCGTTATTACTACTGCTAACATCCCCCTTGACCTGTTTTGCACTTCTGCACGACATTTCAGACTTCCTCACAATAGCTAAAATGCTTTCAAGATCGGCATCACCGTTAACCCACAGTCTCTCCTGAATAGTAGAGTTGTTGACATGCATAACCACCTGATCTCTAATGAGATCCTCTTGTAGAGTACCAAACTTACAATCAAGAGACAAGGTCTTAAGAGCAGATACATAATTGTCAACAGATTCATCTGTAAGTTGTTTTCTCTGGAACAATTTATATCTCAAAATACCTATGCACACTTTGGGAGAGAAATAGCGATCAAAGTCTGAAATAGCTTTTTCAAAAACATTTCTATCCCCTTCAC
Source organism: Calotriton arnoldi (assembly GCA_963921515.1). NCBI lineage: Eukaryota > Metazoa > Chordata > Amphibia > Caudata > Salamandridae > Calotriton > Calotriton arnoldi. Next base: position 241,136 of record CAWUFW010005061.1, read on the forward strand.
CCTCCGTCCTAGGCAATTGATTAAACGCCTTGAGTCCTTCGGGACCCAGAGAGTGTAAAAAAATGCCTTTTTTTTCAACAGCTTTCATTTTACCATTAGCATCTAAGGTTTCTATATAATTTAAAAAATAAGCTTTCCATTCAATCCACGGCATGCAGGGTGAACTACCAGCTGACCAGAAGCTTTGCGGTGGAGCCAGTGTATAACCTTGTGCACACATATTTAAAAGAAATACAGAAAATAGTTCACTGAGCAGTAAATGATAAAGAAAAATCAGTGTCCGTTCTTCACCCTGTGTAGCAACAGAAGGAATGTCCAGCAAGAATCTTTATAAAACAGTGCAGTCAAATAAAAGAGAGAATTTTTTTTTTTTTTAAATACTACCGTTTCCGATGTCTCGACTGAATGAGAAGAGGAAAGCCATGAAATAAATTAGGAATGTAGAAATAAATCCTCTTCCACGAATGACACGGAAACTGAAACAGCTGTGGAAGGAAACACGCAGTTATAGATGGCAGTTACTTTGGTAATGTGAACCCAAAAACTTGCGTGTCGTATTGTGGTAAAAAGGTTGCCATGGAAACTTGAAGCGTGTAAATGCGCAGCATAGGGTACTTGCGCGACGTAACACGTGATGCGTTGGTTACCTAGGGAGGTAACGTTGAAGCATGCAAAGGCGCAGCGTAAGGTAGCCTGCGCGACGTAAGACGTAATGCGTTGGTTACCAAGCGAGGTAACGTCACAAACTTGTTCCAGAGATGAAGTTCCACGGAGAGAATGGCGTCTTAGGTTCGGGAAAAGGAATACCAAGAAGAAGCTGGTAAGTGGAACGCTCAAGTATTTAAAGCATAACAAACAGCATGAAATCGTAGGATAAGGTGCTCCTCAAAGGAAAGACTCTCAAAGCGCAGGCGAGACAACGATGAGAACACAATCCAAAGGGAAACACTCCTGTAAAAGCCAGAACAGTTCAGAATTGTATAGCCGGTAGAAATCACCAATCTTAGATGGCAGAGACTTGAGTTCAGCAAAGAAAACAAAGTAATCCACTCATTATGTAAAAATCCCCAAAAATCTTAGATGATGGACAGAGTCAAAGCCTCGAAAGTAGATCAAATCGGTGAAATGTCCAAACGTTAAAAAATAGGAAGAGGTAGAAAAGCCAAATTGTCAAAAATTGTAAAAAAAAATTATCTTCGCGTGGGGTATCTGTAAGTGGTGCTTCCTCCAGCTCGTCGCCAAATTGTCAAGTACAAGACGGAGGCAAATTGTAGAAAGAAGGAGGTTTAATCGAAGGAAATGGAAGCACCACCGGCTACAACTCTTCCAGCACCGGCAGGCTTCGGGCAACTGACAACCTTGGGTCACAGGCCCGATCAGATGCTCTATTCTAGAACATCCTGATTGTGCCATGAGCCAAAGCATTTAAAAGGAAACATAAAGGAACATACTCGTGGATGCAAGCACGCGGGAAAACAGAACATGCATATGTAACACTTGGATGCACAGTTGGCTTCATGGCACTACTCTCAGAAGACTAGCTGTTTCTTTTTAGGTTTTGGCGTAATGACATCATCATACTAACTTTTATTTTAGTATTGCTAGATTAAAGCCTAAAAGCTGCCCACTCGCTAAGAGAGCTTCCACTGATGTGCATTATGCCACGCCATGGTTGTCAGAATGAGGTACAAGCATCTTTTATGCATATTTATGGTAAGCAAGAAATAATCAATTTTGCTCTGCCATGCTTACCCTATAAAATCGTTCAGGAAAATAACTGACTCCACATGCTGATCATTCTCCCAAGCATTCAAATATATACAAGCCAACTACATTCATGCAAGTTAATTTAGAAATAATGCACATACAAATTAACCAACTGAGGAGAAAGATGTGACTGAAAGGTGAATGGGTGTGGTTTACTGCCAGTGCCAAAAGGTGAGAGTGCATTCAACTAGGACAGAGAGAAGAAAGAAGTTGTCTTCAGGGGCGTAGTTTAGTCAGTGAGATTCGGGGGATGTGAATCCCAAATTTTCCAACGAAAAAAGTAATGGGCTGCAGTGTGGAAGGCTGAGATGACCAAGGTTCAGGATGGACCGTTTCTGTGACGAATACAGTCATTAGGTGGGCCTCTGTCTAGAGTGGCACAGTAGGTGAAGAATGATGGGCTGGAATGCTACCCCAAGTGACTGCCACTGGTTAGACTATGTTCAAGCATTCATCCCATTGTTGTTTTGGGCATTTGATTGCCAGTAGGATGCCTGAAAACTTGAGACTGGCACAGCTTTCCAAGCCTACTACTGCCAATGTTTGTGAATTCCAAAAAGTAGTAAAGTTGGATACATTAAAAGAGAACTTCTGTGAGCACATTTTTACAACTATTTTGGTAAACTGGTCACTATGTATATTTAAGAACCAAATCCAAAAAATGAACAGATTAAAACCTCTTAATGAAATGAGGACACAAAAAAACAACATAGCAGACTCAACTTGGGGCTCCCAGACCCATCTGCCAAAACAAGAATGCATTTGAGGAGTATCACAGCCAATACACCGCAGCTGAAGCTAAGCCGCAGCCTGTCCCACCTGTGCCTGGTAGTTCACCCTGGGCACTCATGTCTATGGTCATGTAGACAACAATGACCAGGAGTCCCTGTCCCGGGATCAGTTATTTTAAATGTATTTTCACTGCATGCGCTCTTCTTTGTCTCTGCTACCAGAAGCCTTCATTGTATCATTGTAGAGTTGTCAAATAGGTGCATGTGTTAAGTAGCCCTTGCCTTTTACAAATCATTTTTTCAAGTGACTAATGTCCCCTTGTTCTAAGCCCCCTTCACAAATAGAGGAGGGCATGCAGGCAAATAAATAGGGCAAGCCAAGCCATGAGTCTGGGTTGGCTCTAAGAGTCCATGACCAAGGCGAGCCATGAAAATGTTTGGCATGTATATTATGCAACAAACATAATTTAAAAATATGATACAATCTCTTCTAAATCCCTGAAAGTGTATTTCTTTAACATGCAGATGTGTTTCACCTTAGTACATCAGGTTATATCGCTGCATAGACGGACATTTATAATGTTCATATTATATATGAAGTGAAACATTTAGAAACATTCATGGCTCACCAGCCCGCCCCCATGACAATGCCATTAGTGAACTGAGAGGCAAGTCAGTAGTCATGTAAACCCTCCTAGATTCTTGTTATAGATGGAGCAAGATTACAGCCTATTAAATCAAATATAAGAGGTGCTTGTACAGAGCACATCCTCAATTCAAGTTTTTAAAGTGCGTGCATATGTGATGATAAAGAAAAAGGAGGCTCTGTGAAATAAAATATGTGACTAGGACCACACAATTTGGACAAGCAGTTAAGCCGTTTTCCAGGTAACCTAGTTTCACATTTTTAAATTCAACCCACAGATGGGTGTCACTCTCTCTCTCTCTCTCTCTCTCTCTCTCTCTCTCACTTTTTCTCTCTTTCTCTCTCTCTTTTTTTCATGAAAGGTCACTATTCTGTCTTTCATTCTTGGTTCATGAGGCAAAAATTGACCCAGTGATGGCAGACTTACGTGAGGATCACATTGTAAGCCACATAGCCGGACCCCAGCACCACTCTGCCGTAATCCACCGACTAACTCTCAGGGGGGGCAGCCAATCTACTCGGACTCACCAGTGGCTAATGGCCCGACAGTGCTATCATCTCACACACTATGGGAAAGGGCAGCCTAACAGGTCGAATCTCCCCAGCCCATATTCTAATGAACTGCTGCTCCTCGCCCGACACTCTTCGTTCTATTAGATCTTTCTCATCACTCTTACAGCTTGTAGTGATCTTGCTTATTTTTTAATGGACAAGGGTTTTTTTAATACTTTTTTAATCCTGCTCTTCCCCTCCATTACGTAATGCTGTAAGATGCCAAATATTTTAAAATCCATGGGTACCCCAGTTCTTCACTCACAAAGGGCGCTAAGGATCCTTTCGCCCCCAATGTTGTGGTAAAGGGAAGTCATTATGCAGTGTCGTAACCCAGGCCCCCTCAGCTCCCGTGGTGTGGGGGGGGCCCTAGTTGTAGGGGGCCCCCTCAGCACAGTTCTCTGGCCTGAGAGCTCCTGATTAAATCCAGAGTGGGAGGCCCTCCATGTACCTTGCACGGGACCCCCCTCAAGTTTTGTTACGCCACTGTCATTATGCTGATAACTAGTTTGTATTATCCGATCTGTATTCACATTAACAGATGATGTAGACGATTTGTAGCCTTTTGAACCTGCCCAACTCACTGAAAGCATCTGTTGTAAGCTGTTACATTCTTTTAAACTGATGGAAATTTATGCCTTTATTGTTTGTTGAACCTCATTGCAAGGTTTCTAAGTAACTGAGCATCTTAAATAAATAAACTTGAAACTTGGAAACAGAGATATCAGACTCGAATCAGGGCCCATAGACCCAACTATCAACCCAAGTATGCATTTATTTGAGGGGGTGTCAGACCCCAAACACCTACCTGAAACTAGGTGCCTGGTTGTCTTTTGAACTTTTCTAAATTATGACAGTGTATCAACGTGCTGCTTCAATACACAGACACTTTTGTTTAGTTGATATACATAAACAGGGAAGGGGGGTTGGTCAGTGCACTTTATACATTGGTTTATTCAGTTACCATTCATACTTTGCTTCCACCCACCATAGCATACAGCACGGGGCTGTTGGTCAGCCCATTTAACCAATTGGCTCCCTTCACTTTGAGTGATTGCACAAAGCATGTGTACGTTGTTCATTTCTACATAAAATAGTGCCTTTCTTTTCAGTGTCAAAGCTGGTTCAAAGTGCACTTTTCCATTTTATTTTTTATAATAACTTCAAATACTTGCTTTTTTGCCTGCATTTCAGGGGCCCAGTAAAATTGTGATTTATTTTCCATCTTGCAGTTATAAAGTGACATTGTAATATTGTAGCTGCCTGCGACTGAATGCTTAGGTAGGCGGTGATTTATTCCTCTCTCTCTTTGCCGAAGAAAACTAAAACGTGTGGCTTAATTGAATGGCTTGCTATAAAAACACACTGATGTTTTTGCGCACTTTTAAAGTTGATAAAGGCTGTAAAGACTGCCGAAACGTGTTCCTGCTTTTGAAGCAAGTGCTGCTGAATAAAAGAATTTCTCCATATCTCGAGTGCGGGCTCCTTTTGAATTGGAAGGGGAGTGTTTTTGATACTTAAGAGGCGTGGTGGGATTCACCTCTGACCTGCACCACCGGCGGTTAGGAAGCTCGCAACAAAGCCACACCACGTATTAATATATATCTATCAAAAGCAGTATTCCACCTGGGGCCAGCCAAACTCGCAGCGGGTGCAACCGGGAAGCGGTGGTGGAAACCGCTTATAAAACAGCAAAAAACAAGGAGTTCATAATACTCCCAAGGTCCGGGGCACTCACGGGGTGTGTGTCGGCTATAAAACATCCGCAGACGCGTTTCTGGCTCTTGCCGTCATCAGTGCGGAAAAGCCGTCAATAAAACAAACACAGTCATTTAAAAAGGTCCTGCCATATGGTTGGTGGATCCTTGGCCAATGAAGGGCCAGCAATGGGGCATCACCGTCTTCATTATTTATTGCCTAATGCAATTTCTATGGTGCTCCCATCGCTAAAAAAATCAATTGGCAGCCGTGATAAGTGTGCCTGTACATCCCCTCGCCTGCCGCTGGATTAAAAACGATATGTATATGTATATGTATATAAATATATATATGGTATCCATACGCAAACTCTCCACGTTTGTTAGGAGCCCCCATCCCTGCAAGGCGGCTTCGTTTAGACAGGCATGGAGCCTCCTGTCATTCAAATCACCAACAGAAGAAATGTCGAAGTCCAGATCCGTGAAACACCAGCTTTATTTAAATTCAAAGTGGCAGCATTTCCTTCTCTCTTTCCCTGACGCGTTCCGGCTGCACTCAGCCTTGTTCACAGGTGAGCTAGATCATAGTGCATGATTTTGAAGGCCTTAAAGCCAAATGCCCACGTGACCTTGAATAATGGCATACATTGTCCATAATGCACTTGCAATGTAAGTAAGTTATATGCAATGGCAATGTCAGTAAGTATCAAGGTGGCAGGGTGAGTGAGGGGGTGTGGGCAAAAGCATGGCTAAAAAAACAAAATAATCTGTAACTTTTTTTGATCTTTCATCTTGAGGTAACTACATATAAAATAACACATAGCGTAAATGAAAATTAAATGCAAGTTATGTTAATCAGTGGAAAATGCACTATCACACACTATGAAACTCCTAATACCCAGACTGTATGGAGTGCAAATTATTTTATAACTGTCTTTTAAAAGCACACACTTCACAGCTTAGCTGATAGCTACCTTGCAATACCTCTCAAAAAGAATACATGTATATCATCAGGAATCTTCAAGTGATTCCATCAATTAAAGCCAATACTGGCTTCCAAGCAGTCTTTATATTTTCAGATTGACCAGTTGCGCACATTTACATTTCTTTCAGACAACAGGCACCCTGGTAGGAAGGTTAAGTTCTTTCTTTCTTTTTTCTTTCTTTCTTTTTAAGTTTTTTCACGTGGTTTGGTTGTGTGTCACCACACTTGTCAAGCACTCATTTTCACTCTTTTGACCTTTTAAAGCAGAGTTATATTGAGAACTCAGAGAGGTGTGTTTGGCCTTTCCTGTGAGGTTCTTTTGAATGTCTAGATTGGACACTTGTCCAACCAACTATGCTCCACAGCCAGACAGTACGCTCCATATTTAATTAGCTGTTCAGTATATGCCCACTTGGGAAAAACACTCTTATTTACATAGCCCATTGTGGCATTTAATTGAGCGTATATAATTGCAGCTGTGATCTCAATTGTGATATCGGGACCCCCTTGATATCCCGAAATGTTTCTCACTCCCAAGTTGGAATTGTGCCTTACTGCGGGTTCTCCTAACACTTTTATAAATATTGTTGTTCCAGGCAGAGCGTGCTAATGACTTAGTTCAATGCATAATTGTTTGATAAATTGTAACGCCCTGCACTGATCTAAGCCATACATTTACTGTGTGTATATATATATATATATATATATATATATATATATATATATATATATATATATATATATATATATTATTCCATCCTGACAGCGTCAAGCAAACAGGCACCGACTCCGTGATAATTTTGGCACAGATGGCAATTTATTCCAAACAAAGGTCAGACGCGTTTCGGCGGCAGGACCGCCTTGTTCACTGCATAAAGAGCTTCTGCCATTTTACAAATTATATACATGTTGAGCATTTTCCCATGGTTGCCGTAGCAACCGGAAACAACCATAGACATAAAGGTTAATCTACGGCTGTGTACCATGACACTGCAGAATGACACAGAAAAAAATTAAATAATATACACATGTTTTTACAAATAACGAAAATACAAATAAATATAACACACACATTCAATTTGAGTTTAAATATAGCACTCTGAAATATCTCATAGTGTGAGAGTGAAAAGTGTGTTCTGTCACTAATTCCCGACCTGCATAAATAATTGGATCTTACTATAAAGTTGTACTTGGAATCAAGTGCCATAACCATGGAAATACCAAATTAAGTTATAATGCACTCGGTTTAATCTATACTTTCAGTAAGAAATTAAAAACTCCCATAGAAATAACACTAAAGTAAAGGAAATAACATCCATCACTACTACTATTGCCAACTGGGGGTGAAAATAAACAATCCCAGTACACAAAATATATATAGTTATATCTCCCTGAACTTACTAATACACTCTAAACTATGTCTCAGGCACAGCCTGTGCTGATGCCCAAATAACTACCCATAGTGGTGGGAAGGTGGTAGCGGGAGAGGAAATATGTTTAAATACTCATGTGGCTATAATGTGAGTCGGCAGATGGAGAAAAGGAGATATGTCAGATAAGTACTGCCCCAGTGGGCCTGAGTTTCTAACAAAAATATCCATATAAAATTACAACAATAAACATAGATCAAATTATAATGGTGTGTCGGGAATTTACAAAAGAAAATACCAAAAAAATATTATTAAAATGAAGAACTTTACGCTAGGAGGAATGGATCTCTATGATATATATGAGCGCACAGTCTTGTTACAGGTGGACACCTAACGCTTCATCAGCATTCATCCCTTGTGGGATTTTGGAATTGAGGAGAATGATGTATCTCGATTCCAATCTCCTCAATGCCAATTGTCTATTACCTCCCCTTGAGTTCTTAGGGACATTGTCAATGACAAAATAGGAGAGGTCTTGTGCATTTCCTGCATGGCAAGAATTAATATGCCTGGCAACTGGATATGATTGGTCATCATTTGTGATGGCCCTTAGGTGCTGCAGGATGCGGACATGAACCGGGTGGATAGTACTTCCTACATAGAGTTTATTGCATGTGCATTGAAGGATATACACAGCGAAGTCAGTTTTGCAGTTATAGCTACCACGTATAATATACGGTGTCTGTCTGAAAGGCATGATTATTGATTTCTTGTTGGTGCCATGTTTACATGCTTTACACCTACTACATTTAGTGAACCCCTTTGGTGAAAGTAGCCAATTTTGAGTTCTAGTTATAGTTGGCGCATTACGCACCAATTCCTGGCGCATAGACTTCGCCCTCCTGAAGCTGATTGAGGGGACTTTTGGACACGTAGGGCCCAATACTGGATCACTCCGTACTGTGTACCAGTGTCTGTGAAGTATCTTCCTCAATGTGGTGTGGTATGTGTTAAACCCCGTGATTAATCTGGGAGTATCTGTTGCATCTTTCTTTTTCTGACTTCTGGTTTTGTCGTTGAACAATAAGTTCTCTCTCGTTAATTTCTCGCTTCTAGATTTTGCTTTAGCCAGAGTTTCTGATTTGTACCCTCGTCTCTCTAATCTGTTGAAGAGCTCATTAGTTGATTTTTGTAAACCTTCCTCTGTGCTGCAATTGCGTCTCATTCTCAGACATTCAGCATAGGGGATACCTTCCTTGACACTATTGTGATGAAAGCTGTTTGCGTGCAGTATTGCATTCCCTGCTGTGATCTTTCTATATGTTCTGGACTGCAGACAATTGTTATCTATATACATTTCTATGTCCAGGAATTGTATACATGTTTTGCTAGTGTGACTCGTAAAGGACAAATTTAGATGGTTGTTATTAATTTCATTAGCAAACATTTCTGCACTCTCAACTGTCCCATGCCATAAAATAAATATGTCATCAATATAACGTACATAAAGTGCCACATTTTCCATCATAGCTCTTTTTTGTGTCTTCATGAGTACTTGCTCCTCCCACCAGCCCATATGCAGATTAGCATAGCTGGGGGCGAAGCAAGTACCCATGGCTGTGCCCTGTAATTGTTTATAATACAATTTATCAAAGATAAAAATATTGTTCTCAAGGCACCACTCCGCCATTTGTAATAACATCAAAGAGTGTCCATGTTGATGAATCGGTCTTTTGTCCAGAAAGTATTTTAAGGCATTTAAACCATCATTGTGTCTGATGCTAGTATATAATGAATTGACGTCTAGTGTCATTAATACACAATTTTCATGCCAATTGACATCATATATCTTAGTTAAAAAGTCACCCGTATCTTTTATGTGAGATGGTAATTCACAGACTAGTGGTTGCAGGAAAAATCAATGAACCGAGAAGTATTTTCCAAAAGTCCTCCAATAGCTGCTATGATCGGCCTCCCTGGTGGATTCGTGGCATTCTTATGGATTTTCGGTATTAGGTACAGTTGCGGGGTCATAGGATAATCCGTTTTCAGATATTCAAATTCAGGTTTTGTAATCAGACTAGTGCTTCTCCATTCATAGAGCGCTTTATGATATTTTTCTTTTATGCCCATGATACTTGTCGGGGTTATGCGGCTATAGCATTGTCTGTCCCCAAGTTGTTTCAATGCCTCCGAATTGTAGTTCTCTAGTGGCCAAAGAACCACATTACTCCCTTGTCCGACCATCTGACTACAATGTCTTGGCGCTCTTTAATTTTACTCATGACATTGTTGTAGATAGTCCTGTTGGTGTTATGTGTCTTAGGGAATTCTTTGTTACTGGTAAGGGCAAGGTGTTTAAGATCTTTAATTACATTCTCTGCGAAAATGTCCAAACCATCTTTGGGCATCATTGGGGTAAAGACTGACTTTGGTTTGAATGGTGTACGTATATTAACACGAATATCTTGTTCAATGCCAGTTAATTCTTCCACAATTGCATCTTGATCTTCACGTTCCAGTTGTATTAAATCTTGTAATAATGCCATATCTGCTACAGTTAGCCCATTGTTAGTTTCTTCACTAGCAGTCTCATTTTTGTCTTTATTATTCGTGTTAAAAAATGCTTTTTCAGTTTTAATTTCCTAACAAATTGGAAGAAATCAATACGTGCCTGCGAATAATCAAAATTCGTTTTCTCGCAGAAAGATAAGCCTAGGGCAAGTGTTTTTCGTTCAGTTTCTGTTAATTCCAATGTTTGTGAGGTTAACTACTGTATTTTCAATGTCTTTGTTTTCTATTATCTGCGTCTGTTTCTTCTGTATGGTTGTCTGTTTGTTTTTTGCGCTGTTTTTGCCCCAGCGTCTGTCCTTTCTCCTTCTTCTTTTGTTGCGCCTTGTTTGTACTTATATTTTCTTGGCGCGGCTGCCGGGGCGTAAGCTCATTAGTCTTTCTAATCGTAAAAACCGAATTCTTGGACAACTGTTGGTGGCTTACGTTTCTGCGCTGTGTTTCCAGCTGTTTCTGCTTCCGATTCGATTTCTGAACTTAATTCTGAAGCGCTTGGGTCAGCAGATTTCAGTTGCATCTCAGCGGTTGCTGACAATTGTTGCCTTCGTATATTTTCAAACTTTTTCGAAAATGTATAGATCCTGCCTTGTATATAATCATTCCTATCACGTTGGAATTTCGTAGCTTTTCTTTCTTTGATTGATTCTTCATGTTTTGCAAGTCTTGTCTTCATTTCACCCAATTTCTTTTTAATTTCGTCTTGATTGTCGCATTTCTCTAAGTCTCTCAATAGCGATTCAATTTTAATCAGCATTGTTTTACGGTCACTGTCAGCATATTTAATGAGAATCTGTAGCATTCTTTTGGACGATTCTGCACTGTTGTCCGCCCAATCTTTTAGCATTTCGGGGTTTGGGTTTTCATATGTGGGGGCTACGAGAATCCGGAGGCCTCTAGGGATTCTGCCCACGTCCATGTATCTCTGTAATGATTTACATTCCCACCACTTGGCTATTTCATTCTTCCGGAGTTTCTCTAGTTCGTGGAGCATTTTAGCACTGTTGTTCGCTGCTGACTCTGTCGCTCCGTTCGTAGTCTGTGCTGGTTCTGTGTCATTGTCCACATCATTAAAGATGTCAAGAGCTGCTTCCTCACGCTCTTTGATCCATTCCTCGGCCATAGTTGGAAAAACTATATGCCTTCTGTGTCACTCACTGCCCGTTTATTTGCTCTACGGGACTACCTCTCCCAGCAGCCACCACTTATTTCTCGCTCACACACAGATACAGCGCTCAGAGGAGCTTACCTGACAGCGTGATCGCCCTCCAGCTACCACAACGATCAGTCACTCTCCTCTTCTGCGGGGCATCGGGTGTCTTTGTTGCGAAGGAAAAGAATCTTTAGTTTGTCTGCTGCCGGGGGGCACTGAGTTTTCCTTTCGCAAGAAACTGTAACCATCCGGTGTCCGTATACTCAGTGCTCCTAAGCGAGGAGGGTCGGTGTCAAGATCCCGGCGGATCTTTTCAATATTATTCCATCCTGACAGCGTCAAGCAAACAGGCACCGACTCCGTGATAATTTTGGCACAGATGGCAATTTATTCCAAACAAAGGTCAGACGCGTTTCGGCGGCAGGACCGCCTTGTTCACTGCATAAAGAGCTTCTGCCATTTTACAAATTATATACATGTTGAGCATTTTCCCATGGTTGCCGTAGCAACCGGAAACAACCATAGACATAAAGGTTAATCTACGGCTGTGTACCATGACACTGCAGAATGACACAGAAAAAATTAAATAATATACACATGTTTTTACAAATAACGAAAATACAAATAAATATAACACACACATTTAATTTGAGTTTAAATATAGCACTCTGAAATATCTCATAGTGTGAGAGTGAAAAGTGTGTTCTGTCACTAATTCCCGACCTGCATACATAATTGGATCTTACTATAAAGTTGTACTTGGAATCAAGTGCCATAACCATGGAAATACCAAATTAAGTTATAATGCACTCGGTTTAATCTATACTTTCAGTAAGAAATTAAAAACTCCCATAGAAATAACACTAAAGTAAAGGAAATAACATCCATCACTACTACTATTGCCAACTGGGGGTGAAAATAAACAATCCCAGTACACAAAATATATATAGTTATATCTCCCTGAACTTACTAATACACTCTAAACTATGTCTCAGGCACAGCCTGTGCTGATGCCCAAATAACTACCCATAGTGGTGGGAAGGTGGTAGCGGGAGAGGAAATATGTTTAAATACTCATGTGGCTATAATGTGAGTCGGCAGATGGAGAAAAGGAGATATGTCAGATAAGTACTGCCCCAGTGGGCCTGAGTTTCTAACAAAAATATCCATATAAAATTACAACAATAAACATAGATCAAATTATAATGGTGTGTCGGGAATTTACAAAAGAAAATACCAAAAAAATATTATTAAAATGAAGAACTTTACGCTAGGAGGAATGGATCTCTATGATATATATGAGCGCACAGTCTTGTTACAGGTGGACACCTAACGCTTCATCAGCATTCATCCCTTGTGGGATTTTGGAATTGAGGAGAATGATGTATCTCGATTCCAATCTCCTCAATGCCAATTGTCTATTACCTCCCCTTGAGTTCTTAGGGACATTGTCAATGACAAAATAGGAGAGGTCTTGTGCATTTCCTGCATGGCAAGAATTAATATGCCTGGCAACTGGATATGATTGGTCATCATTTGTGATGGCCCTTAGGTGCTGCAGGATGCGGACATGAACCGGGTGGATAGTACTTCCTACATAGAGTTTATTGCATGTGCATTGAAGGATATACACAGCGAAGTCAGTTTTGCAGTTATAGCTACCACGTATAATATACGGTGTCTGTCTGAAAGGCATGATTATTGATTTCTTGTTGGTGCCATGTTTACATGCTATATATATTTTGATGCTTCTAATTCAATTTAATTTAATTTAATTTTCTTTCATTGGTTGCTACTCTCAGAGTACATTATTATGGTTTGAGTGTTTGACTAATTTGTTATAATTGCCACACAATGTTGAGTCACATTTTTTCATGTTATGAATTGATACATATGAAACGTTTTTACTTCTTCACTTTCTATTTTTGCATACATACCAGTATGTCTTCTGTGGCCATTCTCAACCACGCGTCATCAAGTGGTATTTAAAGGCCTTGTAATGGCGGCAGCGCTATGTGATCAAGGTGGCTGCGTCCACCGAAATGCGTCGTCCAGCGTTCATCTCTGCCGAATAATCATCCTTTCCAGTTTCCTGTTGCCGGTGCCTGCTTTGATCCTTTGTGTTAGCGGGATTGATTTGGATATTTTTACGAGTGTGCTGGCGGCTCGTCTCACCGACACCCCCTCGTTCAGGCGCTTCGAGCTCACCAGCATCTTTTTGGACTCGTAGCGAAACTACAGTGTGAAGCCCCCCCATCAAGCCGATTGCAAGCACACCAGCGGCTGCCGTTCACGTAACCCGTAACCGGATAGCCGGAGGGCACCCGGAGTACAGGTAAGCGAGTTCGGCATACCGTGTGCATTATTGGGCTGTGTAGAGGGAGAGGCAGCTGTGTAAGTATCACAGCATTTGAATCTGGGAGGAAATTTTTGTGACTGGGCAGGCATGTCGTCGGACTGGCTGAAGAAGCGGGAAGAAGCCGCTGACAAAAAGTTCGATGAAGCAGTAAAGACCTGAGCATCTCAAGCACAAGGCCTGAGACACCAGAAGCGAGTATTCGCAACAAATTGAAGGAACTTGAAAAATTACGTCGCAGTGAAATCACCAAGTGGTGGGAGCATAGATCGCTCTCTAAGTACCTCGAGGTTGGCAGAATCCCAAGAGGATTGCGCATACTTATTGTGCCAACGTATGAGAATCCCGACAAGGACATGCTCAATGGGCAGATAATAATTCGGAATCATCATGAAGAATGTTACAGATTCTAATAAAATATGCCCAGAGTGATAGAGAGAACATTTTGGCCGCAATTGAGGCATTGCAAAGTGACATTAATCAACACCCTGACAAGGAGGAAATTGCTAAATTTGAAAAGGACATGACGATCAGACTACAGAAACATGAGCAAGTCATCAAGACACACAAAGCCACGAAGTTCCTCAGAGATAAGTTGGACCATCAACGGGGACAGATCTATACCTTTGCACGTAGATTTGACAACTTAGGACGCCAACAGCTGTCTGATAAATCACTTCCAGTAACACAGAAACAGATTGTAGCAAGCAACTCAGACCTGAGCTCCGAGGTAGAAACAGACGCGGAGGAGGGCCGCAGTGGGGAACCAACGTCCATTACAGATGAGTTGCGTTTTTTACGGCTGGACCGGTGTAGGAGAGTAGGATCTGCCTCTTATGTTGCCCCCACTTTTTTTCTGATGTTTACACTGGTTTCTGGCTATAGTCTGGCTGGGCCCCTGCTAATCAGGGCCCCAGCCTCTCTGTTCTCTCTAAACGATTTGGAGTGCACTCTAGGTGCACTAGTGATTGGATACTGTGGTACCTTATGAGTCCCTAGTATATGGTACCTTAGGTACCAAGGGAATAGGTACTTCACAGGCCTCCCAGGGGCTGCAGCATGTATTATGCCACCCCTGGGAAGCAGACTAAATCTGACACCACAGGCCTGCTACTGCAGCCTGAGTGAGGAAGTGCTAGCACCCCTCACTGAGATATAGATTCCTATATCTCTCCTGCACACACATATAACCCTATCAGTCACCCCTAAGGCAGGCCCTATCAATCCTGAGGGCAGGGTGCTTGGCTTCTATGTGAGGGGGTGCCTCTGCCTGAGCAGGGCCCCTCTGCTGCTCTCAGAGTCCATTCTCTGGTGCTGTTTGTGGATGCAGTTAAACCATATACTTTTAAGTGCATTATATCCTCGCAGTAAAATGCTAACTTTGGAATGGCTGCATCGAAACATGTCGTGTTTGGTGTCAAACACCTTGGAATACTACCCCCCCGCCAGTCCTGGCGGCGGGGGTAGCATTCCACCCTTCTAGAGGGATAGGCATGTACCTACTGTGGAAACGCGGTAGAATCCGACAGAGCCCTGGCATCACAAAATGGATGCCACCAGTCACAGACACTGGGCTGCCCTCCTGCTGATGACCAACACTCGCAGTGGAGGGAGCCCAACAATAGATATCCTGTCCCAAGGGGTGTGACCACCTCCCAGACAGGGTTTAGTGTATTGGGGCTGGGTGGGTGCACTCTTAGAGTGCTTTGAAGTCCTGCACTGGGGGAGCAGAAGGCTCCTCTGTGCATATGCCAGTTCAAACCGGCTCAGGGGCTACCTGTCCCTGCTCTGGCGCGAAACTGGACAAAGGGAAGTGGTTGTAGCCACCCACTCCCCTGACCCTCCCATAGGTAGGGTCATAGAGCTAGTCCCTCCCCTCCTTTTAGTATAAGAGGGGAACCTGTGCATTGCACCCTAGATTTCCCTGGACGACGCTCTACAAGAAGAATCCTGGACCTTCGACGTTCCACTACCTTTGGAAGACTGAAGAATCTCCCTTGGAGTCAAGGAGTGACTCCCCTGCTTGGCAGGCACCAAAAACTACAAATGACGGTCGCAAACTACGCCGCTCCCGCCGGAGTCCGAAGTCCCTGCAGCCCAAGAAGTGGATTTCCTGACTTGCCAAAGGCCATCGTGAGTCCCCAGCGAAGCTGAGGCCAGTGGACCCCAAGAGTAATGAGAAACCGCGACCCCTGGGTACCGTGCACTATTGTCGAGTGCAACCCCTTCACAACGTTCCCCGAACTTGTGCTTTGGACCACGTATGGTCCCAGCCTCCAGAAGGAATCCCTCCTAAGATCAGAGGCCTACCACATCCCGAGTGACCGTGGGCCCCTGTGAGAGAATCCTCCTGAGGTATCTTTGCGACCCCTTGCCAGCTGGCTTGTGGGTCCCCAGAAGACTTTCCAAAGAAACCAAAGGGCTCCCCTGATTGCTCCAGGCCTGCCCTGACTTACCTTCGCTGGGTGAGTTCCACAGACCTTGCTGGTCTGCACCATTGCCTCTTCACACTTTCCCCGAGACTTGCTGTTACCAAGGCTTGTTGGCTCCGATCGAGTCACCGACACCGCAGTAAGCCGCAGACATTGTGGGACACTCCGAATCCAGCTCCTGGTCATCGTCGACGCCTCCTGGACCTCGTGGCTGAAGAGTCAAGACAACCGTGAACGACCTGAACCCTGCGATGACGGTGGGCATTCATCTTCCTTGCCCCGAGTCACTGCCAAGTGACTTTGAACACTGTCCCCTCTGCTTTCAGGTCATCCTTCCACTGAATCCAGGCTTGTATTCCACCGGACACTTCTTCACACCATCACAAGCAGCAAGTCTTCTTTGTTCGCCATTGAAAATGACGCCGCGACCCGACACCAAAGGACACCTGTGCACCCGGCTTCCCTGGGTGAGGTAACTCCAGCACTCCGGTGCTCCTGTGGGTGTGGGACCTCGAACTACTTACCCTGTAAGTGACTTGCTTGTAGGTTCACCAGAAGTATCCTAAAACTCTTACTTTCCCCGTGCGATTCTCGCACTGAGTCGTACCTGGTTCGCGTCTGTGTTAGACACACCGCGTCCGACTCCCTTGCAAATCCTATCTGTAGACCGAATCCTTCGACTCGTACTGAGTCCGATCGGTGTGTTCGCCTCGAACACGCAAGGGACCTTGAACATTGATATCTCAATCGCGTCTGAGTGCATAGACTCGTACAGGATTCGCATCGGTGCCAGGTCACCGCGTCCGTCCCCTGTGGGTCTCCTACAACTACCTGGGGTGGTTCTTGGGGGTCCCTCGATTCTAGATGCCCTAGATCTAGGTCTAGCAAACTAAGATTGTAATATTCAATGGTGCTAAACTTATCCTGATAATATTTGACCTGTACATATGTTCCTATCCTCTAATCTCATAAAGAGATTAGTAGAGAGTGTTTATTAATAAATACATATATATTTGATATATATACCTGTGTGGTGTCTTTTCATTTGGTGATTCAAGAGATTGTGTGGTAAAACAAGCTGCTTTACATTCCTTCAAGACTGAGCCTGAAGGCTGCTCTCCACAGCTACCACTAGGATAGCTTTCTATAAAGGTTGTCTTAAACCTATCTACCATAAGAGTCGAATTGTTCTGGTGCAAGGTGTCCACTTTAATTAGTGAACAGCATATACCAGGCCAACTTTTCACATTGGTGGGCAGCGTGTGGGATTCCAGCTTGCTATTGTTTTACCAGAAAATCTCTATTTGAATTACTAACTGAAAACCACTATAGGTACTTAAGGTACATATAAAGTCAAGCTTAGTATCGATAAGTTCTACTGAACTTAGAGCTGCATGCCAAGGATAGCACACCCTTTCTACAGCTCAAGCTAGGATCAGTAGGCCACAAACTAGTGTAGGTAGTACAACACTGCACAACACTAGAATGTCCTTAAAGGGTGGAACCAGTGGATCCACTCAGCCTCAGTACAAGGACATGGCTTTCACTGACTTGAGAGCCATGTGTGTTGAAAGACACCTGAGACTAGGACAGAGTCCCTCAACCCTGCACCTGATAGATCTGCTGACAGCAGATGATCTTAGATTGGCTCTAGGAGCCAACGGGTCTGAATCAGTGGGTGGGTCAATTACAGTATCTGGGTCAGACGATGAAAATCCGAATGACCAGGACTCGGTGATTGAAGGGCCAGGCCTCAAGGGGCCTGAAAAGGACAGAGGAATTCTCCCTAAGAGAACTGACAGAGTGGATGAGAGGCATAGGTCCCCTTCCAGGGAATCTGAGCACTCTTATCACTCTGGCAGAGAATTTGTCCACCAGAGGAACTCATACTTTCCCATAAGAGAGACCTCCTCTGAAAGAATGTGCAAAGTGCTGCAGTATGAGGAAGCAAGAGTTGCCCTCAGAACCAAGCAGTTGGCACTGGATAGAGAAGCCCTGGAGATCCAGAGAACTTCTCGACGAGAGGGGTTAGAACCCCTTGGTGGCAGCAACAGTGTCCCTAGAGGCAGAGAATCTATTCCAGACCATAGGAACCTGAGCAAGGTTGTTCCTCCCTACCAGAGTGGGGATGATATCCACAAGTGGATAACTGCTATGGAGAGGGCCTGTAGAGTACAGCAGGTCCCCCAGAAGCAGTGGGCAGCAATCTTGTGGCTCTCCTTTAAAGATAAAGGTAGAGACAAGCTCCTCACTGTTAGAGAAGAGGATGCTGATGATTATGAAGTCCTGAAGAGTGCACTGATAGATGGGTTTGGCTTAACCACTGAACAGTACAGGTTAAAGTTCAGAGACACCCAGAAGGCACAGACTCAGGACTGGACTGACTTTGTTGATTGTGCAACCAAGGCTCTGGAGGGTTGGCTGGTTGGCAGTAGGGTTACTGATTTTAAGGGATTGTATAATCTGATGATGAGAGAACAAATCCTTAATAATTGCCAGAACCAGTTGTTGCATCAGTACCTGGTGGACTCGGATCTGACCTCTCCCCAAGAATTGGGAAAGAAGGCAGACAAGTGGGTCAGAACCAGGGTGAGGCAGAAACCCCAGAACCAAGGGGGTGACACCAAGAAGCAAGATCCTAAGGGCTCTGAGAAAGGTGGGGATAAGTCAAAAGACCAGAAGTCTTCACAAGGGCCCCAAAAATCTGCATCTGGTGGGGAGTCACAATCCAACAAGGGAAAAGGCCAAAAGAAGCCCTGGTGCAAATTCTGTAAACAGAAAGGGCACTGGACTTCTGACTGTAACAAGTCCAAAGACCAAACCACCACCACTCCTGCCCCTAAGGCAACTGTTCCCCCTAGTTCAGCTACTGGTGGAGGTGGTACACAGACATAAGGGTGTAGTAGGGTTGACCCTGGGTTCTGAAGTGGACTCTGACCTAGTCAGAGTGCCCACTCAGGCAATGCTGATTTGTGAGGGAGACCTTAATATGTCCTTCCTAGTGAGTCCCAGTAACCTGGGCAAATACAAACAGCAGCCTGTAATAAATGGCAAACAGGCTTTGGCATTTAGGGACACAGGTGCTAGTGTCACCATGGTGGCAGAGGATCTTGTGGACCCTGGACAGATCATCCTGGGCGAAATGTACCAGGTGACCAATGCAAGCAACGCCAAGACCAACCATAGTCTGGCAGTTGTGAATTTCTCATGGGGAGGGGTAACTGGCCTCAAGAAGGTTGTAGTCAGTGCAGACCTCCCTGTCAAATGTCTATTGGGCAATGATCTAGAGACTTCAGCCTGGTCTGAAGTAGAGTTATGGACTCATGCTGAGATGTTGGGCATCCCTGTAGAGGTATTTGCTGTGACCAGGTCACAAGCAAGAATGCATGACACTGAACAAGCTCTGGATCCTGGAACAATGGACCAGATGCTTCCCAAGAGAAGGAGCAGTAGGGTAAAGGCAGTGCCTTCCCCTCTGTCTCAGATCACAGATTCACCCCCAGAGGGATGTGAAGCAGATCCTGATGAAGGAACTGCCCCAGAGGGACTTGAGCCTGAGCAGGTTGAGTTCTTGGGGGCAGGGGGCCCTTCTAGGAAAGATCTGAGGAAGGAGCA
This sequence comes from Calotriton arnoldi, assembly GCA_963921515.1. Lineage (NCBI taxonomy): Eukaryota > Metazoa > Chordata > Amphibia > Caudata > Salamandridae > Calotriton > Calotriton arnoldi. Next base: position 261,008 of record CAWUFW010005061.1, read on the forward strand.
ACAGTGCTGCCCCTCTCTTGAACCCCTCAGACAGCAGGCTGCTGCTGAGGCTGCTGGGAATGCTAGTGGGTCCCATAACGTTTATTGGGATGAGGGACTCCTATATACTGAAGGTAGAGACCCAGCCCCTGGAGCCACCAGGAGGTTGGTAATACCACAGAAGTTTAGGGGGTTCCTCTTGACCTTAGCACATGACATCCCTTTAGCAGGACACTTGGGCCAAAACAAGACCTGGGACAGGCTTGTTCCACATTTTCATTGGCCACATATGTCAGAGGACACTAAGGAGTTTTGTCGCTCCTGTGTCACATGCCAAGCCAGTGGTAAGGCAGGTGGCACAACAAAGTCCCCCCTGATACCACTACCGGTGGTGGGGGTACCCTTTGAAAGGGTAGGGATTGACATTGTTGGTCCCCTTGACCCTCAAACTGCATCTGGGCACAGGTTTATCCTGGTGGTAGTGGATCATGCCACCAGGTACCCAGAAGCAATTCCCCTAAGGACCACCACAGCCCCTGTGGTGGCAAGAGCCCTCATTGGAGTCTTCTCCAGAGTGGGTTTTCCAAAGGAGGTCATTTCTGACAGAGGTACCAACTTCATTTCAGGATATCTAAAAGCAATGTGGAAGGAGTGTGGTGTAACTTACAAGTTCACCACCCCCTATCACCCACAATGCAATGGTTTAGTTGAACGCTTCAACAAAACCTTGAAAGGAATGATTAAAGGACTCCCAGAGAAGCTTAGGCGGAAATGGGACCTTCTTCTTCCTTGCCTGTTGTTTGCCTACAGAGAGGTTCCACAGAAGGGGGTTGGCTACAGCCCATTTGAGCTTCTGTTTGGGCATCCTGTGAGAGGTCCACTGTGTTTGGTAAAAGAGGGCTGGGAGTTACCTCTCAAGCCCCCCAAACAAGATGTGATGGACTATGTACTTGGTCTCCGCTCCCGGATGGCTGAGTACATGAAAAAGGCAACCAAAAACCTGGAGGCCAGCCAAGAATTACAAAAAGCTTGGCATGACCAAAAGGCTGTAGACCAGCCAGGACAGAAAGTGTGGGTGTTGGAGCCTGTGGCCCCAGCAGCCCTCCAGGACAAGTGGAGTGGCCCCCATACAATAGTTGAACAGAAGGGAAAAGTCACCTATCTGGTGAATCTTGGAACTCCCAGGAGCCCCCTGAGGGTGCTCCATGTCAACAGATTAAAGCCATATGTTGACAGGGCTGACATGGGCTTACTCATGGCAACTGATGAGGACCAGGAGGAGGAGAGTGACCCTCTCCCCAACCTGCTCTCTCAGAACCCTGATGATGGGTCAGTAGATGGTGTTGCTTTGGCAAGCAGCCTCACTGACCATCAGCAAACTGAGTGCAGACAAGTTCTGCAACAGTTTAGGCATATGTTTAGCCTGACCCCTAGTCAGACTTCCTGGTGCACCCACGAGGTGGACACTGGAGACAGTCTGCCTGTCAAGAATAAAATCTACAGGCAACCTGACCATGTCAGGGACTGTATCAGGACTGAAGTCCAGAAAATGTTCGAGCTAGGTGTAATTGATATAAAGCAAAAGGGTCCCTACCAGTGGTGAAAAATCACATGTTAAACTAATGTTGGTGGTTAAAGAGCTAGCAATACCCAGGGAGTGATAAAGCAGTTTGTTCAATACTATGAAGTCACAACATAACATCAAGTACCCTCAGAGTAAGTTTACATAAGTTGTTTATTCACTTCCAATCTTTATAAAAGACAATATCATAAAAACGTTACATCAAAGATACACAATTTTAAGCAAATAATAGTCATAAAAACATTTAATAAAAATCCGTAATTATCAAAAAACAATTGTCGTACATAGTATTAGACACGTAGTAATCATAAAAGCATTTCATAAAAAGTCCGTAATTTTAAGAGAACAGTTATCATCGTCAGAATTTTTCATAAAAAGTCCGTAATTTTAAGAAAACAGTTGTCAACCACCAACATTAGTTTAACGTGTGATTTTTCACCACTGGTAGGGACCCTTTTGCTTTATATGATTCGCCCTGTCCCGAATTGGATTGTAAGGGGCTTCCCTTGTTCTTTTGCCTTGCTAGGTGTCAATTGAGCCTGTCAGATAGCGCCTTGGACTAGTCCAGTAGTCCTGGTACCTAGGATGCCTCATACCCAGGGTGGCAAGGAAGAAATGAGGTTTTGTGCAGACTACCGAGGCCTCAATCCAGTCACTAGACTGATCGCCTATCCCATACCAAGGGCAGATGAGCTGATTGATACTTTGGCCTCAGCCAAGTATCTAAGCACGTTTGACCTAACAGCTGGCTACTGGCAGATCAGATTAGCTGATGATGCAAAATCCAAGACAGCATTTTCGACCCCTGGTGGGCACTATCACTTTGTGGTGATGCCCTTTGGATTGAAAAATGCACCTGCCACTTTTCAGAGGTTGGTGAATAAAGTTCTGACAGGGATGGAAACATATTGCTCAGCTTATCTAGATGATATTGCTGTCTTTAGTTCCTCCTGGCAGGATCACCTGGTCCACCTCAGGAATGTTTTGGAGGCCCTGCAAAAGTCAGGCCTCACTATCAAGGCCACTAAGTGCCAGATAGGGCAGAGTCAGGTTGTGTACCTGGGCCACCTTGTAGGTGGAGGCCAGGTTCAGCCTTTACAGAGCAAGATCCAGACCATAATGGAATGGGTTGCTCCAACCACCCAGACACAGGTGAGAGCCTTCTTAGGCCTATCTGGGTACTATAGGAGGTTTGTCAAGGGATATGGATCTATAGTGACCCCCTTGAATGATCTGACCTCAAAGAAAATGCCAAAAAAGTTTCAGTGGACAGCTAGCTGTCAAAAGGCATTTGAAGACCTAAAGCAGGCCATGTGCACTGCCCCCATCTTACAGAGTCCAGACTACACCAAAAAGTTCATTGTCCAAACAGATGCTTCTGAGCTGGGTGTGGGAGCTGTACTGTCTCAACTGAATGATGAAGGTCAAGACCAGCCAGTAGCTTTTATTAGCAGAAGGCTGACCCCTAGAGAGAAACGTTGGTCAGCTATAGAGAGGAGGCCTTTGCTGTGGTATGGGCCCTGAAGAAGCTGAGGCCATACTTGTTTGGTACTCACTTCATAGTTCAGACCGACCACAAGCCCCTCCTATGGCTTAAACAAATGAAAGGAGAAAACCCAAAACTTTTGAGGTGGTCCATTTCCCTACAGGGGATGGACTATACAGTGGAACATAGACCTGGGACCCAACATGCCAATGCAGATGGACTCTCAAGGTATTTCCACTTTGAACACGAAGACTCAACTGGTCAAGGTTAGTTTAGTGTCCCTGCGTTTGGGGGGTTGTGTAGGAGAGTAGGATCTGCCTCTTATGTTGCCCCCACTTTTTTCTGATGTTTACACTGGTTTCTGGCTATAGTCAGGCTGGGACCCTGCTAATCAGGGCCCCAGCCTCTCTGTTCTCTCTAAACGATTTGGAGTGCACTCTAGGTGCACTAGTGATTGGATACTGTGGTACCTTATGAGTCCCTAGCATATGGTACCCTAGGTACCAAGGGCATAGGTACTCCACAGGCCTACCAGGGGCTGCAGCATGTATTATGCCACCCCTGGGAAGCAGACTAAATCTGACACCACAGGCCTGCTACTGCAGCCTGAGTGAGGAAGTGCTAGCACCCCTCACTGAGATATAGGTTCCCTATATCTCTCCTGCACACACATATAACCCTATCAGTCACCCCTAAGACCAGCCCAATCAATCCTGAGGGCAGGGTGCTTGGCTTCTATGTGAGGGGGTGCCTCTGCCTGAGCAGGGCCCCTCTGCAGCTCTCAGAGTCCATTCTCTGGTGCTGTTTGTGGATGCGGTTAAACCATATACTTTTAAGTGCATTATATCCTTGCGGTAAAATGCTAACTTTGGAATGGCTGCATCGAAATATGTCGTGTTTGGTGTCAAACACCTTGGAATACTACCCCCCACCAGTTCTGGCGGCGGGGGTAGCATTCCACCCTTCTAGAGGGATAGACATGTACCTACTGTGGAAACGCGGTAGAATCCGACAGAGCCCTGGCATCACAAAATGGATGCCACCAGTCACAGACACTGGGCTGCCCTCCTGCTGATGACCAACACTCGCAGTGGAGGGAGCCCAACAATAGATATCCTGTCCCAAGGGGGTGTGACCACCTCCCAGACAGGGTTTAGTGTATTGGGGCTGGGTGGGTGCACTCTTAGAGTGCTTTGAAGTCCTGCACTGGGGGAGCAGAAGGCTCCTCTGTGCATATGCCAGTTCAAACCGGCTCAGGGGCTACCTGTCCCTGCTCTGGCGTGAAACTGGACAAAGGGAAGTGGGTGTAGCCACCCACTCCCTGACCCTCCGATAGGTAGGGTCATAGAGCTAGTCCCTCCCCTCCTTTTAGTATAAGAGGGGGAACCTGTGCATTGCACCCTAGATTTCCCTGGACGACGCTCTACAAGAAGAATCCCGGACCTTCGACATTCCACTACCTCTGGAAGACTGAAGAATCTCCCTTGGAGTCAAGGAGTGACTCCCCTGCTTGGCAGGCACCAAAAACTACAAACGACGGTCGCAAACTACGCCTAGTCCGAAGTCCCTGCAGCCCAAGAAGTGGATTTCCTGACTTCTCAAAGGCCATCGTGAGTCCCCAGCGAAGCTGAGGCCAATGGACCCCAAGAGTAATGAGGAACTGCGACCCCTGGGAACTGTACACTATTGTCGAGTGCAACCCCTCACAACGTTCCACGAACTTGTGCTTTGGACCACATGTGGTCCCAGCCTCCAGCAAGAATCTTTCCTAAGATCAGCAGCCTACCATGTCCCGAGTGACCGTGGGCCCCTGTGAGAGAATCCTCCCGAGGCATCTTTGCGACCCCTTGCCAGCCGGCTTGTGGGTCCCCAGAAGACTTTGCAAAGAAACCAAAGAGCTCCTCTGATTGGTTTAGGCCTGCCCTGACTTACCCTCGCTGGGTGAGTTCCACAGACCTTGCTGGTCTGCACCATCGCCTCTTCACACTTTCCCCGAGACTTGCTGTTACCAAGGCTTGTTGGCTCCGATCGAGTCACCGACACCGCAGTAAGCTGCAAACATCGTGGGACACGCCGAATCCAGCTCCTGGTTGTCGTCGACACCTCCTGGACCTCGTGGCTGAAGAGTCAAGGCAACTGTGAATGACCTGAACCCTGCGACGACGGTGGGCATTCATCTTCCTTGCCCCGAGTCACTGCCAAGTGACTTTGAACACTGTCCCCTCTGCTTTCAGGTCATCCTTCCACTGAATCCAGGCTTGGATTCCACCGGACACTTCTTCACAACCATCACAAGCAGCAAGTCTTCTTTGGTCGCCATTGAAAACGACGCCGCGACCCGACACCAAAGGACACCTGTGCACCCGGCTTCCCTGGGTGAGGTAACTCCAGCACTCCGGTGCTCCTGTGGGTGTGGGCCCTCGAACTACTTACCCTGTAAGTGACTTGCTTGTAGGTTCACCAGAAGTATCCTAAAACTCTTACTTTCCCCGTGCGATTCTCGCACTGAGTCGTACATGGTTCGCGTCTGTGTTAGACACACCGCGTCCGACTCCCTTGCAAATCCTATCTGTAGACCGAATCCTTTGACTCGTACTGAGTCCGATCGGTGTGTTCGCCTCGAACACGCAAGGGACCTTGAACATTGATATCTCAATCGCGTCTGAGTGCATAGACTCGTACAGGATTCGCATCGGTGCCAGGTCACCGCGTCCGTCCCCTGTGGGTCTCCTACAACTACCTGGGGTGGTTCTTGGGGGTCCCTCGATTCTAGATGCCCTAGACCTAGGTCTAGCAAACTAAGATAGTAATATTCAATGGTGCTAAACTTATCCTGATAATATTTGACTTGTACATATGTTCCTATCCTCTAATCTCATAAAGAGATTAGTAGAGAGTGTTTATTAATAAATACATATATATTTGATATATATACCTGTGTGGTGTCTTTTCATTTGGTGATTCAAGAGATTGTGTGGTAAAACAAGCTGCTTTACATTCCTTCAAGACTTAGCCTGAAGGCTGCTCTCCACAGCTACCACTAGGATAGATTTCTATAAAGGTTGTCTTAAACCTATCTACCATAAGAGTCGAATTGTTCTGGTGCAAGGTGTCCACTTTAATTAGTGAATAGCATATACCAGGCCAACTTCTCACAACCGGACACTAAATCTAAGACCCCGGCCTCCAGAAAAAGACAAAACTGGCAATCCCAAAGGAAGAGGCAGAGGCAAAACAGAAGGAGGAAGCACCAAGCATCCGCCCGTACAAAGACAGACCCACCCCAAGAAATGAACATGGTGAATGCCAAAACAGTCATTAATCTCTCTGACATGGAACTAAACAGCAAAGAAAAAGATATTCTTTCTTTGGGCCTTTCATTTTGCAAACCAACTAATTTAAATTTTGTGCAAACTAAAATTGACTTGTTCAAGTATGTTAGGAAACTTAAATTACATAAGTATTTCCACTCCCATACCCCAGGAACTGAAGTCTGGAATGAGACCACGAATCTGTCCGCCAATCTGCAAGTGGCGGATTTGGAACTACTCCAAGACTTGGACCAACTAGAAAGAGAGAGTGACGTTGATATCAGACCTCTGGATGCCAACCTGGGGGTTGAACTTGGGTGCAGGGTGCACTCACCCTTCAAGCCGAATTCAGTGTTCACAACCGTCATGCCTAGAGATGGCTTGGACGTATTTTCTGAACTAGTCACCATGGACCTAAAGAGACTGGCTATTGAATGCAGCAAACAATTTGGAATAGAGAATGCAGGCTGGTTGCTTGAGTATGATGCTGTCATGCAGAAGATCTCTGCCAGAAACGATATCGTGGTGCAGCAGTCTGATAAGGGGGGTAATATTGTATTGTGGCCTTTGTCCTTGTACAAGGCTGAAGCATATCTTCAGCTCAATGATACTCAATTCTACGGTAGAATGTCCCCCGACTGCTATAATGTGATCAAGGAGGGGTTTCACAATCAATTGTCTAGGTGGCGTGGCACGTGGTTACTTAATGATGATGAATTTAAATATCTCAAAGTTGAACATCCAGTTATCCCTGTGCTTTATCTAATCCCCAAAATACACAAACATGCTACCAACCCCCCTGGGAGACCTATCATATCAGCTATAGGGGGTTATTTGAAATGACCTCTAAGTATATTGATCATTTTCTTCAGGACCACGTTAGGAATCTGCCATCTTTTATACTTGACACAGGTGATTTCCTAAAAAGATCTATGACATTGCCTGGGATGAATCCTATGTCTTTATGACTTTAGATGTTTCATCCCTGTACACCAGCATAAGACATGAACAAGGACTAAGGGCTACCAAACACTTTTTGGGTGCCAGACCCATCAGTGCGTATCAACACACCATGATGTTGCTCCAAATGATGAAGTGGTGTTTAGATAACAATTTGTTTCTGTTTGATAAGCATTTGCACAAACAGATACAAGGAACTGCGATGGGCACCTGCTTCGCCCCCAGCTATGCGAACCTGCATATGGGCTGGTGGGAGGAGCAGGTGCTCACCTCGGAATTCTCTGAAAAATGGACTGAGAACATTGTCCATTGGTCACGTTATATCGACAACCTCTTTGTGCTTTGGAGAGGGTCCATTGTCTTAGTGGATCGGCTTAATGTTAACGACCTGAATTTAGCATTTACCAGTAACATCAGTAAAAGTGAGGTCGAGTTTCTAGACTTGAAGGTATATGTACAAAATAACCGAATTCACACCAATACCTTCCGCAAGGAAACTGCAGGCAATTCCATACTTTATGCGCAGAGTTTTCACCCACTAAAATTGAGGGAGAGTATTCCTTATGCTGAAAACCTGCGCATGAAGAGAAATTGCAGCGAAACACATTCATTGAGGGAAGTTCAGGCTGAGCTATACCTCAGATTCCAAACAAGGTGCTACAGCCCGAGTTATTGAAGACCACACAAACCAAAGTAGAGTCTATTTCCAGAGAGGCATTGTTGTTCAAAGAGAAGAAGACCAGATCCAAAACTCAGGGCACAGTGAGAATGATTACGGGGTATAACGTGTACTATCAGAGAGTGAGGAACATTCTCCATTCACACTGGAGTTTGACACGCAGTGACCCGATAATTGGACCCACTATGCCAAAACATCCACTCCTCTGCTTCAGGAGGGCTAAATCAATGAGGGAGAGTTGTGCAACAGCAGTCCGGAGATGATCAAATCGGACTCATGGTTGGCATCATCACCTGGTTTTCACAAATGTCACAAATGCAAGGCATGTACTATCGGCCAAAACACAAGTGAGATCCATAGCCCTCTTAGCAACACCACTCTCAGAATACTTCATTCCTTTAACTGCAGGAGTGACTTCGTGGTGTATGTGCTTCAGTGTTCTTGTCCCAAACAATACGTGGGCAGCACCAAACACATGGTCCACGTCAGGATCCTTCAACATTTATGTGCCATTACTAAGGATGACTAGACATACCCACTTGCACGACACATCAATGAAACACATGGGGGTAATAGTGGTGACCTGGTGTACTTTGTCCTTGACTCAGTTCCCAAGAACATCAGGGGTAGCAATAGGGAGCTAAAATTGTGCAGTTTCGAGTCCCGCTACATTATTTTGCTTAATAGCAGGATCCCCAACGGTCTGAACTCAGACGAGGAATTGTTCATCCATTTATAGATTTCCTCTCGCAAGGAACCATTGTGAGGGTTCCCCGTGTCCTTTCAGCCCAGTTCAAGCGCTTTCAGCTGCATGCAGAACTTTCTGCCAGCCATTTTCTTTCTTTCTTTTTAAGTTTTTTCACTTGGTTTGGCTGTATATCACCACACTTGTCAAGCACTCATTTTCACTCTTTTGACCTTTTAAAGCAGAGTTATATATTTAGAACTCAGAGAGGTGTGTTTGGCCTTTCCTGGGAGCTTCTTTTGAATGTCTAGATTGGTCACTTGTCCAACCAACTATGCTCCACAGCCAGACAGTACGCTCCATATTTAGTTAGCTGTTCAGTATATGCCCACTTGGGACCCACTTGATATCCCGTAATGTTTCTCACTCCCAAGTTGGGATTGTGCCTTACTGCGGGTTCTGCTAACACTTTTACAAATATTGTTGTTCCAGGCAGAGCGTGCTAATGACTGATTTCAATGCATAATTGTTTGATAAATTGTAACGCTCTGCACTGATTTAAGCCATACATTTACTGTGTGTACATATGTATATATTTTGGTGCTTCTAATTCAATTTAATTTAATTTAATTTTCTTTCATTGGTTGCTACTCTCAGAGTACATTATTATGGTTTGAGTGTTTGACTAATTTGTTATAATTGCCACACAATGATGAGTCACATTGTTTCATGTTATGAATTGTTACATATGAAACATTTTTACTTCTTCACTTTCTATTTTTGCATACATACCAGTATGTCTTCTGTGGCCATTCTCAACCACATGTCATCAAGTGTCAACCACGCATCATCAAGTGGTATTTAAAGGCCTTGCAATGGTGGCAGCGCTATGTGATCAAGGTGGCTGCGTCCACCGAAACGCGTCGTCCAGCGTTCATCTCTGCCGAATAAACATCCTTTCCAGTTTCCTGTTGCCGGTGCCTGCTTTGATCCTTTCTGTTAGCGGGATTAATTTGTATATACATATGTATATATAATGTATGCATATATATATGTATATATATATATATAAATATATATATGGTATCCATATGCAAACTCTCCACGTTTGTTAGAAGCCCCCATCCCTGCAGTTCGGCTTCGTTTAGACAGGCATGGAGCCTCCTGTCATTCAAATCACCAACAGAAGAAATGTCGAAGCCCAGATCCGTGAAACACCAGCTTTATTTAAATTCAAAGTGGCAGCATTTCCTTCTCTCTTTCCCTGACGCGTTTCGGCTGCACTCATCCTTGTTCACAGGTGAGCTAGATCATAGTGCATGATTTTGAAGGCCTTAAATCCATATGCCCACGTGACCTTGAATAACAGCATACATTGTCCATAATGCACTTGCAATGTAAGTACGTTATATGCAATGGAAATGTCGGTATCAAGGTGGCAGGGTGAGTGAGGGGCGTGGTCAAAAGCATGGCTAAAAAACAAAACATTCTGTAACTTTTTTCGATCTTTCAACTTGAGGTAACTACATATAAAATAACACATAGCTTAAATGAAAATTAAATGCAAGTTATGTTAATCAGTGGAAAATGCACTATCACACACTATGAAACTTCTAATACCCAGACTGTATGTAGTGCAATTTATTTTATAACTGTCTTTTAAAAGCACCCACTTCACAGTTTAGCTGATAGCTACCTTGCAATACCTCTCAAAAAGAGCTGCATTGCCGGGTTGGAGAGAGCAGGCACAGGCTCCCAGTCTGTCTGGGAGCTCAAATTCACGGCGCTCAGGCCAATCCAGAAGCTGCTCTCATGCATGAGAGCAGGTTCAGGATTGGCTGCAGGGCAGTCTGGAAGCCTGTGCATGTGAGGAGAGGAGCAGAAGAGCACGACACGGTTGGCTGCAGGTAAGTTTTTTATTTTGTCATCCTGCGACCCTTATGCTACCTCCCTCCCCGCCACTTGTCCATAACACCAGCCGCTACTGAAACACATGGTCATCAGGTTGGTACAGACCAAAAGGAAAGGAAACAATTCACTATATTCAGCATCAGCTAGTGCTTACTTAATATCCTGGTGGACTGTGCTGCTGCGAGTCCCCATGCTGACTAGGATAGAAGAGGGAAAGAATAAGAGGTTAAGGAAAGCCAGGACTTTCAGAAGAGTTTGATATTCAGATATTACAACCAAGCAGACAAAAAAACAAAGCGCCGCATAAAACCCAACAAACAGAAGGGTACCAAAAAAGAGAACAAGCATTTGCATTGCAAACTGTCTCGACTTTGGGACCTTATATGTATTTAGCTATGCAGCACATTAGCCTGGGTGCTGAAACATCTACTGTTCTTTAACATGGAGGGAAAGTAAGCGTCAAACTGCGTGACACGCCAGGTATGGGAACACATGGAGAGAAATATTGCCTTTCAGCGGGGAAATGGATGAAAAACAGCTGCCTACAACTAAACACCAACAAAACAGAAGTACTCATCATGGGCCCAAACCCCGATGCCTGGAGCGACACCTGGTGTCCCCCCGCCCTCGGAAACCCGCCAACCCCCACAGACCACGCAAGCAACCTGGGAATCATCCTGGACTCCGAGCTCAAAATGGACCGCCAGATCAACTCTGTCTCGTCTTCCTGCTTCCACACCCTCCGCCTCCTTCGTAAGACCTTCAAATGGATCCCCTCGAACACCGAAAGACCGTCACTCACGCCCTGGTCACCAGCAGACTCGACTACGGCAACGCACTCTACGCCAGAATAAACAAAAACCTCACCCGCAAGCTACAGAACATCCAGAACGCCGCCGCAAGACTGGTCCTCAACCTGCCAAAACACTGCCACATCTCCCAGCACCTGCGCACACTCCACTGGCTCCCCGTCGAGGTGAGAATCACCTTCAAGATGCTCACCCACGCACACAAGGCCCTCCACGGCACCGGACCAGCATACCTGAACAGCCGACTCAAATTCCATGCACCCCAAAGGACCCTACGATCAGCCCAGCTCTCCTACGCCGTGGTCCCCCGCACCAGAAAGACCAGATCGGGAGGCCGCTCCTTCTCCTTCCTCGCGGCCAAAGCATGGAACGCCCTTCCGCTCCACCTCAGACAGACAACGTCGCTCCCCATCTTCGCAAGTAACCTCAAAACCTGGCTCTTCGACAGACCCCCTGCTTGATGGAATGGAACCGGCACCCCCCCCCCAGCGCCTTGAGACCCTTACGGGTGAGTAGTCGCACTTTAACAAACCCCTGATTGATTGATTGATTGAAATGGTATAGTCCAAAGCTCTGTTTTTAATATAAAACCAGGGCCTTCGGTGGTCATACCACTGAAAATACAAGATGTGAAAAGAATTTTGTCTACGGGTGCTCGTGGAAGACAATTTCTATGGCCTGGAATCTAGAGAATGCTAAAGTGATTCTGGTATTTTACTGACCTCTGCTGGTCGTTTTCTATCAAGACAGTTAAATAGAGGCAGTTGAACTGAAAAAAAAGTCCCTAAGCGGAAGCAGACAAGTCCTAGGGCTGATCTCCAGAGCCCACAAAGTACATACACACTTTATTCTGCCTCTATGTCAACGGCTCATTGATCATCTCAGTAGAATTAAAGACAACGATGCCCCAAAGTTAGCCTCTGGGAGGGTGCCGGCGCTGATGTTCGCGGACGACACCCTTCTACTTGCTAAAACACCAATGGGTAGTCAGCGTATTCTCGACGGGTTTGCTAATTTCTGCAGGCTCCGAGGATTGGAGATCAATATTTCAAAAACAAAGTACATGGTCTTCAACCCCCCTAAAACTACTCGCCCTAACCCATCTCTCTATGGAATTCCCCTGGAAAGAGTTAAGGTGTTTGATTATTTGGGTGTAACTTTGTCCGAACACTTTGAATGGGGGCCACAGATGACAAAGGCAAGGCTCAGGCTTACGCAGACGGTGGGTGGGATTATGAAACTATATAGCCCTTCTGCATTCAAACCGGTGGGTCCCGTGGTGGAAGTTTACAAGGCACAAGCACGGGGTGCTACTCTATATGGGGCAGAACTGTGGGGGCACCGCCCCTCTTCTGATTTGAGTAAGGTGGAGAACAGATTCCTGCGGCAGCTCCTAGGACTTCCTCGTAGTACTCCCCTGCTGCCTATTCGCATGGACTTGAGTATTAGACCCATAGATGAGGAGATCGCGCTTAGACCCATCACATTTTGGCGCCGTCTATGGGCGACCCCGGAACTGTCCATTTTTAGGGCTGAGCTTAAGGAGTTTTTAGTCCCCTGTACTCTTAAGAAAATTTCCTGGTTAAACCATATAAGAGACCACGCTTTCAAGTTAGGTATGCCAGACTTATGGAGGTCACCTGAGATAACATGCCCAATGACCCCCAGGGTGGCTCTAGTTGGGCGCTATAGAACTTATAAACTAGCGGCCACCCAGGAAAGTTCTTCTCACGGTCGTTTGACTATGGAGTTTCTCCAAGTCAAAGACGTGTATAACAGAGAATCCATTCTGGACACTATTGAACCCCCTTAAGCCAGGAAACGTTATGTTCAGTTCAGGATAGGGTCCCTTCCACTTCGCTCTTTTACCAGCAAATGGGCTAAAGAAAGCAATAGCGAGTGTCCCGCCTGTAAGTACAGGGAAGAGTCGATTACCCATATTTTCTTTTTGCCCAGCCTATCTTACGCCGCGCATAGCGTTGGTTAATCCAACTGTGCAAGAATATCGGCTTTGTGCGTTGCGTGGAGGCATTGAGGGTTTTAAAATATGTGACTCACCCGCCAATAGTGTTTGCTGTCTCACGCTTTTTAAATTCAATGTGGTTCATTAGGCGGCCTTTTTTAATGCAGTTGATTCCGGGAGGAGAGAAATAGTTGATCACGCATAGGATTGTTTTCTTTTACCTATGCGTCCCCCCAGGATCTAGACTGTATCCATTCCTAACTTTGAATAACTTTTATCTCTATTCTTATTGTATCGTTTTTTAATCTTTTCTATGATATTTAAAAAAAATATATATATATATTACCACTAGTACGGCCGAGTTCCCTTTTTTATGTGTATTTTTGTATTTTCGGTAATATCGAATGTGGTATTGTAAATATTTTTCAAGCGTTTTAATGTTTTATTGTCATATGCACTTTTATGGTCTCTTGTGGCCGAAATAAAGTTTATGGAATGGAATGGACATACACATATAAGTATATACTAAAGTATATAAGTATATACTAAAGTAGATACAATAGGTCTCGAATGCTCGACCTAAAAAATAAGGAAGTTGAGGGAACAAGAAATCGGGTGTAAAACAGAATGGAAAGCTGAACAACACAACAGAAAGTTGCCAGGCAGCTACCTTAAGCGTGCCACAGACTCAAACATGTCTGCTGCCTGACTTGCCTTGGAAATTCACATTCTAACCAGAAAGTGGTAACATTGGGTTGGTGGTCTAGTTAATGGCTTCAGATTAATTACAATTTTCCATTATTTCCATCCCACCCTACAGCCAAAACTTCAGTGATGTGCAGCTGTGTATGAGACGTGTGCTTCTTCTCACCCATGCTTTCCGTCTCCTCCTTCTAAGGGTTTTGAGATGCTGTCCTTTTTTGTCATTCAGATGCTCCCTTGATTTCCTAACAGGAGTCAACAATCCTAGGGGCATATTTACAAGACAATGGCGCAGCGTGGTGCTACAAGCAATTTGGCAGCGCCGAGCTGCGTCATTGTCTAAGTGCAAGAATGCGCCATATTTACAAGAAAACAGCATATTCCTGTACTCACCCCTGTGCCAGCGCACAAACAGCAGCCGTGCGCCATCGCAGATACCCTTGAACCATGGTGCAAGGGTGCCTGCGTTGCAGGGATGATTGTTGTTGTGCAGGAAGGGACACCTTCCTGCACAAACACAATCATTAATGGCGTTTTGCTCCTTCTATGTGTGCTGCAGAATGCAGCACATAGAAATAGCAAAAAACAAGAAGAAATAAAAGTATTTCTCCTCGTTGCCCCACCCTTACACCTCCCCTGGGGAGGCATACGTTTTTGGCACTGCCTCAGATTCACGATTCCTTGTAAATCTTGGACAGTGTCAAAAAGCCATGGTTGATGCTGGGACCGCCCGCAGCAACACCCATTGCACGTGCCTTTAAAACAGAAAACTGCGTCAAAGTGGAGAATATTTCCAAGAACGCGTTAAGCCAAACAAAGTGGCTTAGCACTGCCTTGTAAATATGGAGCAGGACTCAGCACCACCGGAGCGTCGCAAAGAGTGACGCTTAGGTGGCGCAGGGGCCATGAAAATAAGCACCCTAGAGTCTTGTGTATCATTACTATCCTCTTTTTACAAAACTGCTGTGCTTTTTTACATTCACTCTACATGTGTAATAGCCCCTCTTTTTAATAAAAAAAATCCAAAACATAAATGACCAGAGGCTGAGCATATTTGTTTCATTCTTTCTGTCTTTCCAAATACCTTGAAAAGTGTTAATCGGGATTTGGGTGTCAGATTAATTTTCCCAGCTGGTCATCGACTGCAATTTTTGATTGTGTCTAGATTGATATAATACCTCATAGATTGGGGAAACACGGCAATTAGGATTCTTGAAACATATAAGCACTTTTGAAAAGTCCATCGCAAACCTCCTCGTTCATTATTTTATCCCGTGCGTCAGCGCCCATCGCGGATCCTGAAGCCAGTTAGCTGGAAGCAATCTCCCACCAGCAAATTCTGTTTTATATTTTTGGAAGGACTTCCTAGTTTTAAAGCCCCAGGTGATCAGGTCGTTCCCTTGAGAGTGCACAGGTTACTGACTAAACCTACGTTTATGTCAATACAAGTGCGAGAATTGAGTGTGGCCTTGCGAGAATTAAAACAGTGGTGGGTATGCATTATTCACAGGATGTACAAACAGACTAGGGAACACCAGAGTAGTCAACACTTGGGGAGAGGATGTGGCCTAACGGCTAGGGCGGTTGACCTGAATTCTGGGGAACCGGTTTCGAGTCTCGGCAAGGATGCGCAACACCCTGTGATTCTGGGCAAATCACAAAGGGGCATATTTACAAGCCCCTTGCGCCACTTTTGCGCCGCCGTTGCGTCACGCATGTGACGCAGCGGCAACGCAAACCATGCGCCGCGCTGCGCTATATTTACAACGTGACGCATCTAGGGAGATGCGTCACGTAGTAACCCCTGCGCCACATGAAACCTGTGTCAGGTTTCATGTGGGCGTACGACGCAGGGGGCGTTCCGGCGCAGGAACGCCTCGGAAAAGTGACGTCGTGAAATCTACAAGATTTCACGCAGTCACTTTCTCGGCGCTGGTGCGTCAAATCCTTACGCCTGCTTCAAGCAGGCGTAAGGATTGACGCACCATGTTAGGGATAGGGAAGGTTGGAACAGTGCTGGAGTTGCGTCGCGCTTGCGACACAACTTGCGACGTGGGTCCCTTGCTCACTTTGCCACTGGATTCAAGCAAGCCTGGCTGATGACGGCTGAAATGCCAGAAACCGGTCCTAGGATGCTTGTTTCCGGTCCAGGGAAGACATGGCTTGGCAGTTCGGGCTGGACTGTTCCCATGAGGCACAGGGTCAGACTGATTTGCATATGGCCATGTCTGAACTGGGGTGGTGGAGTGAGCTAAAGAATGATGATGGATTAAACCCAGATCAGTTGACTGGGGGTGAGTGTTTGATTGGCTCAAGCGTTCCGTCCATCATCCCCTTTTGTATCGCTTTGGTCGCCCTAAGTTGGCGGGGGTATGCCCAGACGTGGGTCCCTTGCTCACTTTGCCACTGGATTCAAGCAAGCCTGGCTGATGACGGCTGAAATGCCAGAAACCGGTCCTAGGATGCTTGTTTCCGGTCCAGGGAAGACATGGCTTGGCAGTTCAGGCTGGACTGTTCCCATGAGGCACAGGGTCAGACTGATTTGCATATGGGCATGTCTGAACTGGGAGTGATGGAGTGAGCTAAAGAATGATGATGGATTAAACCCAGATCAGTTGACTGGGGGTGAGTGTTTGATTGGCTCAAGCGTTCCGTCCATCATCCCCTTTTGTACTCGCTTTAGTCGCCCTAAGTTGGCGGGGTATGCCCAGACGTGGGTCCCTTGCTCACTTTGCCACTGGATTCAAGCAAGCCTGGCTGATGACGGCTGAAATGCCAGAAACCGGTCCTAGGATGCTTGTTTCCGGTCCAGGGAAGACATGGCTTGGCAGTTCGGGCTGGACTGTTCCCATGAGGCACAGGGTCAGACTGATTTGCATATGGCCATGTCTGAACTGGGGTGGTGGAGTGAGCTAAAGAATGATGATGGATTAAACCCAGATCAGTTGACTGGGGGTGAGTGTTTGATTGGCTCAAGCGTTCCGTCCATCATCCCCTTTTGTATCGCTTTGGTCGCCCTAAGTTGGCGGGGGTATGCCCAGACGTGGGTCCCTTGCTCACTTTGCCACTGGATTCAAGCAAGCCTGGCTGATGACGGCTGAAATGCCAGAAACCGGTCCTAGGATGCTTGTTTCCGGTCCAGGGAAGACATGGCTTGGCAGTTCGGGCTGGACTGTTCCCATGAGGCACAGGGTCAGACTGATTTGCATATGGCCATGTCTGAACTGGGGTGGTGGAGTGAGCTAAAGAATGATGATGGATTAAACCCAGATCAGTTGACTGGGGGTGAGTGTTTGATTGGCTCAAGCGTTCCGTCCATCATCCCCTTTTGTTTACGCTTTGGTCGCCCTAAGTTGGCGGGGGTATGCCCAGACGTGGGTCCCTTGCTCACTTTGCCACTGGATTCAAGCAAGCCTGGCTGATGACGGCTGAAATGCCAGAAACCGGTCCTAGGATGCTTGTTTCTGGTCCAGGGAAGACATGGCTTGGCAGTTCGGGCTGGACTGTTCCCATGAGGCACAGGGTCAGACTGATTTGCATATGGCCATGTCTGAACTGGGGTGGTGGAGTGAGCTAAAGAATGATGATGGATTAAACCCAGATCAGTTGACTGGGGGTGAGTGTTTGATTGGCTCAAGCGTTCCGTCCATCATCCCCTTTTGTATCGCTTTAGTCGCCCTAAGTTGGCGGGGGTATGCCCAGACCTGGGTCCCTTGCTCACTTTGCCACTGGATTCAAGCAAGCCTGGCTGATGACGGCTGAAATGCCAGAAACCGGTCCTAGGATGCTTGTTTCCGGTCCAGGGAAGACATGGCTTGGCAGTTCGGGCTGGACTGTTCCCATGAGGCACAGGGTCAGACTGAGTTGCATATGGCCATGTCTGAACTGGGGTGGTGGAGTGAGCTAAAGAATGATGATGGATTAAACCCAGATCAGTTGACTGGGGGTGAGTGTTTGATTGGCTCAAACGTTCCGTCCATCATCCCCTTTTGTATCGCTTTGCGACACAACTTCAGCACTGCGCCAACCTTCCACCGGCAGATGCGTCACGCATCTGCTTATCCTTGCGCCACGATGCGCCGCATTGTAAATGCGGCGCATCGGACGTGGCGCAAGGGTAAACTTGCGTGACGCATTTTCCCTGGCGCATCCCTGCTGATATGCAGGGATGCGCCAGGGAACGTAAATATGCCCCTTAATCTCTCCACGCCTAACAAAAATGAATGTGTCCTCATGGAACGCAACTGGTGCACGTGTAAAGCGCCCTGATACCTACAGGTCAAGTTCGCGCTATATAGAACTCAGAAAAACAAACCAGAAAAAAAAAATCCTCCATTGAGACACTTGAATGATCTATTGAGAACTAGCACTGTTCCAGAATTGTGGGTGCCTTCATGAAGTTGTATGCGAGTGTCGCAATCCAATGTTAGTAGACTTGCGCACATCCCAAATTGAATGACAGCCAGGTGTGTTGTTCTCCTCTTTCAGGCAAGTGCTTTAGGGCCTGAAAGAGACTTACTACACGCAGGATTCTTTGGGACTCATTGCACTCAGCAAAGCCCCCTTTAGAAGTCTCGCAGAGAAGTACCTTCAGGCCCCTGCAGCCTCTCTTATGTCCCCTCCGCATGCATTCAGATTCCTACCAGCTGGAACAGCAACTTGCAGTAGCCAGGCTCTTCTCACTAACCAGCAAACAGGTTTCTTGAAGCATGTTCTGTCAGCAGGCAGGGTCCAGTTGTGTTCAAATGTCCCTATTGAGCTGAAAGAAGGAAACGGCTGCTACAACTTCTACAGAAGTTTGCTGAAGGCAGATGTTTACTGCGCCACTGGAAGCATGCTACATTCGACTGAAGAGGCCCAATCAGAGTGAAACTGTTCTTGGGTTGCTTGTGTTCCAGCTCAGAGAGGACCTAGCTTGGAAGTTTAGGCTGGAATATTTCTTTTTGAGCAGGACTCTCTCCAATACTACGAAAGGGAGTCAGGAATGGTTCTGTCATGGATTGCCCCATACCACCTGCATCACAGGCTGTGGTGGGCTGTGTATTGATGTAATATAACTCTCTGACATTCACATGCAAAGAAGCAAACTTTAAATGGGGATGGAATGAAAATAATGAAGATCGGATGTAAATATCTGTTATTAGGTGCATTTTTATTATTTTATGATGCTTCTTCAAGTGCTATGCATTTTGCACCAGACATGCATTCTGCACAGTTTTTTCTGTTGTCAAATACTTTCCATGATATGTATTAGCCACTGCTTGTAGTGAGTTTATGTTATGAAGAATGTCAGCTTTGAATATTAACTATGAGTTTCACATTCCATTAGCTTGTGGTTTTCAGTCTGCTTTCATTTCCTATACTGGGCAGTGAGAACAGTCACTATTCTTAATTGTGATTCTTCATTGGTCAACATCCTGCAGTGTTTTATTCCATTCATATCTGAGTGGTGTATCTTGATTGGATACACTTCTGCGTGTTTCACACCACTCGAGATCTAGATGTCTAATAAACACAATCTTTATCTGAGTCACACACGATTACTTCTTTTAATGTATTATGTCAATTATAAAATACAAACAATGCTTTATTTTTGAGAAGTTCCCCATATCAATTCTAGGTGACATATATATCCAAGAACACTCACCCTGTTCTCGGAATCCAAAGTCAGTGATGTGCTATTCCCTCTCTCACTGCCTCCTTCAATGACCACATACTTAAGGATATGAGGGCTAGTGTGAAAAACAAGGCAATGGGATACGAGAGAAAATTGGGCCACGGGACTCCACCACTCTGACTCGTCACTTCTGCTGGTCACTGATGTCTGCGGTACATAGTGGGTATCTAAAGGCAAAGAGCTATCTTTACCAACTTCTCAATAAACTCTTACATCTAACTGCAACAGTAAATGGATGTGCATTAGTGATATGTCTGGGTAGCCAACTCTCTGTACTTTTAAAAAAAAAAAGTTTTATTTATATTTTTCCTTAATACCAAACATTACAATTTAGGCCCACATTGTGCATAGCAGCCAAAAAACGTATTTACATCATCTCTTTCCCTGAGTCCAATACATACTTAGTGAGAATACCCCGTTGCTCATTCCCTTCAGAGTCCTGGTGGGAGCTCTTGTTCGTTTTGTGAACTCACCGATGTTAGTGCTAATAAGTGGGACCTAAAGGGTTGCCATATGTCAAGCAGTCTAGATGTTGGGGCTTGCAGCTGAGCATATAATTCGCTGTTAGTATTGCCATATGACAAGCTAAACATCCACCCCTTTATTGTCGGTGGGTATCTGCTCCCCCAGTGTATTGCGACTTCCCTCTTGGCCAGCAGCAGTGCTAATGCGCAAATGCGTTTGGAGGATTTGGGGAGATCTTTAACATATCCCAGTAATGCCATTAGGGGAGTAGGAGGGATGGGTTGGTCAATCATTTGCGAAAGTTCTTCGAACACCCGCTTCCAAAAGTGGGCCACCTTATCACAGGTCCATGTCATGTGTGCGAAATCTGCCATCGGGGTGCTACACCGAGGGCATGTGTGTGGTCGGGATGGATCCATGCGGTGGACCCTGGCCGGGGTAACGTATGCCCGTCGCAAGTATTTGAAATGTAATATCTTATGTGTGTGATTAAAGGAGAAACTCTCTGTACTTTGGTATGGAACTTGTAATTCCTGAAACTGAAGATACAAGATGTAATGTCCTCTGGAAAGGACATGCCTGCCAGTGGCGGCTCCCCCATTGGGGCGTGGGGGCGTCGCCCCACTGCTTTCTCGCAGTGCGAGAAGGCAGAAACATAAATGGTAATAACTACCATTTTATGTTTCTGCTTCTCGCACTGCGAGAAAGCAGAAGTGCCTAGTTGGGGGTGGGCGGTCCTGCTCGAGGGCAGGGGAGTGGCTTGCCCACTGTTGTGGGTACTGACTGTTTGGTCGGCCCTGGGGCCGACCAAGCAGTCTGTACCCACAACAGTGGCCAAGCCACTCCCCCTGCCCTGGAGCAGGACCGCCACTCTCCCTTTTCTCTATGTAGGCTGCTGCATGCAGCAGCCTACAAAGAGAAAATGGCCCGGCTGGGGCGCTCTCCGATGCGCCTCACCAATCACAGCGCTGCCATTGCAGCGTTGTGATCAGCGGAGGAGGGGAGGGAGGGAGGCTGCCTTTCCTGATGACGATGCAGGAATTGGAAAACGCAGGACGGCGGGAGTCGGGACCCATCCAGAAGCTGAGGTGGCGCAGGACGGTAAGTTTTATTTTATATATTTTTTAAATTAAACGAACCCCACCCGCCTCCCCCCATCCCCCCCGCATCGACCCCATTTCCACTCCCCCCCCCACCCGCCCGTCATGCCGGCCGCGACTGATGCCTGCATAAGCAGGTCAGCGGTCTAGCTGACCCCGACAGGAACTGGATAAAATAAACTTCCTGGGAGGGACAGGATGGAGAAAGGGGCTCGAGAGGGCTGGGATGAGGGAAGAAGACGTGTGGAGAGCAGCTCCACATGGCGAGGCCAGTTGTAACAGATAGACACTTAAATAAAGATAAGTGACCATCCTTCCCCTGACTCCGTTCTTTATGCTGAGTGCTATACTGTCCAGGGCTGTGAAGATTAAACATAAAACATTACGCAAGAGAGGATTATTTTAAATATAAGTATACTGGCACTTAATAGCTCTTAAAATTCATCAAAAAGCACATCAACAGCAGAGTGCTTTGTGACAAACCTTGATGTAGTTATCTTAAGAGTAACATAACTACATCAAGGTTCATCACTAAGCTTTCTGTTGATGATGAGTTATAGTTTCTGCTTGACTATTGTGTTACTGAAAGGGAATTAGCAAACATTCATATTTTGTCATTCCTCTTAGCAATTCTTATATGCTTTAGCAGATCTACAATACTTTATGCGTTGACATAGATGCATAGCATTAGCAACATAATCCTGACTTAAGAACTCTTACCTTTTTGTCACGGGATAAACCTCAAGTGTGATGTAAAAATCCTTTAATCTTTTGGAAAGTTTATATTAAATATTCAAAACAGGTCAAAGTTAATTTCAACACAACTTCAAACTTCATTTGCATAACTGCTGCACCTCAACACTTCCTGAGAGTTTATGACCTGCTGGGAAATGTAGTTGTCATCTGGGCATGGTGTGTAGTGCATACTCCACCCACACAAAGCCTCATTCCAGACAACGCTGACACTCTGCAAGGACTGCCAGCCTTTCCTTCCCTGAGAAGGACTCAGTGTGAGCAGATTTGGAGTATTGCTGAACTGTGCTTGCTGAGTCATGAGCAATAAGCATTACCTCCAGCCCTGCTTTCCGACAGTATATATTCATAGCTGCCAAAGTTTCAGATTGCTTAAGTGTGACATTTTCATAATTTCAGTGTAATTATGAGTGACATTCAATGACTATGAGTGACACTTTCTCGCAAACAGTATAATGTCACCCACACTTAGTGGTAGCATGGCACAGCCCACAGCCTAGGTCCGACACCTGTTGCCGTGGCAGAGAAGTAGTAAATTAAACAGAGATTCCCTGCCTTAGCCAGCCTGCGCCTCCCTGGCTGGCAGCCAATCAAATTAATGGCATGATCAGATCATGATCAATTGACAGAGTCTGTCCACGCTCTCTGCTACGTGGGACCTGAGGCCGAATACAGAATGTATGAGGCGCCCCCGTGGGGATCTTGTCCTTGAACAGTTCTCCAATTAGGCCCCTCTTTTACTGCAGTTTAGACTGACCCAGATTTTGGCATGTATTTAGAAGCTTCGTTTTTCAGCTGGACATCCATATTTGCTTGATACTATGGTTTTAGCAGGGGGTGCTTTTTCCATTAATTGGGGGGAGGGGTGTGGGGTTGTGTTTCATCTCAAATCTCTGAAGTTTGAATGACTTGCATATAAGTTTCTGTGATAGCAGGATATTTTAGTGTCTTAATATATTGAGATTCCTATTCCTCCTGTTGTACACTAGCACCATCTTGTGGCCTTTGAAAAACGAGCTCTGCTTTTATGCGTCCTTCCCAGAAAAGCGAGAAACTGGAACTACACAGTTTTATCGCACTTCAAAACACGGTTCTTTTGTGTGACAATCTCAGGCATTGCAGTAATGCGGGAAAATTACTGGAAATGCGTTATTAGAAAGTGAAATGCTTGGCATTTGGCAGGGCTGTATAATTGACCTGTTTTGCTAATACAAGACGCATGGACAAGCAAGGACAGACTAGAATAAAATGAGCAGGAGAAGTCATTGAGACAGAGAGAGGACTTTGAAATTAGAGCACAACAGTTCCGAAATGCCTGCAGTTAGCCTGTGTGGGCCTTTCTCATGCTGAGCGCTGAGTTTAATGGCTTTGGCTCACTACCAGGCCCTATTTGTCGGTTGTATTTTGGAATGAGTTCCTCAATCACGACTACCTAAACAACGCGGTCTTTAGTACGACCGCATCTCAACCCCGATTTTTTTTACCACGTATTCCTTTACCACAAATTTTCATGGTAAACGAATGCATGGTAAACAGCCTTCTAACCCAAATCCCTCCCTCCCCCTAAAATCTAAACCGAACCCCTCCCACTCCCTAAAAACTACCTGGTACCCCACCATCTCCCACCCACTAAAAACTAACACGAACCCCCCCAACCTCCTAGAAATTACCCCGAACCCCTCCCACCCGCTAAAAACTAACACGAACCCCTCCCACCCCTAAAAACTAACACAAACCCCCTACCTCCTAAAAACTAACACCCCTAAAAACTAACCTGAACCCCTCCCACCCCCTAAAAACTAACACAAACCCCCAACCCCCTAAAAACTAACATGAACTGTTCCCCCACCCCCTAAAATCTAACCCAAACCCTCCCACCCCTAAAAACTAACACGAACCACCCACCCCTTAAAAACTAGCCAAACCCCTCCCACCCCCTAAAAACTAACACAAACTCCCCCCACCCCCGAACTCCTCTTACCTGTCCTGTTCCTGTCCGACGCTCCTCTCAACTCCGCCCATCCCGAACACTAGACCGACTTAGCCTTAACCATGCACATGCATGGTTAAGGCTAAGTCGTTGTTCGGGCAAGTCGTTGTTCGGCTTGCGCGACTCCGGAACTCGTTGTTCTGGAGTTGTTGTTCAGGATGTTTCCCCTATTTGTCAGCCTTAGTGTGGTTAGTAAGAAGGGTGGCTGCTTTGCAGAGTCTGACAGACTAGTGGAATAAGTTTCTAGATGGTAGAAAGAACGAGAGATGTAGTAGAGATATTTCCAGGCACTTTGATAATTACATAATTCACACAGAAGTGTTCCTTTACAATGTTTTCTGCTTGTACACAGTGCATAATTGTTCATGTGTTAATTCAAATTCAAAGTACTACGTCCTTTGAATATTAAATCTGTTGCAATGTAGAAACTGCACTTGGTAAGGCACCCAAAATTGCTCATACTTTTATAATTGTCCTATCTAGCAGCAATGTATATCTATACAGTGAATACAAGTCATAGTGCTTTAGACTACTGAGATAGAAGATTTGTTGATGGTCTTGTCTCTTAGGGGCAGATTTACAAGCATTTGGCACAGCGCAACGCAGGAAGACAACTTGCTGCGCTGCATCAAATGGAGAGGGCAGGAATGCAACATATCTACTAAGATATGATGCATTCCTGTTCTCCCTCTGCACTGGCACACTTGTGGCTGCCAAGTGCCAACGCAGACACCCTTGCACCATGGTGCAAGGGTGCCTGTGTTAAAGTCATGATTTTTTTTGTGCAGGAAGAGACACCTTCCTTCACAAAAACATTCCTCTGAGGCTTTTTCCTCCGAGGCTTTTTCCTCTTTCTATGTATGCTGCAGAATGCAGCACACATTGAAAGAGAGAAAAATGAGGAGAAATAAGCATATTTCTCGTTGTTACTCCTCCCCTGGGAAGGTGTATCATTTTTATGCATTCCCAGGTTTACTAGTGCTAGTAAATCTGGGAATGCATCAAAAACAATGGGTGGATGTTTGGGATCACCATGCTCCACCCATGGAACGTCTTTCCAGTCCAGGGCAGATTAGCTCAAGGCAGCGACTTGTACTGCCTTGTGTTACTCCAGATTTACTATGCCACGCAGAGCCATGCAAGGTGGCATGCTATGTTATGTTATGCTACTGGCATTTGTAGAGCGCACATACACTGGAACGGTCTCTTGCTGCTTAGGTAACAGAAGTATTGTGCTCAGCTGATCAGGGCTCAGTCGTATGCTTGTGTAAAAAGCCATGTTTTTAGACATTGCCTGAAACTCATGTACCTGAGAGTGGCATAATATCTCAGTTAAGGACTGGTGTTGCTCAAGGACAACACAAGCCCTTGATAAATCTGGCCCTTAATATCCAACTTAATCTTTATTTTTCTGCTCCACAATCTAACCTTATTACAGGGACTGCTGATCATAAGCAATTTCTGTTTCCCACATACCAAGTAACAGACAAAGAGTGGATGGCAGTTCCTATGTGCTAACTGTTAGACCTGACATCCTTGGCTTTAGTTCTCTGCGCATTTTACCACCGCTAACGAGTGCTAATGTGCTTGTGCTCTCTACCTGAAATGTGGTAGAATTCACTTATAACTTATTTATTTACTTTACTTGTAAGTCCCTAGTAAAGTGGCACTTCCTGTGCCCAGGGCCTGTAAATTAAATGCTACTAGTGGGATTTCAGCATTGATTGTGCCGCCCATTTAAGTAGCCCTTTCAACATGACTCAGGCCTGCCACTGCAGCCTGTGTGTGCTGTTTTAAACTGCCATTTCGACCTGGCAAAATAAATCTTTTGCCAGGCCCAAAGCCTTCTTTTCTAATACATATAAATCACCCCTAGGATAGGCCCTGAATATCCCAGATGGCAGGGTGCAGTGTATTTAAAAAGTTGGACATGTACGTTTTAGTTATACATGTCCTGGTAGTGAAAACCCCTTAACTTTGTTTTTCATTGCTGCAAGGCCTACCTCTCCCATAGGCTAACGTTGGAGTTACCTTATTACAACTAATAAGTGATAATTTATAAATGGGAGCAGGTAACTAGTTCAAGTTTGGTGTCTTTGGAATTGTAATGAAAATTCCTCTCTCAAGTCAGATTAAAAAGTGCAATTTTGAAAATAACACTTTTAGAAAGTTGCCATTTTCATGCCTTAGTCTGGGTCACATGACTGGGGGCAACTGACTGTTGAGCTTTGTGTATTCCTCCTAGACAGCCACACGCAATAGATTGCTTTGGTGTTCCTGGATGGGCCATCACTAGCAGGATGGGAGGGTGGGGTTGGGCACCGCTCTACTTACACTAGAATAGGCTGTGTCCTGCCTCCACAATAAGGGCTGCATACCCCCTGTAGTTAGTCTGGAGCCAGGACAGGGAAGGCAGGATGCCTGGGGACTTCAAAAGGAAACCTCTGGAAGCTTCTCCCACTTCAAAGGAAGGCCGAGGTATAAATATTAGACCCCAGAGACCAACTCTTCAGTACCCTTCTGGACCTGTGGATACTCTGCCAGGAAGAAGGAATGCTGTCCTGCTGAAAGGAACGCCATTCTGCTGGACTGCTGCTCTGAAGGTCTGCTGTCATGTTGTGATGACCTGCTGCTCTCTTGCCTGGGTGAGAAGGACTGGACCTTCAACTGTTGAACCGAGGGCCCCAGAGTAACTCCAAGAGCTGGTTGGCTGGCCTCCTGACTAGAGCTTCAAAAACAGAAGGCTCCAACAACCTTGAATCCAGCACCTGGACTCTGCCATCTGCAAGTCCTACTCTGCCAAGTGGTGTCACCCCAGTCCTGGACCCTTGGAAATGGGCCTGAAGGTCTCTGCCAGCCCATCTGTGGATCCAGCAGAACTGAGGCATCTCCTCTGCCGTGCGGGGCAACCCCAAGCAGAACCGACTCATCACTTCAGCTGCAAGGTTTCTCCCAGTGCAAGGACTCCACTTCCACCTCGCAGCCTGCATCAGAACTGCCGCTGTGCGAAGCTTCCCCTACGCAGGCCCTCACATTGCAAATCTCTCATTAACCACAGCCTCAATGACGATGCAGGCTCTCGCATCACAGTCTTGCAGGTCCTTGGAACCAACGCATCGGCCCGACTGTGCGACGCATCCTCAACACCGGACTTTGCAGCACAAGCCCTCATTGACGGGATCCTCGATGATGGAGCAGTACCTTGCATCACAGCTCCGCAGCACCTCAGAACCAACACATTGTCTCAGCTGCATGATGCATTCTCAACGCAGGACCTCGCAATACTCTGCAACCAGGATTTAAGGTACTCTTGTTCACTAGGCCTAATTGGGTCCCTGTAGCTGGCCGCGCTCCATCGTGGTCAGCCTGAACCTGTGACTTTGTCATGGTCTGGCATGACCAAATATCCACAGTTGGCACTTTGTGCTTTTTGGTGCTATTTTCTTTGAAATCTTTAAAATTATATATCTCTGGTTCT
This sequence comes from Calotriton arnoldi, assembly GCA_963921515.1. Lineage (NCBI taxonomy): Eukaryota > Metazoa > Chordata > Amphibia > Caudata > Salamandridae > Calotriton > Calotriton arnoldi. Next base: position 288,538 of record CAWUFW010005061.1, read on the forward strand.
ACTGATTGGATGTTTTGGTCTTGTTTTATTTATTAAACTCTACTTTTCCAAATTGGTGTGCGATTTTTCTTGTGTTGTGTTTTCACTTTATTACTGTTTGAAGTGCTGCATAAATACTTTACACATCACCTCTGAGTTAAGCCTGACTGCTCTGTGCCAAGATACCCAAAGGTTGAACACAGGTTAATTTAGGGTTTGCTTGTGACTTAACCCTGACAAGGATTGTGGTTTCTGCTTGAGTAGGGCTTCAGCCCCTTCAGCTAGTAACCTGATTTCTCATACTGACCTCCTTCCACTTGCACCAGAGGTATCTGGTATGTTTGAGGGGATCCATTAAATGGGGAAGCGGGGATGCCTGAGACCCCATCATTTAACACTACCATGCAGGCAACCAAGGATCTTTGCTGTTCTTCTGATTCAAGCAGTGGCACAAGCATGGGTTTTTGAAATAATAAAATAGTTGAATATTATTGGTGATTCCTAAATCAATCATGAAAAAACGTCCACATTGCCTATCCTCATATAAGTGATGTAGTTCCTGTTTGCGGAACATGCCATGTGGCATCAACTTTTATTTGCACCTAAAAACCAAATATGCTTCTTTTGTGAAAAAACCCTCTTCTCTGCCTTCCATCCCCGTCCCTATTCAATCCCCTGAACTAAAAAGGATAGCTGCCCCAAGCAATATTTCCCTAAGGATTCCCATAGAGAAATTAGACTAATAAGTCACCTTGGGCTTGTGGTCTAAACGGAGAAGGATGTTACAAATCTGTTCAGCCATGGATGTGTCCTGGTAAGGTCCAGTGGCATAAACGTCTCTCCTATCCTGTGCTTTGATTGAAAGCTCTTCAGCAGGCTGCAGAACAATTATGAGGCGTTGAATGTAAGTGTTTCCAGTGAGAAATGGAGCATTAGGAATCCTTTGGCCCCAGAGTACCTATCAACACCAAAGAATGAATTACAGAAATACTATGTGCTGTATTTGAAACATCTGTGCCAGGATCATCATGGTTGACCATTGGTGTTGTGGGTTTCAATAAGTGCCTCAAGGGGTTCCCAGTCACAGCAGTCAGGTCAGCATTTCATTACCACTGACCTTGAAACACTGAGAATGGGTGACAAGGGGATATGGGAGTGATAAGTGTCAGGAACAACCTAAACATACATTTCCTGCTAGATAACGCTCTGGAAGAGTAGAGTGTAGAAGCTGCAATAGAGACTCACTAACGTCCGCTCATAAGCACATTCACAATATTAGGAGGTACATGTGTAAAGTTCCCAGAAAGAAGGTCTGGAGAGACTGCAGATAGGTCTATCTCACCTAAGACTTTGGTACAGCAGCCAGAGGAGCCTTCGCAGGAATGAGAGGGGTCTGATTTGTAGGCAGTATATTAGGTGATGCACCCATGGAAGACTGCAACAGGTACAGGAGGTGACAAAGCTTGGAAAGAATGCTCCATACTCAATGGGTTTTAACGGACTGTTGGGCCACAAGTTCAGAGTCAGGAAAATTGATACCTTGAAGATGTTTGGAGTGTGATATGCTCTAGAGTGAGCCCTGGCATCCGGAAAACAGAACCAGAAAGGCATTGGTAATCCCGTATTCTCAGAAATGTCCTTCTACAGGGAAACATGGCGGCCGCAAGCTAAACGGTCGCGGCTGCAGCTCCCTCGGGCTCGATATTGATCTCGTCTGGAAGGGGTCCCAAATGCATGTGAATGAGTAAATAATCCCTCTATTCCTCTACTCCTACCTTGAGGTGCAGTTTATCTCCATTTTTCCATTCTCGGCGCGGGTTCAAACCCGATTTGTCTCCTCGTCTCTTTTTTGGCTTGGCGTGGCGTGGTGCAGCGGATGGCCCTGGACTCCAAAGGCGGCTCGCAGGCACTCCGAGCTCTGTTGTGGGAGGGAACAACTCGCGAGTGGCAGCGCAGCGGTACTGCCTGCTTCCAGGTCCGGGTTACTGGAGGCAGGGTCAGTACCAGCGACTACACGAGTGTTAGGACTGGTGGCAGCAGTGGAGGTGAAGGGAAGGCAGCGCTCGACGCCCCGGTCCAGGTTGGACGTTTGGACCCTGGTTTGGCTGATAAGATCGCTGCAACTATCTGGAGAGGAGGTAAGGGGATTTTTTGGTCACCGCAGGACTGTTATTCTGACTGTGTGCCTTTGTCTCTTCGAGGGAAGACTCTTGTGACTACCAGACCGCCAGAAAAGGAAAAGGCAATCTCCTATTGCATGGAGACATGTGTAGCTCAGATTGTAGGTAGTTTGCCACCTAAGGTTAGCAGATATACCCTACGTGCTAGGGCAGCTCATTCCTCCTCCAATACAGATATCATTCAGCCTATTTTCCCCACCCGAGTCTCCCCCCCAGTTATTGATGCCAGAGTGACAGCCAAACGGACTAGGTCTAAAGGGGTTAACATAGAGGCCGGGGTCAGTGCTGGGGTCAGCGCCAAAGGGAAAGGAAGGGGCAAGGGGAAGAAGGCATCAACCGTGAAAGTGAAAATAACGCCTTCATTAAAATCATTCTATAAGGTCATGTCTTCTTCTTCTTGAACTTGGGACCACAAAAAGGGAGGCCCACCGGAAGGCTCACGGGAAGGATCCTGTAGTCCTAGCAGGTCGCAATCAAAGGATTCCTCGGATCTCGCCCCGAGTAAGCCCCCTGATATGAAAATTACCCACAAAGCAACATGCAGCTGCCTGGGTTACCTGGGTCACTGGACTCCCAGAACGATTTGGCAGGTGCGACCGGGAACTTTCTACCTGCCATCCATCCCGCAGTTGGAATATCAAATAGGTTCTCAGTGTTAGCATCCCAAGACGACATGGCCGGCCAACAAGACTGTCTCCTTGAAGCTGTTGAACCAGGGGCTGTGTCTAGATCCCTGGCAGATATCCTATTGGCTCTTAAGGATGAGATGACAAGCAGATTTACAGTTTCGGAGACAAATCAGGCGGCGATCCAAGCATCTTGTGTGGTACTAGCTCAGAAGCTCGAGGAAGTTTCACTAAGAACTGACGCTTTGGAACTGGAGATCCCGAAAATCAAGGAGGCCCTTCATACTTCTTCAGCAGAAATGTCAAAGCTAGCTGCTCAGAATAAAGAATTAAAAGAATACTTCGAACGCCTGGAGAACCACTCAAGGAAAAATAACCTGAGACTTATTAATGTTCCAGAAGCACTTGAAGGCGCAGATATCAAGGGGTTTGTGATATCCCTGTTAAAGGATACAGTGTTAAAGAACTCCCCCAATATTGATCACACACAGGAGATACAACTGGTGCATCGTGATCCGTTTAATAGGAACCCAGCTAAACAAAAGCCCAGGAAAATTCTAATCAACTTTTTAACTTATACTGTTAAAGAGGAAATTCTAACTTCGGCTCTTAGGGAAGGAACCATCACATCTAAATCCCCCACTAATTCGTTTTCTTTTTCTATCAGATCCGATATATCCCATATCACTGCCACAAAACAGTGGGAGTTGGGGAAAAGAATGGAGGAACTGAATAAGCTGGGGGCCAAGGCGCAATTGAGGTTTCCTGCATCATTGCGTATAATGTGGAACAATCATATGTACCAGTTTCGCACAGTCGAGGAGGTAGACGCTCTTATAGTTAAAATCAAGAACAGGGGTGGAGTATATGAGGGGATGGTTGAAGTAAGGAGGGCCCCTATCTAGAGAGATTACAGTGCGCAATGCCAGAGTAAGTTTTTTTCTAAATGCCTGAGGAGGTGAGGCCGAATAGGCTTAGCCTAATAGAAGGGAGGGTTTCCTGAGGGGGGGGGGGGGTACACAGGGGGATGGTGGTGGGGTGCACGGGGTGGGGAGCAGTGGGTAAAAATAAAAAAAATAATGTCCTCAATCTCACACTCATAAGGGTCTGTCCGTCTTGGGTTTCATCTACCGATGGCAGGAATCCTACCATTAAATAACGAGGTAAAATGTATTTCGTGGAACGTCAATGGGTTAAAATGCCCCCGTAGACAAAGATTGGTGTTGAAATATTTAGAGCTTTCTCCCGCCCAAGTTTGTCTTATTCAAGAGACGCATTTAAGCTATGCAGAGTGTAGTATTATATTCCCTAAATATGCCTGGGTAAAGTATTTTTGCTCCTCTGAGCAGACAGTCCACAGTAAGGGGGTGGTTATACTAATAAAACAGGGGGCAGGTTGTTCCATTAAATCCATCCAAACCGACCATTCAGGGAGATGGATAGTGGCCTTATTGGACTTTGGTGGTTTAGAACTAGCATGTGCTTCTTTCTATGGTCCTAATATCGATGACCCGACTTACATTTGTAAACTGCAATGTAAACTAGTTGAAGTAGACTCGCCTTTAATTATTGGAGGCGACTTTAATGTTCTTCTTGACCCCCTAAAGATAGATCTAACCAGAGCCACTATATAGGGGCACCCGGAGTTCGCCGTGCTATGAAGAACATGTTGCATGATTTAGAGCTTGTAGATCTATGGAGGGTAAAGATGGGTGATACTCGGGGGTTTACGTTCTATAGTAAGAAGCATGGCCATTCATCTAGGATAGTCTATGTGTTAGTGGACAGGTCCAGTTTGGATAATTTGACTCGAATAATAGTTCTGCCTAGTCATTTATCCGACCATGCCCCTGTGTTGTTTTCTTTCGTGGGGAAGAGAACCAATTTACAACCTAGATGGACCCTTAAAAGGTCCATGTTGGAAGATCCTGGGATTGCGAGGGCCCTTAAAACAGCTACCCTAGACTATTTCTCTATAAATATTGGTTCGACTTCTATGGACTACGTCTGGGATGCCTTTAAGGCCAACTTGAGGGGCTTGTTGCATAGTCTTATATGCTCAAAGAACAGGGCAGAGGCTCGGGAGCTACAGACCCTTGAGGGGAACATTCTTCAGTTAGAGTCAGAGAGGGTGCGGCTAAATCAAGGGAGCCCTGAAAGAATGGTACAAGTTCAGAGGGACTTGGAAGATCTTCGGCAGATGTACAGGGGAAGATTAGATCGGAAGTGCAGGGCGCAATGGTTGACCAAAAACATGCAGAATTTCGAGTATGGTGAGAAGGCAGGTGCTCTATTAGCATGGAAAGCAAGAGTGGATCGCACTAAGAGTAACATCAATGAACCGATAATAAATGAAAACGGAGAGAATTCAAGTATACTAGAGGATATGCAAGCCTGCCTCCTCTCCTTATTTTCAGAGCTATATAGGGAGGAGACGGTGCCTGACACTGAATCCCTTCAATCTTGGATAAGAGGAAAATCCCTGCCGATATTAATGGATGAAAGTCGTGAAAGTCTAGACGCTCCAATAACTGAGAGTGAAATTAGAGACCAAATAAATAAATGTAAAAATAATAAAGCAGCTGGTACGGATGCGCTCCCTAGTGAGGTCTACAAACTTCTTCTGGATGAATTGGCCCCGATATTGGGTAACTTATTTAACTCTGTGTATAGCTCGGTAGGACAGGTGCCCAGGTCCTGGAAAGAAGCTACCATAGTACTTATCCTGAAACCAGGGAAGAATCCCCTTAAAGCGGACTCATATCGGCCGATCTCCCTGCTGAACGCCGATTACAAGATCTTTATGGGTATTCTGGCAGGGAGACTGGTTAAGTTGGCACCTTCTTTGATAAATGCCGACCAAAAGGGGTTCCTCCCCGGGAGATACATCCAGGAGCAGACGCACCAGCTAATTGGTAACATCGACTTGGCCATGGCAAGTTCGAATCCTTTGGCCGTGGTTGCTCTCTACGCGGCCAAAGCATTTGACCGAGTCTGCTGGGTATACCTCTGGGAGGTTCTTAGGTCTATGGGCTTTGGTCCTATTTTTATCCGGACCTTGATTCATTGCTACCAGGGAGCCAATGCAAAGATCTTGCTGAATGGTATGTTGACCTCCAGTTTTAACATCCAAAGAGGAACAAGACAGGGCTGTCCCATCTCCCCCTTGCTATTTGATATCTATATAGAGCCATTGGCACAAGCAATAAGATCTAACAATTTAATCTCCCCCTTTAAATGTCAGCAATATAGCAGCAAGTTGGCTCTATATGCTGATGATTTGTTGTTATACACCAACGACCCGGGGGTGGTTATACCAAGGATCGAAGCACTGTTGGAGGAATTTGGTTCTCTTTCAGGATATCTAGCCAACACCTCCAAAACAGAGGTGATGTGTTGGAATATTGACAACTGGGAAGGTACCGAGAGTAAAGAGTTTAAATACCTGGGTATCACTATCGTCAAGGATCTGGATAAAATTCCCCAGACCAACCTAAATAAGACCATCAATGAGATTGACCGCTTATTTGCCAGATGGAAAAATCTCCCTTTAACAATTTTTGGTAGGGTCAACCTGGTAAAAATGGTTATTTTGCCTAAGTTGACGTACCTGTTTAACCCGATCCCTCTTGTATTCCCTAGTAAAGATATTTGCAAAACTCAAAGTAAGATCGGAAGTTTTATCTGGGGAAACAAGGGAGCTAGATTGTCGTGGAAAAAATTGAGACGTAGGCTTATTAAGGGGGCTGGCTCTCCCAGATATCGGCTGGTACTCGGTGGCCTTCCAGTTTAAAAACATTCGGATGCTACTAGTAAAACCGGAAGAGTCGTCATGGGGAGGCTATTTGGTGAAATGGTTAAGATTGAGGGGGTGGCGGAGGAAGGTTTTTGTAGAAATTCGGGGCCCCAAGATTTTTAAACGGGTGCGTCTGAAAGTCCTTAGGGCCGCCCTAACCATCTGGTATAAGGTTAGATGTAGATGGGGGATTGGGTATTATTCAGACTTTGCTCCGATCTGGGACTCCCGGGGACCCCCTCTTCCTGAAAGATAGCCTTGCAATTCCAATAAAAAGGGCGGGTATTATCATTTGGTCAGAGCTTTTATCTTCAGAAGGACCTCTCCCCAGGGAGGTTATAAGAGCAAAGGTGGGAAGTAGTCTTTCCAGATTCAAATACCTGCAACTAACCTCTTGGTACATAGCGGAAAAGGGGGTCATTAGAGGCAATTGGGAGGCGGAGCAGTCTGTGCAAATAGTACCCCTTAAAAAGAAAGAAGTTTCTATTTGGTATAGGAAGTTTTGGAAGCCGAAGATTCGGATCATCCTCCGCAGCATGCAGTTTGGAATCAGTCCCCACTGGGCCCAATATTGAAGATCTTTATGAACCCTCTCTGAAGCTTCTTTATAAATATGTCAAACCGGCCAGTTTAAAGAAGAATCACTTTTTTGTCATAAATAGACTCTACTACACACCTGCAAAAATCGCTAAGTTTGCACCACTATCCTGCCCCAAATGCCCAAGATGCAATTTCTTGAATGCCAACGATATCCACATTTTTATGACTGTTCTGATCTTAGAGCCTACTGGGAGGGAGTGGGGAGGTTTTATGTGGCATATTTAAAGTCAAAATTGAGGTCAATGCATCCCTGGTACTATTTGGGGATGAAGGTGTGACTGGGAAGAACCTTCAGCAGATACACAGAGGCTTGTTGTTATACCTGGTACTGTTAGCTCGGAGAGAGATCTGCAAGAAGTGGAAAGATCCACGGTCCCCAAGTTGTGAGGACTGGCTTAAAGCCACGTTTGCCATGGCCCGCCTGGACCAAGGGGGAATATGTGAGAGTGGTGTGAACATCTGGCAAGCCTTAGTATCCTGGGGTTCCGATTTGAGATTGGTTAACTTCCTCTAGATCCCTCTAGTCCTATGATTACACCAAGCTACCAACAAAGGGGCTGGTCCGGTTTGGCCTAAGCGAATGCAGCAGCCGTGGGGTGCACAGGTTGGTAAGACGGCTCTACTACAAGAATTGCAGACGCTTATTGGTGAGATGAGGACAAAAAAAAAAAGAAATTTCCTTCTAAAATTAGCACATGAGGTACCATAGGTCCTGCATTGGTACTCCCACATGGAATCAAGAAGACCAAGGAGCGGCTCTACGCCGACATCTGATGTAATTTAAAGAGCTTGGAAGGGAAGATATTTGACATACCTTGTCAACCTGTCACTTGAGTGAGAATTCAGATTGGCAAGTCACGGTGGAAGACTACAGTCCCCCTGTTCCTTTACAAATAGTGGGAATGCTACTTGAGAGGATGGGAATTAACATTGCTGGTTCCCTGTGCCCCTGTGTCTCAGTGGTTATTCACCATGCAGAAATATGAAAAACACTGTCATCCTTATGATGGCTATCATGACAGTTGGGATATCATCTGTCTTTGTATTCACTAGACAAGTGACCAGAATTGCTAGGCAAGACCGAACATGATGATCTATCAAACCAACCAAACCTTCTTCCGGCCTTTTGCATTACAGATCAGGTTTTGTTTCCTTCACAGCAGCATTTGCACAGGGACCCTCAAATCAAGAGGCGGCATGTCACTGGATGTGTGGGGGTCAGATTCCCACTGGTACAGGATCAAGGAGGAGGTGATTGACAGGCTGGTTGGTTGATCTCTCATTACCGAGTCTGGCAGTAGAAGAGCAGCAGAGCTGTGCACAGACATGAACTGGGCATGCGCAGGAGGACGCCTTCAAATGTCACTGTTAGAAATGGGATCTCTGGTTGGCTAAGGCTTGCGCCAAAGCCAGGCAGAGACCACCACTCTAGTCAGGGCGAGGGAGTTACACGCCGAAGATAACCCCTGCTCACCCCCTTGGTAGCTTGGCACGAGCAGTCAGGCCTATCCCGGAGGCAATGTGTAAAGCGTTTGCGCAACACGCACACAGCAACAACATACTAGGCACACCACAAAAGGAACTCCACACAATGTTATATCAAAAATAGCCTTTGTATTCTCATAACACATTAGAATAGTAATCACATAATATACATTGTGCCACCTGGCACTAGGTAATATCTACAAGGGATTATGTACACCTGACAGGGCCAACTGGACCACTGTCAGAACCATCACAAAGTGAACTTAGTAAATGTAGGACATATCATAAACGTAGAACACAGCCAGTAAACACTGGCAACCTCAGCATCATCCTGTAACATAAACCCTATTATGCACAGTAACCTCACCAGCATAAACACATTATGCAATCATCTCATAAGTCTAAACGCATTAGACCCTAACCTCCTAAGCATAACTCACATTAGGGGCATAACTCACAGTAGAGAATAATCTCACTAGCATAAACCAAAGTATACAAATAACCTCATACATAAACCACAGTTAGAGGCATAACACAGGGTGCGTAAATCATAGTACATGAATCACATTTCCTAGCATCACATAAATCACATCAGGGCCTGGCGCCCTACAAATCCAACCGTACCCCTGGCCAACTGGCCTTCTCAAAGGGGCTCAAATGCCCTATGTCCCAAAGTCAGGGCGGCTGCCAACGCAGCAGAAACCATTGGGCGCCATTGCGCTGGGGCAGAGGAGTGTCTCTCACTCCTATCTCACACAATGCCCCCAAAGGAATGATGGCCTAAACGTTGCAGCTGTCCACTACTTGCTGGGCAGCTGTGAAGAATTGTAGGCCTGGGCACTCACTGTGCCCTTGGAACAAATAGGCGCCAAACGTTGCAGCTGCCCGCGCTGGGGCGGCGCAGCTGTGGATAGGCAAATACGCCCTGGCACCACTGTGCCCTCGGGGCCTCACTGGGGCTCTCCAAATACATGTCCCCATCGTTGCAGTTGCCCACTGCCACGTGGGGCAACTGTGAAAAAGGCCACATGGGGGGCAAAGCACGGGCCCCTCTGGGCCCTTTACCAATAATTATGCCCCTCGTTGGAGCCTCACGGGCTCTCAAACCAAACATGCCCATCGTTGGAGCGGCCCGCAACGGCGGGTCCGCTCAGGAAAACAGGCACGGTGCCTTCACTGGCACCACACCGCACATATCTAGCCCCCACTCACCGGGACTCACTGGGCGGCTTCACTCGGTCTCCTCTGGCGGTGCAGGGCTTCCCTCTTCTCATGGGAGCCCCGCCGATCGGCTGCCACACCTCCCTGCACTTCACCCGGGCCCCCTCCTGGGACCCGGGACTTCTAGGTGGAGACTGCGAGGCTTCGGACTTCTTCGGCGCTTCCTTCGGGGAGCCGGAAGTCCCGCCTCGCGTCAGGCCTCTCACTGCCTGATTTCCTCTCCTGCCGCGGCTCGGGCCGCAGCGGTGATTTCTCGCAAGTAGAACGTGGGGTAGGCTCCTGCTAAGACAGCATAAGGCGGGGTGGGCACCCGCCGTTTTCAATATGTATAAAGCGGGGTAGGCTCCCGCTCGTTGGCACAATGCGGGGTGGGCACCCGCTTCTCTCCCCTCCAGCAGGGGGAATCCCCACGTCGGTATTCCCTCGGGAAAGATTGCAGCTCAGCGCTGCGGAGCCCTCGTGCTCCTCTTCTTGAGAAAATGTAGCGCTCACCAGGCGCTAGGTGCAACAAGAGTCCTGGAGGTCCTTTAGGGATCAAGGGGGCAATGCAGGGCCGAGGAGGCAAGCCCTCATGGCAGCCCCCTGAGCCCCAGCAGCAGCAAGCCCCCCTCCGTCAGGAACAGCACACCAGAACAGGAACTGAACAACTTCATGGGGTCACCGCCCCTCTACTTATACCACATAATCTTTTGTCTGTAGTGCAGGGCATGGGGAACTAGATGCAACTGGTTCAGGGGGATTTGGAGCACTTTGTTTTGCAAGCTCCTCTTCCCCTTTGTCAGGTGGGGCTAGGTGATCAGACACACCACAGGGGGCGGAGCCAGCATTGTACAGGGCAGGCACACTCCTATTCAGAGTCAGGGGATTACTCCTCCACTACTCCCAGCAGAGATGTCCTATTCAGCCCAGCGCTGACTCACCCTGCCCCTCCTGGAGCCACACACACCTCCCAGCCCCTGTCACTCACAAGCCAGACATGCAATTCACATCAGGCAGGCAGACATATAGCACACAGAAATGCCAACTTCTAAAAGTGGCATTTCTCCAACAGTCATAATAAATATGCTCACACCATTGCGCAGCATTTATTCTCACAATTTCATACATACCAAACTCGACCACTCTGCTCCTCCCATACCATGAATTACCACTGACACACACTGACCAGGGAATCCCCAATGCATTCCTATGGGAGGGCAGGCCAATCTCACCAATGTACACAGAGAGCGCACACACTTTCCACTGGACCACAGTGCGAAAGTGCCCAGAGGCCTAAAACCACCAACACCAGGTCACAGAAAAGGCAAAAAGTTTAGGGGTGAACTTGCCAAACGGGCCAAGTCCAACACAACCCCCTTCCAGCCAAAACGCAGGGTAAACCAATCACTCCCTTGATGGGCTTCCCTGCTTTGGGCGATAGAACACCGACGCGGGCCCGCAACAGCAGGGACACCCTCCGGTTCTAAGCCACTCTGAACCCTTGTGGTTCCCTCTGAAAAAGAACTCTCAGGCCCAACTAGGCTACCCCACTGGTACTCCCTAGTTGTCCACGGCCAGGACCAGGCCCTAGGCCACCCAGACGTCACTGGTGCTTGCCAATCCACAGAGTGGGGGGCAGTAACCCCTGGCACATAATAGCCATTCTCCACTCTCCTTCTCAGCATAGTTCCAAACTACCACTGATCCTCCAACCTAGGGTCCGCACCCTCAGGCTGACCAGAGGTCACGGGCGAATCGTCTCCTCACCTTACCTCTACTTCTGGGGTTCTGCACTCTCCCAGGAGAAGCACCCACCAGAACACAACCCTCCCACCAGTTCAGGACCTCTCTCCATCAACTGGTCTACCACCTGGGATCTACATTCACCGGCTGCACCGGGGTCATAGGCGAGGACTCCCTCCCTCTGCACCCCCTTCCAGAGTTCTGCACCCTCCCTTATGAAGAGCAGGGTCCCTTCACTTAAGATGGGCCCCACCTGCCTTCAGGGTAGTACTACCACACTCAGCCAGGGACCCTAAAGATCCTGGCTAGGCCTGCACCACCCCTCTGGAGTGGTACCCCTAGAAGGCAAACCGGTCAGGACACTGATTACAGTTGCCCTGCCGTCCAGGTCAGGAAACACCTGCTCCTGGCTCCCCAACCCAGGGACGGTACCCTTTGGCCAGATGCCCGGCGAACCAGGACTTCATGGGGAGCACGCATGCCCCCCCTTGAGGGTGACACATAACTAATGTGTCGGGTGACAGTCTGCCTGGCGCCGATCTTACGACCTCCTGTCCATCTGACATTGCGTGACGATCCCCCAGGACAGAAGTGGCGTCACCATGGCCAATTATTGGCGACTCAGCCCTTCTGGCTGGCCCCTGTCCCACTGGTTCTTCCACTGGGGACTCTTTCCCCCTCTCACCCCTCCATCTGGACTTCTGCACCCTCCACTTAGGAGTGGCACCGCCAGACACCAGAACCACTGGAGCTCTGCTTACAGAGGCTCCACGTTCTCTAGACACTGGGAGATCCCCCACAAATGGCCTATCAGTACAGCCTAGGATCCCAACCTGGTGTTCCCCTCAGGAACCATCCAGGTCCTGAGACGGGGTTTCGGGCACCTTGGGACACGCAGCCCCACACTCACTCCTTCTCCTCTGAGACAGGGCGTGAGACCCTACACCCCTCCCACTACACCGGGACCTAGCTGGGCTACTCTGAACCTCTTCCACCACTCTGGGTTGGAAGATACCTCAGCCACTCCTTGTAAGATCACTCCCCAATGCCTCTGCAGACCCTCTAACACACCACCAGAGGTCCGCCTCCCGTGCAAGCTCCTTATTCAGAGAACTCACACCCCATCGTCCAGTGCAACACACCACTCATCCACATACGCCCCCCCCAGACTGGTGAGACAGTATCTTACTGCCCCTGAATCTCAACCTGTCCCCCTCTCAACCGGGAACCAGGTATCATCCTCTGGGAACTGGGAATGGGACTTCCTGCACTGGACTACATATTGCTGGCACCACTGGATCCCACCCTTACTGGTGAATCCAGACAACTCACACTGCACTTAGGGGATACCCTCCCGAGCCAGTTACTCCATGCCAATTAAGTTACCACTGTAGGCCAACCCTAGAACCAGCAGACAGCACAGGGGCAGTCACTCCTTCAGCATCAGGCCAACCCAAGAAATAGCACGATGGCACAAGGGCAGTCCCTCCTTCAGCTTCAGGCCAACCCAAGAAATAGCAGTCTGCACAAGGGCAGTCACTCCTCCAGATTCTCTGGTTTCTGTCCTTGGCAGGACCCCCAACTCATAGTGCAACAAGAAACACATTTCAAAAGAAATGATCCTTAAAAGAAACTCAGATACAATAATCCCCATCCATGTGACTATCTAAAATGCAGAGCTTGTAGTGTAACCAGTTGTCACTGTGGTACTGCGCAAACACAAGTCCTATCCTCACCGCTGACAACCAATGTTAGAAATGGGATCTCTGGTTGGCTAAGGCTTGCGCCAAAGCCAGGCAGAGACCACCACTCTAGTCAGGGCGAGGGAGTTACACGCCGAAGATAACCCCTGCTCACCCCTTTGGTAGCTTGGCACAAGCAGTCAGGCCTATCCCGGAGGCAATGTGTAAAGCGTTTGTGCAACACGCATACAGCAACAACATACTAGGCACACCACAAAAGGAACTCCACACAAGGTTATATCAAAAATAGCCTTTGTATTCTCATAACACATTAGAATAGTAATCACATAATATACATTGTGCCACCTGGCACTAGGTAATATCTACAAGGGATTATGTACACCTGACAGGGCCAACTGGACCACTGTCAGAACCATCACAAAGTGAACTTAGTAAATGTAGGACATATCATAAATGTAGAACACAGCCAGTAAACACTGGCAACCTCAGCATCATCCTGTAACATAAACCCTATTATGCACAGTATCACATTTAGGCGGGAAATACATTCTGCGCCAACCTCACCAGCATAAACACATTATGCAATCATCTCATAAGTCTAAACGCATTAGACCCTAACCTCCTAAGCATAACTCACATTAGGGGCATAACTCACAGTAGAGAATAATCTCACTAGCATAAACCACAGTATGCAAATAACCTCATACATAAACCACAGTTAGAGGCATAACACAGGGTGCGTAAATCATAGTACATGAATCACATTTCCTAGCATCACATAAATCACATTAGGGCCTGGCGCCCTACAAACCCAACCGTCCCCCTGGCCAACTGGCCTTCTCAAAGGGGCTCAAATGCCCTATGTCCCAAAGTTAGGGCGGCTGCTATCGCAGCAGAATCCATTGTGCGCCATTGCGCTGGGGCAGAGGAGTGTCTCTCACTCCTATCTCACACAATGCCCCCAAAGGAATGATGGCCTAAACGTTGCAGCTGTCCACTACTTGCTGGGCAGCTGTGAAGAATTGTAGGCCTGGGCACTCACTATGCCCTTCGAACAAATAGGCGCCAAACGTTGCAGCTGCCCGCGCTGGGGCGTTGCAGCCTTGGATAGGCAAATAGGCCCTGGCACCACTGTGCCCTCGGGGCCTCGCTGGGGCTCTCCAAATACATGTCCCCATCGTTGCAGTTGCCCACTGCCACGCGGGGCAACTGTGAAAAAGGCCACATGGGGGGGAAAGCACAGGCCCCTCTGGGCCCTTTAACAATAATTATGCCCCTCGTTGTAGCCTCACGAGCTCTCAAACCAAACATGCCCATCGTTGTAGCGGCCCGCAACGGCGGGTCCGCTCAGGAAAACAGGCACGGTGCCTTCACTGGCACCACACCGCACATCTCGAGTCCCCACTCACCGGGACTCGCTGGGCGGCTTCACTCGGTCTCCTCTGGCAGTGCGGGGCTTCCCTCTTCTCATGGGAGCCCCGCCGATCGGCTGCCACACCTCCCCGCACTTCACCCGGGCCCCCTCCTGGGACCCGGGACTTCTAGGTGGAGACTGCGAGGCTTCGGACTTCTTCTGCGCTTCCCTCGGGGAGCCGGAAGTCCCGCCTCGCGTCAGGCCTCTCACTGCCTGACTTCCTCTCCTGCCGCGGCTCGGGCCGCAGCGGTGATTTCTCGCAAGTAAAACGCGGGGTGGGCTCCCGCTAAGACAGCATAAGGCGGGGTGGGCACCCGCCGTTTTCAATATGTATAAAGCGGGGTAGGCTCCCGCTCGTTGGCACAATGCGGGGTGGGCACCCGCTTCTCTCCCCTCCAGCAGGGGGAATCCCCATGTCGGGATTCCTCGGGAAAGATTGCAGCTCAGCGCCTGCGAGCCCTCGTGCTCCTCTTCTTGAGAAAATGTAGCGCTCACCAGGCGCTAGGTGCAACAAGAGTCCTGGAGGTCCTTTAGGGATCAAGGGGCAATGCAGGGCCCAGGGAGGCAAGCCCTCATGGCAGCCCCCCCTGGGCCCCAGCAGCAGCAAGCCCCCTCCGTCAGGAACAGCACACCAGAACAGGAACTGAACAACTTCATGGGGTCACCGCCCCTCTACTTATACCACATAATCTTTTGTCTGTAGTGCAGGGCATGGGGGAACTAGATGCAACTGGTTCAGGGGGGATTTGGAGCACTTTGTTTTGCAAGCTCCTCTTCCCCTTTGTCAGGTGGGGGCTAGGTGATCAGACACACCACAGGGGGAGGAGCCAGCATTGTACAGGGCAGGCACACTCCTATTCAGAGTCAGGGGATTACTCCTCCCACTACTCCCAGCAGAGATGTCCTATTCAGCCCAGCGCTGACTCACCCTACCCCTCCTGGAGCCACACACACCTCCCAGCCCCTGTCACTCACAAGCCAGACATGCAATTCACATCAGGCATGCAGACACATAGCACACAGAAATGCCAACTTCTAAAAGTGGCATATTCTCCAACAGTCATAATAAATCTGCGCACACCATTGCGCAGCATTTATTCTCACAATTTCATACATTCCAAACTCGACCACTCTGCTCCTCCCATACCATGAATTACCACTGACACACACTGACCAGGGAATCCCCAATGCATTCCTATGGGAGGGCAGGCCAATCTCACCAATGTACACAGAGAGCGCACGCACTTTCCACTGGACCACAGTGCGAAAGTGCCCAGAGGCCTAAAACCACCAACACCAGGTCACAGAAAAGGCAAAAAGTTTAGGGGTGAACTTGCCAAAAGGGCCAAGTCCAACAGTCACCCTCTGAGGACAGAGACATGCAGCCAAAAGCAATGATATGTCCAGCATTTAGAACAAGCACTCTGCTTCCCTGAGATCTGATGTGAGCAGAGAACAGTTCTATTACCCTGCCTTCTCCTTCCATTGGTTGACCCTTTGGATGTTCAACCAATGAGAGGGGAGGAAGCAGGATCTGGGAGGGACAGAGTACGAGGCAGTCATTTTTGCTTTTGCGCATCCGTGGTCTCAACACTGTCAGCATCCTCTTGTCTTTAGTTGCCGTCCTCCCCCTCCCCTGTAAGCAGGGCACAAGTCGGGGGTACACGCAGGTACACGGCGTCCACCCACTCTTTTCACAGGGTGGACGCCGTCCCCCCTGCCAAGTAGTTGGGCCCCACAGAAATATGCTGAACTTGTCTCGGTTTCATTTTTTAGACACCGGGACACGTTCAGCAGCGCCTGCACATTGTCTGCTTTCGATTCCCAGCAGGAACGTGCAGGCAGCGAGGGGACTTTTTTCACCTCCAGCTGGGCCGAGGTTAAGGGGCCATCAGGCCTCCTTTTGTTTAAATATCATAATTGGAGGCGACCTGGAAACTCACACTAAAATTTAAATGCCATTGGGGGGAAACAAAGGCACACAGCTTGTTATCTCTTCACAAGTACTTAAGAGAGGCAGCTTTTCCCTCTGTTCAGTCCCTGTATGTAATATATGCATTCCAAAGTTAAATGAGAGGAACCCCTTTGGGAAACCAAGGGATGGGGTACTCAAACAGGTACAATAAGAGTTTATCCTTTAGTTCACACTACTAACCCCACACACTTTCAATCAAACCGTTACACTTATTCGGCTCTCATCCACATATATATCTGAAAATTTGGCCCAAGCAATAAATCTATAGTACACTGAAAGTAGAAATTAGTACAAAGTTTATTAAAAATGACTTATACCAACCTAATGTTGTGTATATCAACAATAATTCATATGTTAAAAACAATTCATATATTAAAACCACCAACTATCTTGGTACTGTAACAGTACTCTAATACAACAATATACTAGACGAATCCAATAAAGTTGTCAAAGCAGCAAGAGAGACATAATCAGACAGTATTATTTGTCATTCAAGTTAGCACATCTTTAGAAGAAGAAACAAAGAAGCCAACTAGCACCCTACGTTTCAATTTCTGTTGGTTTTTCGGCTAAGCCAGTCAGCATTAACAGATTGTGCAGAAGAAAGTGCGTCGACGCGTTTCGATGGCATGCATTGGTCTTAAACCATCTTTTTCAAGACTAGAATTTTGCTCTCTTTTACAGTTCAATTTAATTTGAAATTTCCAAATAAACACCTGTTGATTATTCAGGTGTGACGGCGAGTGTTTCCAAAAGGCAATCCAAATGATCTTGCTCCTTTTTGTGTCAAATGAGACTCTCACAATTCGAGTCTCCTCTTTATTTTTATTTCGTCTCATCTATTTAAATTCTTTGATTTTTACTAGTGTTTATATCCGATTGGCACCTCACAATCTTAACTTCACATATATGGCCCTTTATCAATTAGGCCTTCTCCGTTTCTTGTGGCACGGCGTCTGGATGTCTCCTCTCCCTCGGCTCAAAATGAATACGTATTCATTTTGAGCCGGCGATGGAGACATCCAGACGCCGCGCCACAAGAAACGGAGAAACTAATTGATAAAGAGCCATATATGTGTGTGTACTATGAAAATCCAGAAGGAAAGGTATATTCGGAATGAGAAGCCAAGATTGTGAGGTGCCAATCGGATATAAACACTAGTAAAAATCAAAGAATTTAAATTGGTCGAAAGAAAATAGAACGCATTACAGTTATTGGAAAGACTTAAAAGGAAAGGTGACAGTAATAACAAGCTGTGAGAAGAAACAAAATAAAGAAGAGACTCGAATTGTGAGAGTCTCATTTTGAAACAAAAGGAGCAAGATCATTTGGATTGCCTTTTTGGAAACACCTCGCCGTCACACCTGAATAATCAACAGGTGTTTATTTGGAAATTTCAAATTAAATTGAACTGTAAAAGAGAGCAAAATTCTAGTCTTGAAAAAGATGGTTTAAGACCAATGCATACCATCGAAACGCGTCGACGCACTTTCTTCTGCACAATCTGTTAATGCTGACTGGCTTAGCCGAAAACCAACAGAAATTGAAACGTAGGGTGCTAGTTGGCTTCTTTGTTTCTTCTTCTAAAGATGTGCTAACTTGAATGACAAATAATACTGTCTGATTATGTCTCTCTTGCTGCTTTGACAACTTTATTGGATTACGTCTAGTATATTGTTGTATTAGAGTACTGTTATAGTACCAAGATAGTTGGTGGTTTTAATATATGAATTGTTTTTAACATATGAATTATTGTTGATATACACAACTTTAGGTTGGTATAAGTCATTTTTAATAAACTTTGCACTAATTTCTACTTTCAGTGTACTATAGATTTATTGTTTGGGCCAAATTTTCAGATATATATGTGGATGAGAGCCGAATAAGTGTAACGGTTTGATTGAAAGTGTGTGGGGGTAGTAGTGTGAACTAAAGGATAAACTCTTATTGTACCTGTAATATATGCATGCACTGTAAGAATGTCAGATGTGTTGGTCTGTCCCAATATTTACACAAATAACAATTTGAATAGCACTATTTTATTTCTTTTATAGCGCTAAGCAACCCAATGCAGGGTGTCAGAGCTCTTTATGTAACATACACATTATACATTGACAATAAATCATGTACATGTGTAAATCAATGTACAAGATGAGTTACATGAGACAGGGTTACAAGGTGTAGGAGTCACATTTCTTTCATACCTCACTGTGCTATATTACATGGACTACAATTTATGAACTGCAGGTAACAAAAGGATCTCTGTGTTAAAAGCAGTAACCCACTTTACTATCTACATAAAATAAAAATCTGTCATCTGCGTGTTGGATGATGTGCTTTGCAGGAGGCACATTCACCTTCTATACTACTTTGATTACAATCTGGGACTTTACAAAACACAGATCTTTCCAGCAAGTGCATTAACCACCAGAGTTATCTCACCATTATTACTATTCCCCGAGATTTACTGCGCATTTTCACAGCAGATGCCTTAACCCAATCAAATATTTTAAAATGTAGACTTTACAACCAATTAAGCATAACAGATCTACTACCATGCTTCTCCTTGTTGCCAATTTCTTTGTGGCAGGGTTTAAAAAAATTAATGTATTAGTCGAGGCCCAGATTTTGCGTCAGGATTGCGTCACTTTTTTGGGACAACCCCAACGCCAAATCTCATTTGCTAAATCACATAATGCACTTAAATGTACTCATGGTATACCTAGTAAACATATGTGTGAGGTCTTAATATCTGATGTCACTTCCTGTGATGTCACGTGCAATGTCACTCATCGTGACATCATGTGCTGTGATCGCACGCGTCATGATTTCACTTGCATACTGCCTAACCTGGTTAGTCCCCCCACTTCTTTTTTTAGGACTTGTGCCCTGCCTGTAAGTCCTCTCTGTAAAGTCCCCGGCCAACTCCGGCTTCCTCATTGTAATCTTTAGTGCATTCTGACTATGCTGGCATAATAGTGGGTCATTCTTGACATACTATGGCCCTCTGAGACAACATCATTCATCAATGCTATCTTTTGTATAATGGTGCCCATTCTTGAAATTTGGTGGGTGTACTCGACCAACTGTGCCGAGCATTTGCAACATGGTGGCCCTGGGAGATTGTCGCCCATTTATGACTTATTATGGCCGTTCTTGACATAATGCAGACAAATCCTAGGCTAATGGTGGTGAAAATCCCTGGCTTTTGATAAGCATCCCTGGTAATTGATGATGATGATAAATTGGCATGAAAGTAGCTGTTCCTCTGTGATAGTATATGCGAGTGCTTGGTAAATATAAAAGGCTGATTTTTGGAGACTAAACACATATTTACTAAAAATGTAAATCTGGTATTTGAGGATGTAAATGCTGTTACTTACATGAAAATGAGTTTATTTATGCAAAAATAGAATGTATTTCACGGTGATATTTCTTAATTTTAAAACGCTGGCAAACTGATGGTGTTGAAAAAAATGACTGTACTTGTGAAATGTATATTAAAGGTTATACTTAATGAATAATTCATGCTGAATTCAAGAGGCATTTTGATGTTTATGGTTCCACTGTACCAGAAGGCACACGCTGCTATGGTTGTTCTTTTATTACTTGCTTGGAGGCATTTTTTAATGTATAATGACAAAGATTTGTGTGGTATTATGACTACTTTCTGTGCCTACGCATCTAGGATTGGAGTAGCGTCTCGACTGACTCATCCTATAAGCCCTGTGTAATTTAGAAGTAGTATTACAGGAAGATCTGTCTTGCTTTACGGTATGCGACCTATGATTGTGAGGTTTGTCTAACTTTCATTTTTCCATCTGTCTGATCCTATAAACTCTGATTCTGCATAGACTCAGAACTCTCGAAAAATTCTAAATAAACAAAAATAAGTTTCATTTTGCTACTTTCATAACATCTTAGAGCAGAGTAACAAGCAAATAATGAGAATATTTGCGAGTACAGGAGTCAAAGACCTACTTTTAATGTTTTACAGCTAGCGCTGTCAAATTTCCAGATTACTAAAGCGCATTATTTCAGAACAACTATTTAAAACAAACGAACGTCGCTTAAATTGCCTTTTATTGCCATCTAGTGGCAGAAAATACACTCATGCCACAAAACCTCAATAGGCTGTTTTTCTAGTTCTTTAATATAGTTTAATTTACCAAATGGTTATAAATCTAACTATTCATGTGCCTTACACAAGTCCTACTCTCTCGCGTCACAGACTTCACTTTCGATGGGTTTGTGCACACATGATGGAGGCAGGCGCATCCTTTATCTGTAATGCAAGTCACTCCCATACCTGCCAACTTACAAAATAACTTACAAAATAACTTCACTGTGTGAGGAGGGGGCGGGGTCTTGGAAGGGGCGGGTTCCTGGTGCCGAGAGCTATCTAAGAGGCACTCAGCCCCTCACCAAGCCCCTCACCCCCTTCCAAAAAAACAAAAAAAAACAAGAGTCATGATGCTGTCCAGATGTCCTGGGGTGTTTTCACACCTTTTAATGGACATCGGCTGCTTACTGCCTCCGAAAACGACCTGAAAACCCACTGTTTACAGTAGTTTTCAGCTCCTGGTCCCTGCCACCGTGTGGTTTCGGCTCCTCACCGGGTGACTGTGTGAAGGGAGCCAAAATCGTGTGACGCACAGTGACACGTATCAGTTGGCAGGTATGCTCCATTACAAAAAGCTGCCCTCATTTCACGAAACTCCCCTCTTCTCTGCCGAAGCAGCGTCACCAGCTCAGAGGTCAAAGCAGACACGGAAACGATCAGGGTCGTTGCCAGTGTGACATGGGCCCTAGTACAAGGAAGGAAAACCCCTGCTTAGCTGCTGTTTCAACTGTGAAATACATATTTTCAAAAAACAAGGGAACCCGAAAGGTAGATAAGGACCTTGGGTGACAGTTTTGTATTAGAACAGTGGTCCTTAACCCCTTGAGTGTGGTGTTAATTCTCCCGCTGTGCGGGATTCTCACGAGTGGGCGGGATTCGGACGGCCCCCGGCCGTCGTTAGCACACGCCCACCGTGACGCGTGACGGCCGGGGGCCGTCGTGAGCACCGAAGGGGTTAAACAGAACAATAGTCAATAAGATAAATATAGACTAGAATCAGTGCTATATTGCGAGTGTCCAGCCGGACATTCAATTTAATAAATCAATAACGTCAAAAAATACAAATACGAACACATCAATATAGTGGGACACAATCCTGCATCCTACACGAACACATGACAAGTACAATTAAGACAAAAACATTTCAGGCAAGACAGAAGTAGCTTGTGGAATATTGAGCATATTTGTGGCAAGCTTAGAAAAAACAGTAAATGCACTTCTTTTATCACATTGGATTAATGTGCACACTGTTTACATTAGTCGACGACGTTTCGATCCTATTGTTTTAAAAGTCTATATTTATCTTATTGACTATTGTTCTGTTTAAGGACCACTGTTCTAATACTCAACTGTGAAATACAGCAGTAGTCAGGGTTCAGTGGGCCCCTCAGACCTCAAGCCCCGGTGCCACTGACCCTGCTGCACCAATGGAAGCTATGGCCCTGAAAGCGAAATAGGGACACATGAAAAGAGGAGAATTTGAAGCCCGCTGGTGACAAGACGGTGCTTGACATTTTCAAAATACAACTGGTCAGCAAAAGAAACCTGTGCAAACTTTGAAAGTTGGCAATGCCAAATACTGGAAAAAAGTACCTCATTAGGAAGAGATGTACTTCATGCAATGCCTGAAAAGTGTATGCCACTTTTCTATCTAGCGGAACAACACAATAAAAGCAAAGAACACATTGCTAAATAGTTTAATAGGGCAAAAACTGTAGGGCTCTCCAAAGTGGGATTGTTAATGTATTTACATAGCCTTGAGAGTACGACTACATGCATCAGTCGTGGAAGGAGCTTTGTGATGTTACTTGAACATTTATCTGAGTTGATGCTTTTCTGATTGCATTATTTAAAATAAACTTCGTGCATAGAAATACAATTGTGTGAAAATAATTAAACAGCGGTGTCTCTACTTTCAATAAAATGTCTTGCATGCAGTGCAAAAGTTTTAAGACAGGGGGCTCATATTATGTTTATTAGTCATTGCTGACTATGTGAAAATGTGACTATTATAAGATTATTCTTTGGTGCTTTGATATTGCTTAATTTAGAAACACTGCTGCAGTGGCGGCTCCTCCGCTAAGGCGGAGGAGCGTCGTCCCACTGCTTTGCAGCAGTGAAATAAAGGAAAAATAAAATGATTCAATTCAATAATCTTTATTCGGATATAAAGTGTCCATAAAAGCACAAACAAATCTCACAGAGTTAATCACTTAGACATTTACATAAAAACATCATCTGAATTTAAAACATACATCAAGCTTTAGCTATATAAAAATGTAATTCAATAAATCGTCATAAAATTGTCACAGATATAGCAAGTTATATATATGGCAGCATCATATAATAAAGTGCCAAAGTGCAAAGTGCGGATGGTTTTGGGAGAAGTAACAGCAAGGGAAATAAGATATTGAATTCCAAGCAGAAAAACTCCACACATTTGAATATCGGTCCGGATCCAAAGAGCATATTTCTTTAACAGCTTAAAACCAAGAAGTGCATATAATACAATCGGGTCCACTTATTGGGGTTCATAGAAGCACGTGAACGAATAGCCATTTTCAAAAAGTACAAATACAAAGTATTAAGTCTTCCCCATTAAGCTGAAGAATAGTCCCATATGCAACCTTGAAGTCCGTTATTCCACTGGCCCTAAAAACGGAATCAAAAGTTGCTTGCTGTACTTTTGATAGAAATTACAAAAGAACAGAAAATGCAGCATGGATTGCTTACCTAAATTGCCACAGGGGCAAGGCGTTTCCTCAATGTTAGGCTGAAAGCCTAAGGGAAACACAACAAATATTTTAATGTGCCAGATCTAAGGCGAAAAAGCAAACTTCGTTCCCAACGAGTAATATCTCTTAAAAGGTAACTAACTGGTAAATAAGAGGGAGGGCCTCCGTCGTCTACCATTAATATATAACGTGCGACGGATACTTTAGAAAGCTCTTGTGCATATCTTATGTCCCCAAAATATTTATATATAGCTTCACGAATAATCTTTTTATTAATTCCTTGTAACTGGTCTGGTTTATGAAAAATGTGTCCAAGATTTACCCTAGTTAAACTTGCCCTCACTTCTGCAAGCCACGGTATATCTCCGCCCTTATCACATTTTAAACAGTCAACTATAATTTCCCTGGTTAGCGAGGCTGCCGGATTTTGCCAAACCTTCAACCAAAACAGGGCAGGGCGGGACCTAATATAATCTTCTAGATAAAATAATTTTAGCTCATTATGGCAGACAAAGGATGAAGAAGAGATAGGTATCCCCAAAATTCTCCTACAAAATCTATTTTCTTCAACCTGGACGCTTTTGGAATTTATAAAGCCCCAGATTTCAGCCCCATATGTTACAGTGGGTACACACTGTGTTCTGTAGATTTTGAGTAGGGACAACACTACCTCAATTCTTTCCGGTTGGGGGAGATTTAAAATTGAATTAACTGCCTTTAAAAATTTACTCCGACCATAAGCCAGATGGGATACCCAAGATCCATTATCTGAAAATTGTAGACCCAAATATGGAAAAGTGCGTGTGCGTAGCAAGGTTTCAGAACCAGAATTAATAGCATTAATAAGACATTTTTTAGGACCACAACACATTAAAAAAGATTTCTTAAAATTCGTACAAAGGTTCAGGCCATTCATAAAATCAACAAAACCCCTAACTAACATTCGCAGTGCGTTGGGTGTACGACCCATTAAAACAGTGTCGTCCGCATATAAAAGGGCGGGCAGTTTATTACCATTAATCATTGGGACATCTGTAGTCAGTTCAGACAGCACATTGTGTAGCTCATTAATATATAAAATAAACAAGAGTGGGGCTAAGACACACCCTTGTCTTACGCCTCTTCCGACCACTATGTCCCCTGAAACTGCCCCATCCGTGCTTATTCTCACCCTTGCCCTTAGATCCCTGTGTAAATATGCTAAAAAGTACACTATATCCTCATCCAACCCGTAGTTTAAAAGGCATTTCCAAAGCCGTGATCTATTAACAAAATCAAAGGCCGAGGTGAGGTCCATAAATGCTAGGTAGATGGGGCCGTGTCGAGCTATGGTGTATTTACCTATGATCAAATTAAGGTTAAGACACTGTTCCACCGTTCCAAGATTGCTTCTGAAACCTAGCTGACATCTGTTTAAAATGTTTTCCTCCTCGGCCCAGATTCTGATTTTGTTAAATAGTACCCTCCCCAATATCTTAAGGGTATTATCAATTAAAGAAATTGGTCTATAACAACTCGGGTTGGATCTGTCTCCCTTTTTAAAAATTGGAACGATAACAGATGTAGACCATGTATTGGGGATTTTGGTTATTGTCAAATTATTAAAAACATTAAGTAAAAGAGGGGCCCAGAACTCTGACCTAAATTTTATAAGGTCAATGGGGAGCCCATCTGGGCCAGGGGCCTTGTTACCCAGACTTTGATCAATAGCATCCTCTACCTCCGATACTGATATTTGAATTCGGGTGGCAATGAAATTATCGTCGGTATCTTTACACTGGGGCGTAGCAGCATATATGTTGGAAAAATGGG
Organism: Calotriton arnoldi; assembly: GCA_963921515.1. Classification (NCBI taxonomy): domain Eukaryota; kingdom Metazoa; phylum Chordata; class Amphibia; order Caudata; family Salamandridae; genus Calotriton; species Calotriton arnoldi. The sequence continues at coordinate 313,910 of CAWUFW010005061.1, forward strand.
CTACCCAAGCTTCACTCGTTATGTTACAACTTAACGGAGTGAGTGTATTGCCCAGTGATCTCAGTGACTTGGCCGCTGTCCAAAAACCATTTGAGTTATTAAATCTTGCAGCACAAGCCAAGTTGTTCCATTGTTCTTTTAGGATCTCGTCTTTCCTCTGCTTAGTCACTCTTTTGTAAACAAGCCTCAATGATCTAATGAGGTTAGGGTCCCTAGGGAAGCTGAGAGAGCAGCTCTAAGCTCTCTGTTTGCCCGAGAGCAAATGCTGTTAAACCACCTAGGGTTAGAATTGGATGCAAGTGCTGGCCTTGAAATCAATTTTTTAATACCTACGCATAATTGCACAAAAGCAGAAACTACCTCTGGATTAGAAACAACGGGTGAAAGACAAGTCTCACAGAGTGATCGATAAGTTTTTAACATTTTATGGAACACACTACTGTTATCAATACCTTTCCATTTGACCCTTAGATTGTCTGTAGAGGATACTAGGTTACCGGCCCCTATCTCTTTTCTAGGATCAGGTCTGGGAGCAACCCTAAATAAAACTGAAATTGGATTATGATCCCCAAAAGTGGATGGTTTAACCCCTTCGGTGCTGGACTCGTCATGGCACACAGTGCTCGTGTGCTCATGACGAGTCCAGCTCGTCATAAGACCACCCACGGGAGAAGCGCTGGCGCTCCCCCCGTGGGAATCCGATCGTCGGGTTTTTTTGGGGGAAGGCAGGGGAAGGGCTTCCCCTGCCTCCCCCCGCCCCCCCGCCCTCCCCATCAATGACGTCAGCGCGCGAGGCGCGCTGACATCGTTGAGGGTTTCCCTTTCTTCCCGACGCGATGGAAGCCATTTGCTTCCAGCGCGTCGGGAAATCAGGTGAGTTTTGGCTCGGGGAGGGGGTTTGAATCAAAAGAGGCATCGAGGGAAAGGAAAGGGTTTTCCTTTCCCCCGATGCCTCTTTTGTGCATTCCTGCTGCACGATCATGTGAACGTGCAGCAGGAATGCCCACGAGGGAGGGAGGGAGGGTGATCTACGCAGCTGTAGTGTAGGAAAGGCACTATACATTTCCCCAACGAGGTAGCATTTACTGATTAGCCAGTAGAAAGTACTCCAGTTGAGTAGAGGTATTGCACAAAACGGTGGCATCTTCGTGGATAAATATGCAGGGCAGATGTGCCTTCTCTCCATTTCCAACGTGAAAAGTTAGCTGTAATCCTTGATGGAGGTCTTTGCATCCTTCATTTTCTCGAGCGCAATTCTCGTGTAGAATTCGTGAGCGTGGAGATGTGCCTTCTCTCCATTTACACTCTGAAAAGTTAGCTGTAATCCTTGATGGAGGTCTTTGCATCCTTGAATTTCTCGAGCACAATGCTCGTGTAGTTCCTGTGACCAGGAGGTTCCTTCTCCTCGTCTGCCGCTGAGATCCTGCTCTGACCCTTTATAACAAGAGGCATGTGAACGGGCCTAGAAGCCCCGCTCGTTTGGCCCCGCCACACATACACTAGCGGTATGCAACGTCTGCCCGCCCTTTCCCCACTATGATGGACAGCTTACTCCAAGGACCCCGGCGCTTTCGGCGCGGTGGCAAAGTTACAGACACACAGGTCACTGGAGACAATTCTTCTGGTCCTTTACGCAGCTGTAGTGTAGGAAAGGCACTATACATTTCCCCAACGAGGTAGCACTTACTGATTAGCCAGTAGAAAGTACTCCAGTTGAGTAGAGGTATTGCACAAAACGGTGGCATCTTCGTGGATAAATATGCAGGGCAGATGTGCCTTCTCTCCATTTCCAACGTGAAAAGTTAGCTGTAATCCTTGATGGAGGTCTTTGCATCCTTCATTTTCTCGAGCGCAATTCTCGTGTAGAATTCGTGAGCGTGGAGATGTGCCTTCTCTCCATTTACACCCTGAAAAGTTAGCTGTAATCCTTGATGGAGGTCTTTGCAACCTTGAATTTCTCGAGCGCAATGCTCGTGTAGTTCCTGTGACCAGGAGGTTCCTTCTCCTCGTCTGCCGCTGAGATCCTGCTCTGACCCTTTATAACAAGAGGCATGTGAACGGGCCTAGAAGCCCCGCTCGTTTGGCCCCGCCACACATACACTAGCGGTATGCAACGTCTGCCCGCCCTTTCCCCACTATGATGGACAGCTTACTCAAAGGACCCCGGCGCTTTCGGCGCGGTGGCAAAGTTACAGACACACAGGTCACTGGAGACAATTCTTCTGGTCCTTTACGCAGCTGTAGTGTAGGAAAGGCACTATACATTTACCCAACGAGGTAGCACTTACTGATTAGCCAGTAGAAAGTACTCCAGTTGAGTAGAGGTATTGCACAAAACGGTGGCATCTTCGTGGATAAATATGCAGGGCAGATGTGCCTTCTCTCCATTTCCAACGTGAAAAGTTAGCTGTAATCCTTGATGGAGGTCTTTGCATCCTTCATTTTCTCGAGCGCAATTCTCGTGTAGAATTCGTGAGCGTGGAGATGTGCCTTCTCTCCATTTACACCCTGAAAAGTTAGCTGTAATCCTTGATGGAGGTCTTTGCATCCTTGAATTTCTCGAGCGCAATGCTCGTGTAGTTCCTGTGACCAGGAGGTTCCTTCTCCTCGTCTGCCGCTGAGATCGTGCTCTGACCCTTTATAACAAGAGGCATGTGAACGGGCCTAGAAGCCCCGCTCGTTTGGCCCCGCCACACATACACTAGCGGTATGCAACGTCTGCCCGCCCTTTCCCCACTATGATGGACAGCTTACTCAAAGGACCCCGGCGCTTTGGGCGGTGGCAAAGTTACAGACACACAGGTCACTGGAGACAATTCTTCTGGTCCTTTACGCAGCTGTAGTGTAGGAAAGGCACTATACATTTACCCAACGAGGTAGCACTTACTGATTAGCCAGTAGAAAGTACTCCAGTTGAGTAGAGGTATTGCACAAAACGGTGGCATCTTCGTGGATAAATATGCAGGGCAGATGTGCCTTCTCTCCATTTCCAACGTGAAAAGTTAGCTGTAATCCTTGATGGAGGTCTTTGCATCCTTCATTTTCTTGAGCGCAATTCTCGTGTAGAATTCGTGAGCGTGGAGATGTGCCTTCTCTCCATTTACACCCTGAAAAGTTAGCTGTAATCCTTGATGGAGGTCTTTGCATCCTTGAATTTCTCGAGCGCAATGCTCGTGTAGTTCCTGTGACCAGGAGGTTCCTTCTCCTCGTCTGCCGCTGAGATCCTGCTCTGACCCTTTATAACAAGAGGCATGTGAACGGGCCTAGAAGCCCCGCTCGTTTGGCCCCGCCACACATACACTAGCGGTATGCAACGTCTGCCCGCCCTTTCCCCACTATGATGGACAGCTTACTCAAAGGACCCCGGCGCTTTCGGCGCGGTGGCAAAGTTACAGACACACAGGTCACTGGAGACAATTCTTCTGGTCCTTTACGCAGCTGTAGTGTAGGAAAGGCACTATACATTTACCCAACGAGGTAGCACTTACTGATTAGCCAGCAGAAAGTACTCCAGTTGAGTAGAGGTATTGCACAAAACGGTGGCATCTTCGTGGATAAATATGCAGGGCAGATGTGCCTTCTCTCCATTTCCAACGTGAAAAGTTAGCTGTAATCCTTGATGGAGGTCTTTGCATCCTTCATTTTCTCGAGCGCAATTCTCGTGTAGAATTCGTGAGCGTGGAGATGTGCCTTCTCTCCATTTACACCCTGAAAAGTTAGCTGTAATCCTTGATGGAGGTCTTTGCATCCTTGAATTTCTCGAGCGCAATGCTCGTGTAGTTCCTGTGACCAGGAGGTTCCTTCTCCTCGTCTGCCGCTGAGATCGTGCTCTGACCCTTTATAACAAGAGGCATGTGAACGGGCCTAGAAGCCCCGCTCGTTTGGCCCCGCCACACATACACTAGCGGTATGCAACGTCTGCCCGCCCTTTCCCCACTATGATGGACAGCTTACTCAAAGGACCCCGGCGCTTTCGGCGCGGTGGCAAAGTTACAGACACACAGGTCACTGGAGACAATTCTTCTGGTCCTTTACGCAGCTGTAGTGTAGGAAAGGCACTATTCATTTACCCAACGAGGTAGCACTTACTGATTAGCCAGTAGAAAGTACTCCAGTTGAGTAGAGGTATTGCACAAAACGGTGGCATCTTCGTGGATAAATATGCAGGGCAGATGTGCCTTCTCTCCATTTCCAACGTGAAAAGTTAGCTGTAATCCTTGATGGAGGTCTTTGCATCCTTCATTTTCTCGAGCGCAATTCTCGTGTAGAATTCGTGAGCGTGGAGATGTGCCTTCTCTCCATTTACACCCTGAAAAGTTAGCTGTAATCCTTGATGGAGGTCTTTGCATCCTTGAATTTCTCGAGCGCAATGCTCGTGTAGTTCCTGTGACCAGGAGGTTCCTTCTCCTCGTCTGCCGCTGAGATCCTGCTCTGACCCTTTATAAACAAGAGGCATGTGAACGGGCCTAGAAGCCCCGCTCGTTTGGCCCCGCCACACATACACTAGCGGTATGCAACGTATGCCCGCCCTTTCCCCACTATGATGGACAGCTTACTCAAAGGACCCCGGCGCTTTCGGCGCGGTGGCAAAGTTACAGACACACAGGTCACTGGAGACAATTCTTCTGGTCCTTTACGCAGCTGTAGTGTAGGAAAGGCACTATACATTTACCCAACGAGGTAGCACTTACTGATTAGCCAGTAGAAAGTACTCCAGTTGAGTAGAGGTATTGCACAAAACGGTGGCATCTTCGTGGATAAATATGCAGGGCAGATGTGCCTTCTCTCCATTTCCAACGTGAAAAGTTAGCTGTAATCCTTGATGGAGGTCTTTGCATCCTTCATTTTCTCGAGCGCAATTCTCGTGTAGAATTCGTGAGCTTGGAGATGTGCCTTCTCTCCATTTACACCCTGAAAAGTTAGCTGTAATCCTTGATGGAGGTCTTTGCATCCTTGAATTTCTCGAGCGCAATGCTCGTGTAGTTCCTGTGACCAGGAGGTTCCTTCTCCTCGTCTGCCGCTGAGATCCTGCTCTGACCCTTTATAAACAAGAGGCATGTGAACGGGCCTAGAAGCCCCGCTCGTTTGGCCCCGCCACACATACACTAGCGGTATGCAACGTATGCCCGCCCTTTCCGCACTATGATGGACAGCTTACTCAAAGGCCCCGGCGCTTTCGGCGCGGTGGCAAAGTTACAGACACACAGGTCACTGGAGACAATTCTTCTGGTCCTTTACGCAGCTGTAGTGTAGGAAAGGCACTATACATTTACCCAACGAGGTAGCACTTACTGATTAGCCAGTAGAAAGTACTCCAGTTGAGTAGAGGTATTGCACAAAACGGTGGCATCTTCGTGGATAAATATGCAGGGCAGATGTGCCTTCTCTCCATTTCCAACGTGAAAAGTTAGCTGTAATCCTTGATGGAGGTCTTTGCATCCTTCATTTTCTCGAGCGCAATTCTCGTGTAGAATTCGTGAGCGTGGTTAAGCAGATGTGGCTTCTCTCCATTTACACCCTGAAAAGTTAGCTGTAATCCTTGATGGAGGTCTTTGCATCCTTGAATTTCTCGAGCGCAATGCTCGTGTAGTTCCTGTGACCAGGAGGTTCCTTCTCCTCGTCTGCCGCTGAGATCCTGCTCTGACCCTTTATCCCCTTCGGTGCTTATGACGAGCTGGACTCGTCATGGCACACAGTGCTCGTGTGCTCATGACGAGTCCAGCTCGTCATAAGACCACCCACGGGGAAGCGCTGGCGCTCCCCCGTGGGAATCCGATCGTCAGGTTTTTTTGGGGAAGGCAGGGAAGGGCTTCCCTGCCTCCCCCACCCCCCGCCTCCCCATCAATGACGTCAGCGCGCGAGGCGCGCTGACATCATTGAGGGTTTCCCTTTCTTCCCCGACGCGCTGGAAGCCATTTGCTTCCAGCGCGTCGGGAAATCAGGTGAGGTTTGGCTCGGGGAGGGGGGGTTTGTATCAAAAGAGGCATCGAGGGAAAGGAAAGGGTTTTCCTTTCCCCCGATGCCTCTTTTGTGCATTCCTGCTGCACGATCATGTGATCGTGCAGCAGGAATGCCCACTAGGCACCAGGGTTTTTTTAATTTTTGTGTTGGGGAGTGGCCAAAGGGCAAGGGTTGCTCCCCTTTTACGGGGGTGAATATTTTATTTATACTGTTAGGCCCACCTACCCCTTAGCTTGGCTGGTGGATTGTGTGTGGACTGGTGCATTATTTGCATATGTGATTGTAATGTTTTTTTCTCCTTTTTATTCTAGTGTAAAGCTTTTGATTCCTGTTTGCGGTTTCGGCAGTTGTGGTTCTGCAGTTTTGCGTAATTGCATTTATTTGGTAAGAAAAATATTTTTGTTGTGTGTACTCCAAATGAGTATTATTGTCATGCATGAATGAATTTTTTTGTAAGTGGTGCCATAATGGCAGCATATTTGTTAGTGTTCAGAGCATGAAATTCTTTGCGATGTTTTGCATTGTCTTATGTGTAATTTTTTTCTTCTTCTTTTTTAGTGGGATATTGTTGATCCTTACTGTGTCTGTGCAGAGTAGGTGGTGGTGAGTCTAGCTGCTTCTGTCACGTGAGTGGTATAGTGTTGGAGTATATAGGTCTTTGTGATAAAGCTACATTTTGTTTATTTCTTTTTTTTACAAAGGGTTTGTTGTTGTTGACTTGTTTGACAAGTAACCTTTATTAGTAAGCATTATGGCTAGCCGTAGAATTACTGCTCAGCAGGTGGTTGGTTTGCTTCTTGAATCTTCCTCTGAGCAGGATTATGAGACTGACAGTGCGTCTGAGGGAGAGGAGGGAGGGGAAGATTCAGGCAGTGAGTTTTCTCTCCACATGGAATCATCGGATGATGAAGGTACTCTCAGTGCAGATGAAGTGCCTGATTTAGAGGAGGATACTACTGTGCCGATGGTGCAAGAGGCATCTGGATTGCAGCCTGGGGCTGCTAGGCTTCCTACTGGAAGTGCTGGACTCTGGGTTGATCCAAACATGGTGCAGCCGGTGTTGCCTGCCTTTAGTGGTTATGCAGGGTGTAGAGTGGATTGTGAACATTATTTGCCTATACAGTATTTTCAGTTGTTTATGGATGATGTATTTTTGGGTGAGATTGTTGAGCAGACTAATTTGTATGCTGAACAGTTTTTGAGGGACAACAGTGCCAGACTTAGGCCCCATTCTAGAGCTACCCGGTGGAGTCCCACAAATCTGGAAGAGATGAAGAAGTTTTTGGGTTTGACTTTTTTGATGGGTTTGATAAGGAAGCCGTCCATGGGTTCATATTGGTCTACCAGTCCCTTGATGGCAACGGCCATATTTCCTGCAGTTATGACTCGTGATCGGTATTTACTTTTGCTTCGGATGCTGCATTTTGTTGATAATGGTTTGGCGTTGCCACGAGATCACCCTGAATGTGACCGTCTTTTTAAGATTCGGCCTGTTCTTGATCACTTTGTAGATCGATTTTCAGTGATCTATACTCCAGGGAAAGAAATATCTATTGATGAGTCTTTGGTCCTGTTCAAGGGCCGTTTGGTTTTAGGCAGTACATTCCTAGCAAGAGGGCACGCAATGGAATTAAGCTGTATATGTTGTCTGAGAGTAGGACAGGATATGTTTTTAATTTGCGTGTGTACACTGGTAGGGATTCCACTATTGACCCCCTGGTTGTCCGTCCACTTTTGGAGTTTCAGAGAAAATTGTGTGGGATCTTGCTAGAGGACTGTTTAACAGAGGCCACCATTTGTACCTTGATAACTTCTACACTGCTGTGCAATTGTTTAAGGAATTGTTCAAAGTGGACACTTTTGCTTGTGGCACAATCCGCTCTAACCGTAAAGGTTATCCAAAAGAGCTTGTTTGCAAAAAACTTCAGAGGGGACAGTGCAGTGCCTTGCGTAGTGAGGAACTGCTAGCTGTGAAATTTGTGGACAGGAGGGATGTGTACATGCTGACTACCATCCATGATGAGAGTACTTCACCTGTGGCTGTTTGGGGTCAGATTGCTGAAGTGCGCAAACCTGTGTGCATTTTAGACTACAATAAGCACATGGGTGGTGTTGATAGAGTAGATCAGAGGTTGGAACCTTACACTGCTATTCGTAAGTCTTACATTTGGTATAAGAAGTTGGCCATCCATCTCTTCAATTTAGCAACTTTCAATGCTTTTGTTGTGTTCAAGGAGTGTTCTCCTGCGTCAAAGTTGACTTTTGTTCAGTTTCAGGAGTCTGTCATAGGCAGCCTTGTTGTTGTGGAACAGGCAAGTGTTCCTAGAGTTGGAGTGGTGGAGGATGTGGCTCGATTGAAAGATCGCCACTTTCCTGATCACATTCCTCCTACACCCTCAAAAGACTTTCCCACTAGGAGATGTAGAGTCTGTTGGCGAAGAGGTACGCGGAAGGAGACTCGTATGTACTGCCCTGAGTGTCCTTCTAACCCTGGGCTGTGTGTGCCTGCTTGTTATAGAGCGTACCACAAGCAAAAGAATTATTGGGAGCAACCATGAGTGGTAAAGTGAACTGCCTGGTCTGTAATGTTTAAGAATTGTTGTTCTGTTTCAAGGTTGGCATTAGTGCAATGTATTTAGTTTCTGATTTTGTGTTAGTAGATTTGTATCTATTTGCAATTTGTTTGTGTTTTCTTTTTTGTATAAAAAAATCCTAAATGTGATGGTGGTGTGTGTAGGCTGGTGCTTGGCTGGCGGTGTGCGTGGAGTGGCGCTTGGCTGGCGGTGTGCGGGGAGTGGCTCTTGGCTGGCGGTGTGCGTGGAGTGGTGCTTGGCTGGCGGTGTGCGTGGAGTGGCGCTTGGCTGGCGGTGTGCGTGGAGTGGCGCTAGGCTGGTGGTGTGCGTGGAGTGGCGCTTGGCTGGCGGTGTGCGTGGAGTGGCGCTTGGCTGGCGGTGTGCGTGGAGTGGCGCTTGGCTGGCGGTGTGCGTGGAGTGGCGCTTGGCTGGCGGTGTGCGTGGACTGGCGCTCGGCTGGCAGTGTGTGAGTAGTGACTTGCTGCTGGTCACTACACACACTGCTAGCCGAGCGACACTCCACGCAATCCATCAGCTTGTGTGGTTGCTGTGTTAGGAATGTGGGCGTGTGAAAGTGATGGGCCCTTGAATGGCGCTGTCTGCTGGTGTGAGTGTTGTAATGTGATGGGCCCGCGGCTGGTGGTGTGAATGGTTTTGTATTTGTCACACGTATGAAAGGTGTATGAATGGCCTGTAAAGAGGTTGGTGCCTTGTCGTGGCTTTACAGCTCACGAGCTGTGAGTCAATGGTTCAGTTTCTCGTCCTTTCAATTATTAACAGTGCATTTCATTTTTGTGAAATCACTTGTTAATACAATTGTATATACTGAACCATCACTCACCCTCGTGCCAAATCCAACCAGTATGTGTGTGTGTGCTTGAGGATTAGATGGCTGTGCAGTAATATTTTTTTTTGTCTTTCTCAAGCAGGGTGTACCTTGTCCCTTTTTGTGAATGTTGTAATGTGTTTGTTTCGTGCCTGGGGGTGTGAATGGTCTTGTGTGTATCACGTATGAAAGGTGTGTGAATGGCCTGTAAAGCGGTTGGGGCCTTGACGTGGCTTTACAGCTCACGAGCTGCGAGTCACTGGTTCCGTTTTTTGTCCTTTCAATTATTGACAGTGCATTTAATTTTTGTGAAATCTCTTGTTAATAAAATTGTATATACTGAACCATCACTTGCCCTCGTGCCAAATCCAACCAGTATGTGTGTGTGCCTGAGGAATAGATGGCTGTGCAGTAATCTTTGTCTTTTTAGTCTGTCTGCCAAGGTGTACATTCCGTCTAAGAATAACCTACCAACTGTAGATATTGTCGTAAACGAAACACCCATGGGAGTACATGGTGATATCTCTCTTGTGGATCCCAACAAGTTATGGTACCCACAATGTCCTGCAAACCTCAAAATGTCTGTCACATTTTCCTTGCAATATTGTGCCAAAATTTTCACGCTGCAGAAATAAACAACACATTATCTCAAAATGACCTGGTTTTGCAAGGGGGGTCACCTGGGTTTTTGGCCCCGTGCTCGGCGGCCATCTAGGGAAACCTACCAAACCCACACATTTCTGAAAAGCAGACACCCGGGGGCTTCCAGGGAGGTATGGCTTGCGTGGATGCCCCAACGTTTCCTTACCCAGAATCCCCTGCAAACCTCAATTTTAGCTGAAAAAATCACTTTTTCACACATTTTTGTGTGGGAAAGTGTGGCATCACTGGCCTCACACAAATTTCCTACCACCCAGCGTTCCCCCAGGTCTCCCGATAAAAATGGTGCCTCACTTGTGTGGGAGGCCCAAGTACCCGCGACAGGCAAGGGCCCACAACGTATTGAGGCGACCTCAAAATGGCCTTTCACAAAACCACCTGGTTTTGCAAGGGGAGTCACCTGGGTTTTTGGCCCCGTGCTCGGCGGCCATCTAGGGAAACCTACCAAACCCACACATTTCTGAAAAGTAGACACCCAGGGGCTTCCAGGGAGGTATGGCTTGCATGGATGCCCCAACGTTTCCTTACCAGAATCCCCTGCAAACCTCAATTTTAGCTGAAAAAATCACTTTTTTCACACATTTTTGTGTGGGAAAGTGTGGCATCACTGGCCTCACACAAATTTCCTACCACCCAGCGTTCCCCCAGGTCTCCCGATAAAAATGGTGCCTCACTTGTGTGGGAGGCCCAAGTACCCGCGACAGGCAAGGGCCCACAACGTAGTGAGGCGACCTCAAAATTGCCTATCTCAAAACCACCTGGTTTTGCAAGGGGGGTCACCTGGGTTTTTGGCCCCGTGCTCGGCGGCCATCTAGGGAAACCTACCAAACCCACACATTTCTGAAAAGTAGACACCTGGGGGCTTCCAGGGAGGTATGGCTTGCGTGGATCCCCCAACGTTTCCTTACCCAGAATCCCCTGCAAACCTCAATTTTAACTGAAAAAATCACTTTTTTCACACATTTTTGTGTGGGAAAGTGTGACATCACTGGTCTCACACAAATTTCCTACCACCCAGCGTTCCCCCAGGTCTCCCGATAAAAATGGTGCATCACTTGTGTGGGAGGCCCAAGTACCCGCGACAGGCAAGGGCCCACAACGTATTGAGGCGACCTCAAAATGACCTTTCACAAAACCACCTGGTTTTGCAAGGAGTCACCTGGGTTTTGGCCCCGTGCTCGGCGGCCATCTAGGGAAACCTACCAAACCCACACATTTCTGAAATGTAGACACCCGGGGGCTTCCAGGGAGGTATGGCTTGCGTGGATGCCCCAACGTTTCCTTACCCAGAATCCCCTGCAAACCTCAATTTTAGCTGAAAAAATCACTTTTTTCACACATTTTTGTGTGGGAAAGTGTGGCATCACTGGCCTCACACAAATTTCCTACCACCCAGCGTTCCCCCAGGTCTCCCGATAAAAATGGTGCATCACTTGTGTGGGAGGCCCAAGTACCCACGACAGGCAAGGGCCCAAAACATTTTTTGATAGGCAATGTTGATGTTGCCTCAAAACGTTTTGTGTCCTTGCATGTCGCGGGTACTTGGGCCTCCCACACAAGTGAGGCACCATTTTTATCAGGAGACCTGGAGGAACGCTGGTGGTAGAAATTTGTGTGAGGCCAGTGATGCCACACTTTCCCACACAAAATGTGTGAAAAAAGTGATTTTTTCAGCTAAAATTGAGGTTTGCAGGGCATTCTGGGTAAGGGAACGTTGGGGGATCCACGCAAGCCATACCTCCCTGAAGCCCCGAGTGTCTACTTTTCAGAAATGTGTGGGTTTGGTAGGTTTACCTAGATGGCCGCCGAGCACGAGTCAAACCCAGGTGACTTCCTGCAAAACCAGGTGGTTTTGAGATAGGCAATTTTGAGGTCGCCTCACTACGTTGTGGGCCCTGCCTGTCGCGGTACTTGGGCCTCCCACACAAGTGAGGCACCATTTTTATCGGGAGACCTGGGGAACGCTGGGTGGTAGGAAATTTGTGTGAGGCCAGTGATGCCACACTTTCCCACACAAAATGTGTGAAAAAGTGATTTTTCAGCTAAAATTGAGGTTTGCAGGGCATTCTGGGTAAGGAAACGTTGGGAGATCCACGCAAGCCATACCTCCCTGGAAGCCCCGGGTGTCTACTTTTCAGAAATGTGTGGGTTTGGTAGGTTTCCTAGATGGCCGCCGAGCATGGGCCAAAAGCCATGTGACTCCCTGCAAAACCAGGTGGTTTTGAGATAGGCAATTTTGAGGTCGCCTCACTACGTTGTGAGCCCTTGCCTGTCGCTGGTACTTGGGCCTCCCACACAAGTGAGGCACCATTTTCATCGGGAGACCTGGAGAACACTGGGTGGTAGGAAATTTGTGTGAGGCCAGTGATGCCACACTTTCCCACACAAAATGTGTGAAAAGTGATTTTTCAGCTAAAATTGAGGTTTGCAGGGGATTCTGGGTAAGGAAACGTTGGGGATCCATGCAAGCCATACCTCCCTGGAAGCCCCAGGTGTCTACTTTTCAGAAATGTGTGGGTTTGGTAGGTTTCCTAGATGGCCACCGAGCACAGGGCCAAAACCCAGGTGACCCCTTGCAAAACCAGGTGGTTTTGTGAAAGGCCATTTTGAGGTCGCCTCAATACGTTGTGGGCCCTGCCTGTCGGGTACTTGGGCCTCCCACACAAGTGAGGCACCATTTTTATCGAGAGACCTGGAGGAACGCTGGGTGGTAGGAAATTTGTGTGAGGCCAGTGATGCCACACTTTCCCACACAAAAATGTGTGAAAAAGTGATTTTTCAGCTAAAATTGAGGTTTGCAGGGGATTCTGAGTAAGAAACTTTGGGGATCCACGCAAGCCATACCTCCCTGGAAGCCCCGAGTGTCTACTTTTCAGAAATGTGTGGGTTTGGTAGGTTTTCCTAGATGGCCGCCGAGCACAGGGCCAAAACCCAGGTGACTCCCTGCAAAACCAGGTGGTTTTGTGAAAGGCCATTTTGAGGTCGCCTCAATACGTTGTGGGCCCTTGCCTGTCGCGGGTACTTGGGCCTCCCACACAAGTGAGGCACCATTTTTATCGGGAGACCTGGGGGAACGCTGGGTGGTAGGAAATTTGTGTGAGGCCAGTGATGCCACACTTTCCCACACACAAATGTGTGAAAAAGTGATTTTTTCAGCTAAAATTGAGGTTTGCAGGGGATTCTGGGTAAGGAAACGTTGGGGGATCCACGCAAGCCATACCTCCCTGGAAGCCCCCGGGTGTCTACTTTTCAGAAATGTGTGTGTTTGGTAGGTTTTCCTAGGTTCCGGCAGAGCTAGGGTTCACAAACTACAGCTAGGCACTTTGCCAAAAAAGGGTCATTTTTCACTGCGAAATTGAGGTGTGACCACGTTGCGTTTTGCGCCGTTTCCTGTCGCAGGCACTAGGCCGACCCACACAAGTGAGGTACCATTTTTCTCGTAAGACTTTGGGGAACGCGGGGTGGGTGGAAATTTGTGGATCCACGCAGATTCCAGAACTTTCCACCACAGAAATGTGGGGAAATGTGGTTTTTTGACAATTTGTTATGTTTGCAAGGGATTCTGGGTAACAGAACCTGGTGGGAGGCAGTCAAGTCACCCCATCCTGGATTCCCCTGGGTGTCTAGTTTTCAAAAATGTATAGGTTTGCTAGGTTTCCCTAGGTGCCGGCAGAGGTAGGGTTAAAAAACTACAGCTAGGCACTTTGCCAAAAAGGGTCATTTTTCACTGCGAAATTGAGGTGTGACCACGTAGCGTTTTGCGCCGTTTCCTGTCGCAGGCACTAGGCCGACCCACACAAGTGAGGTACCATTTTTCTCGTAAGACTTTGGGGAATGCGGGGTGGGTAGAAATTTGTGGATCCACGCAGATTCCAGAACTTTCCACCACAGAAATGTGGGGAAAATGTGGTTTTTTTGACAATTGTTTATGTTTGCAAGGGATTCTGGGTAACAGAACCTGGTGGGAGGCAGTCAAGTCACCCCATCCTGGATTCCCCTGGGTGTCTAGTTTTCAAAAATGTATAGGTTTGCTAGGTTTCCCTAGGTGCCGGCAGAGGTAGGGTTAAAAACCTACAGCTAGGCACTTTGCCAAAAAAGGGTCATTTTTCACTGCGAAATTGAAGTGTGACCACGTTGCGTTTTGCGCCGTTTCCTGTCGCAGGCACTAGGCCGACCCACACAAGTGAGGTACCATTTTTCTCGTAAGACTTTGGGGAACGCGGGGTGGCTGGAAATTTGTGGATCCACGCAGATTCCAGAACTTTCCACCACAGAAATGTGGGGAAATGTGGTTTTTGACAATTTTTTATGTTTGCAAGGGATTCTGGGTAACAGAACCTGGTGGGAGGCAGTCCAGTCACCCCATCCTGGATTCCCCTGGGTGTCTAGTTTTCAAAAATGTATAGGTTTGCTAGGTTTCCCTAGGTGCCGGCAGAGCTAGGGTTCAAAAACTACAGCTAGGCACTTTGCCAAAAAAGGGTCATTTTTCACTGCGAAATTGAGGTGTGACCACGTTGCGTTTTGCACCGTTTCCTGTCGCAGGCACTAGGCCGACCCACACAAGTGAGGTACCATTTTTCTCGTAAGACTTTGGGGAACGCGGGGTGGGGGGAAATTTGTGGATCCACGCAGATTCCAGAACTTTCCACCACAGAAATGTGGGGAAAATGTGGTTTTCTTGACAATTTTTTATGTTTGCAAGGGATTCTGGGTAACAGAACCTGGTGGGAGGCAGTCCAGTCACCCCATCCTGGATTCCCCTGGGTGTCTAGTTTTCAAAAATGTATAGGTTTGCTAGGTTTCCCTAGGTGCCGGCAGAGCTAGGGTTCAAAAACTACAGCTAGGCACTTTGCCAAAAAGGGTCATTTTTCACTGCGAAATTGAGGTGTGACCACGTTGCGTTTTGCACCGTTTCCTGTCGCAGGCACTAGGCCGACCCACACAAGTGAGGTACCATTTTTCTCGTAAGACTTTGGGGAACGCGGGGTGGGGGAAATTCGTGGATCCACGCAGATTCCAGAACTTTCCACCACAGAAATGTGGGGAAAATGTGGTTTTCTTGACAATTTTTATGTTTGCAAGGGATTCTGGGTAACAGAACCTGGTGGGAGGCAGTCCAGTCACCCCATCCTGGATTCCCCTGGGTGTCTAGTTTTCAAAAATGTATAGGTTTGCTAGGTTTCCCTAGGTGCCGGCAGAGGTAGGGTTAAAAAACTACAGCTAGGCACTTTGCCAAAAAGGGTCATTTTTCACTGCGAAATTGAGGTGTGACCACGTTGCGTTTTGCGCCGTTTCCTGTCGCAGGCACTAGGCCGACCCACACAAGTGAGGTACCATTTTTCTCGTAAGACTTTGGGGAACGCGGGGTGGGTGGAAATTTGTGGATCCACGCAGATTCCAGAACTTTCCACCACAGAAATGTGGGGAAAATGTGTTTTTTGGACAATTGTTTATGTTTGCAAGGGATTCTGGGTAACAGAACCTGGTGGGAGGCAGTCAAGTCACCCCATCCTGGATTCCCCTGGTTGTCTAGTTTTCAAAAATGTATAGGTTTGCTAGGTTTCCCTAGGTGCCGGCAGAGGTAGGGTTCAAAAACTACAGCTAGGCACTTTGCCAAAAAGGGTCATTTTTCACTGCGAAATTGAGGTGTGACCACGTTGCGTTTTGCGCCGTTTCCTGTCACGGGCACTAGGCCGACCCACACAAGTGAGGTACCATTTTTCTCAGAAGACTTTGGGGAACGCGGGGTGGGTGGAAATTTGTGGATCCACGCAGATTCCAGAACTTTCCACCACAGAAATGTGGGGAAAATGTGGTTTTTTGATAATTGTTTAGGTTTGCAAGGGATTCTGGGTAACAGAACCTGGTGGGAGGCAGTCCAGTCACCCCATCCTGGATTCCCCTGGGTGTCTAGTTTTCAAAAATGTATAGGTTTGCTAGGTTTCCCTAGGTGCCGGCAGAGCTAGGGTTCAAAAACTACAGCTAGGCACTTTGCCAAAAAAGGGTCATTTTTTACTGCAAAATTGAGGTGTGACCATGTTGCGTTTTGCGCAGTTTCCTGTCGCAGGCACTAGGCCGACCCACACAAGTGAGCTACCATTTTTCTCGTAAGACTTTGGGGAACGCGGAGTGGGTGGAAATTTGTGGATCCACGCAGATTCCAGAACTTTCCACCACAGAAATGTGGGGAAAATGTGGTTTTTTGTGACAATTCTTTATGTTTGCAAGGGATTCTGGGTAACAGAACCTGGTGGGAGGCAGTCAAGTCACCCCATCCTGGATTCCCCTGGGTGTCTAGTTTTCAAAAATGTATAGGTTTGCTAGGTTTCCCTAGGTGCCGGCAGAGCTAGGGTTCAAAAACTACAGCTAGGCACTTTGCCAAAAAAGGGTCATTTTTCACTGCGAAATTGAGGTGTGACCACGTTGCGTTTTGCGCCGTTTCCTGTCGCAGGCACTAGGCCGACCCACACAAGTGAGGTACCATTTTTCTCGTAAGACTTTGGGGAACGCGGGGTGGGTGGAAATTTGTGGATCCACGCAGATTCCAGAACTTTCCACCACAGACATGTGGGGAAAATGTGGTTTGTTTGACAATTTTTTATGTTTGCAAGGGATTCTGGGTAACAGAACCTGGTGGGAGGCAGTCAAGTCACCCCATCCTGGATTCCCCTGGGTGTCTAGTTTTCAAAAATGTATAGGTTTGCTAGGTTTCCCTAGGTGCCGGCAGAGCTAGGGTTCAAAAACTACACCTAGGCACTTTGCAAAAAAAGGGTAATTTTTCATTGTGAAAATGTGGTACGTCCACGTTGCATTTTGAGCCATTTCCTGTTGTGGGCACAAGGGCTACCCACACAAGTGAGGTACCATTTTTATCGGGAGACTTAGGGTAACACAGAATTGTAGAGCAACTGTTATTACCTATTGACTTTCGATGCATTTCTGCCTTCCAAATGAAAGACAATGTGTAAAAAATAAGTCATTTTGAAAAATGACCTATAATTCTCATGCTAGTATGGGTACTCCCAATTTCGGAAATGTGCAAATATCTACTGTTTCTAAAATCTACATTTTGTTCCCATTTCAGAAATACATAGGTGTCTTTCATAACAATTTTTCCATGTATACATTTTCCCAAAATAATTGCTATATACCCGGTACTTAAAAAAAAATCATTGCAAGATGTTGCTCAATTATTGGCTCTGGGTTCGTCGGGTTCTTGGTGAACCTACAAGTCCTATATATCCCCACAACCAGAAAGGTCCAGCGGATATAACGGTATATTGCCTTCAAATAGCTGTCATAATTAGAAGAAGTTACAGGTGAAAACGTTGACACAAATGGCTGTTTTTTTCAACTAATTTTCAATTTTTCCTTTATTTAACTGTTAGTTTCTATAAGGAAAACTTTAAGGATCTACACAAATGACCCCTTGCTGAATTCAGAATTTTGTCTACTTTTCAGAAATGTATGGCTTTCCAGGATCCATTATTGGTTTCATACCCATTTCTACCATTAACTGGAAGGAGGTTGAAAGCACAAAAAATAGCAAAAATAGGCTATGTCCCAGAAAAATGCCAAAACTGTGTAAAAAAAGTTGGTTTTCTGACAAAAGTCTGCTTGTCCCTGAAAGCTGGGAAGATGGTGATTTCATCCCCACAACCCCTTTTTTGATGCCATTTGCAGGGAAAAATCAAGACGCTTTCATCTGTAGCCCTTTTTTCGCATTTTTCCCCCCCAAAATTTTTTAGCTGTATTTTGACTAATTTCTGGGTCCCCTCCAGGGGAATCCACAAACCCTGGGTACCTTTACAATCCCCATGATGTTAGAAAAAAAGGACGCAAATTTGGCATGGATACCTTATGTGGTCAAAAAGTTACAGGGGCCTAAGCGCGCACTACCCCAAATAGCCAAAAAAAGGCTTAGCACAGGAGGGGAAAAGGCCTAGCAGCGAAGGGGTTAACCTCTGCTTTAACTAAGTAATCTTCTAGTGTGGCCGTTATAAAAACGTAATCTATTGTTGAGGCGCAGCCATGACCTCTATAAGTGGGTATTGGACTATCCCCATTATTTGTAGCTGCGATATCCATTACACTTGATAGACTACTATTTAATAAATGGTCCAATAACTCAAGCCCCCTTTTGCATGGATTGACCAGAGGGTGACAGGGGGGGATTGAAATGTTTCCCCCTGCAATCTTTGCATTAAAATCACCACCCAGACAAATCCCTGCTAGTCTTTGATTTCCTATAAGATTAGGTATATCCGAAATAAAGTTAAAAAGGTTAATAAAATTCATATTCGGTGTGGTTAAAAAATCATTATTGTAAAAATTAATAAAACATTGAAAAATTGGATCTCTGAGATGGTGAATCCATACAACCAGTCTGATAGAGGCCTTGTAAAGTCGTATCATACCAAAATCTTTATTTCGGCTACAAAAAGTAACCAAAAAAGCGACCCCATAAAACTAACAAAGTCCCTAAAAAGAATGCCCAAGCTATTTGGAGTTCTTGCGAGTAAAACAGCATTGTCTGCATAGAGTTTTATAGGGACCATTTTTTTCCCAATGAGAGGGACATCCAGGTTTTTTTTGGTAAAGGCAGCTTCTGATCCATTTATATATCAGAGGAATAAAATAGGGGCAAGGACGCAGCTTTTGTGCACCCTCCTCCCCAATTTAAAACCTTTCTGTGCACTCGCCCAAGGTCCCAAATCTGTCTGATGCTGCAAGGTTATAATGTAGGGCAAGTAAAAACTCCACAAGGCCGCCTCCACCCCAAGATTGGTCAAAATCCCCTGCAGCTTAGAATGAGCTATGCTGTGGAAGGTGCAGGACAGGTCCATAAAGGCCAGATGATGCCTGATGATGGAATGCTTGCCAATCAACTGGTGCAAGCTCAGGCATTGCTCCACCGTGCTCAGCCCCTCCCTGAATCCATATGGCACCCTTGACAGCGTGCCCGATTCCTTGACCCAGGACAGAAGGTGCACCAACACGACCCTGCCAGCGATCTTTACGGTAGAGTCTAGCAGAGAAATCGGGCGACAGCAGCCTGGGGTTGGACATCACCCTTTTTGAAAATAGGGACGATGATGGCAGTGTGCCAAGAAGCAGGCAGACCTATCTTTTTTTTTTGCAGAGTTTTATATAGCGCGAACTTGACCCGAATCGGGTATCAGAGCGCTTTACACAGCACCAGTTGCATTACATCAGGACACATTCATTTTTGTTTAGGCACGGGGAGATTAAGTGATTTGCCCAGAATCACAGGATGTTCAGCGTCATTGCCGAGACTCCAACGCAGTTCCCCAGATTCGAGGTCGACCGCCCTAGCCGTTAGGCCAACTCCTCTCCCCTTGACCAAGGCATTGAAACAGTGGCACAACAGAGATGCCCAAAGTTCCGGTAGAGATGTGAACAAATCCATAGGGACGCCATCTGGTCCGGGAGCCTTATCAGATGGAGGCTTAAGAATGGCCTCCCAGACGTCTTCCAAAGTAAATTCTATTGCTAGAGGAAAAACTACATCTGGCTCAGGGCTCTCATCAGTACAACTAGAGGTGTATAGTGCACAAAAATGGGTAACCCATGTCTCAGGGCTGATGGAGGTAATGATGGAGTTATTGGTGGGCCCATCTGGGCTCAAATTGTTCACAACCGCCCAAAAGGCCCTAGAGTTATTCTGCCTACAGGCAAGTACTAACTTCCCCCAAAATTTATTTGAATTGCCTTTTGCCTGTGTTGCAGGGCAGACTTGTAAACTACCCTGCACAGTTGAACCTTACAACTGTCCCTTGGCGATTCCTTCAGAGCCAAGTAGAGGTTAATAGAAGCCTTTCTGCATGGTCAATCGAATCATTTCCCATCATGCTTTGCTGGGTTGATGGGCTTCATAAGTAGATTACAAATTATTGGGCCCAGTTTAGCAAATTGATTAGCCACGGCCCGATGACACACAGAGGGAGTGAGGCAGTCAAGCAGAAGGTCGAGGTGCTTGGCACATATCTTAGCCAAAAGGGCTGCTGGGTCAGCATTCCTCCAGACCAGACTAAGCCCTTGGGCCTTAACTTCTAGGGGGGGGCGTAACCTCCTATGTAGTTCAATTGAGCCCCTTAACAATGCATAAGTATATCCATAGGGGGTTATAGTCACTTAATATACTTTCTACCCCCCCTCGCCCCACTTGGAGACCCAGCCCAACAAAGCTCTAGAGGCAAAGACGTAATAGATAATAGAGCCATATGCCACCCTAACATATGTTGCATTTAAGGAGTACAAAGGATCAATCAATTCACAAACATTGAGTAAGTCAAAAGAATTGGTTAGACATAAAAGCACTTTGGCTCGCTGGTCCAGAGATGGGTGAACGCATTCAAAATTTACTAGTACAGACATATCAGCAATAGTGGTCTCCCGCTAACACCCCATTTTGATGTTAAAGTCACCTCCAACTACTATCTGAAACTCAGTGTGCAAATAAGCAAGTTTACATTCAAGAGCTTGAATATAGTCAAAAAGCATATTAATATTAAAACAAGGATTAAGCCCATTATAATAGTTTAAAAAGACAATGTTCAAACCATTGGGTCATTTAGTCAAAAATACTTGAACTAAAGTGCTATCAGTACATATCAAACTAACTTTACAGTCCAGGGTTACTATAAAAATGCAATTGAACCCATACTAGCTCTTCCTGATGGAGATGAAATTGTTGGGATACTATAAACCACATATCCATCCAAAAAGATGGCATCCACAGGCCAGGTCTCTTGAAAGAAGAGGAAATCATAGTTATTAATAATGAAAACCCAGTTCTCATTGTTGATTTTATTAGCCAGGCCAGCAATGTTCCAAAATAGAATTTTTACCAGCTGGGTGGAAACAATAATATTGGTCCGCCGCCCATCAACCGGACCTGGGCTGCTGCTTAGAGACTTAAACGTGATGGGACTGGCAAAGTTATCAGGGTCCTCCAGTATACTCAGACCACCGGTATGTTGGCCCATACCTTGGGATACCGCCTGCAAATAAAAACCTTATTCGATTGGCCCAGGCTAAGTCAATCAATGTCCGCCAAGTCATTCAGGGGTTAAAATCAATTCTGTGTCTTGATGTTAAAAGGGTAGGGAAATGTGCAGGAAGCAACAGGATGTCCTTTTCGGTTTTGAGTACGTATGGCCATATCTCTATGAAAATATCCAAGGGGCAGGATCTTGATTTTGCTTTGTTTGTAAAACCCTAGGGCAGAAGTTCTAATCAGGTTCCTGGCAACTATTGGTTTTCTAAATGACACAATTAGTCAGTCACCCTTTAAGACTTTAGACATTTTCCCCACCCTCCTGGCCATTATCACTTCACTGAACAGCTTGTCTTGGCAATTCAGGTTCCAGTGTAGCCAGTGGATTGATTTGTGTATCAAATTTGCTGTAGATTCTACCAACCCGGCGGGTAGAGTTGGCACATTTGTAAGAACAATGACTAAGGGGCAAGCCGCTGGTAGAAGGTCAGAATAAGTGACAGGGCCAGCAACCAAGTCCACCGGCTATGGGGTGCGGACATGCTTCCAGGCACACCAGATGGGTCCAAGTCCTGGAGCGTCGCCCCACGGCCTAAAGGTCGATGGGCCTTTGCAGTGACTGTCTCACAAGTGCTGCTGCTGAATCCCCCCTTTAGGCAAGGAGTTAGAGACAAATGCCGGCACTGGCAGGGGCCTGCGTCAGAGCTGCCGGGGTTGGTAGCAATAAACTTATCTGCTTCTAAGGTTGGCCTCAGGTCTAAAATAGCCAGCTTTCTCTCAATAGATTCCAGATGGTCAAATATGCCTTGCAGCTTAGAATTGAGGAGCACTTCCAGATTTTTAGGCCGAGCCTACAACGCATGCACTGGCTGCAACACCTTTTGTAATCACTTACACCACGTTTATGCCCGCCTGCTGCTTGCCATAGGTTCCCTCCAGTGCCCCTCTAAATTGCTGCTTCCTGACTGGTTGTGGCAGCCGATAGCTCACTTCCGTTCAAGACAGAGGAGCACCGGCCGATTACAGTCTCCTTACAGTTTAATTCTTTATCTGCTTATTTTGAGAACTCTTTTCTTTAGTCACTGCAGGCATGGTGCAGGCTTTACCTATTGCTGCCTTATTCTCGCGCTTTCGCTTTCAGCTTAGCTTTGTTCGATTGCTGCCTATTGCCTGCTTTAAACAATTGTTTTAATTCCCGAAGCAACTGCTGAAGAGGCCACAGAGGGCACGCCAGAGGCGCACACGCAGGTCGTTCATAGTGACATTAATGGAATGCCTGATTATTCTGTATTTTACACCCTGAAACCGGGGCGGCGCGTTAGGTTTTAGCTCAATTCCCAGCACATTTTCTTGGGAATTTAAGATTAGAATTAAACAAAGGGCAGCACTTGCCCACCAGATAAAGAGTTTATAGAAGGAATCAACAACGTGGGATTATTTATGCCGCATGAATAATAAATAGCGTTTTGTTTCTGCTTCTCCTTTTTTTGCAAATAAACAGTATCATAAAAAGCGGGTGCCGCATGCTAATTTCACAGTTGAATTTCCAGGCAATGTGCCATCTACAAGGGCTTCTATTGACATCTGTGCGAAAAACAAGTGAATCTCATTTTTGTATAGTGCCAAACAGGCTGAGACATTTTACTCAGGGTCATTTTACTGATGGCCTTCTTGGCTGTGGCTGATAAATGTTACGTTCTTATGCTGCAGCTGCACTGAGTAGGAGGCTCATGGGAGATATTTGTAATTATTTATTTTTGCTGTTTTCTATAGCGCAAACTTAACCCGAAGGTATCAGCGCACTTTACATGACCACCAGTTGCATTACAGAGGGACACATTCATGTTTAGGCAGGGAAGATTAAGTGATTTGCCCAGACTCACTGGATGTTTGAGCCTCCTGCCAGACTCGAACCTGGTTCCCCAGCTTCAAAGTCGGCCGCCCTTGCCGTTAAGCCATACCCTCTCCCCAAACCATATTTACTGGTGACAGTTTCCTCTTTACAGACCAGGGGGCAGCTTCTTTTATTCGTGCTGTCCCTGTGTGTGTGTTGACGTTGAACGTTTAGGGCTTATTTCAAGATTCTACCCAAAATATTGTTTTACATTACACCTATGGTACAGTGCTGGGATTATTAGGGAATTTGTTACTCTGTTTTAAAACACCTGCATTGTTTTCTTTGCATAACTGTTTTACAAATTGGCAATTTAAATGGTCCATACAATGGAAAGAAAAATAAATATTTTAACAAGTCGAGCATTGCTTACAATGTCCTACAATAGACATTCTAGAATGTTCCTTTGTAAATGATTTCAGCTTGGGTTTTGAAAAGTATTTTGGCATGGTTCACAGGATGGCCCTTTAGTAATTCAATTAAAAAAAATACGCGCATATCCGCATTATGCATTGGATAAATAATGCCATCGTTATTTTTTTTAAATGAAAGGCGTTTGTATTTACTTCCTCTTTCCCTAAAATATGGTGCTAGCACTCCGGCTTCTGCAACAGAATTACAAGTGGGAATGGTATTTCTGAAT
The DNA here is from genome assembly GCA_963921515.1 of Calotriton arnoldi. Lineage (NCBI taxonomy): Eukaryota > Metazoa > Chordata > Amphibia > Caudata > Salamandridae > Calotriton > Calotriton arnoldi. The sequence continues at coordinate 337,487 of CAWUFW010005061.1, forward strand.
GGTGCAGTGGGATTGAAAACATCTCTTTGCTCCGTGGGATCAGCCCATCAAAATCACAGGGAATTTAACTACATCTTATTTAACTTCCCGTTTTTGTTGCAATTTGTTTTAAAGACAAATAATTGAAGGTTAATGCGGTCCTCTGAGCATACAGATTTTGGAGAAATTCACTAAGCCTTTGCACTTCCTCTCGGGCATGGGGCATTATGACATATGTAATTTGCCCTGGAAGTAGAGTTGTTTGGTCTTTCATCACCTTGAAACGTTTTGGGTGATTCTTGTAGGCATCCAGAAGTTAATGAATGGAGAAGGCGATTGTCTTTCTTTTTTTGTGCAAACGCGTGTCAGCCAAAGGCCATCTTTCAGGTTTCCTTTTATTGCTGATACTTACAGCCAGGTCACAACTAGCAAACAAGTATGTGCAATGCAATAAGTGTCCCATTACTGAAAGTTTGAGCTATTGGTGTGGCATTGCATTATTATTTGCAACACCAATAGCTTAACCTTTCAGTAATGCAAGACCTATTGCATTGCAAATGCTTGTTAACAAATGTTGACAGCATGCCCTCAAATACATCCTTCAAGGCAACATGAAAATTAGATTAAAAAAATTACATGACAGGTCCTCAGTGAAGCTCAGATGGCTAATAGTCGCTTGGCGAGATTTACTATGTGCTTCTGCTTATTGAGTGTGAATTTAGCAAGCTTAGCAGGCTTAGGGACAGACTGATTCAAGGGCAAGACATCAATAGAGGGTAAATCCCCACCCTCCTCATCCTCAGCAGATGTTGTGCGTTGATGCAAAGAACTTGAATTGATTTAATAAAAGAGATGTTTAAAAGGAATACCCTTCCGTACGCATTTCCTTACTGACTCTGACTAAGACGTTCCATAGTGCACCATTCCAAGTATCCATAATTTCTGTTCTGCGTTTGCAGTTGCACTGAAGGACGGCAGGTGCAGGAATTGCTGTGCACATTTATTGGATAAAAGGAAACGGAACAGTGAAGTGCAGCTTTGAAAGTCCGCCGTTGTTGTGTCTGATTGCTCATCCTCGGCAGACGCCGGCTTCCCCATGTCAACCCACCCTGGCTGGGCACCATAGCCAAGTGGCTAGTGGGGCGGACTGCGGGGATGCCAGAGACAGCCTTCTTTCCACACTGAGTATTTCTTTATTGATAGTGCCCACAGCCTTCTTGATGTAACCATCAAGCGTGCTGATCTTTTTTTTTGGCTGATGGGCACTCACTGATACAGTCCTGTTTGCATTTGACCATTCCGGCTTGTCTTGTATAAACACCAAGGTAAAATACAAGGGGAAATATGACTCACGGACTCTTGGGGAGAGCCAGGAGCAAAAAAGGACAAATAGTACCTTCATAAAGGAGGAAGCAACCAAGGGAGGTGGTCCAGCCCAGCCTCTTCCAGGCTCTGATGGGCCTGCTCTTCATCTGGGAACGTTCCTGGGTGCGTCTCGCTCCGCAGTGTCCTTTAGTGCTTTTGAGTGCTGTGGTGAGGAGTGCCCCTCTCCCTTGCTGAGCTTGCAACAATCTTCCTAGGGTACCTGGGAGATGGGGTTCCTCAGCAAAGGGGATAACAGCAGCAATGGTGGTGGCAAAAGGCGGGTGAAAACAACATCTTGCACCACGGTGCCCTTAAGCGCTTTTGAGTGCTGTGGTGAGAACAGCCCCTTCTTGCTGGGCTTGCAACAATCTTCCTAGGGCTCCTGGGAGATGGAGTCCCTCAGAAATGGGGATAACAGCAGCAACAGTGGAGGCAAAAGGCGGGTGAAAACAGCGTCCCACGCCGCATTGTCCTTTAGCGCTTTTCAGCGTTGTGGTGAGAAGAGCCCCTCCTTGTTGGGCTTGCAACAATCTCCCTAGGGCTCATGGGAGATGGAGTCCCTCAGCAATGGGGATAACACCAGCAACAGTGGAGGCAAAAGGCAAAGGAAAACAGCGGCCCCTTGTAGAGTCAAAATTTCACCACAGACTTTCAAACAACATGGCCACACGACCAAAATGGCTGAAGGGACGGAAAAGGAAGCTTTCTTTGCTGATTATGCCCCTGATTTAGAGGTTGGCAGGCAGGGTAATCAGTCGCAAATGATACATAGTACCCTGCCCTCCAAACTCTCAGTCCGCCCACCTCATTCAGAGATGGGTGAACCTAAAACATTCTGTCAACGGAGCCCCCATTGACTCCATCGACAGAATATTTCCTCCAACAGCCTGACTGAGTAGAGGTCTTCAGAGGAAGGACATTACACCCCATGTCCCATTTAGGGTGGACGGTGCAATTTCTTTTATTTCCTGTCCATTACCACCAGGAACAACTATGGCAGTGAGGGACAGGAAAAAACTAATAATGACCCCGATCTTGGAGAACACTTCCAGAGTGTGGGAGGTCATTATCTTCTATTATATTTTATATTTGTAAAAGTTTGGTGGACAGCCATCAAAACCAATGGTGGCTGTCCACCACCCTTTCAGTACATTGAAAGGGACCACTACAATGGATGCTCCTTTCAATGTACAGAGATGACCGCTGGGATGGCGTAATCTCTAAATTTTGTGAAGAAAGTACCGTCATGATAGTGAAGGTAATGTCTTCTGCCATCCCGATAAACACTACTCCATTTGCCAAAGGCTAAATCAGACCCTATGTTTTGAGGAAGTCAGTTTAATAGACCTAATGGGACCAACTCCAGGCTAAGCAGATTTCTAGCATTGACTGGCTCGATTAATGATGGATCCACGTTCTTTCTGTACTCCTTTGTCCTTGTAGAATCATTTGCATCTGAAGGTCAGAACCCCTGCAGGCTCTCTTCACCTTCAAGATTAGTCCTATCTGGAGTCAGTGCAGTTAAACTGTGTCACAGTTACATGGGGGTGGGGGAAGGGGGTCACAAGATAACCAACTTATTTATGAAACACTAACCCTAAACTAGGAGTTACGGTGGGTTTACCTGACCAAAACACTGTTCAAAAATTCATTCTGCATCAAGGTACATATGTTTTTATTGTTTTCCTTAAGTTACATGAATTGTAAAGTTGTTATTGTGTAATTGGCATTGTTCTTGGTCAGGCAGTGTTTATGAACAGCACAGTGACCTCACTCAGCTTGGGCAGGAGGTCTATATTCAGAAGAAGGCCACTCTTGACCCAACCTGCCCGGGTAACTATCGGCCCATTTCTCTCCTCCCCTACCCAGTGAAGATCCTTGAACGTTTGGTTAGCAAATCTCTGTCAGCATTTTTAGAACGTAACAACTGTCTGGCAGATGTACAATTTGGTTTCCGTCCAGAACACGGAACTGAGTCTGCCTTGGTGACCGTGATGGACGATTTGCGTCTGTTGGCAGACAACCAGCAATACTTATTTTGCTTGACCTGTCTGCCGCTTTTGACACGGTCAACCATGATATTCTGCTAACCCGTCTAGAGGAGGTAGGAGTAGTGGGCACTGCCCTGGATTGGTTCCGATCCTATCTATCTGGCAGGTGTCAGGCAGTGGCTCTTCCACCGTTCCAGTCAGTCTTCACTAACATCTGCCATGGGGTCCCACAAGGATCTGCCATCAGCCCAATTTTATTTAACATCTATTTGAGCCCATTGATTAATACCATTCGGGCTCATAATGTGAAATTGGTAAATTACGCTGATGACACTCAGATCATTCTATCTCTTGATGGAACCTTACCTAATGCCCTGGAGGATTTTCATGCGTGTATGCATGCTACTGCGCAGTGGCTACGTAATAACTCTCTACAATTTAATTCGGACAAGACCGAAATTCTACACTGCGCATTTGGGAAGGTCCATCTGCCTCTTCCTCATAACTTCTGGCCTCTTGATACATCTACTCCCTTGGCGCCGGCTAAGACGGTGCGAAACTTGGGAGTCATGTTCAATGCCAACCTGACATTGGAGACGCAAGTGGGGTGCTGTTTTGGCCTTATTAGAGCCTTGAGAAAGATTCTTCCGCTGCTTCCAACTTCGGTCAGAGCCTTGGTTGTCCGAGGTGCTATCTTAAGCAGACTTGACTATTGCAATGCCTTACTGTTGGAGTCCCCTAAATATCTGATTCAGAGACTGCAACGTGTTCAGAATACGGCTGCGAAATTAGCCCTGTCTAGACCACGAGGTTTTTCTGCCTCAACGTGCCTTGCTGAGCTACACTGGCTCCCTGTGCAGCAAAGAATTCATTTCAAATCCCTTTGCATAGGGTTCAGGGCTCTGCATGAACTCGGTCCTAAGCCGCTACAGAAGAAATTGGTTTGGTATACTCCTACCCGGAGCCTCCGATCCTCTTCTGCCTGTCTGGCAAAGGTACCTAGGTTTAACAGGGCCAGACTGGGAGGAAGATCTTTTAGTATTGCCACCGCCAAACATTGGAATGCACTTCTACTTGAAATTAGACAATGTAGTACCCTGCTCCTGTTTAGGAAAAGGATTAAAACGTGGTTGTTCCCCAGAAACTGATTCTGTCGTTTTTGAGTTATGTTTATTTTAGGTTCTGTCTTTCCGCTCCACGATGGTCTTTGCTCACGTATCTTTAGCGCCAGGGTACCCGTAGGGTGTTTGTCGCGCTCTATAAATATTATATACAATACAATACAATACAATACAATATCATTCTCATAGGAAATCATTGTCTGTTGGTCTGCTCTCATAGGAAATCAGTACTCTATGTTTTTTCTTCTGATAGAGGATCATGATACCTTTGTAACCAGAGATTTACGATCAGGTTGATGGTAGCAAGCAGAAGAGTGGAAGTCATCAGTTTTGGCAGGGAGGCGGGGGAGGAGGAAGCTAGAATCCAAATCCACCTCGAAATGTTAACATTAGCCTATTGTTTTCTATGACAGAGATGCAGTCCTTACGTTTTGTGACACGTTTGAGTGTAATTTGTGTGCTCAATGTTTAAACTTTGAGATTTACATTATGTGTGGTTTCGGTCTGTTTGTTTTATTTTTTTGATCACATACAGTTGCAAGGTTTAATTCCATAGTTATTCCCTTTACAAAGTAATGACCATGACTGAACATTTCATCTTTATTGAGACTATGAACATGTATGGTTCTCATTATCTCCTGTTTACGAGGCTTTGACTGTTTAACCAAGCTGTCACAGTTATAGAGGCTGTGCACCATCAGTTTCCATTCAAGACCAAGCACACTGCATTTTTGTAAGTTGGGATCACTTGCAGTGTCGCCTATGAAGCTGTTCGGTAAACTCTATAACTTCAAAAAAACTGACCAGAAGATACGGTGGAATCTTTAGAGCGTAATGAATGTTTCTTCCAAGTGGTTGGTTGAACTGAATCTATGGAAAGGGCTGATGTACTCTGACACATGATAGAGGGGGCTTTTTTGTGACATCTTTGTAAACAATGAACTTATTGAACACACAATTTGCATTATACTTAGTGGCAACCTCACATTCATGCTGCATACAAGATTTTATTCTTCTAGCATCAAGAATGGGCTGATTAAAACATTGCAATACTTTCAAAGCTGGCCAAATTGGATCCACTTACATCCATGGTGTCAATCTTTGAATGCATTTGTAGTATTTGATCAAAGCCACTTAAAAACAGCTGCAGTGGGTGTTTGTGCATTGGTGGTGGTTGTGTTTGAATTCACTTGTAATATTTATGTAAATATAAATGCGTTTGTTCAAATAATTTAAATTCATTGCTGGGTGCCCACCACAAATGTGTGCATATGTGGATTTGTTGAGCAGCTACTTTACAATAGGTAAAAACCCATTTTTATATGGACGCCTACCGACAGCATGGCGGTAACAGATGAGCTGGGGTTGAAGCAACTTGGAGAACGAGAGAGGTAGTGTCAAAGCGTAGAGGAAAACAGCATACTGGAGAGAGAGGGCACGAACACAGATGCACATCCATGGAGTGCTTAAACTTAAAGACAAAAATAGTTCACTGAATACTAGCAACATCAGCAGAAGAAGGGTACAAGCCAAACAATGATGACCATAATGCTCCTGGGAGGGACAAACACAAGAATGGAGAGCAAGGTCATCGACTCAGAAACAGCAAAGCCATCAGATCATGAGCAAGTGGCTGACCCAAAGACCACTTTTTGTACATTGCAAATGAAAGGCCTTGCAAACAGAGAGCGAGAACTGCCTGTAGCCGAGATGTAAAGAGGATCTGTGATGTGAAATGCTTATGCACCTAAGAATTTTGTGGCTTTATTGTCTCAAACGATTTGACTCAACATGTTTTGTTCTTCACTTTATATTACACAACTAAATTGCATACAATTACATACACTTGTTTATATTGTCGAGCAACATGAAGGATGTGGCTTGTTGTTTGTTTAACCTCAATACACTATTTGTGAACACTTTATATGACATGAGTATGCAGTCTGATCTCGAAACCTGATGGAACATTTGATAATATCTCAAAAGTAATGTGTTTTTGGCCAAGAATCTTCGCATGAATAAGTGTCCAGATGAAATAGAAGATATAGAGTGGATGCCTGGGCACAAAGTTGGCTAGCTATATAGAGATAAGAATGATTGAGTCTCTGGACCATGAAGTAAGAGACCACCTCTGGGCAGTGTATATCAGACCTGGTACCAAGGATGGTTAGTTATGTTAAGAGTATTTGTAAAGCACAATTGTCACTCCAATGCGCCCCTCTTATTCTGGCTGGAACAGAACTCCTGTGGCATCTGAACTGCTTGGGAGCCAGAAATGGAAGAGGGTTTTTATCAATTCACTGAATTGGGTCACACTATCATATCAGACATCAGCAGGCCAGGCTGGGTTGTGTGATTTGTGGAGATTTTTCAGGAAATAGTTCCATGGGATTTTCGAATTGCATACTTCTAGGCTTTTTTGTGGTCAAGTGCATAACCAGTGATGATGCAATATTGAATTCTTGTCTGAAATTGTGAGGTTTCTAGCGTGAAATATTTCAACATCCTTAGGACAGTGAGGTTCAAAGTGTTGGCTGATCCAGCCAGGGATTTTTGGATCCATCTACAGGACCACAATTTCTTTCTCCACAGAGAGTATTTTCCAATCCTGGTAAATTTAGACATCAACTGGAATTCCACAAGCTGGTAGGATTAAAACAAATGTTGAGTCGATCTTCAGGTGGGGCAAAATTTTGAAGGCAAGACAGCACACTTTATTTTCATACTACCAAAATGACAGCGCCCCAATATTTCAATTAAAATGACTGGGAGTCTCAGGGGTGGATGTATGACGATACCACGCATGAATTACATCGCATGCCATTAGATCGCGGTTTTAACAACGCAAGTCGTTACAACGACTTGCGTTGGAGGGTGCTGGACTTAGGAGTAGTTTAATTTACTATTCCAACTCCAGCCTACGTACAGTAGGGAAGGTGTTGGATAGTAATTTAAACTACTCCTTGTCCTATAGCGCCCTCCAGTGCAAGTCGTTGTAACGACTTTCGTTGTAAAAACCGCGATCTAATGGCATGCGATGTAATGCATGCGTTCTAAAGGTTGTTTCCCTCAGGGGTAGATGTCTTTCCTGGCAAGATGAACAAATTGCTTGCCAGTCCATTGAGTAAATGAAGTATAGACTTTGTCACTGGAATTAAGCATTGCTAAAGCCAGTAGGTATGCCTGTAATTTATTATTTTTTTGCAGTTTTTCATAGCGCGCACTCAACCCGAAGGTATCACCAGTTACATTATTCAAGGACACATTAATTTTTGTAGGGAGATTACGTGATTTGCCCAGAGTCACAGGATGTTGAGCTGATGCCGAGACTTGAAACTGGTTCCCCAGTTCCAAAGCTGGCAGCTCTGGCAATTACGCCACATCGTCTCCCAGAGTAATGTGTGAAAGCAGGCAAATGCTATTTGTGCATGCCTGGGTTTGCATGTGTTAGCACATTTAAGACTGACAGTGAAATTGCTTGTTTTTATTCTGTAGTGTGCAGGACAATTTTTGGTCCCGGTCCGACCCTGGCACCAGTGCTGTGCAAGCTTCCCTCTCACCCTCAGACTGGATTCAGCCATACAGGGACAGTGCTGGCATTCTGCAGGTTTGTCCACAAGTTCCAGTCCTGCCAAGTACCATTCATCAGGTATTATACTAACTCATTTTAGTGCGGTGGTCCACCTCACCGCACTAAAATACATTAGTCACGATTTTTTGAGCTTTGACAATACCTCAATGCTGCAAGGGGGAAGCTGGGATTGCCACGAACGTCAGAGGAGCTGCATTACCAACAGCGCGGTAAGTGCTGTGCAGACACTGCTGCAAGACTCGCACTGGCCTCAATAAGGTCTTTGGGTGTGTTAATAAAGTCACTGACATGATTGAACACTAAAATAATATATTTCAGCAGCCTGACCTCGGGTGCTGACTGCCGCGGCTGCCTCGGAGGCAGTACCATGCCATGGCCTGTAGTTCTATCCTGCGAGTAGCAATAAGGAGTTTTTAACACCTTCGCTGATAGGCCTTTCCCCCCCCCTGTGCTAAGCCTTTTTTTGGCTATTTGGGGTAGTTCGCGCTTAGGCCCCTGTAACTTTTTGACCACATAAGGTATCCACGCCAAATTTGCGTCTTTTCTTCCAACATCCAACTTTAAAAATGGGAAAAAAGTGCTCCAATGAAAGCATCTGTTTTTTTCCCTGCAAATGGTATCAACAAAGGGTTTGTGGGGGTGAAATCACAATTTTCCCAGCTTTCAGGGACTGACAGACTTTTGTCAGAAAACCAACATTTTTCACACTGTTTTGGCATTTTACTGGGACATAGCCTATTTTTGCTATTTTCTGTGCTTTCAACCTTCTTCCAGTTAATGGTAGAAATGGGTAAGAAAGCAATAATGGATCCTGGAAAGCTATACATTTTAGAAAGTAGACAAAATTCTAAATTCAGCAAGGGGTCATTTGTGTAGATCCTTCAAGGTTTCTTTATAGAAACTAACAGTTGAAAATGGGAAAAATTAAAAATGAGTTGAAAAAAACAGCCATTTGTGCCAACGTTTTCACCTGTAACTTCTTCTAATTATGACAGATGCTTAAAAACAATATGCTGTTACATCTGTTGGACCTTTCTGGTTGTGGGGATATATAAGACTTGTAGGTTCACCAAGAACCCGACGAACGCAGAGCCAATAGCTGAGCAGCATCTTGCAATGGTTTTTTATTATGTACTGGGTATATAGAAATTCATTTGGGAAAGTATATATAGTGAAAAATCGGGATGAAAGACACCTATGTATTTCAGAAATTGGACCAAAATATAGAGTTTAGAAACAGTAGCTATTTGCACATTTCCGAAATTGTGAGTACCCATATTAGCATGAGAATTATAGGACATTTTTCAAAGGGTGACTTCTTTTTTACACATTGTCTTTCATTTGGAAGGCAGAAAAGCATCAAAAGTCAATAGGTAATAACAGTTGCTCTACAATTCTGTTTTACCCTAAGTCTCCCGATAAAAATGGTACCTCACTTGTGTGTGTAGGCCTAGTGCCCGCGACTGGAAATGGCTCAAAACGCAATGTGGACACACTTCATTTTTACAGTGAAAACTGACCCTTTTTTTGCAAAATGCCTAGCTGTAGATTTTGAACCCCAGCTCTGCCGGAACCTAGGGAAACCTAGCAAACCTATACATTTTTGAAAACTAGACACCCAGAGGAAATCATGATGGGGTGACTTGTCTGGCTCTCACCAGGTTCTGTTACCCAAAATCCCTTGCAAACCTCAAACTTTGTAAAAAAAAACACATTTTCCTCACATTTCTGTGGTGGAAAGTTCTGGAATCTGTGTGGATCAGCAAAATTCCACCCACCCTGCATTTACCAAAGTCTTCCAAGAAAAATGGTACCTCACTTGTGTGGGTAGGCCTAGTGGCCGCGACAGGAAACGGCCCAAAACGCAACATGGACACACCACATTTTCACAGTGAAAATGGACCCTTTTTTTGCAAAGTGCCTAGCTGTAGATTTTGAACCCTAGCTCTGCCGGCACCTAAGGAAACCTAGCAAACCTATACATTTTCGAAACCTAGATACCCAGGAGAATACAGGATGGGGTGACTTGTCTGGCTCTCACCAGGTTCTGTTACCCAGAATCCCTTGCCAACCTCAAACCTTGTAAAAAAAAACACATTTTCCTCACATTTCTGTGCTGGAAAGTTCTGGAATCTGGGTGGATCCACAAAATTCCACCCACCCCACATTCCCCAAAGTCTCCCGAGAAAAATGGTACCTCACTTGTGGGGGTAGGCCTAGTGCCCATGACAGGAAACAACCCAAAACGCAATGTGGACACACCACAATTTCACAGTGAAAACTGACCCTTTTTTTGCAAAGTGCCTAGCTGTAGATTTTGAACCCTAGTTCTGCCGGCACTTAGGTAAACCTAGCAAACCTATACATTTTTGAAAACTAGACACCCAGGGGAATCCAGGATGGGGTGACTTGTCTGGCTCTCACCAGGTTCTGTTACCCAGAATCCCTTGCAAACCTCAAACTTTGGCAAAAAACCCACATTTTTTTCCTCAAATTTCTGTGGTGAAAAGTTCTGGAATCTGCATGGATCCACAAAATTCCACCCACCCCACATTTCCCAAAGTCTTCCAAGAAAAATGGTACCTCACTTGTGTGCGTAGGCCTAGTGCCCGCGACAGGAAACGGCCCAAAATGCAATGTGGACACACCACATTTTCACAGTGAAAACTGACCCTTTTTTTGCAAAGTGCCGAGCTGTAGATTTTGAACCTTAGTTCTGCCGGCACCTAGAGAAACCTAGCAAACCTATACATTTTTGAAAACTAGACACCCAGGGGATTCCAGGATGGGGTGACTTGTCTGGCTCTCACCAGGGTCTGTTACCCAGAATCCCTTGCAAACCTCAAACTTTGTCACAAAAACCACATTTTCCTCACATTTCTGTGGTGGAAAGTTCTGGAATCTGTGTGGATCCAAAAATTTCTACCCACCCCGCATTCCCCAAAGTCTTCCGAGAAAAATGGTACCTCACTTGTGTGGGTAGGCCTAGTGCCCGCCACAGAAAACGGCCCAAAACGCAATGTGGACTTACCACATTTTCACAGTGAAAACGGACCCTTTTTTCGCAAAGTGCCAGCTGTAGATTTTGAACCCTAGCTCTGCCGGCACTTAAGTAAACCTAGAAAACCTATACATTTTTGAAAACTAGACACCCAGGGGAATCCAGGATGGGGTGACTTGTCTGGCTCTCACCAGGTCCTGTTACCCAGAATCCCTTGCAAACCACAAACCTTGCCAAAAAAAACACATTTTCCTCACATTTCTGTGGTGGAAAGTTCTGGAATCTGTGTGGATCCAAAATATTTCACCTACCCCGCATTCCCCAAAGTCTTCCGAGAAAAATGGTACCTCACTTGTGTGGGTAGGCCTAGTGCCCGCGACAGGAAACGGCCCAAAACGCAATGTGGACACACCACATTTTCACAGTGAAAACTGACCCTTTTTTTGCAAAGTGCCTAGGTGTAGATTTTGAACCTTAGTTCTGCCGGCACCTAGAGAAACCTAGCAAACCTATACATTTTTGAAAACTAGACACCCAGGGGAATCCAGGATGGGGTGACTTGTCTGGCTCTCACCAGGTCCTGTTACCTAGAATCCCTTGCAAACCTCAAACCTTGCCAAAAAAACCACATTTTCCTCACATTTCTGTGGTAGAAAGTTCTGGAATCTGTGAGGATCCAAAATATTTCACCTACCCCGCATTCCCCAAAGTCTTCTGAGAAGAATGGTACCTCACTTGTGTGGGTAGGCCTAGTGCCCGCGACAGGAAACGGCCCAAAACGCAACGTGGACACACCACATTTTCACAGTGAAAACTGACCAGTTTTTTGCAAAGTGCCTAGCTGTAGATTTTAAACCCTAGCTCTGCCGGCACCTTGGGAAACCTAGCACAGCTATACATTTTTAAAAACTAGACACCCAGGGGAATCCAGGATGGGGTGACTTGTCTGGCTCTCACCAGGTTCTGTTACCCAGAATCCCTTGCAAACCTCAAACTTTGTAAAAAAAAACCACATTTTCCTCACATTTCTGTGGTGGAAAGTTCTGGAATCTGCGTGGATCCACACAATTCCACCCACCCCGCATTCCCCAAAGTCTTCCGAGAAAAATGGTACCTCACTTGTGTGGGTAGGCCTAGTGCCCGCGACAGGAAACGGCCCAAAACACAACATGGACACACCACATTTTCACAGTGAAAACGGACCCTTTTTTTGCAAAGTGCCTAGGTGTAGATTTTGAACCCTAGCTCTGCCGGCACCTAGGGAAATCTAGCAAACCTATACATTTTTTAAAACTAGACACCCAGGGGAATCCAGGATTGAGTGACTTGCCTGGCTCTCACCAGGTTCTGTTACCCAGAATCCCTTGCAAACCTCAAACTTTGTAAAAAAAAAACACATTTTCCTCACATTTCTGTGGTGGAAAGTTCTGGAATCTGTGTGGATCCACAAAATTCTACCCATCCCGCATTCCCCAAAGTCTTCAGAAAAAAATGGTACCTCACTCGCGTGGTTGGGTCAAGTACCCGCGACAGGCAAGGGCCCAAAACCTATTGAGGAGACATCAAAATTACCTATCACAAAACAACCTGGTTTTGCAAGGGGGGTCACCTAGGTTTTTGGCCCGGGCTCAGCGGCCATCTTGGGAAACCTACCAAACCCACACATTTCTGAAAACTAGACACCCGAGGGAGTCCAGCGAGGTATTGCTTGCCTGGACCCCCCAACGTTTTCCTACCCAGAATCCCCTGCAATCCTCAAATGTAGCTGAAAAAATAAAACTTTTCTCAGATTTCTGTGTGGGACAGTTCTGGAATCTGCATGGATCCACAAATTTCCTACCACCCAGTGTTTCCCCAGGTCTCCTGATAAATATGGTACTTCACTCGTGTGGGTGGGTCAAGTACCCGCGACAGGCAAGGGCTCAAAACGTATTGAGGAGACATCAAAATTACCTATCACAAAACAAGCTGGTTTTGCAAGGGGGGGTCACCTGGGTTTTTGACCCCAGGCTCGGCGTCCACCTTGGGGAACTACTAAACCCACACATTTCTGAAAACTAGACACCTGGGGGAGTCTAGCGAGGTATGGCTTGCATTGATCCCCCAACGTAACCTCAGATTTAGCTGAAAAAAAACACATTTTCCACATATTTTTCCTTTCCCTCAGTCTCCCGAGTAAAATGATACCTCACTTGTGTGGGTGTCCAATGCAGAATTGGCTAAAAACCTATTTTAAAAAAAATGTAGCGCTTAGAATTCTTGGTGCTATACCCTTAATCCCTATGTTTTTGGCTCTTCCCAGTCACAGGCCCTTTCACCACCCACACAAGTGGGGTATCATTTTACTCGGGAGACTGAGGGAAACGCTGTGGGGTGGGACATTTGTGCCAGCACGGTGATTCCACACATAAATATGTGGAAAATGTGTTTTTTTCAGCTAAATTTGAGGTTTGCAGGGGATTCTGGGTAGGAAAACGTTGGGGGATCCACGCAAGCCATACCTCGCTGGACTCCCCCGGGTGTCTAGTTTTCAGAAATGTGTGGGTTCGGTAGTTTCCCAAGATGGTCGCCGAGCCCGGGTTCAAACATCCAGGTGACCCCCTTCGCAAAACCAGGTTGTTTTGTGATAGGTAATTTTGATATCTCCTCAATACGTTTTGGGCCCTTGCCTGTCGCGGATACTTGACCCACCCAAGCGAGTGAGATACCATTTTTATCGGGAGACCAGGGGGAACGCTGGGTGGTAGGAAACTTGTGGATCCATGCAGATTCCAGAACTGTCCCACACAGAAATCTGAGAAAAGGTTTATTTTTTCAGCTAAATTTGAGGTTTGCAGGGGATTCTGGGTAGGAAAACGTTGGGGGGTCCAGGCAAGCAATACCTCGCTGGACTCCCCCGGGTGTCTAGTTTTCAGAAATGTGTGGGTTTGATAGGTTTCCCTAGATGGCCGCCAAGCCCGGGACCAAAAACTCATGTGACCCCTCTTGCAAAAGCAGATTGTTTTGTGATAGGTAAGTTTGATGTCTCCACAATACGTTTTGGGCCCTTGCCTGTCGCGGGTACTTGACCCACCCGCAAGAGTGAGGTACCATTTTGATCGGGAGACCTGGGGGAACGATGGGTGGTAGGAAATTTGTGTCAGCCCGGTGATCCTACAACTTTCCCACACAGAAATTTGAGAAAAATTTGATTTTTTCATCAAAATTTGAGGTTTGTAGGGGATTCTGGGTGCGGAAACATTGGGGGCTCAACGCAAGCCATACCTCCCTGGAGGTGAGGTATAATTTTACTCGGGAGACTGAGGGGAATGCTGTGGGGTAGGACATTTGTGCTGGCACAGTGATTCCACACAAAAATATGTGGAAAATGTGTTTTTTTGCAGCTAAATTTGAGGTTTGCAGGGGGTTCTGGGTAGGAAAATGTTGGGGGGTCCACGCAAGCCATTCCTCGCTGGACTCCCCCGGGTGTCTAGTTTTCAGAAATGTGTGGGTTTGGTAGGTTTCCCAGGATGGCCGCCGAGCCCGGGCCCAAAAACCCAGGTGACCCCCTTGCAAAAACAGGTTGTTTTGTGATAGGTAATTTTGATGTCTCCTCTATACGTTTTGGGCCCTTGCCTGTCGCGGGTACTTGACCCACCCACGCGAGTGAGGTACCATTTTTATCGGGAGACCTGGGGGAACTCTGGGTGATAGGAAATTTATGGATCCATGCAGATTCCAGAACTGTCCCACACAGAAATTTGAGAAAAATGTGATTTTTTTTCAGCTAAATTTGAGGTTTGCAGAGGATTCTGGGTAGGAAAATGTTGGGGGGCCCACGCAAGCCATACCTCACTGGACTCCACCGGGTGTCTAGTTTTCAGAAATGTGTGGGTTTGGTAGGTTTCCCAAGATGGCCACCAAGCCCGGGGCCAAAAACCCAGGTGACCCCCCTTGTAAAACCAGGTTGTTTTGTGATAGGTAATTTTGATGTCTCCTCAATACGTTTTGGGCCCTTGCCTGTCGAGGGTACTTGACCCACCCACGTGAGTGAGGTAACATTTCTATCGGGAGACCTGGGGGAACGCTGGGTGGTAGGAAATTTGTGGATCCACTAAGATTCCAGAACTTTCCATCACAGAAATGTGAGGAAAATGTGTTTTTTATTTTACAAAGTTTGAGGTTTGCAAGGGGTTCTGGGTAACAGAACCTGGTGAGAGCCAGACAAGTCACCCCATCCTGGATTGCCCTGGGTGTCTAGTTTTAAAAAATGTATAAGTTTCCTAGGTTTCGCTAGGTGCTGGCAGAGCTAGGGTTCAAAACCTACAGCTAGGCACTTTGCAAAAAAAGGGTCAGTTTTCACTGTGAAAATGTGGTGTGTCCACGTTGCGTTTTGGGCCGTTTCCTGCCGCGGGCACTAGGCCTACCCACACAAGTGAGGTATTATTTTTCTCAGAAGACTTTGGGGGAATGTGGCTTGGGTGGAATTTTGTGGATCCACGCAGATTCCAGAACATTCCACCACAGAAATGTGAGGAAAATGTGGTTTTCTTTGGACAAAGTTTGAGGTTTGCAAGGGTTCCTGGGTAACAGAACCTGGTGAGAGCCAGACAAGTCACCCCATCCTGTATTCTCCTGGGTGTCTAGTTTTAAAAAATGTATAGGTTTTCTAGGTTTCCCTAGGTGCCTGCAGAGCTAGGGTTCAAAATCTACAGCTAGGCACTTTGCAAAAAAAGGGTCAGTTTTCACTGTGAAATTGTGGTGTGTCCACGTTGTGTTTTGGGCCGTTTCCTGTCGCGGGCACTAGGCCTACCCACACAAGTGAGGTACCATGTTTCTCAAAAGACTTTGGGGAATGCAGGGGGGGTGGAATTTTGTGGATACACGCAGATTCCAGAACTTTGCATCACAGAAATGTGAGGAAAATGTGTTTTTTTTTACAAAGTTTGAGGTTTGCAAGGGATTCTGGGTAACAGAACCTGGTGAGAGCCAGACAAGTCACCCCATACTGTATTCCCCTGGGTGTCTAGTTTTCAAAAATGTATAGGTTTGCTAGGTTTCCTGTTAGACCTGGCACCATTGGCGTGGGTCTCCCTTCCATTTTATTGCCTTTACCTCCTGTGTTTTGCTGTGTGTTGGATTCCATTTTTGCTGGTCTAGATGCTTTGGGCACTTTGCCACTGCTGTTCAGTGCCAAAGTGCAAGTGCTCCCTTTGTAAAGTATTGTTATGAATTAGTGATTCCATGATTGGCTTATTTGGTTTACTTGTCAGACCCTAGTACAGTGCACTATGTGTCCCCAGGGCCTGTAAATCAAATGCTGCTGGTGGGCTTGCAGCACTGATTGTGCCACCCACAGAAGCAGCTTGTAAAATATGACTCAGGCCTGCCAGTGCAGAGCCTGTGTGCAGTCTGGGACTGCCATGTCGACTTGGCAAGTGCACACACTTGCCATTCCCTAAACCTTCCCTTTTCTACATGTTAGTCACCCCTAAGGTAGGCCCAAGGTACCCCTGTGGGCAGGGTGCATTGTATGTGAACGGTAGGACATGCCCTGATGTGTGTGGCATTTCCTGATTGTGAAATACTGCCAATTTCGTTTTTCACTATTGCAAGGCTGTCTGTTCCCGTAGGCCAGAATGGGGAGTTTGTTTATAACCTCTTATAAACATAACTGACCCTGGGAACCAGATAGGAAAATAAAGTTTAGTATGCCTGAACTCAAAATGTTAAAATACATCTTTTAGTGAGGGTGATTTTTACATTCTGTGTTTGAAAATACCACTTTTAGAAAGTAGGTATTTTCTTGCCTAACCATCCAATGTGCCTCTGCTAGGTTTGTGTATTGCATGTCTGGCTTTTGGATGCCAGGGGCTGGAGAAGGGCAGTGGCTCCAGAAGTCTGATGAGTCAGGGCTGGGCTGAATAGACATGGGCTGCATTTAGAGTAGGGGGAGGAGATTTCCTTTTCACCTGAATGGGCCTGGTCTGCCTTCAACAATGCTGTCTCAATCTCCTGCCAGTAAGTTGCACCAGTGAGGACAGAACTGGTTTTGGCTGGGTACAGACACTCTCTGCCTTCAGAGAACAAAGGATTTTTGTGTATAAAAAGAGGGGCCCAGACCCCAGACTGTTAGATCACTTCTGGGAAATCAAGAGGAACCTTTGCCAAGGAGAAGAGCCGGATAAGCTGAGGAGGAATACTGCCCCTGTGCTGTTTGCTGTTTGGGGTTGGCCTGCAGTGGCTACTTGCTGCCAAGGAAAGGAGAAAAGGACTTTGCTGTTTGCTTTGCCACCTACTTGAAGAAGAAGATCTCCAAGGGCTTGAAACTGATCTTGCCTCTTGCTCTGAAGTCTCAGGAACACAAAGACTTCATCCCTTCTGTCTCTCTGCATCTGGAACTGCTGTTTCAGCTGCTACAGAAGGAAATTGCAACACTGACGCCGGCGAGCGACGCCCTAACCTGCATCGAAGCCATGGGCACCGCTCGTGAAGAGCACAATGAACCGCCCGACTTGCATTATAGGCCCGACGCCTGCTGACGCCGTGCCGCATCGACTCCGAAGCCGTCACCGAGGCCGCTGCCTGCACCCGAGCCGAGGACACCACTCGTGATGCTCACGACGCACCGTCGCGACTCGCACCACAGCCCCAACTTCAACGACGCCGGTGCTTCATCAACACGGAGCCAGTTCTCGACGTGGGTGACTCCCAAATCCATCGACATCGCACCGTCGTAAGGAACCGACGCCTCACCGCCATTCATGACGTCACATCCCGACACAATAAGGAGCCGACGTCTCACCTCCCCTGCGCTGCAGTAAGGAACAGAGGCATCACCTCCCCTGGGGGTCGTAAGGAACCGACGCCGCAGGCGCCAACGAAGCATCACCTCCTCGACGCCGTGCATCGTCTTTGCTTTCTTTGTGGGTCTGCTTTACTCCGGGCTCGACGCCGCGCACCTCGCGGTCGGCGCCATACTTTGGGCTTTTCATCTGTCACAACGTCGTAATCACTCCAGGTGGAGTTATTTGTTGCTAGGAACTTGATTTAAGTGAATAACCTATTTTTAAGGATATTGTTTGATACTGTATTGTGGATTTTTGTCGTTTGGTCTTGTTTTGGTTTAGATAAAGATTACTTATTTTTCTAAACTGGTGTGGTGTCCATTTGTAGTGTTTTCACTGTGTTACTGTATGTGTTCACAAATGCTTTACACACTGCCTCTGAGATAAGCCTGTCTGCTCGTGCCAAGCTACCAAGGGGTGAGCAGGGGTTATTTTAGGAGTGTATCCCCTTACCCTGACTAGAAGCAAGGGTCCCTATTTGGACAAAGGTACCTACCTCTGCCAACTAGAGACCCCCATTTCTAACATTGGTGGTCAGCGGTGAGGATCCTGGACTTGCATTTGTGATGTACATACAGTGATTGGTGTACACTACTAGTGAGTGCAGACCATTACGCAACCACATACATTTTGGTAGAGTTTTTCCTTGGAATTTTTTGCATCTTGAGAACTGCCAATTTTCACCATGAGTAAACCAGCATCCATTGCATCTGTGGATATTGAATTTGAAGAGGAGAGGGTTGATACCTACACTGTGCCACAACTTAAAGCCATCTGCAAAAAATTTAAAATCTCCGTGAGAGGCCTCACCAGAAAGGAGGAGTTCCAAAAGGCGCTGAGGGCCTGGTTGGAAGCAAGGAATGCCAGTGGGCAGACCGAGGAGCCTATGGTGGAGGGGGAGAATTTAGAAGGGCAGCAGGTTGGGGTAGTGGGCTTAACTGGAGGGGCATTGCCTCCCAGGGAAGACAGCAGTGTATCTTCAAGGGGCCTGTCTCCAGAAGAGTTGGAGGACAGGGAGAAAAGCAGAGTGCATGAAATGGAGCTTGCTAAACTCAAGCTGGGGAGCCAGGGTGACTTAGAGAATAAGAGGTTGGAGTAGGAGAGCAAGAAATTGGCCATGGAGGAAAAGAAGATGCTTTTAGAGCATGAGAGAGTGTTGAGGGAGCTAGAGATGAAAGCTAAGAGCCTAGAGATCACTCCCTCTGGTGGCAGCACACCATCAGTGCCTGGGGAAGGAACAGTATACATTCCCAAAGATGTGATCAAAGATTTCATGAAGCATGAGGACATTGGGCAGTGGTTTAAGGCCTATGAGATAGCCATGAAGTCCCACCGGGTCCCTGAGAGAGATTGGGGAGCGGGGTTGTGGGGCCGCTTCATAGGTGAAGGGAGGGAAACCTTACTAGCTTTTCCCACTGAGGATCAGATGTCCTGTGCCCCCATGAAGGAAGTCTTGATAGCCGGGTATGGGCTGACCCCAGAGTTTTATAGGCAGAAATTTAGGAACTGCAAGAAGCTGGAGTCAAGTACTTGGGTGTAGTATGTATCTTACTTTTGCAGAGCACTGGATGGATGGGTAAAGGGTAGCAAGGTAACTGACTTGCAGGGGCTCTATGATTTGGTTGCATGGGAGCACTTGTCCAGTAGTTGTTTTCCAGAGCTACGCCTGCACCTGATTGATAGTAAGCTGACTGACCCCAGAAAGCTTGCTGTGGAGGCGGACCACTGGGTCAGTACCAGGGTCCACAAAGGTCTTGTGGGAGACTCCGCCAAGGGTGGGAAGGGTCCCCTGCAGAAGAGTGGGAGGGACAAAGGTAAACAAAGGAGTTCCAAAAAGGGCCCCAAAGTAATCCTCAAGGGAACCAAGGTAAGGGTTCCTAGTCTCTCACTGAAAAGAAACCATGGGTCCCGCCAGGTAAGCCTGTGCAGAAGGGTCCCAAGACCTGTTTTAGTTGTGGTCAGGTGGGCCACTTCCGGGGGGATACTAAGTGTCCCAAACCGGTTACCACCGCACCCACTGGTGCACCGCCCCGGGAACTGGCTAGTGTAGCCTTGGGGGAGGAGTCGGGTGCCCAAGGTGGGTGGGGTCCTGCAGAGATGTCCTTGGTCTCTTTAGGAGACAGTGAGATGGTCCCAAGGACTCATCTGCCTGATAACACTAAAAAGTACAGGCAGTGGGTGACCATCAATGGCCATAGTGTGGAGGCTCTGAGAGACACTGGAGCCAGTGTTACAGCTATCAGTTGTCGGCTGGTGTCTGAAGAGCAGGTGGTCCCCAACACATTCTACCCAGTAATTGCCGCTGACAATTCAGAGTGCCTCTGCAAAGTGGCACAGGTTCCCTTTGAGTGGGGGGGGTCTCAGGTACCTTGAGAGTAGCTGTGAGGCCAGCCATTCCTGTTGACTGTCTGCTAGGCAATGATTTGGAGAGCTCCCCTTGGGCGAAGGTGGAGCAGAGGTCTCATTTGGAGATGTTGGGGCTGCCTGAGTGAGCAGTGTGACCACTCGGTCAATGACAGCCGGTAAGGGCATTTAAGAGGACCTGGAGCCTGAAAGAGTGGCCCAGGTGCCTGCCGGGAAGAGAAGAGGCAGGGGGCATGGGAAACCAACCCCAGAAGTTCCCACGGTCCAAGAGGAGGTAGACCCTGAGGGGGATGCCCTGGAGCCTACAGGGGAACAAGTGGCTGAACTGGGGGACCTGCCTGAGCTGACACACTGGCAGCAAGAAGGAGGGCCCACCAGGGAGGAGGTCTGCCAGGAGCAGCAGACGTGCCCTTTTCTCATTGGTTTGTGGCAGCAGGCTGCAAACCAGGCAGCAGGTGATCAGTCCGGATCACATTGGATTTACTGGGAGAATGGTCTCCTGTATAGCGAGCCTAAGGTTGCTGAGCCTGGGTCAGCCCGTGAGCTGGTGGTACCCCAGCGCTTCAGAGCCTTCCTACTGGGTCTGGCTCATGATGTGCCTTTGGCAGGACATTTGGGGCAAGACAAGACCTTTGAAAGGCTTATCACCCACTTTTACTGGCCCCAAATGCGCAAGTATTCTGATGCTCACTGTAGGTCTTGCCAGACTTTGCCCGCAAGTGGATAAGAGTGGGAGGAAGTGTAAGGCTCCTCTCCAACCTTTCCCTGTGGTCAGCACCCCCTTTGAGAGGGTGGGCATTGATATTGTGGGGTCTCAGGATCCCAAGACAGCCATGGGCAACAGGTTTATCCTGGTCTTGGTGGACCATGCCACCCGGTACCCGGAAGCCATCACTCTCCGGACTGTGACGGCCCCCGTGGTGTGTCGTGCATTGATGGGGATTTTCTCCCGTGTGGGGTTCCCCAGAGAGGTGGTGTCCGACTGTGATACCAACTTCATATCGAAGTATATGAAGTCCCTGTGGCAGGAGTGTGGGGTAACTTATAAGTTCCCCACTCCTTACCACCCCCAAGGTAATGGGCTGGTTGAGAGATTCAACCGGACCCTGAAAAGCATGATTATGGGTCTTGGTGAACCCATGAGGCATAAGTGGGACGTCCTCTTACCATGCCTGCTGCTTGCTTACAGAGAGGTGCCCCAGAAGTCCATAGGGTTCAGTCCCTTTGAGCTGCTGTACAGCCATCCTGTAAGAGGACCTCTGAGTCTGGTGAAAGAAGGCTGGGAGAAAGCTCCCAGTAAATCTCCCCAGGATGTATATAGCTACATGCTGGCCTTCAGAAACCAGACTAAGCTCTTCAGGCAACTCGCTCAGGCGAACCTGGAAGCCAGCCAGGAGGAAATGAAACGCTGGTATGATCAGAATGCCACTCTGATTGAGTTTCAGCCTGGACAAAAGGTTTGGGTCATGGCCCCAGTGGAGCCTTGTGCGCTCTAGGATAAGTGGACCGGACCATTTGAGGTGGTGGAGCGCAAGAGCAACGTCACCTACTTGGTGGACTTGCAGTGTCCTAGGAACCCTTTGCGGGTTCTGCATGTGAACCGCCTGAAGCCCCACTTGGAGAGGTCCGAGGTGGGCATGCTCCTAGCAACAGATGCTGGGATGGAAGAGGAGACTGAGCCTCTTCCTGACCTCCTTTCTGCAAAGGAGCAAGCTGGATCAGTGGACGGTGTGAACCTCTCTACCGCCCTGACCCCTGAGCAGCAGAGTGACTGTCGCCAACTGTTGGGACAGTTTTCTGACCTGTTCTCCCTGACACCCGGTGACACTCAATGGTGTGTCCATGATGTGGACACCGGGGACAGTCCGCCAGTAAAACATAAGATTTACAGAGTGACTGACAGGGTCAGAGCTTGCATCAAGGAGGAGGTCTCCAAGATGTTAGCGCTAGGGGTGATTGAGCCCTCAGACAGCCCTTGGGCCAGCCCAGTGGTCTTGGTCCCGAAGGCTGCCGCACGCTGCTGCACCCGGTGCCACGCCAGAACTCCAGTTCTGTGTGGACTACCGAGGGCTCAATTCAGTCACCAGGACTGACGCGCACCCCATCCCCAGAGCTGATGAGCTCATCGATCGATTGGGGGCTGCCCGGTACCTCAGTACATTTGGCTTAATGTCTGGGTACTGTCAGATCGCCTTGACTGATGGGGCAAGAGAGAGGTCAGCATTCGCCACACCAGATGGGCACTACCCATTCTGGGTGATGCCCTTTGGGATGAAGAATGCACCTGCCACCTTTCAGAGGTTGGTAAACCAGGTGTTGGTTGGACTGGAGGATTTCAGTGCCGCCTACCTGGACGACATTGCAGTGTTCAGTGCCACTTGGGAGGAACATCTGCACCACCTCTGGGAAGTGTTGAAGGCGCTGCAGAGGGCAGGCCTCACGATCAAGGCAAGCAAGTGCCAGATCGGGCAGGGTTCAGTGGTGTACTTGGGACACCAGGTAGGGAGCGGCCAGGTGGCGCCCCTACAGCCAAAGATTGATACCATTCTGGCTTGGGAACCCCCCAAGACTCAGACAGAGGTGAGAGCCCTTTTAGGACTCACAGGGTATTACAGGAGATTTGTCAAGGGGTATGGCACCATTGTTGCCCCCTTGACAATGCTGACTTCCAGGAAGCAGCCCAGGAAAGTGAACTGGACTGACGCCTGCCAGAAGGCTTTTAATGCCATGAAATCTGCCATGTGCACGGCGCCCGTGCTTAAGGCATCCAACTTCTCAAGCGAAATCATTGTGCAGACAGATTCTTCAGAGCATGGTGTGGGGGCTGTGCTCTCACAGCTAAATGAGGAGGGCCTAGACCAACCTGTAGCCTTCAGTAGTAGGAGGTTACTTCCAGGGGAACAGAGGTGGAGAGCGATTGAGCGTGAGGCATTTGCTGTGGTCTGGGCGCTGAAGAAGCTGAGACCATACTTGTTTGGGACTCACTTCCAGATTCAGACTGACCACAGGCCCCTCGGATGGTTGATGCAAATGAGGGGTGAGAATCCGAAGCTGTTAAGGTGGCCCATTTCCCTACAGGCGATGGACTTTACGGTGCAACACCGCCCTGGTACAGAACACACGAATGCTGATGGTCTGTCCAGATTTTTCTGCCTTAGTGAAGAGAACTCCCAGGGGGGTGGGTAGTTCTCCCCACATTCCAGCTGGAGGGGACACGTGTTAGACCTGGCACCATTGGCGTGGGTTTCCCTTCCATTTTTTGCCTTTACCTCCTGAGTTTTGCTGTGTGTTGGACTCCATTTTTGCTGGTCTAGATGCTTTGGGCACTTTGCCACTGCTGTTCAGTGCCAAAGTGCAAGTGCTCCCTTTGTAAAGTATTGTGTATGGATTAGTGATTCCATGATTGGCTTATTTGGTTTACTTGTCAGACCCTAGTACAGTGCACTATGTGTGCCCAGGGCCTGCTAAATCAAATGCTGCTGGTGGGCTTGCAGCACTGATTGTGCCACCCACAGAAGCAGCTTGTAAAATGTGACTCAGGCCTGCCATTGCAGAGCCTGTGTGCAGTCTGGGACTGCCATGTCGACTTGGCAAGTGCACACACTTGCCAGTCCCTAAACCTTCCCTTTTCTACATGTTAGTCACCCCTAAGGTAGGCCCAATGTACCCCTGTGGGCAGGGTGCATTGTATGTGAAAGGTAGGACATGCCCTGATGTTTGTGGCATGTCCTGATAGTGAAATACTGCCATTTTCGTTTTTCACTATTGCAAGGCTGTCTGTTCCCATAGGCCAGAATGGGGAGTTTGTTTATAACCTCTTATAAACTTCACTGACCCTGGGAACAAGCTAGTAAAATAAAGTTTAGTATGCCTGAACTCAGAATGTTAAAATACATCTTTTAGTGAGGGTGATTTTTACATTCTGTGTTTGAAAATACCACTTTTAGAAAGTAGGTATTTTCTTGCCTAACCATCCAGTGTGCCTCTGCTAGGTTTGTGTATTGCATGTCTGGCTTTTGGATGACAGGGGCTGGAGAAGGGCAGTGGCTCCAGAAGTCTGATGAGTCAGGGCTGGGCTGAATAAGCCTGTGCTGCATTTAGAGTAGGGGAAGGAGATTTCCTTTTCACCTGAATGGGCCTGGTCTGCCTTCAACAATGCTGTCTCCACCTCCTGCCAGGAAGTTGCACCAGTGAGGACAGAACTGGTTTTGGCTGGGTACAGACACTCTCTGCCTTCAGAGAACAAAGGATTTTGGTGTATAAAAAGAGGGGCCCAGACCCCAGACTTTTAGATTACTTCTGGGAAATCAAGAGGAACCTTTGCCAAGGAGAAGAGTCGGATAAGCTGAGGGGGAATACTGCCCCTGTGCTGTTTGCTGTTTGGGGTTGGCCTGCAGTGGCTACTTGCTGCCAAGGAAAGGAGAAAAGGACTTTGCTGTTTGCTTTGCCACCTACTTGAAGAAGAAGATCCCCAAGTGCTTGAAACTGAGCTTGCCTCCTGTTCTGAAGTCTCAGGAACACAACGACTTCATCCCATCTGTCTCTCTGCATCTGGAACTGCTGTTTCAGCTGCTGCAGAAGGAAATTGCAACACCGACGCCAGCGAGCGACGCCGTAACCTGCATCGAAGCTGTGGGCACCGCTCGTGAAGAGCACAACGCACCGCCCTGACTTGCACCATAGGTCCGACGCCTACTGACGCCGTGCTGCACCAACTCCGAAGCCGTCATCGAGGCCGCTGCCAGCACCGGAGCCGAGGATCCATCGACATCGCACCGTCGTAAGGAACTGCCTCCTCACCGCCATTCGTGACGTCACCTCCCCGACACAGTAAGGAACCGACGTCTCACCTCCCCTGTGCTGCAGTAAAGAACAGAGGCATCACCTCCCCTGGGGTCGTAAGGAACCGACGCCGCAGGCGCCAACAAAGCATCACCTCCCCGACGCCGTGCACCGCCTTTGTTTTCATCAATTCCAGGTACTATTCTTTGTGGGTCTGCTTGTCTCCGGGCCCGACTCCGCGCACCTCACGGTCGGCGCCGTACTTTGAGATTTTCACCTGTCACAATGTCATAATAACTCCAGTTGGAGTTATTTGTTGCTAGGAACTTTATTTAAGTGAATAACCTATTTTTTTTTTTTTTGTAAAACATTTTTTATTAAGAAAAAAACACACATCAGCAATAGCATGACAGTACATAGGGAGCAGTCCGCCAGGCATCATTGGTACAATAGATAATATTACAGAATACAATCATATATGATGGAAGATCTAGGGAGACTGGGGGACATCCATTGAAGGGGACAAAGGAGGCTGACATATTTCTCCACGATAGGAGTTCCACTGGCCCCACACACGAGACCATTTTTTGGGACATCCACGTGATACATATACAGTCTTCTCTCTAAACATTGCCCAGTCCATATCTTTTTCCCATTCCTGTGCCGTGGGCGGAGCTCGTGCCCCCCACCGCTGGGCAATATTCCTCTTGGCCAACATTAGCCCCAGCGTTACCCACTGCGTCAAACAAACATTTAAATTAGTTGGTTCCCAGATGTTGAGGAGACACCTACGGGCCTCCACACGGAGCTGCACAGATAGAACAGTGTTGATGATGTCATGAATTTCACGCCAGTAAGGTTGGATCTGGGTACATTCCCAAACTATGTGGAAAAAGGTTCCCAGCTGGCCACATCCCCGCCTGCAGGCGCCCTCCTCCACCCTTCCCATTTGTACCAGTTGGGCGCCCGTTATATAAATACGGTGGAGAAGTTTTAGCTGGACAAGGCGGAGACGAGCTGGTATTGCTACGACTCTGGGAGAGGAGACTGCCTCCTGCCATTCCTCGTCATTCATTTCTATACCATCCCTAGCCCACTTCTCTCGCAGGGCCTTGACAGGGTCCGAGATGTTGTTGACCAGCTTTTTGTATATCAGATAAATGGTGCTGTCAGGGAGATGACCATCCAGCACTCTATCTTCCAGTGGGGATGATTCCGGCAGTGTGGTCCCGGGCTGTAAGTGTGTACGAAGCACGTGTTGAACCTGTGTGTATCGGAAGCGCTCTGATTCGGCCATGTTATATTGTTGCTGCAGCGCTGCAAAAGGCTTAATATCAGATTTATCCCACAAATCCCTGATACATGCAATACCTAGGAGTTCCCATTTGTCGAATCCCTTACTCCTCCACAGGTCACCCAGTTGTTCGGAGTCCCATAATGGTGTTGCGAGTGTTAGTTTTCGTCTCCAGCCTAGGCGAGTGGTAGCTGCGTGCCAAACGTGCACTGCATGTTTAGTGGGGCCCGTAAGTGGATATAGCCGGGGCTTGGAATAAAGGGCTCTAATGAAGGTCCTTCCAGAGAGGAGCCACCTATCCATGTTATATCCCGGGTCGCAAGGCTGGGCATAGGTGCAGTGGTTAATGGAGGACAGATGAGACGCCCAGTAATACAATTTTATATCTGGGAGGCTAATGCCTCCGTCATACCAGTTCAGGGAAAGTTTGCTAAGAGCAATACGAGGTTTACCGCTCCAGAGTAGGTCTCGTTGGAGGCTCTCGACCTCTCGGAAATATGACGCAGGTATCGGATCCATGAAGTTCTGCAGGGCGTACAGGAACCGGGGTAGGGACATCATCTTAAAAAGGGCCGCCTTACCTAACAGGGAAAGAGGAAGCGACTTCCACCTGGCGATATCTTTGCGCAGTTGGATCAACGGGGGCTGAAGGTTACGGGAATAGCGAAGAGAGGGATCCAAAGAAAGGAAGACACCCAAATATGTAAACCCTTCGGTACAGGTTTGTAATGGGCACCCACGCGGCGGGAGCGGAGGCTCGCCCGCCACCACGAACAGGAGGGATTTGCTCCAGTTTATGGAATATCCGGAATAGCTCGTGAAGATATCCAATACCACTATCAAGGATCTCCTAGGGGAGGATAAATACAGAAGGATATCGTCCGCGTAAAGGGAAATCCGGTCTTCCCACTCTGAAGACCAGCGCATACCCCTGATCCTTGGATCTTGGCGTATCCAAGCTGCCAGTGGCTCCAACGCCAGGGCAAACAGCAATGGGGACAGGGGGCAGCCCTGGCGGGTCCCTCTGCCCAGCCCGAAGGCGGCTGATTTCTTGTTGTTAACCACCACTTGGGCCATAGGTTGGGAATACAGTAACTTCACCCATTGAATGTATTTAGGACCAAACCCCATTTTCTCCAATACCGCCCACAAGTACGGCCATTCGATGGTGTCGAATGCCATGGCTGCGTCCAAGGAGACTATAACTGCCGGCTCCAATATAGAGGCCGCCCTGCCCAATACCCCGTGAACTCTGCGCAGGTTCAGTGTCGTGTTGCGGTGTGGTATGAAACCTGATTGATCCGGGTGGACCAGGGTCCCAATCACCGTCACGAGGCGAGTAGCAAGGAGCTTAGCCAGGATTTTGGGCTCCGCATTCAACAGGGATATCGGTCGGTAAGAACCACATTCGGTCTTGGCCTTCCCCTCCTTGTGGATGGTAACTATAGTGCCAGTACGTTGGTCTAATGGCAATATGCCTGCCTGTTTCGAGTCCTCGTACATGGCCCTCAGGTACGGGGCCAATGTGTCTGGTTTAAGCTTGTACAGTTCAATCGGTAGTCCGTTAGGGCCAGTGGCTTTACCCGGCCTGAGCGACCATATTGCTGCCGCTATTTCATCGTTGGATATATCACTGTCCATGAAGTCGTGATCAACCCCGGACAGTTTAGGCAGAACAATATCAGTAAGCATCTGGCGGGAATCCTCTATAGGGTAGGGGGCTACCGATGTGTAGACAACCTTAAAGTGGGCCGCGAAAGAATCCACAATAGCTTGCGGGTCCGACAGGGAATTGCCTTCTTGCCCTCGGAGTTCAGGTACTAATCTGCTTGCCCACTCTCTTTTATCCAACCAGGCCAAGAGTTTCCCGGCCTTGTCGCCCACCTCATACAGCCGTCCCTGAACCGCTCTCCCTATGGCCTTTGCCTGATCTGTCGCTAGTGCCCTGTAGTCCTGTTGTTTGAGTTTGAGAAGGTGGAGCTTATCGGGTGTGACGTCCAACTCCAGATCCGCTTCCAGTCTCCCTACCTCTGCCTCCAGTGCCACCAACTCTCTGCGCTGTTCCTTCTTTTTCCCCGAAATTAAAGAAAGGGCCTGACCCCGTATCACTGTCTTAAATGCCTCCCAAAGCACCTGAGGGGATTCCACCGAGCCTTCATTCTCAGTAAAATAATTATCAATGGCCGTGAGTAGCTCTCGTCGGATATGGGGATCGCGTAGATACCACGGATTGATGGGGGCCACATGTCCCACCTATTGGTAACCAAGCGTCAATTGGAGCCACACCGGCGAGTGGTCTGAGATGCCCCTAGCTAAGTGTTTTATCTCACGAACATGGGGAATTTGGGATGCAGGTAAAAGAAAGTAATCGATTCTGGATAGACTCCCGTGGGCCCCGGAATGAAAGGTATATTGGGAAGTGTCAGGGTGAAAAACCCTCCACCCATCCGCCAGCCCCATGGAGTCCAGGAAGTCAGGCAGCCAGCTCTGCGCGCGAGGGAGATCACGCGGAGGGTAGCGATCCAGATCCCCAGAGACCCCCGAATTTAAGTCCCCTCCCAGCACCAAGAGACCCTCCGGGATCTCTAACAGCAGCTTACCCAAATCCCTAAATGTGGTTGCCTGAAGGCCCGGGGGTACATAAACCGAAAGGAAGGTGACAGGGTGACCCTCCCATGTGCCCGAGACTCCAACATAACGCCCTCTAGTATCCGACCAGGTGTCCTGCACCACAAGGGGAAAGGATTTTTCATCAATATACCAGCCCCCGGGGAGCCCGTGGTGAAACCTGCATGAGCCAGTAAGACGTAACCCCCTCTATGCAGCGCTCTACATGTACTTCCAACTAAGTGGGTTTCCTGCAGTAGGACGATGTCAGGGGCCTGGCGCTTGATGCTCTGAAGAACAACACTTCGTTTAATCTTGTCCCCCAGCCCATTGACATTCCAACTGAACAGCCTAACCCCACTGTCTCCGACTGGTGCCATATCCAAGTATACTGAAATTCACTGAGTGCAATGCCACTCCCCCAGTCAATGTGTCCATAGTAGTTGCTGATGAAATCAAAACTTCAAACAAAAAATTTAACAATCCCACCTAACACCCCCCCACCCTGCTGCCCTGCCCTCTGGGCTTAGAACTGCCCATACAAAATTGCAGAGTGCCTGTCGCCCCAGAAAAGTGCTCAAGAAAGAAAAGAAAAACCTAGGGGGGGGGGGGGAGGACAGAGGCCGCCCCATCCCAGCTTAACAGATCTACTTTATACCCATACAAAACAAGGGCCACAGGTCCATTTAAGTCCATTTACCACACGATAATAAATCTAGAAGCCCCCCACCCATTTCCCGCACCCACCACCTACTGCAAAAAGTACGCGCCCCGCCATCGGACGATTATCTTCTCAGGCCGGTTGACTGTTATCAGTGCCACCCCCACCCCGGTCCGCCGGGTTTCTCACTCCCCTGCTCTCGATCCAGTCTGCTGCTGCCTCAGGATGGGTGAAAAACCACACTCGCCCATCCGCCTCAATCCGGAGACGGGCAGGGAACAGCATGGAATACTTCATACCCTGGTCCCTGAGAACGCGCTTAATTGACATAAATGATCGCCTTTCTCGCTGTACCCTTTGAGTAAAATCCGAAAAAAAGGATATGTCTGAGTTCTCATAGCGTAGGGGGGTGCCAGCCCTGGAGTTCTGAAGGATAACGTCTCTGTTGCGGAAATTCAGGACCCGCGCCAACATGGGCCGTGGGGGAGCGCCAGGCTTGGGACGGCCGCCCAGGATCCTGTGGGCGCGCTCAACGACAAAGAACTTACTGTGGCCTTTAGGTTGCAGGTGTTTAAGGATGAGCTCCTCAACAAAGAGGTCTGGTGTGTGCCCCTCCGCTTTCTCCGGAACCCCAAGAATGCGTAAATTATTGCGACGCAGGCGGCCTTCGTAATCGTCTAACTTGAGGTCGGTAAACTTGAGGAAATCCTGGAGTTCCCTAATCTCTCCCTGGAGCTGGGAGACATCTGCTACTAGGCTAGCTGTCGTAAGTTCCACTTGCTTGACCTTTTCGTTCAGTTTTCCCATATCCGCTCTGATATGGTTGACCTCAATAGCCACAGTGTCCAGAGAAGTCTTGACTCCAGTAATGGCGGCCATGACGTCCTTGAGCGAAAGTTCCTGCTCCTCCTCGCCCAGCTCCCCGGATCCGGAGTCTCTGGGCGCCCGGGCCTGTTGCGAATCCTTCGGGACAGTATATCGGTCCAGTTTGTTTGACTGCGTAGTCTTGGGTCCCCGGGCTCCCATGGTCTTGGTGCGCTCCATCCGGACCTGCTTCAAACTACTGTAGCTGGTATATCCCAGAAGCGGCGAAACATCACTAAATAGAAAACCAAGGTCCTTCCTGCGGATGGGCGAGGTCGACAGAGACACGGCCGGCGGAGGATGTTCTTCACCAGTGGCGATGTATCACCTCACGGCCGGCGTGTCCACCATGTACACCACCATGCGCCCCACTTCCTCCCTGGCGCGTCTCAGTAGGGCCCGGCCTTTGTCGCTGCCACCGGTCCTCCAGATCCCCCCCGGGTACTTCAGGCAATTGTCCCTCGAATGGCAGGAAAGAGGCAAACGCCGTTGCTTGTCTGGGTCTTCCCGGGCACCTTCCCCCAACACCAGAATGGGGGGGGCCCCTGCTCAAGCCTCAAGTCCCTCGCCAGTCGTCCCTCCAGCTGAATGGGCTTCCTATTAAGGCTACTAGCGCTGGCTGCACCACAGTCTCTGCTGGTATTTAGAGACCGAGCGCTCCGGGCTGCAGCAGTCGGCCAAGAGCTTCTCCCCGGGGGTCACAGCTGGTAGGAGGTATGAGACTAGGGCCCCGGTGCAGGTCCCAGCACTCCTGGGAGCAATCAAAGTTTCAACCAGGCAGGGGAGACAGGAAGCGCCCAATGCTAGGGACGCGCCACCGCCATCTTACCTCTCAAGGCCTGCTCACCCCGCCTCACCCCGATCAGAATGCCTCACCGCCTCTCCGGAGCCCCATCACAGCTCCCTGCTCGCCGTCGCCGCTGCTGCCATATGTCTGTGCATCCACTGCCCAAGCGGTTCAGGGTCCCAGGGTCTTTGCGTTGGCTCCTCGAGTCGCGGCGCCACCGCAGGGCCGCAAAGGGCCGGTCGAAGCCCCTTACTCGGCCTGGCTCGCCACTGTGCGTCCCGGCTGCAGGCCCCACTGCAGGCCAAA
Source organism: Calotriton arnoldi (assembly GCA_963921515.1). NCBI lineage: Eukaryota > Metazoa > Chordata > Amphibia > Caudata > Salamandridae > Calotriton > Calotriton arnoldi. The sequence goes on from CAWUFW010005061.1 coordinate 369,028, forward strand.
GCTTCCGGGGGCAATTTCTCTACGTTTAGGCGCACTCCAAACACCGGAACCAGCGGGATGGGCTCCGCTAGTGTTCCGGTTGCAGAAACTGTCGAAGGGTACAACGGATCTGCACTAAGGATAGACGTGGGCTAGGACGAACGGCGGAGCCCTCTCACAGCACGGCCATCTTCAGCCCGTGCTTGGCCACGCCCCCCTCAATTAAACCGAATAACCTATCTTTAAGGATATTTTTGATACTGTATTGTGGATTTTTGTTGTTGGTCTTGTTTTGGTTTAGATAAAGATTACTTATTTTTTTAACTGGTGTGGTGTCCATTTGTAGTGTTTTCACTGTGTTACTGTATGTGTTCACAAATGCTTTACACACTGCCTCTGAGATAAGCCTGTCTGCTCGTGCCAAGCTACCAAGGGGGTGAGCAGGGGTTATTTTAGGTGTTTTCCCCCCTTACCCTGACTAGAAGCAAGGGTCCCTATTTGGACAAGGGTACCTACCTCTGCCAACTAGAGACCCCCATTTCTAACATTTCCCTAGGTGCCTGCAGAGCTAGGGTTCAAAATCTACAGCTAGGCACTTTGCAAAAAAAGGGGCAGTTTTCACTGTAAAAATGTGGTGTGTCCACGTTGCGTTTTGGGCCGTTTCCTGTTGCGGGTACTAGGCCTACCCACACAAGTGAGATACCATTTTTATCAGAAGACTTTGGGGAATGTGCTGCGGGTGGAATTTTGTGGATCCACGCAGATCCCAGAACTTTCCATCACAGAAATGTGAGGAAATGTGTTTTTTTTAAACTAAGTTCGAGATTTGCAAGAGATTCTGGGTAATAGAACCTTGTGAGAGGCACACAAGTCACCCCATCCTGGATTCCACTTGGTGTCTAGTTTTCAAAAATGTACAGGTTTGCTAGGTATCCCTATGTGCCGCCTGAGCTAGGGCCCAAAATCCACAGGTAGGCACATTGCTAAAAACAAGTCCGTGCCTAGTGGGCTTTCTGCCGCCCTGGGGGGGAAATCGGAGGGGGGGGAGGGGGAGGGTTTGCCTCGACATGCCCCCAAGGGGGGCAGAAAGACTGTGGCTATTTGTTTGGGGGTGGGGGTATTGGTATGCCCATTCTGGGCAGCCCCCACCCCCACGCATAAAAAAAGCCAGCATAATCGCTGGCACCTAGTGGGCTCTCTGACGCCCCCTGGGGGGAAGATCAGGGGCTACTGCCCCAATCTGTCTCCTGGGGGGACAGAAAGACTGTGGATTTTTTGGGGGCATGGTGGGGGCATTGGCATGCCCATTCTGGGCAGCCCACATCCCTGAATTAAGAAACAAAATATTCCCTGATGCCTATTGGTCTTTCTGCCCCCCCCCCCCGGGAGGCAGATAAGGGGCTTTTACCCCTATCTGCCTCCGGGGGGGGCAGAAAGACAGTGGCAATTTTTTTGGGGTGGGGGCATTGGCATACCCATTCTGGGCAGCCCCCACCCCTACGTATATAAAAAAAAAATCCCTGGTGCCTTGTGGGCTTTCTGCCCCCCTGGGGGGGGGCAGATCAAGGGCTACTGCCCCATCTGCCTCCTGGGGGGGCAGAAAGACTGTGGCATTATTTGGGGGGAGTGGGGGCATTGGCTTGTCCATTCTGGGCAGCCCCCACCCCGAACTTTGGAGAAAAACAAATCCCCGGTGCCTAGTGGGCTCTCTGCCCCCCGGGGGGCAGATAAGGGGCTATTGCCCCATCTGCCTCCCAGGCGGGCGGCAGAAAGACTGTACCATTTTTTTTGGGTGGGGCATTCTGGGCAGCCTGAACCCCTAAGTATAAAAAAAACACAACAAAACCCTGGTGCCTAGTGGGCTTTCTGCCGCCACAGGGGGGCAGATCAGGGGCTATTGACCCCTTATGCCTCCTGGGAGGGGCAGAAAGTCTTTTTGCCTTCTTTGGGGGGGTAGGGTGGGGGCATTGGGATGCCCATTCTGGGCAGCCCCCACCCCTGGCCTATAGAACAATAGTCCCTGGCCTAGGGTGCTTTCTGCCCCCCCGGGGGGCAGATGGGGGCTACTGCCCCCATCTGCTCCCCAGGTGGGGAAGAAAGACTGTCTGTGCCCAAAATGTATGGGGGGAGCAAAGTCCCTTGCTCAAGGGGCCGCTCCCCCTCCCTGGTGCTAGTGGGTGGATCCCTGCTTGTGGATCGCCCTCCTGGGGTAATCCCCAAGCAGGGATCCACTAGGGAAGGGTACCATTGGAAAGGGGAGATTCTCCCCTTTCCAACGATACCTCTCCCATCTGTTTCGGTGCTCGGGGAGCTGAAATAGCCCCACAAGCACTGAAACTGTGAAACTGAACCTAAGTTTCAGTTTCGTTTTCGTTGCAATGACGATTGCGCGCCATGTGCACGATCGTCATTGCAAGGAAATGCAAAAATAGGCCTGGGGAAGTTGGGGAAGCTCTTCCCCACCTCCCAAGGCAAAAACAAAATAAGGGAAATCCCTCTGCTGTCTGCAGCAGAGGGATTTTGTGAGCCTGTGCTCATGACGGAATGGTTCCGTCATGAGCACAGGAGCACTGGTGCTCATGATGTAACCATTCCGTCATGAGCGCCCAAAGGGTTAAGTGAATCCAGCACCACCCCATGCACTATTGTAGTGTCATTGACACTGACTTTTTGGCGGCTGCGGACATTCTGATGCATATCAATGGGCATTATCACTATGTCTCTATCTTCGGTGCCTGACACCAGCCCAGAGTGGAGTTGCTGATGCCTCTCAGGTCGGTCCAGGTGGACACTGGACAGAATGTCACTATCATGCCAGCGTCTGGACTCAGTGCAGGCTGTGGCAGCAAGATGTTTAAATTTAAATTTTCTTGAACCTGTCATGTTGCCAGTTTACAATGGCCTGGCAATTTTACACTGACTGCTCAGAGACAGCAAAAAATGTGTTAATTTGTCCATGGTACTGCAAGCAGCTCAGCTGCAGTGGTCAGAAGAGGTGTAAAATCATGTAGGATGTGAGGAGACTCTGCAAGTTAGTAGGAGCATTTTCCAGGGACGGTTGATATTCAAGGACGAAAGAGGCATTGCCCTGACACCATAAGATAGTGATACTCAAAGTATGGCCCGGGGGCTGCTTGCGGCCCTCCTGACCTTTCCAGTCACCCTCTTGGTGAACAGCAGCACTCACATTCAGAATGGATGTAACTAAGGCATCCTGCACCACCTAACTTTAGAAACACCTTCATTTTTTAAAGACATCTTGCAGCAAACGTGTAAAAATATGATAAAGTCTCTTCAAAATTCAAAAGCGTGTTTTACATTAAAATGCAGAACCTTTTCTCCTTCGTATATCTGATTATGTCACTGCATTGAGAGTTTTTTTTTTAATGATAGTTTTCAAATAGGAATTTAGAAACATTCATGCTTCCAGTACCCCACACAACGATGCCAATAGTGAACTAAGAGGCAAGTCACTTGTCATTAGCACTCTCTGGGTGGCCTCAGTTACTATTATAAATGGACAACATCATAGTTTATCAAATAAAACACAAGAGAAGCAAAAGGAGGCAATGCGAAAGAAGAGCAATTGCCTAGGATCTCACAGTTTGCTCAATTGAGGAAGCCAAATTGATCACAGGTTTTCTGGTTTCGCATAGTGTAATTCAGCCACTACATGTCATACTTTGCTTCCCCTACACCCGCCTTACAAACCCCATATCACCTGACCGCCACCCTGCGGGCATCATGCGGCCCTCGGCCACACCATAGACCATACTTTGTGGCCCCTGGGAAAATGTTTGTGAGTACCCATGCCAAAGGAGAGCCGTGTAAGCAGCTCAAAGGAAAGAGATGCCTGCTAAGTGAATAAAATTGCTTGGGACAGCACTTTTTGTCTTTTTTAGGGTGGAGGGTGGTACTGGACATGTGCCTGGTGACAAAGTACTCGCCCTGAAGGCACAATGCAAAGGTATGACGTCAGACGGGTGGGCGTGACTGATTTGAGTGCCACAGGATGTTTGGGCAGTATCAGCTTTGGCCTTGGGCGGGGTGAACAGACTGCCAGAGCACCATTCATTTAAAGAGCTGGGACGCGGCTGGCCAGTGGGGACAGTGCAGCAAATGAAGTGCAGGCTCCTCCCACACCAACTACTAATTTGCTTTTGGTTGGAGAATTAGAGTTGGCGGCAATGCTTCAAGGCTTCACTTCTAGGTTATGAAGTTTTCCAGGATGGAGGAATGCATGTGCTTGTAGCTTTGCAGGCGTGTGAGTGCCTCATATGTTCCATTTTATTTCTTGTGATTGGAAAGGACAGCATGTGCTGCCTAATGTCACATTTGACACCAGCTGCCAGTCTCGTGCATTGCTTATTTTCAGCCAGGCGTTATGCTGCAGGAGCAAGAAATCTGGGTGGACTCATTGAGTCCACCCGGACACCTCCGGTTCCCAAGGTCATTGCACCGCCTCTTCTCCAGCCCAGCTGGTTCCCGTTCTGGACTCGCCATTGCGGTCCATCTAATTTTTCATTTACCGATTGCGCTTGAACAGAAGGTCATTTTACCGCCTCGTCTCCAGCCCAGCTGGTTCCTGTTCTGGACTCGCCACTGCGGTCCAGTTAATTTTTCAATTACCTGATTTTGCTTTAACGGACAGTTAACTTCGGCATTGTACCACGCTCGGTTCTGCCCTCCTGGCGAACCCGCACCTTAAGGGAATTCACCGCCTATACATTAGACCACTTGCCCACGTGCACCCCGCACGGCAAATCTTTCTCAGGCATGTAATTCTATGTCCTGATGATGATCCCAGTATTGTTCTTACGGGATCGAAACGTCGGCGACTCATTGTACACCGCAAACACAACTCAATTTGCTATTTATGTGTAACGGTGTCGCTGTTCATTTTTGCTTGTTTTATCTCCTGTATAGCATACAAGCTCTTTGTCCTGCCTGAGCCTTTGTTTTTGTTTTTGTGTTATATGTATTGCGTTGGACGCAGGATAGTGTCCCACTTTATTTGTGTCTTGAATTGAAACATTATTAAAATAACGCTGTCCGGCTGGACAGCCTCAATGTAGTACTAATTCTGAGTCTATATTCATTCCTTCTCCTATGTATTCTCCCTGTCAGGGACAACTGTGTTTGTAACTTACCAATACCAAAGGTCCCTGACCATTACAATTGGGTTCCCTTGTTCCTATAAATACAATACAATACAATACACCAACATTTGTAAAGCGCTACAGCTACCTCAAACAGAGGTGTCCCGGCGCTAGCGTGATCCAGCAAACATGGAAGAGAGAGGATCTCCAACCGAAACGGATTCAGCTAATCACGGCTAAAAAGCCATGTCTTTAAAGCTTAAAAGCAGGAGCAAGAAAGGAACATGCATGCCTGCACTCTTCCAACTCAGCCCAGATTCCGCTTACAATCGGAGAGACCGAGGTCAATCTTAGCTGATGTGATTGATGCTCAGTAATGGTGGGGTCTCGATTTTACGGGGCCCCAGAGTGCACACCCCACTGCTCACTCCTTGTTCAATTCGCACTCACTCACTGTGCTCATTCGCAGGCGGTACTTGGATTGTTACTGTCTGCCCCACCATCTTTAGAATCCATCAGCCACCTCTGGCGTTTTCATTTTTAGAAAAGGGTGTTAGAGTAATATGTGCATGGTAGAAAGCTGAAGAAGAGCGGTGCATTGGTGTTGGCTCCTGTTGAGGAGGATTCCAGTGAGGTTTCAGAGTGTATCACAAACACTATGTCTGTCACTGTAACCAGCGAGAAAAGAAACAGAAACCTGGTGGGCTCAAGGGGAATAGTGACTTGTGTGTATATATATATATATATATATATATATATATATATATATATATATATATATATATATATATATATATATATATATATCTCCACAAACTTCATTGCTTGATTTTGATTGCGAGAAAGTGTCACACATAGTCGTTGAATGTCACTCATAATTAGAGCGAAATTATGAAAATGTCACACATAAGCAATCTGAAACCTTGGCAGCTATACAGTTCTTCCTGTGGCTCCCTGCTCTTTCTTACCTATAGAATGTGATCTTCAGTCCCATCATACAAAATCTATTAAGGGAAAATTGAAAAACCGAGCCTTCAGGCTTCATTAAAGCTCATGAATCGTACTTCAGTCTTTTTCCTTGCCCTGTTTGACAATTGATATGGTTTGGAAAAAGGCTGTCGAATATCTCTGCGTACCTTTAATTGTTGGGTATGTACCCTTTTCTAACACACGGGGGCACTAGAGCTTTGCATTGGACCTCTTCGGTACTTTGTCCAGCTGCTCAACTCAAGCAATGATGTCGTTTGTCCACAGCAGGGTTAAGTGATAACACACGGCGATTCCAATCCTTTGTCGCGAACTGTCTTTGAAAAGTAGAAGACGATTTAGCCTTTGTGAAAACTTTTGTTCGGGAAATAGAATATCAAGGGCCATATGTAGGTGGGCTAATACCGGTCGGTAACGGACGAAAATCGGTAAATTTCCCGTTACCGACCGGTATTTAGCCCTTTGCGATGTAGGAGGCCGGATTTAAGGAGTCGGTAATTTACCGATTCATTATTTTAAGGAATCGGTAAATTACTGATTCCTTAAATCCTATGTAGGGAGCACTCAAGTGAGTGCATTTTTGGTTTAAGGATTCGTTATTTACCACCAACTACAAGTTGGTGTTAAATACAGATACCTTTTAAAAAGCAATTTTGTGCTTTTTTAAAAGTGCCATGTGGCAGACATACATGCCCTTAGGGCATGTATGTGCGCCACATGTGCACACATGCACGATTCAGGGGTGCAACAGGGTGTCAATTTGACACCCTGCCACCCTTGAATATGCTCCCCCTATTACCGATTCGGTATTTACCGAATCGGTAATAGTGAATGGCTTCCCATTCATTCCTATGGGCCTCCAGGCCCATAGGAATGAATGGGAAGGTATTCCTTATTACCGATTCGGTAAATACCGAATAGGTAATACACGAATATTACCGAATCGGTAAAATTTACCGAATGTTTACCTACATTCTATTTACCGATTCTTAAATACCGAATCGGTAAAATTCGGTATTTAGGAATCGGTAAATAGAAATTACCTACATATGGCCCCAGATCCTTTAGGTTGACTTGAATCAAAGGTGTAACCAAAGAGCTTACAAATGAATGCAGCATTCTTGCGCTTTCGACACAAGGTTAACCATCATTTCAGCAGAAGCTTGGCGAAATCACAACAATTTAAGTCGATGATTTAGTGTCGACGTTTTTTGCTTGGTTCTAGCTAGCTATACTTGAATACAATAAAGAACAACAAAGAGGCTTGAGAGCATGGAGAAGGAATGGACGACAGCTCTGAGGGCATACTGTGAGAGACGGTCAGGAGACAGACAGGCCGGCTTCAGCGCTGGTGGCGCCTGGTGCGACAATAATTTTTGGCGCCCCCACATCCCATGACCGCCTCCTCGGATTCTCTCACCACCATCGGGCAAAAGTGCTCCACATCTCTCCAATCATAAGATATTGCCAAACATAGCGCCCCCCTGAAGTCAGCGCCCCCTCCACAGGTCAGCGCCCAGTGCGGCAACGGTTGCACTGCCCTAAAGCCGGCCCTGGACAGCTCACTAGAGGATCTAACATACTGTTTTACGGACTTAGGTCGAAAACGTAATGCAGGAACGGAGGAACCACTTTGTGCTTCTTCCGGTTATCCAGGTGTCTGGAGCACGTGTTAAAATAACAAGCATTTGCAATGCAATAGGTCTCGCATTTATGCGAGTTTAAGCTATTGGCATTGTAAATAACAATAGCTTTTATTTATGTTTTAAAATTTGAAAACAAAAATAAAGGCATTGTCATTTACAATGTCAATAGCTCAAACTTGCATAAATGTGGGACCTATTGTATTGCAAATGCTTGTTTAATATAGCAACTGGTTATTCTTTGTAAATAGAGCATGTAGTCAGCAGTAGTTATAAGATGAAACAAACTGCCAGAAAAAAATGTAGCTCACCGTACTTTAATAAAGTGAAATTGCTAAATCATGTGCGACTCGTACAATTTAGAACAAGCAAGAAACATCATGCTATTTAAATTTTGTTTTACGTAATCCTTATTATTCTCACATTTTGCAACAGTGTTTTTAGTATTGTACAGTTTGCAACCAAAGTGCACTTTACACAAATTGCTGAACATTTTATTAAATATTCACGGAGCTACCGGAAATACTAATGACCACTAGCACATTAAACCAATTAGCGATCCTACATTTTAAATTCAAATCTTGAACCCTTTCACAAGCAAATAATGTAATTTTGTAATTGGTATCTCTTCCAATTCTAAATCTGCGGTGTGGCAGTGTGATTGCCTGGGAAACTGAGGTTGAATGAAAGGGGGGGCGGGCTGCACTGTGACTCCCTGGGAAGATGAAAAGTTCTGACAGCAGTGAGGGATAGGAGAGCAGTTTCCTTGAGGCCCAAGCCAGGTGCAGCGTCCAAAGTAGGAGCGTGAGGAGGGCGCACAGCATAGCAGAGTCACCAGGATCGGAAATTCAGCTTCCGTTACCGGCACAGCTGGGCACCTATTCAATAGAGCACATTACCGACTGTAGCAGGTCTTATTCAAAGCCCGGCTTTGCCGCCTGACGACATCGTGTGATGCTAGACAAACAGTTTAGCGCGCTATGCTACAGCCTGGCCTGTGAATTCCCACCCAGGGAAGAGACTGTGGAAGTGTGGCTGCTCGGTGATCCTCAGCCAGTCCAGATGTGAATGGGCATTAAACCAGCTGCCCAAACTTCTGAAACAGTATTTGATTTACATGTAGGATAAACACTCCACGCTGTCCTGGCTGCAGAAACGCTGCTGAAGTCCAACAAGCCGCTGCTGCCCTGTGCTCGGACAGGGTGGGGCCGGGGCGAGTCTTCATACTTTTATTGATAATGACCGACTTTACAACATTAAGAAACCTCTATCAGTTAATGCACTGCAGAGGCATGTGTCTGTAAGCAGATAAATAGCCAAAGCTATTGGCTTTGTTGACAGAAAACCGGGCGCCGTGCTGGAATATAAAGCACGATGCGCGTGCATATAGCTATGTACTTCTGGACGACGCTCTGAACTGCTGGCAGCGGAAAAGAACAATTAACAAGTGGGAGGGGTGGGGGCAGTGCACGCGGGCTTGAGGCTTGAAGAAGGAAACAAGTGGGAGGGGTGGGGGGAGTGCGACAAGACCTGCGGCCGCGAGACGCGCTCTGTGGTGGGGGAGGGGCATTGAAGCGCGAGCGCGCGCTTGGGAGAGCGAGAGGAAAGCCAGATGGCGCCTCTGCTCGTAACTGTGCGCGTAACCGCACGCTCTATGCCACCCAAAAAGCTGTGTTCGGCTTTTTAAAGCCCACTCACTAAATGTCTCGCCAGAGCAGCGCATGCGCTGGCTCAGGCGAGACCTAAAAAGTGCAATCAAGGGAAAAAGCAAACATGGCATCTTTAGCATCTGGCGTCATCTAGTGGTCAGACTTTGATTAGCTGTCTTACCAAGTTTATCTAACAACCCGTATTTCACATTGAACCATGAAATATGGAAAATATTTCACAGTTCTCTGCGAAATACAGATTTCATCTTCAGACTGGCAGGCCGCAAGCAAATCTGCAGAACTCTAGCATTGTTTGGGCTACTAGGATTATGCAGCATGGAGGAACAAATTGTTTGGCACGGTTTTGTTTGTGATGTGGCAAAAAATAAAACTTATATGGCACATTCTCTGGCTGTATTATTATCATCAATTTTAGCCAGAAACTACATTTTGTGTGAAATCTGCAATTTTTGCAAATGAAGTGGCAAATGTAAAAATTCCATAATTTTGTGGTAAACATGAGACACATGAGCAAGGTTTGGACCTAAAGACAAACCCTTATATTCAACATTCATTCCTTCTCAAGGTGCACCCTGAGTTCCTCTTCTGTATTCAACCCAGATGGACTCTTAGTTTCAAGGTCAATAATATATCTAGATTCTCTATATCTAAGGTTTAGAGTTCTATTGCCCCCTCTCATTTTCTCAGTACTTGTTCCACCAGTTAATGCATAAAGCATAATTCCTATAGCTGAAATGCATCTACTGGAAGTGTCTGGCCAAGGGTTAATGTGCGTCATTGTTGCCTATAGCTTTCATGTACTCAAGAATCTTACTCTTGGCGAGATGGATCATACTGCCAACATATCTCTTGTTGCACGTACACTCGAGAACATAGATTACATAGACCGTACTACATGTTAGAAACTGGTTAATAGTTTTGGTTCCCTTGCCAAAGTGTACTGGATAATCCTTTCTCTTAGTGCTATATTACCTGTTTTGCATCTTCCACATGGGAAGAAGTTTTCAGATTACCCAGACTGGTTTTCTTTCTATCAGTAATTTCACTGTGCACCAACCTGTCTCTGAGGGAGTAACCCCTCCTATAGGTGATGCTAGGTTTGTCTTCAAGTACTTCTCCTAGAACAGGGCTGCTATTGAGCCTGTTCCAATGTTTATAAATTACTCTATTGAGCTTTCTCCAATCCCCACTATATGTGGTTATCATTCAGATTATCCTGTGCTCCCGCTCTGATAGCTTGGTACGGAACAGTCAGGCTTAGCTTCAGAGCCAATGTGTAAAGTATTTGTGCAACACTTCAAACAGTAACAGAGTGAAAACACCACAAAAAGACCTCACACCAGATTAGAAAAATAGAGAATCATTTTATTAAGTAAACAAGACCAAAATGACAAAATCCAACAAATAGAAGTCGAGATATGAATTTTGAAAGAATAAACTATAAAATAGGACTTAGAAGCAAAAAGCTCTTAAATTAGATATCTGGTAGTGTCGTACCGAGGCAAAGTCAATATTTCAGGCTGATCGCGATGGATTGCGGGCCGGACACAGGGACCCAGTTAGGCTTGCTGAACAATAGTACTTCGATCCAAGATTGAGTCGATGTTGAAGAAGATGCGAGGTGCAGGCGAAGTTATGTGTTGGTGTCGAACCACTTAGTGGGCGAAATGTGTTGAGATTCTCCTCACAATGGTGGCAATGCGTCGGCTCCAAGTGTGATGCGCTGGTTCTGAATGCAATGCATGGCTATGGCCCCTGCTTCAGCAGATGCGCTGATTCTGAAGGTGATGCGGATGTGTAGGTTGCCTTGAGAAAGCACCCTATGCCTCACTTCCAAGTGTCCAGCACTGGGGTGGCACCATTTGGCAGGGGAGACTCACAGATTGCAGAGTCCAGATGTAGATGCAAGTAGGTGGGAGTCGCTTGTATCCCTGTGACTTCAATCAGCAGGCAAGCCACCAAGTCATTGAAGTCACTCTTCATTCAAGTGATGCAGGTGAAGTCCTACTCTGCCAGGCAGTAGAACAGGAGGCAGCAGGGCAGCTCAGCAAGGTAAAAGCACAGAAAGGCAAGAATCCACCAAAGAAGCAGTCTAGCAGAGTGGCAGTCCTTCCAGCAGCACAACAGTGCTTCTTCCTGGCAGAGTGGTCACAGGTCCAGAAGTATACTAAAATCATGGTGTCAGAGGTCCAGTACCTATATGCAGTTGTCCCTTTGAAGTGGGGGAGGCTTCAAAGAAAGCTTTGAAGTGCATAGAGGTCCTCCCTTCCTGCCCTAGCTCCAGACTTACTACAGGGGGGGGTATGCAGCCCTATTCGTGTGGACAGGACAATGCCTATGCAGGTGTAAGTGTGGGGCTGTGCCCAGTTGCTCCCTCCCATCTCCCAGGATGGTCCTTCAAGACACACCTAATCTCCCTTTGTATGTGGCTATCTACAGGTAATACACTAAGCCCACCTGTCACCCAACCCAGACTGAACAGAGAAAGGCAGCAGGCACCAAATGGCTAACGTAGGTAAATGCCAACTTTCTAAAAGTGGCATTTACTAAACTGCAATTTAAAATCTGACTTCACAATAAATTGTGATTTAAATTGTGAGTCCAGTGACACCAAACTTGACAAGTCTATCTCTTCACAAGTGAGAATTACACTTAAAAGATGTAATAAGGTAATCCCAATGTATCCTAAGCGAGAGATAGGCCATGCAGAAGTGAAAAACGAAATGTGGGGGTATTTTACTACCAAGAAATATAAAACTTAAAAGTACATGTACTTTCTTTTGAATTCATTGCACCCTGCCCTGTGGGTCATACAGGTCCTTCATTAGGGATTACATATGTATAAAAAGGGAAGGTTTAGGCCTGGCAAGAGGTTTATCTTGCCCGGCTGAAGTGGAAGTGTAAACTGCACATACAGGCTCTGCAATGGCAGGCCTAAGCCATGGTTAGAGAGCTACTAAAGAGGGCGGTAAAATGAGTGCTAGTAGCATTTAATTTACAAGCCCTGGGCACATGTGGTACACTTTACTAGGGACTTGTAAGTAAATTAAATTAAACATTACAGCAGTGGACCAGGGATAAGGATAGGTGATACAGCGCTGTTCTCCTGACGAATGTGTGACTATGGAGAAGGCCCCCCACACTTAGCTATGGAGCCTGCAGATAAATATGACTGAGGTATTCCCTGAACCGTTAGAGGGACTGGTAGGGGGCAATTTCTTCACCTTTTTGCATGGTTTAAATGCACACAATTGCCTTATTGTTGTTCTGCTTTGAAGAAGACCCTAGACCTTCTTGGCTCATACAGCGGTCGAAACATGTGGGTAACTCGTAAACACTAGGTCAGGTAATCCATTGTATTTCACCTACTGATCGTTTGTTTTTAAGGTATTTAAACATACAGAGGTGCTCGTTAAAAAAATAATAGTTTGAGTATACCTCTAGGTATATTTTATATTCACCCCCCTCCCAGCTCCCAAAAAAACATGACCCAGTGTACTGTCCTGAGTTGAGATTTATAAGAACTCCCAGGGATAGATTAGCTTCCCCTGGTCGAGTCCGCAGGGACGGTATTGTTCCTACCCTGGTGTGAGAGGTCGTCAAATGATGAAGCATGCCTCGATAAAGTTGAGGGTGAGACTACATCTCAAAAATATTTTGATGACCCAAATCTAGAAGTAGTCAGTATACCAAATAGGATAGAGATGACTATACCATTCCCTCAAGTATATGCTTTTTGTCCCTTTGGAGGACATACTTGGGGTAGAACCTCCATCACTCTCTCCTTTGGGATATATAGTAAATTAAATGTGCCTATTGGAGATGAGCCAATGCTACCATGTTTAGGGGAGACAGCACAAGCACTTCAGCACTGGTTAGCAGTGGTAAAGTTCACAGAGTCCTAAAGCCAGCAAAAATGAGGTCAGAAAAATGGAGGGAGGCAAGCAAAAAGTTGGGGGAAGACCACCCTAATACTGTCAGGTCTAACATGTGTCCCGCCCAGCTGAAAGTAGGGAGAGCTACACAACCCCTTTGGGAGTTCTCTTCACTAAGGCGAATGAATCTGGAGAGACCATCAGCATTGGTGTGGTCTGTCCCCAGGCAATGCTCCACCATAAAGCCAATTCCCTGTAGGGAAATGGACCACGTCAAGAATTTTGGATTTTCACCCCTCCTATGCATAAGCCATCTGAGGGGCCTGTGGTCTGTCTGAACCAGTTTGAGCCAGGAAATGAGTCCCAAACAAGTATTGTCTCAACTTCTTCAGTGCTCAGACCACAGCAAAAGCTTCTCTCTCAGTGGCACTCCACCTCTGTTCCTGTAGAAGTGATCTCCTTCTAATGAAGGTTACCGGTTAGTCTAGGCCCTCCTCATTCTGCTGTGCTAAGACTGCTCCTATGCCATGTTCTGAAGCGTCTGTTTGCATGATTAATTCCTTGGAGAAATCAGGGGCCCTGAGCACCGGTGCTGGTCACATGACTTCCTTGAGAGAGTCAAAAGTCTTTCTGACAAGCCTCTGTCCAGATCATCAAACTGGGCTGCTTCTTAGATGTCAGCTCAGTTAAGGGGGCAACAATTGTGCCATAGCCCTTAACACATATTCTGTAATAGCCTGTGAGGTCTAGGAAGGCTCTCACTTCTGTTTGGGTTTTAGGTGGTTCGCCAGACCATGATGGCTCAATCTTGGCCTCGAGAGGCTGTAACTTCCCTCCACCTTCCAGGTGTCCCAAATACACCACAGAACCCTGCTCAATCTGGCGCTTACACACCTTGATGGTCAGGCTTGCTTGTTGCAGGGACTCAAGCATCCCATCTGGACCTGCTATCTGGAACTGTAGCCAGCAATGTTGTCTAAGTAAGCAGCATGGAAAGCCTCCTTACCAGCCAGGACCCTGTTAACCAACCACTGGAAGGTAGCAAGGGCATTTTTCAAGCCAAAGGGCATCACCCAAAATTGGTAGTGACCCTCAAGGATTGAAAATGCTGACCTCTCTTTGGCCTCCTCAGTCAGAGCGATCTTCCAGAACCCTGATATCAAATGAAAGGTACTGAGGAATTTGGCAGCACCTAGCCTGTCAATTAGCTCATCAGTTCTGGGGATGGGGTGGGCATCAGTCCGGGTGATGTAATTCAATCCCCGGTAGTCCACGCAGAATCGGAGTTTTGGTGTGGTGCCCGGTGGGGCTGCCTTTGGTACCAACACCATGGGGCTGAACCAGGGACTGTTAGAGGGCTCAATCATCCCTAAGGCTAACATCTTGGAGACTTCCTCCTTGATGCTGGCTCTCACCCTGTCTGACAACCTGTACGTTTTGTTCTTTTCAGGGGGACTCTGTCTCCTGTGTCAACATTATGGACGCACAGATGTGTGAGTTCAGGGGTGAGTGAAAACAGTGAGGTGAACTGTTCCAGCAACTTGCAACAGTCACCTTGCTGTTCTCGGCTCAGTGACGTACAGAGGTTGACACCCTTCACAGAACCATTGTATTCCTGTGCAGAGAGGAGGTCATGGTGAGGTTCACTCTCCTCTTCCACTGTCTCATCTGTCACAATGAGCATGCTCACTTCGGACCTCTCCAAGTGAGGCTTGAGTCAATTTATATGGATCATCCATAGGCAGTTCCTAGGGGTCTGGAGGTCCATCAAGTAGGTGGCCTTACCCTTCCGCTCCTTGATCTTGCATGGGCCAGTCCAGCAGTTCTGAGGAGCCCTGGGCTCTACTTGTTCTATTACCCACACTTTCTGGCCAGGCTGAAACTGTGTGGCCACCTGTGTGGCCTTATGGTCGTACCAGAGTTTCATGACTTCTTGGCTGGCCTCTAAATTACTTTGTGCATTTTGTTTGCACTCAAACATGAAGTTAGTGTCTCAGTCTAAAAGTGGCATTTGCTAAACTGCAAATTAAAATCTGACTTCCCCATAAGTTGTGATTTTAAATAGTGTGTCCAGTGGCACCAAACTTGAAAAGTGTATCTCTTCATAAGTGGGAATTACACTTAAAAGATGTCATAAGGTAATCCCAATGTTATCCTATGGGAGAGATAGGCCTTGCAGTAGTGAAAAATGAAATGCAGAGTTTTTCAATACCAAAACATGTAAAACTTAAAAGTACATGCACTGCCTTTTAAATACATTGCACCCTGCCCTGTGGGTCATACAGGTCTTACCTTAGGGGTGACCTATATGTATAAAAAGGGAAGGTTTAGGCCTGGCAAGAGGTTTATCTACTTGTATAGGAAATGGACTCTCATCAGGTCCCCAGAGTCCAAGATGCACAGCCAGTGAAATATGAATTAACAATCAAACAGGCTCCACCAATTTCTTCCATTCTTGGTTCAATTTAATCCTTTCATAATCCATTTTAAACCATACATTTTTATCATTCAATGTTTCATCAACAAAGTTCAACATGATACCTAACCAGGCTTTTCTTCCAGAACACATGGCGCGTCATCATTCCTTATAATTCATTATACATGATGTAGACCCAATGCATTTTAGGCAAACTACCTTCCTCAGGGGTGACTATGGTATAAAAGAACATATAAGAACCAACGATAACCAGCGCAGGATAAAATCTACTATTATTAAATGATGTCATGTGAACTGATCTCCACCAGATGCACCCAAAAAACTTAAAGTGATGTTCAATCAAACACATACATGAATACAAAACAAAAAAATCAAATAAACTGTGATAGTTTGTGTTACATAAATGTGCAAACATTCCATTATACAAATATCTAGTGACTAAGGCGGCCTCGTATTTATCCCCTATGCTTCATGAACATGCTCTCTAACAAAAGCTCTCCCCACAATGGTGCAGAAAACATCTTTGAAAACACTATTATCACCACTGAAATGTGAATGTAACTAGCATTTAAACTGCTAACTTAATGCGACAGATACTGAAAATCCAAATTTACCTTCAACAATGAAATATGCCAAACACTCTACCTTCGTCAATGAATTTTCAAATGAAATAAAACACAGGTGTAACAAGACGTATTATAATTATTCCTGGTGATTAGCACATGGCACGTGACACAGAAAAACAGTGAAAATAAACAAAATACTGAATAAACATAATTCACACCGTGTCAAAGAAACAGTTGATCACAAATAACAGTGCAAATTAAGAAACTGCTCACGCAGACCACATTGAAAATAACTGGAAAAAAAAATCAAATGAAACATGCATACAATAAACGAGTAAGCAAAGCATAAGCTTTATGAGTTCTTTGAAGGAAAGTTCTTTGAAGAAAAGATTCAAAAACTCTATCCCTTGTTCCCACGAGATGGGGGGGTCACTGGCTCACCGGTAGCTACTGACCGCTGATTCCCACTCTCTGTGCTTGGAATTTCTCCCTATCTCTCTGGAAGACTCGTTGGTGGAACTCCTGAAATGCAAATCTGTCTCACCTATGGACCCATGTCCTTCTCGCCTTTTAAGAAGGATGGCCTCCTGGCTCAATCCCACACTAACCCAGATCTGGAATTCTTCCCTGCAACTGGGTACCTTTCCTAGCATCTGGAAAGAAGCCTTCTTATGGCCTCTGCTGAAAAACCTAAGGCGGATCCGAGTATGCTGAGGAATTTCAGACCGATCTCCCTCCTGCCAGCCCCGGCGAAAATCCTCGAAAGGATGGTTCAGAAATGGCTCTCTAATTTTGCAGAAACAAATAACCTCCTCCATGACTCGCAATTGGGTTTCCAAGTAGGATATAGCATGGAAACCGCATTGCTGGAAATTTCCGAATCGGTACGAGAGGTTGTAGATAGCGGGGACGCAGCCATGATAGTACTTTTGGACCTGTCGGCAGCTTTTGACATGGCCTCACATCGGATCCTGCTGGGGCGCTTATATCATCTGGACGTGAGGGGAGTGGCACTCTCATGGCTTCGGTCCTACCTGGAAGACCGCTCTCAACAGGTCTTTTTACAACCCTTCTCATCCTCACCAAAAACGTTAGTGTGTGGAGTACCACAGGGCTCGGCCTTGAGCCCACTGCTTTTTAATCTTTACCTGGCCCCCTTAGCTACCATTATCTTTTCCTGGGGTGTGAAAGTAGTCTCCTATGCAGACGACCCGCAGCTGGTTTTTTCCTTCAAAGAGCACTCCCCTGCGGCATTCAACAACTTCAAAGAATGCATGAAGCAGATTTCCACGTGGATGTATGGTAACTGCTTGAAATTGAATGCGGATAAGACTGAGGTCTTGTTCTTCAATCAGAGCTTACCGCCACCAACCAATCTGGTGGCCAGAGGAATTGAACCCCCCTCCTAGGCCTGCAGAGTCTGCAAGAAATCTGGGTATCAGGTTTGATACTGATCTTTCTTTTACGTCGCACATCTGACAAGTTTCGGCCACTTGCTTCTGGTAGTTACGGTCTTTGAGGAAAATTTTACGATACCTGCCTGAGGAAAGCCATAAGATCATTATACATGCCTTGGTTACCTCCCAATTAGACTATGCAAATAGTCTGTACATTGGGCTCCCGGCATATTTGTTTCACAGACTACAGATTGTGCAGAATGCGGCAGCAAGTCTGATCTGTAGGGTGCCCTTCAGACATCAAATTTCCCCCCATTTGAGATGTAATGGGTTACATTGGCCCCCGATAAGCAAGAGGATTGAATTCAAGGCTTTGATGCTTACTTTTAGAGCCAAAAGAGGCGTGGGCCTCCGCTATCTTAAGCAGAGGCTTAGCCTGTACCACCAGGATCACGTATTGAGATCTAGACACTAATGTCTTCTTCGTGTGCCACGATATGCTAAAGAGCGTCAAGGGGTAAAGGTCGTTCTCGATCAGGGCAGCCAAACTCTGGAATGCCTTGCCCACCCACATGGGCCTGATCAAGTCAGAACTAGAATTCAGGAAGACCTTAAATACTCTGCTTTTCTCACAGCTGTAGCTCCACCTCACTGATCTTTGCTGTCAGTCTGCACTAGCGCCGGGACACCTCCGTTGATGTAGCTGTTGCCTTATGCGAATACACTTTGATTGATTGATTGATCGATAAGCAATGTAAAACGTAAATAAATCATGACATATAGTAGCAACAAATATACACCGATTCAGGTAAATGCGCGGTCATTCACAATACCTTGAATATACACAATTATTACATCTGTTTTGAATTGGTTGAGAAGCAAATGTGAAACCTGCTGGTGTTCTCATAACATTGAACTATAACTATAAGTGTACCTCGAGTGTTATGTGTCCAATTAACTGCTTATTTTTAACCACAAAGACGACATGACAGCTTCAGCAGGTCAGAAAAATGGAAGTAGGCAGGCAAAAAGTTGGGGGAAGACCAACCTAAGGCTGTCAGTTCTAACAGATGCTAAAAGGTAATCTATTGCCATCCTATTTTCAATTACCATCTTATTATGTGTGTCTAGTTGTTCTGTCACTAACCCCAAGGCTAATGCTGTTAAATTTGCTATTTCTTCTAAAATCTCAGTTTTTCTTCTTTCATCAAAGGCGACAGTCATCCTGTACATGGGAATTAAAGCAGAAAGGAACCTAGTGGTCGTTGAAATGACCCACATACCCCCTTTTCATCCTAAAGGACAATCATCAAAGTGCAAAGGGTCTTATATAATGAACAATATAATCAGGGCCACTGGAAATATGCAGCACGGGAGGGCCAAATTATGCGTCAGGTTGACTAAACTATGCAGCAGGAAAAAGAAATTTATGCGGAGTAATGCGGCATATTCTGTGATAGTAAAATATATACACAATCAACCAGGTGTAGGGTAGGGACTACTCATTTATTTAATTTGGTCCTGAAGAAAAGCCAAGCATCCCTCCTGGACCACACAGGCGTGAAACATATAGACCTTTTGAAAATCTCACATGTCGGAATTTTCACGGCTCATTATTCCCCAGTGACATTTTTCACATTTCTGTTTTTAGCCCTGCCAAGGGGATCATAGATTAAAAAACTAAATGATACTCCTTAGGTAGTTTTAAGGCACACATTTCTCACTTAATACACTACCCTACATTCAAAGACCCTCGCTCACACATACCATGCTGACCCACCTTGACATGGGCTGCTCTGTGATACAAATTGGTGAGGTTGGGGAGTACAGATTTTAGTGCGACCTCACGCTCAGTGCTGATTTTTCTATCCCGATCAGTGTCTGTTTTAAATTACTGCGTGATCCAGAACTGTTTTTCATTTTTAGATGCTTGCTCCTGTAATTGAGAGAAGTCTTTTAATGTTGGTGCAAGAAACAAATCAGTTCTTATAGCAAACATAGCAACATCAGTAGACTTAGACAATGCAGGATTCTTAGCAGCTGAATCGGCTAGGTCATTTCCTCATGAAACTTCATATTGAGGGTACTGGTGTGCACTGCCATCTTCTCTGTCACTTGCAAAGTCTTTAAATGATTTTGGATGTATTGCTTGTTCTTACTAGGGGTCATGGTTGTGGTCAGAAACTAACTCCTATACAGCAATAAGACCCCAAAGAAGTGTGCCACTCCAAATGTGTAGTTTAAGTCCGTGTATACAGTGACAATCTTTTCTTTGGCTAGGATGCAAGCGGGTGTGAGCAATAAGCTCAGCAACATGAGCCGATTTCCCTGTTGGTAGATGACAACTCTCCACAATTTGGTACATAGTGGATACTTTGCAACCGGCAACTAGAGCACTTCATCATTTCTGGACATGATCATTCAGCAAAATATGCTAACTCACATTCAAAACTTAGCACAACAGCCAGATCAATACACGGCTTGGTAACATGGGCAGTAACAAATATATTATTGTGGGGATCCCTATCCTCACTGGTGGACATTAGAGAAGCAGAGTTCAAAGTGGGACAACAGACCAGGGTAATATGTGAAGCAAACAACAACAGTATTTTGTATCGAAATAGTTAGGCTGTGGAGAAGTGCTGGGTTTTCATAGCTCTAAGGAGTGCACCCACAAAATGGAGCACAGCAACAATAAAGGGGAACTTAGCACAGTATTTTGCGATGCTTCAACAAGATTTGTATGAAACAATATTTGTAAGCAACAATAAAGGGGAACTTAGCACAGTATTTTGAGATGCTTCAACAAGATTTGTATGAAACAATATTTGTAAGCAACAATAAAGGGGAACTTAGCACAGTATTTTGGGATGCTTCAACAAGATTTGTATGAAACAAGATTGTATGAAAAGGTAATGGGAGAAATGCTTGCAATAAGTCTATATACTTGCCATTGCTCAGGGTAACATTCCAACACATCATTCTTTTCGCACCATGCTACCTTAGCTTGGACACAGCCATATGCAAATCAGTCTTGACACCGCTCCAATATGAACAATCCAGCCTGAACTGCCAGACCAGGTCCTCCCTGAACCGGTACACAAGAAACCCAAGACCAGGTTCGCCCTGAGTGGGGCTCTTCAGTCAGGTGTGGCTTTGTTCCAGTGGCATAATGAGCGTGGGACCCACACCTGGGCATATATGTTGTGCTAAGGGCAGCACACTGAAGTATATGAAAAAGAGATGGATGGAATGCTTGAATTAATCTGCACCACTGGTAATTACTTGGGCTGCATCCCAGTCCATTATTATTTTGCACACTATGCTACCTCAGTTTGGACTCAGCCATATGCAAATCAATCTTGAGCCTGAAAAGAATGAAGGGTTAGAATGCTATCCTGTGCGACTGCCAGTGGTTAGACTTATTGCAAAAATGTCTCCCAATACCTTTTGTGTGTTTGATGTAACTCCCTAAATGTCTTAGGGGTATGTCCAGATTAAGGCCCCATGCTCAAGTGCCACTGGAGCCAAATGAGGAGCTTTTGGGTGTTCAAACTAAAATGTACATTAATTTTAGTTGAACTGCACCTTGATTTGCATTTGCAAATTGACATGGAGCTACTGCAATTGACAAAATCATTACGATGTGTTAAAGTGTGTTTTCCTAGCTTAGGCTAACTAGGCCTCAGCTAGGCCTCAAAGCCATTTTGTTCAAAATGGATGCTGTATCCTGATGTTCATTCTCTGTTTATGGTTTGCGCTTAAACACATGCAGCAAGATGTGGATTGTTTATTTCTGAGGGACACTTATCGAAGAGTCTGTTAGAAGAAACCCTTTTTGCAACATCATTGAAGGCCTTTGTGCTTGCACGCTGTATTGCATTCATTCACAATGTTTAACTAATGTTTATGTAACTAGTGTGTTTTAACACCATCGTACAACATTAGGCCAGAAGGGGTGAATCAATATTCATGTAGTGGGTTAGTGCTAAGGCGATAGGATTATGTGACGTTAAAAATTGTGAAAATGTGGTTTGTTAGAACAATGATCACACCATGCTGACTTTGCAGTTTTAAATTTGTGGGTGAGCCACATCTTTTTAGTCTCTACTAGGGTCGGTGTCTGATTTCTTAATGATATTGCTGCACACTTGAGACTTTGCGTTTATCTGATTTTTGCCCTTTGTTATATTATTTTGCATTTGATGGCCGTTATAGCAAATGATTTCTATGTCATTTAAAGAGATTACTGCTTGTTAGAAATGGGGGTCTCTAGTTGGCAGAGGTAGGTACCTTTGTCCAAGTAGGGGCCTTTCTTACTAGTCAGGGTAAGGGGGATACACTTCTAAAATAACCCCTGCTCACCCCCTTGGTAGCTTGGCACGAGCAGACAGGCTTATCTCAGAGGCTGTGTGTAAAGCATTTGTGCACACATACAGTAATACAGTGAAAACACTACAAATTGACACCACACCAGTTTAGAAAAATAAGTAATCTTTATCTAAACCAAACAAGAACAAAACTACAAAAATCCACAATACAGTAATAAAAATATGACTTTCAAAAAGGTAGAAACAGTTCTGTTCAAAGCAAATCACAGATGCAACACTGTTCACACAAAGTACCTTGGCTGCATCACTCGCACAAACAAAAACTGTCGCAAAAAAAAACAAACCTGTTGCAATGAAGGTGATGCTTCGGTTCCTTATGCCCAGGGAAGGTGATGCTTTGGTTCCTTACTTCAGGGGAGGTGATGCGTCGGAGCCTTACTGCCACGCAGGGGCGGTGATGCATCGGTTCCTTACTGAAGGGGAGGTGATGCTTCAGTTTCTTACTATGTGGGGAGGTGATGCGTCGGTTTCTTACTGCGGCCTCGGTGTTCTTGCAGGCGTGGCACCCAGATGCGATGCGTGAGGATCGGGGATGCATCGGTTGTCGATGCTGCGACGGCGTTGCGTTGGTTTTTCCAACCGCAGTCCGACGATGCGTTGGTTCTTGCAGCCGCACAGACTTGCCTGCGTCGGAATCGGTGCGGTGATCTCGGACTCTGTAGATCAGTGCACTCGATGCGGCACGCGCCGATTTCTCGATCCGCGGGCAGGCGCTGCGTCGGTTTCTTCGGTGATGTGTCGGAAACAGTTGCGTTACTTTCCCAGCTCCCAACAGCAGGAACAACCTCGAGAGGCCCAGAACAGAAGCAAGCACTTCCTGTCAGATCCCAGCAAGGAAGTTCAGGGGAGCTAGGGGTGAAGTCTTTGTATCCCTGAGACTTCAAAAACAGGAGGCAAGCTCTACTTCAAGCCCATGGAGAGCTTCCTCAAGCAGGGGAAACAGTACACCACAAAGTCCTTGTCCTTTCCTTGGCAGAAACAGCCACTGCAGACCAACCCCAGACAGCACACAGCAAATGGGCAGTACTTCTCCTCAGTTTCTCCAGCTCTTCTCCTTGGCAAAGGTTCCTCTTGAATCCCAGAAGTAGTCTAAAGTTCAGGGGTCTGGGCCCCACTTTTGATAGCACAAATTCCGTTGTTCTCTGGTGGCAGAGAAGAATATAGCATGTTACAACGCATGCTATTACATCGCGTACTATTACAATGCGGTCGTTACAACAACCGCGTTGTTAGTATGCAATACCTTTACATCGCAAGTCATTACAACGACTTGGTGTAGGGGGCGTGCTGGACTTAGGAATAGTATTATTTACTATTCCTACTCCAGTTTGCGCAACAGCAGGGAAGGTGTTGGATTTCATATCCAATACCTCAGCGCCCCCTACAGCAAGTCGTTGTAATGACTTGCGATGTAAAGGTATTGCGTAGTAACAACGCGGTTGTTGTAACGACTGCGTTGTAAAAGCACTGCATTGTTATAACAGCGTTGTAAACGCTGTTTCCCGGCAGAGAAGCTTTTTGCCCAGCCAAAACCAGTTCTGTCCTCTCTGGTGCAGCTGCCCGGCAGGAGGTAAAAACAGAATTGTCCAAGGCAGACCAGGCCCATTCAGGTGTGAAAGAAATCTTCTTGCCCTACTCTGAATGCAGCCCAGGTGTATTCAGCCCAGCCATGACTCATTCAGGAAAGGCAGGACACACATCAACCCCCCCAGTGGCTGCCTGAGAGAATGCATATTTCTAGCCTCTGTAACTCCAAAGCCAGACAGTTAATCCACAAACCAGCAGAGACACATAGGATGGCTAAGCAAGAAAATACCCACTTTCTAAAAGTGGTATTTTCAAACACACAATGTAAAAATCATCTTTACTAAAAGATGCATTTTTATATACTGAGTTCAAGCATACTAAACTCTATCTTTCTATCTTGTCCCAATGGGAAGTTATATTTATAAGATGTTATAAATAAACTCCCATTCTATCCTATCGGACAGATAGCCTTTCAATGGTGAAAAATTAAATACACTGTATTTCACTATCAGGACAAGTCACACACCTCCGTACATGTCCTACCTTTCACATACACTGCACCCTGCCCCTGGGGCTAACTTGGGCCTACCTTAGGGGTGTCTTACATGTAAAAAAGGGAAGGTTAGGGCCTGGCAAGTGGTGCACTTGCAAGGCCGACATGGCAGTACCAAACTGCGCACAGACACTGTAGTGGCAGGTCTGAGTTACATTTACAGGCTGCTCATGTGGGTGGCACAATCAGTGCTGCAGGCCCACTAGCTGTATAAACAAACAAGGCTCGGGTCCTGTCACTACCTGGCCTAGACCACTACAATATCGTCAAACAAACACAGTGACCAGGTAGGTTGTTATGATTAAATTAAATAGAACCTTAGACAATCTGTTCTAAAGTCTACGTGCTTTATTCCACTTTGGCTTGAGACTTTTTCGAGCAAAATTAGCCCAGTCATTTCATGTCATGAGATGGGCAACACATCATTTGGATACACATTATAAAAACATTTACATCAAAATACACATGAACACATTAAAACACCACGACTTCACGAACTGCAAATCTAAAAATGTCGTGTACGCAGTTGTCTGTCCCTGCAAAAAAATATATATATAGGGAAAAACACTCAGGAGGTGCAACAACGAATTGTCCAGCACCGATCCCGGCTCAAGAATAAAGTTCTCTCCGCACCTATGGTTGAACATTTCATTACCCTTAAACATACACAAAACGACCTCAGTTGGACTGTGCTTTCTGCTATCAAAATGAGGCCAAGGGGCAGAGACCCAGAAACCCTTTTAGCTCAAAAAGAGGCTTTCTTGATTATGAAATTTGATACACTGTCCGTACTCTCAGGGCCCACTAAGCTAACCCATGGGGAACCCCCCTACCCCATCTGTGCAGTGCCTAAACTTACTTTGCTCACAGATGTGTCCCAACAGACAGACAGTACCCACATGGCCAACAGAGTGGTGTTGCCCAGTCCACCCCTGGGGTGTGACTCCTGTCCCCCTCCCAGTGGCAACTCTATCTACTAGGACAGCAAGCCACAGTGGCCACTGACAGCTGTCAGTGATGAGAGCCAGGCCACATGCCTTTCATGTTTCTCCAACCTCTATGGCATCAGAGAGTGGGGGGCAGTAGCCCCAGGTGCCTGGCACCCTTTGTCCACTCTCCCTCCTGTCAGGTCAGGGATGACATCCTGACACTGACCCATCAGCCCAGGGTCTGTACCTTGAGACTGGACAGGGGACTGGGGTGGGCTCTCCACCCTCCCACCTGGAGTGGTACCCCCTTCTAGAATTGTCAGGGCGCCTGAGGCAGGTGTCCTGCACAATTCGCCCACCACTTCAGCAGTTCTATCCTGCAACTGGGATCCCAGCCTAGGGTACCCTTAGACTGGGCAGGGGTCAGGGGTGAGGCTGCCCTCTCCCTGGCCCCCCTACCGGGGCCCTACACCCTTCCATCTGGAGCGGTGCCCCCAGAAGACAAACCAGTAGGGGCACTGTTAGCAGTCGCCCCACCCTACAGTTTAGTGGGGGATACCCTGAACCTGGCCTTCCAACCCAGGGTCTGTACCCTTAGGCTGGACCTGTGCCTGACAACCCAGGCCTTCCGGGGGAGTACATCAACCCCCTCCAAGTGAATCACACTCCTCTGGAGTTGTGTAAGAGTCTGCCTGGCGCAGGTCTCTAGCCTCCTGTCCACCTGACAGAGCATGAAGACCCACTATCAATCAAACACAACCCCACTGCCTGAAAATAATTTTATCAATAAGCTTAACGTCAAGGATTAAGAAAGAGGAAAATGGGGAAAATAAGTTACCCCATCACCACCGAGCATAACACAGTGTGCATAAATAGATATATACCATTTAGCAATTATTTGGGGTGTATACCCTAATTTTATTATACAGATCAATAATATACAGAAATATCAAAATTACATAAACAGATTATTAAAATAGATACAATGACAGATTTTAGATAAACAGTTACATAAACTCTACATACCCAGGCATAAGCAACACAAATAAGATACACCATGCACCCAACTAAACCATGCAATCCATTCAGAACCGCACTCATTCATTCACTCATCACACTACAAGACAAAACCACACCCCATCAGACACCATGACCTCAACATGAGATAACCCAATATGTAATACAAATGAATTCATACAGGAACTATTCCTATTGTTTATTTATTGACAGTTAGCAATTTTTGTCCAATAAATAGTTGATGCATATTTTTTATATCTTTTGTACAGACAGGACTGAAAAATGAAATAATAACTGCTGTAGAAATGTTGTGCCAATCAGCTGGGGACATGCGTTGACGTGCGTTTCGGTGGAAGACCCCGGGTGCGGGTCACACCTTCTTCAGGGCGCTTAAAAGCTTCAATGCGAAAGCAGCAGACACCTGGGGAACCTGGGCAGACACGAAATCGAAGCTCACAGAAGGAAGAAACCTCGTCTTGCTGAGTGTGCTGCTGAGAATAAGGCTAGCCTCGAGGGATGAATACGGAGGGCCAGGTCAATGACACTGAGGGGAAATGAGATCCAGAGAAGAATCCGGCCGTGGGTTCAGGGGAAGATTGATCTGACTCTGGCCATTAAAGTAGGCAGCAAAGAGGTAAAGAGTCACCGCTGTCCAGAACACTCTGATTTGGCGAATTCCAAGACCGTCGTCGTGGGACCAAATCCCAGGCTCGTCAAAGCTCCAGCTGGTATGAATGTGAGCATGAAGACCTCCTAGGCCAGAAGTGGCCTCACCAGGGTCAGTCCTGGGGTGCTCTGGCCTCAGAGCTGGCAATCCCTGACCCACTGGTCCTTCCACCGGGGCCTGTGTCCCCCCCTCACCCCTCTCTCTGGACGCATGCACCCTCCCAGATAGAGAGGTGCTGCCAGACACCAGAACTGGTGGGATGCTGGTTACAGCAGTCTCCCACAGCTCAACTGACACCTTGGGATCCCCCTAGGGGTGTCTTACATATAAAAAAGGGAAGGTTAGGGCCTGGCAAGTGGGTGCACTTGCCAGGTCGACATGGCAGTACCAAACTGCGCACAGACACTGCAGTGGCAGGTCTGAGTTACATTTACAGGCTGCTCATGGGGTGGCACAATCAGTGCTGCAGGCCCACTAGCACCATTTGATTTACAGGCCCTGGGCACTCACAGTGCACTGTACTAGGGACTTACCAGTAAATCAGATATGCCAATCATGGAATCACTAATCCATAAACACAATTTACAGGGAGAGCATATGCACTGTTCAGCAATGGTAAAGTGCCCAGAGTCATAATACCACCAAAAACAGGGTCCAAAACAGGTGTCCAAAAATTCTGGGGATGAACCCGCTGGAAAAGCCAGGTCTAACACTTCTGCATCTGAATTTTGTAATAAACCTTCATGGCTTTCTAAATTCTAATCTCGATCACAATTGTTTTTGAGTCATTGTTTTCTTATACACTTTATTTTGAAATGCTGTTTCTTAAACTTATCTCTAGGGACACATTTCATAGACTTTGAGGTGATCCACCCAATGTTTGTGTGTGCAATTGTAATGCAGATTTCCTAGGACCCTGCATGCACAGAGAAGCTACACCCTACTGAGGAGTCCCCAATCATTATGAATCCGGTCTTGGGTTGCTTGTGTTCTGGTTCAGGGAGGACCTGGCCTGGCAGTTCGGGCAGGACTGTTCCTAATGGAGCAGGGGCAAGAGTGATTTACATCAGTCGGATGGAGATTTCCACTTAGAAAAAGATAGAAGAGGTGGAGCCGGAAATTCCACAGTTAGGTTTGTGAGTAGCCTTTTGTAGAACATTTGTAGTTCATTGTAGTACTACAAAATGTACTACAAATGCAGTTTTGAAAAGGCCCCATTATTGTCAGAAAATAGGAAGAGAATATAAGTGCAGGGGGCTTGACAGAGGGGAACAAGGCGGCGGACTGATGCTTAGCCGCGGGTGTGCCCTTCTCCCTCTCTGAATACAGTAATGCGCCGGTGAAGGGTTTTGCCCACATTCTTACTCCTCCCCCTCCTGTTGATTAACTGTGCCTGCAGTCCAGGGTGTCCTGGCTTGCTTCTCTGGTGGAGGGATTGGTACATCGAGCCGCCACGGTCTGAGGAAGATGCTGAAGCGAGAGTGAAGAAAGCCAATGCCTGACACAGGGGGTGGCTGGTTCTGTGCCGTGTCGGTTGGTGCTGCAATCATGAAGCATCAGCTGACTATTGCCTGGATTCCTTTCCGGGGTCAGAGAGGAGACGCTTGCGGAGTGTTAGGAGGATGGTGCACCAATTTTGGCAGTATCAAGGAGGGTAACATTTTGAGAGGAGAGTGCTTGGCCGAAGGGAAAGTTGAAGCTGGACAGAGAAGGAATCTAGAAACAACAGATAAGTCAGAAACTACCATGCTGACTTTACTGGATCCAGGTAACCTGCACGACTTAGGATTATTGTTGGAGGAAGGTCGGGTGAGACGTCCAATAGTCATATGAATACAAATAAACCACTTATGGTCGAGCTCAAGCAAAAGCAGGGGCAAAGATTAAGACAAATGAAAGGTCTTCACACCAGGTACCAGTTAAGTTCCAGTAAATTTTTGCAGTCTTGCGCTCCTCTTTATTCGGCAGGGGCAGGTGATTGTATTCCTCAGGGAGCGCTAGTAAGAGGGGGATTTACCAAAGCAAGGAAGGCATCAGAGCTGATAATACCTTTCAGCAGATAAATGCCAAGGACAAAAGAAGTATAAGGAGAGGTGCCGAGAACAAGACACTGAAGGCCAAGAAGTCACTTAGACTAGTTAGAGCCACAAAACTGACCCCCTTATTTAGGTCTTATTTCTGAGTTTCCCAGGAAAGATGGAACATGGCTATGATTACTAATGATAAACAAACATCTAAAGGAGCTAAATCTGAAATAAAGATACAGACATCTAATTGCTTTGCCCCTCTGCAGGAACTGGCAGCAGATGATAGTGGGTATGCCCGCAAGCTTCACCACGTTTTAGTAGAGGCTTAGGGGCCGATTCCGATCTCGGCCGGTAGTGCTCCGAATCGGATTCGGATTCACCGGATCCGATTCGGAGCCCTGTTTCCCGACCGAATCGTACGCGGGTCCGGCCGAGCGAGTACGATGCAAGCACCCGCGAAATCGCCGACCGACTCGAACGCGGCTTCAACACGCTCTGACCGACTCGCATGGACACGACTCGCACCGCGCTATGGAGACGTTTCCCGGCCGGGTAAGTACGATGCGCGCCGCGAGCAGTCCGACCGACTCGCGCCGTCCGGCTCAAAAAAGCTGTCGGAGCCGGACTTTGGGGGTCTGCGTCGGACCCCCTGTACGCGTAGGCGCGCGAGTCGCACACAGGGGGACCCATGGGTCCCCCTACCTGTGCATGTACGCCGCGATGCGCTTGGACGCGTACACGCTGTAGGGGGCGCCCTTGTCCGCCTCGCACCCATTGAGTCAATGGGAGCCCGCGTACGCGTTGTACGACAGGCTCCCATTGACTTCAATGGGAGTCCGACCGACTCGAGTCCGATGGCATGCGTGCGCATCGTACTCGTTCGGTCGGACTGCTAGGGTCCGATTCGGTCGGAATTCTCTCCGGGTCCGGCTCGGTCGGAGAGATTTCCGGGCGGAATCGGAATCGGCCCCTTAGTAGAGGTTTCAGGTATAAAGGAGGTTGATTGAAGGGGGTTTAATAGCCTCCCCCATAGGAGCACTGCAGTGGACCCGCCAGCACAGCAGGAGGCTGCAAAGGATGATATGAAGAACTTTCAGCGGGAGATTGCAAGGGAGATGAAGATCAGGTTTGATGTCTCAGAGAACAACCTGAAAGAAATACAGGAGATGTGTCAAACGTTATCAGAGAAAATTGACAATTTAACAGCAAGGACAACAACGTAAGGGGGTTGTGTTTAAGGCTGCAGCGGACATAAATAGAAACACACGTGAACTGGCGGATCTCAGAATACAGAATGAAGCCACTCAAGCCACATTAGAAAGGGTGCAGAGACAGAATATCAACGTCGAAATATCGATTTACATGAATATTGAGTCAAGAATATCGATGGTGCAAAATATCGAGTAAGTTTTTTGGTTGATAAAAATATCAATTTTTATGTAATGTAGAAATATTGAGTTTGTAAATATTGATGGCAAATATATAGTTGTTGATTATATCGATTTTAATTTTTTTTTATTTTTATTTTTTTAATTAATGTTGCATTTGTTATTAAATATTTTTTTTATGTTAAAATGTTTGTATTTATTGTTTTTTAATTAAGTTTTAGGAGCGGGATGTTGGGTTTATAAGGGATAAGGGTGGGGAGTAATTTAAAAATAATTGATTAAAATGTAAATATTTTTCAAATTTTTGTTACATTTTAGTAGCGGGATGTTGGTTTTATAGGGGATAAGGGTGGGGAGTAATTTTAAAATGTTGTTTAAAAATACATTTTTATTAAAAATATTTTTGAAATATTGAAATATTTTTTTTTAAATGTGTATTTAATTTTTTTTTAAAAAGTGAATTTTTGGGGGATTATATATATTTTTATGTAGAATTAATTTTGTTCTGGAGTTAGGAATAGGACATTTTTGGGGGTCTATTATCCAGCACTTTCCCTGAGTTTATTTGGTTTTGGAGTTGGAATAGTAATTTATTATGGTTTATTAACCAGCACTTTCCCTGAGTTTAGTTGGTTTTGGAGTTGGAATAGAATTTTTTTGGGTTTATTATCCAGCACTTTCCCTGAGGTTATTTGGTTTTGGAGTTGGAATAGTAATTTATTATCGTTTATTATCCAGCACTTTCCCTGAGTTTAGTTGGTTTTGGAGTTGGAATAGTAATTTTTTGGGGTTAATAATCCAGCACTTTCCCTGAGTTTATTTGGTTTTGGAGTTGGAATAGTAATTTATTATGGTTTATTATCCAGCACTTTCCCTGAGTTTAGTTGGTTTTGGAGTTGGAATAGCAATTTATTATGGTTTATTATCCAGCACTTTCTCTGAGTTTAGTTGGTTGTGGAGTTGGAATAGGATTTTTGGGGGGTTTATTATCCAGCACTTTCCCTGAGTTTGTTTGGTTTTGGAGTTGGGATAGTAATTTATTATGGTTTATTATCCAGCACTTTCCCTGA
Organism: Calotriton arnoldi; assembly: GCA_963921515.1. Taxonomy (NCBI): domain Eukaryota; kingdom Metazoa; phylum Chordata; class Amphibia; order Caudata; family Salamandridae; genus Calotriton; species Calotriton arnoldi. The sequence goes on from CAWUFW010005061.1 coordinate 400,250, forward strand.
GTTTAGTTGGTTTTGGAGTTAGGAATAGTAATTTTCTATTGTTTATTATTTATTTTATTTTTATAGTTTATATTTACATTGAAATAAGAAAGGAGGATTTTGTTTTTGAGAGGATTGTGTCTTTGGAGCCTTTTTTTCTACAGTTGAATTTTTGGATTTTTTGGGGGGATTTATCTTCGAATGGATTTGTCTTTTGATTTATCCACTGTGGATTTATTGGTTTTCCAGGATCGTCTACTGCTGCATAATTGTAAGTAATTTTTTTTATTATGAGTGGGAAATGTTTTTGTTACATTGGTTTGTTTGTTTCTTTTTTATTTTAATAGTTATATTATGTCATATATCTTTGTGTTCATTTAAAATTTTTAAATGACATAATTATAATTATTAATTACAAAAAGAGTAGAATTATGTTGTTTAAATGTTTTGTAAGTTTAAAATGTTTATGATGTTTAGCACTGTTTTTTATTTAAAGTATAGATTTAGCAATCATGTCTAGGTATTCTAGCCCTTTGGTGTTTGGAAATAGTTGAGTTTTGTGTTGTAGTTATTCATACATTGTTTTAGTTTGTTTACTGAGTTTAGGGCCAATTTTAATTAGGGATTGCTCTAGCCTTAGCTCTTGATAGCTCTGTTCTTTTTTGATAGCTTCTATAAGTTTATGTAGGGTTGGTTGTTCTCTTTCTATTGTGGCTTGGAAGGTATTATGCCATCCTTCCACTGCGTTGTTGGTTTTAGCTTTTTGAGCTAGAGTGCTATTGTAGATGTTCCACCAGGGGATTTGAAACTTGGGTTGTCTACAGTGCCCTGACCTATGTAGCCTTCCCACCCAAGTGTCTTCAAAGTAGTCTAGGAAGGGAGTTAGTTTAGTTTTGTTTGCTTGATAGAAAGGGCTTTCAAGAAGTATGTTATAATGGTTGGCTACTTCAGTTGTTGGTACATAGGCCAGGGCTATTAATTTTTTAATTTGGTAGGCAAAGTTGCTATTGTTGGCGTAATCTAGACTTAAAGTAGATTTTTGTAGGTGTCTCCAGATACTTTGGTTAAGGTGGTAATAGCGACCTTGTATTGCAGTGTGTGGGTATATTTTTAAAATTGATTGAATCATTGCTTGTTCAAAGTCAATGATAAGTTTTTGTGGAAAGTACTTGTCGGTGTATTGTTTTATTATTGTTAGGAGCTCGATGTAGGTAGTGTTTTGTTTATTAGGGATTAGTGCGTCTATGAAGGGGATATTAGTGTCTTCATATTCGCTAATGATGGTATATAGTTGATAAAAAGGATTGGGGCAAACTTTGAATGTGCCATTCATCATCCACGTTTCGCAGTTTTTAAGTTTTTGTAAGTTGTTGTTGGTGGCAAAGATGATAATTCATTTTTTCATGACTGTTATTGTCATGAAGAAGGAATTTTTCATCTTTGTGGGTGATGGTGTTTTTCGGTAACATTTGTATTTCTGCAAAAGTTTGGGGGGTGGGTGGTGTTTGAGCTGTAGCTCTTTTAGTTCTGGCAATTAATCTTTTTAGAGTGGGGATAGATGGTAGTTGTCCTGTGGGGTGTGAGACCGTGTCAAATGCTGCCAAGAGGTCCAGGAGAATGAGGGCTGCTGTGTTTCCTTCATCAAGGACAATGCGAGTGTTGTCTGGGGCAGTGCTGAGTGCTGTTTCAGTACTGTGGTTGAGCCTGAATCTGGACTGCATTGCATTGAGGAGCTAGTGGTTGCTGAGGTGGTTGATGAGGCATTGGTTGATTAGTTTCTCTAAGACCTTTCCCCGGTATGGTAGGAGGGAAAGGGGTCTGTAGTTGGAAAAAGTGGTTTGGTCAGACAATCATTTCTTGAGCAAGGACATGATGGTGGCATGTTCCCAGGTACCGGGGAATGTGGCTTAGTTGATAGAGGTGTTGCGGATCGGTGTTAGTGCTTTGCTGATTGGTAGGAGTGAAGGCATGGTGGGGCAAAGGTCAGATGGGGCCCCTGAGTGGATGGCCTTCATGGTAGGAGAGCAGGGATTTCGTTGGTGGTGATGGCAGGCCACGAGATCAGGGTTCGTTCTTTGGCCCGTGATGGGAAAATGAGTTGCAACAGTGATAGGGTCTAATTGCGGGTCGAAGTTGCTATACATGGCAGTGATTTTGTTACAGAAGAATTCCAAGAGCTGTTGCAATGGTCTTATAAGAGGGTGATGTTGCTGGAAGTGCCAGGAGGAGCAGAGAAGTCTTTGATCATGGTGAAGATATTCTTCCTGCTGTTAGTGCCATTGTCGATGTGATCTGCAAGAGCTGTGCACTTGGTGTTCCATATCTGCCAGTGGCAACGGCTTAGGGCATCCAGTTGCTCTCAGTTGTGTTTTGTCAGCTTGAGTTCCTCTGTGTACCAACTGGCCTGCTGTCTGGCTCTTGCTGTTATATTGCATTTGAAGGGAGCCAGGATGTTGGTGCATGTGGTGCTCAAGCAGTTGATGCTCTTCTTGGCTTTTGGCAAGTTGCCAGTGTGCTCGGGTCGGTGGTCTGTCCAGGTCATAGTTTCTAGCCAGTCAAATGTGATGTTGCTATTTGAGAAGACAATCAAGTCTAATAGGTGTCCAGCGATGGAGGTGGGTTTGGTAACGTAGTGGGTGAGGCCAAGGTTTTCTAGAGGAGCCATGGAGTTTGAATCGGCGCAGTCTTCGAGGTGAAAGTTTTGGTCTCTGTGGAGGATGAAGGCGATGGCATTGATGATGAGAGGTGCGATGAAGTCCATGATATCGATGGCGAAATTGGTGCAGGTTCCTGGTAGTCTGTAGGTGATGGTTCAGCTCAGGGAGATGTTGGCTGTGATGCATATCTTGAATGTGAGTTGTTCCATGTAGCTGGTGGGGGTGTCCGTGTAGTTGGTGTTGCTGATGGTATCTTTGAAACTGATGGTGACTCCACATCCGGGACTGTGCTGATGGTCTTGCCTGGCGATCTTGTATCTGGCGGTGATGGCTGTAGCGCTGTCCAGTGCAGAGGTTCTGTTTAGCCATATTTCTATGTGGAATAGCAGGTCTGGAGAACTGTTGTCCAGTAGGTCCCATATCTCTGTGGCGTGTTTGATGAGGGAGCAGATGTTGAGGAGCAAGTATGCAAGTGTGGAGCGTTGTGTGGGTGGTCCCTAGCAAGCTATGAACGGTTTTGGGGTGGGTCGCCGCACTTCATTTTTAGATTTTGGCTGTGTTCATCATTCAAATTGCAAGAAAGAAAGAAAGAATACCACTTTGAATACAAACAAGTATTCTTGTTTCTGAGTGATTGAATAATCGTTTTGGAATTTACATATGAAATGTTAATTCCCTTCTGGACAAATTGAGAGTTGTTTTATTACTTACAAATTGCCTCTCCCATATTTGTCTATATCAATGTTGTTAGTGTGATGCGTGAGACACCACATGAGAACTTGCACGAGGTGCATGTGAATGCTCCTCCTGTCTTGTGTGGTGCAGTATGACAGCAGTGCTGTGAGCGCCTGCCGGTGTTGAGAGCATGGAGGAGCAAAGCATGGTTGTGGTGAGCAGGGGGAGAACAAGAGTTCTTGGTGCTGGGTGCATTCCAGGTGCAGATGGGTGCTTATAGACTTGCCTTTGGTGTGTAATGGATGCATCAGTGGCGACACCGTGCTGCTTCTGTGCTGCTGCCAGTAAGTAGGTCTTAGGAGCACCGGGTGCCATGAGTGGGATACCAAACATGGACGTGGTGCAAACTGCAGCAACAGGCAAAGAGTTGCAACAAAAGACACAACAGTTGCAGGAATTTCATAAGGAGGATGCCGGTTTGAACTCTTCCAACTGACTCCAGTGATGTTCTAGTAGTTCCTTCTAGAGTGCCTCATTTTTCAGGGGATCAATTAAAGCTTTAGGACTTTTTGTACTCTCCAACCTAGTATTTCCTATTCCTGTGCTAAGATTGGTTTCTTTATTGATTTACTTTCTGGAGCACGTCCGGCTTGGGCAACAGCTTTGATGACAGCATCAGATCCTTCTAGAGTTCAAGAAGATGTTTGAATGTCTGGAAATTGAGGGGCCCTTTTATGATGGCTTTGCACAATACCTAAGTTGGATTTACGTGGCCCTGCATGGCTTGATAAATCCAAAGTAGTGCAATGCAGTGCAAATCGCCGCATTGCATTACTCGGCCCCAGGGAGGTGTTCCATGTGTGGAGCGTGGGTGTTCCCACGCATCCACCCCTGATTTTGGTGCATTCCCAGATTTACCATTACAGGTAAACCTGGGAATGCATCAAAATGCTATGCCTCCCGAGGGGAGGTGTAACAAGTAGAAATATCTTTATTTCTCTTCGTGCTTTCCTCTTTTTCTGTGTGCTGCATCCTGCAGCACACATAAAAACAGAAAAAAGCCTCAAATGATTGTTTTTGTGCAGGAAGGTGTCCCTTCCTGCAGAAAAATAATCCTGCCTGGAATGCAGGCACCCTTGCACTATAGTGCCTGCATTGGCGCTAGGCAGCCAAAAGGGCCCTAGCGAAAGGCAAGGACAGGAATGCATTGTATTATATTAAATATGGTGCATTTCTGCCCTTTCACGCACTTAACAAGGTAGCTTGCTGCGTTGAGTAAAAGTTTAATAAATCTCCCCTGTGTAGTCTCCTGAGGAACCACCTTGTAATATCCAACAAGGAAACTTGAATGCCTAACATCACCAAAATTCGCAAATTGATGGCAGAAACTACTTGGGTAGAGAAATCCCAGATATCTTTTAGTGTGGATAAAAGGAAGAAGTGTGAATTAGTATAAGGTCCATGTCCTTGAACGAAATACATGTTGACTAAAGGCTGTTGAACAACAAGAACAAATGGTGCCTGCTACATGGACTGTTCTGTGCAAATGAAAATGAATGATGCGCACATTAAGCAAACAACGGCAAGTGGTTGTTGTACATAGACTACATTAAATGGTTGAATTGTTACAATCAAGGACTAAGGCTAAAAGGATTTTTGACTAATGTCCAAGAACTGTGTAAATATATATGTGGATGATGATAATTGAGAACCTTGAAGGCTTAGAAGAATGTTATAAATGCATTGGGAATTTTGTTCTCCTCTCTTTTATAGTAAGAAATTTGAAAAATTAGTAACATAATAGAAGGAAATAATAGTAATAGAATATATCAATGTGGACGAAGTTACTAGGAGTTCTAGTATGTTTTGAGTGTCATGATTATTTGCCCCCCACAAAAGAGTTCTATAATATTTGAGTGTAGGTTTACTGGGTGTGTGGGTTAAAGCAGCGCAAAGTCTTTGTTAACCCCTTCCATGCCAAGGACGTAATGGTTATGTCCTTGGCAGCGGTGGTGTTGTGCCAAGGACGTAACCATTACATCCTGGCACTGGCCCACGGGGGAAGCGCTGGCACTCCCCCCGTGGGCCGCCCCCCTACAAGCCCCCACTGGGGATGGCAGTGGAAGCGCTTCCGCTGCTACCCCAACCCCTCCCTCGGCAATCTTATGATGTCGGCGCACTCATGGTGCGCTGAGATCAGCATAGGCTGCCGGGGATGCGCTGGAAGCCATTCGCTTCCAGCGCATCCAGAGAGAGGACATGTTTCAGCTAAGTCCTTCTATCGGGGGTGGGGGTTGCGGTAAACAGACACAGGGGGAAAGGAAAGAGTTTTCCCTTTCCCCCTGTGCCTGTTTTGAATGGATTCCTGCTCCACGATCGCCGGTGAGACCTGCGATCATGGAGCAGGAATCCATCCACTGGACCACCAGGGATTTTTATTGTTTATTTGGGGGAGCGACCCCTTAGGCAAGGGTCGTTCCCCTGGGGGCATATGCATTCATGTTTGGCCGTTTTTAGCCTGATCAGCACCCCTGGGGGCCGAAATCCACTGCACACCAGGGAATTTATTTTGGCACATTCTGGAGGCGACCCCTTGGGCAAGGGTCGTTTCCATAGGGTTGATTTACTTTTCTCTGTGCTTTGGCCCTCCCTGGGAGCTGATTCGGTAGTTTTTAGGCTGATCAGCCCCCCCGGGGTGGGGGGGGGGCGAAACCCACTAGACACCAGGGAATTTATTTTGGCACATTTAGGCGTGATTTAATTTTTTCTGTGTTTTGCCCCCCCCCCGGGGCTAGATCAGCCATTTTCCCTGCCAATCTAGCCCCGGGTGGGGGTCAAAACCCACTAGAAGCCAGGGATTAATTTAATAATAAGTACAGGGAGCGATCCCTTGGGCAAGGATAGCTCCCCTTTTGAGGATGAATGTTTTGGCCATTACTGCCTCCCATGGGGGCAGGTCGGCCATATATTTTTAAGCCAGCTGCCCCTAAGGGCGGGCAGAAGCCACTAGACCACCAAGGGTTTTTTCTATATATGCAATTTGAAATGTTTTGGGGAGTGGCCACCTGGGCAAGGATTACTCCCCTTTTGTGGGTGAATGTTTTGGCCGAGCAGATCAGCCATATATTTTTAGGCCCATCTCAGAAGCCAGTAGACCACCAAGGATTTTTTTATACATGCAGTTAGAAATGTTTTGGGGAGTGGCCCCTTGGGCTACGGTCACTCCCCTTTTGTGGGTGAATGTTTTGTCTATTTCTGCCCCCCTTGGGGGCAGATTGGCCTTATATTTTTTAGGCCTCTCTGCCCCAAGGGGGGCAGAATATGCTAGACCACAAGAGATTTTATTGTTTATGACGTAAAATGTTTGGGGAGTGGCCCCTTGGGCAAGGGTCGCTCACCTTTTGGGGTGAATATTCTGGCTGTTTCAGCCCCCATTGTAGGCAGATAAGCCTTGTATTTTTAAGCCATGTGCCCCCAACAGGGGGCACCAGCCACTTGACCACCATGGAAAGTTTGTGTGTTAGATGTAGTTCGGCTGATGGTCTGCGTGTTTTGCCATTATTTGTTATCCTAACGTTTTTTTTTCTCCTTTTCATTTTAGTTCAAAGCTTTTGTTGTACTTTGGTGTCACTTGTGCTTGCGGTTTTGGCACTGGCAGAGCTGCAGTTTGTGTAGTTACAAGTGTTTGGTAAGGAAACTTTTTTTATATTGTTTACTACAAATGAGTATCAATGACCTGCATGAATGTGTTTTTTGGAAATGTTGTAATAGTAGCAGCCTATTTAGCTTCTGTTTGAATGTGTGTGACATTTTCCTTGTATTTGTGCACAATGTGTATTGTGTTGCCTTGTGTGTAATGTTCTTTTGTTTTGTTTAACTTTGTTTTTATTGTTTTCAACAAGTTTGCAGTTTACAGTGCATTGTTTGATCTTTGTGAGTAATACAGTTCAGATCAGAGCGTTACAGAAACAGATCACTTATTGTCATTTAAACTCTTGTCAGTTACATCTGTTATAGTCTGCCTGTTACATTTATTGGTTTAGCATCATAGCATACTGTGATTCCTTACATATTGCTTATTCAACAACATAACATGTAACATTATACCCTACACCTAGAACATTAACAGCAGAATTACACATTTCCACGTGTGTCACACCTGCAACTTCCTCCCTGCCTCCGTGCTTGTCCCAGTATGCCATCACAACTGTGCGTTGTGTTTACCCAGTCTCCCATTCCCGTCAATGTATAATACCTGTAGTTCAGGTGATACACCCTGGTGTTTGGGGGTCTAAGTATATGCTTGGGAGGGGGAACTGAGAAGACATTCATGGGCCTGTACAAAGTGATTGAACGAGGTACGGAATACTACCCCGCACTCCCTATCCTATGGGTCCTCTGTACTTTCATGCCCGTCGACATTCGTGGGTGTACCCAGTGGCGACTGTTGATGATCGCACCAAGCAACGCGAAAGTCTGAGAGTATCACGTCCCACGCTGCTGCTATTGGTTGTTTGCGCAGCCCTCTAGCGTCTTCCCGGTGGAGAGCCACGCTTTCTGCCTGTGCCCAGCATAGTAGGGACTGATACCAGACTACTGCCACCGGGGGGGGTAGGAGACTTCCATCGGCGCATGAGCAGCCGTTTGGCAACTATGTGTCCCAGATCTATGTACCTGGAGGTCACCTTGTGTCTCTTGGATCTGGGGTACAGACCCAAGATGCATTGCTCCCACGTCCAGTCCAACACCCGTTCCGTACACTGAGCCAAGCAACTGGTGACAGCGCCCCATATGCATGAATGGCAGCAAAAGTCCACAACATATGCTTTAGATCTGCCCCTACTTCGTCGCACCTCGCACACTTGGCATCCGTACGGCCAAAATACCTATTTATACGTTCCGGTGTCAAATAAGCTCTGTGAACGATATAATACTGGATGAGTCAGAATCGGACGTTCCGAGGTATGCGCACTGGACTCTTGAGGATATTTTCCCAGTCCCGGTCCGTGGTGGGCCGCTGCAGGTCCGTGTCCCATCGGGCTCAGAGGGATAGCAGCTGTGGCGCGGGGAGACTCCGCTAACCACTTTGTTAAGTGCCAGCCGGTGCCCAGCTCATGCAAATATTGTATGGTTAAATGGGTAGCAGGTTCCTGAGTTATATCGCCCCACAGTGCGCTAAGTGTGCGAACTATGGTGGCATGCAGCAGGAATTGGCCCTGCGGAAATTCCGTGGCTTCGGCTAGTTCTACGAATGGAAGGAGCAGCCCATCAGCATATAGATCAGCCAGCGTCTGCACCCCGGCTTCTTCCCAGTGCGCAGGTTCTGCGCTGGTTATTGCCCGGAGCCTCCTGGGGGTACCCAGTAGTGGGAGGGATGGCGCGTATGGTGTGACACGTCGCGTGATGTAAATACTGCGCCGATAACATTGATACGCCACTCGTACCAGGAGCTGCGCAGGCACACTACCTGTCCGGCCTGGATGAAACAGTGTCACGATCTGGGCGTGAGTAAGCTCAGGTTCCTGCGTTGCTGTGTCCGTCAGCTGGCGAGCGCCAATCCAGTGCGCCACCCATTGAAGCTGCGCAGCCAAGTAATACTGTTCCATGTGGGGCAGTGAGAGATCGCCCTGGCTAGTTGGCGGGTACATTCTAGCTAGCGACACTCTACTGCGTGTCCCATGCCATATGAAGTGCCGCATGCCTGACTCCAAAGTTTTAAAAAACGGAGGTCTGAGGTACAATGGCAGATTTGTGAAGTAATAAAGGAGGCGCGGCAGCGCCACCATTTTTAGCAGCGCAATTCTACCCATGACCGCCAGCGGTAGGGTAGACCAGAACGACATCTGCGCTTGTAGCGCTGTAACAGCTCGATGCACTTGCCCCACATCTCTGAGATAGATCAATAGGTCGTCTGCATACAAGGAGACAGCATGTATACCGTCTCCAAGTGGTATCCCCCAGTCATCTTGCGTAGAACGAAGTGCCTCCGCAAGTGGTTCAAAGGCAAGCGCGAATAACAAAGGGGAGAGTGGACAGCCCTGTCTCGTACCTCGTTCCACGGGAACACACCTCGAGACATATGGGCCCATCTTGACCCTGGCTGTGGGACGCATATAAAGTAACTTAACCAGACTCAGAAAGGCATCTCACAGGCCATAGCGACGCAATACAGCGAACAGGAACTCCCACTCCAGGGTGTCAAAAGCCTTTTCACCCAGCTTGCGGCCAGTCGTTCCCTGAATAATGCGCCACGCGAAAGAATCGGCACAGATTTAGGGATGTACTGCACGTGGGCACGAAGCCATTTTGGTCCGCATGTACCAGCTGTGGCACCAAGGGGGCTAACCTGTTCGCCAGCATTTTAGCGAGTATCTTATAATTGGAGTTGAGTAGTGCCAGCGGACGATAGGACCCCAGGAGTTCCGCATTCCTGTGCGGCTTGGACAGGGACACCAGCAGGGACTCGCGAAGCGTGTCCGGGAGAATGCCTGACTCCAGCGCGTTTTGGTACATTGCAAGAAGGCCCGGCACCAGGACCTGTTGATAGGCCTTATAATATTCAGCAGGGTAGCCGTCTGGCCCTGGGGCCCTGCCGGTGGCCAACGAGCTGATGGCCACTTGCACTTCCGCCAGCGTGAGCGGTTCGCTTAACTCGTCGCATTGGTCCGCCGTGACCTGTCGTAGGGGTAAAGGGGCGAGAAATGCAGCTATGTCTGCCGGTGTTGCACAGCTTGGTGATTGGTATATTCTGGTGTAATGTCTGGTGAATGCACCATGTATGCCATGTTGTGTAGTGAGTACTGCTCCCTCCGCAGACCGGTTTCTCAGTATAGGCGTCTGCGTAGTTTCCTGCCGGATCATGCACGCCAGTAACCTACCCGCCCTATCCGCCGCTGCATGCTTGCGCGCAGCATGCGATGCATAATTCAAGCAGCGCAGACGCTCCATCACCTCAGTGTGTTTAGCTCGCTGCGCGTCTATGTTGTGTTGCGCATCATAGCCCCGCCCTAGGTCAGCTTCCATCCGCGTTAATGTGTCCTCAATGCCCTTTACCTCTACATCCAGCTGTTTCCTAATGTTCCAACTCAACCCCATGCTGTGGCCTCTCACCACTGCCTTGCCTGCGTCCCACAGGGTACCCACATCTGTAACGGATCCTGTATTATGTTCGTAATATGCCTCTAGTGCCGCATGTACTGCCTCTCGAAATGGTGGGTCTTCCAGTGCCAGGGGTTGTAGTCGCCACAGGCGAGTATTGTGCCCCCCTACCTCACCCTGCAGTGTCAGCACATGTGGGTTATGGTCCGAATGTGTCTTGCAGAGATATTCCGCCTTGGTACACTGCGGAAGTATCAGAGCACTTGCAACGAAGCGATCGAGGCGGACATGTAATCTATGGGGATGCGAGTAATGTGAGTATCTACGTGCCTGTGGGTGGAGAGCCCTCCATACATCCGTTAGTCCCCACCTATGTAGCCATTCCCCCAGAAGTCTGGCGTTCGTTGTTGCAGCCATCTGTGCGAGTGGCGGAAATGATCTATCTAGTGTTGTGTCCAGGACCGCATTAAAATCCCCTCTCAGAAGCCAGCGAATGTCACACCAGCGCGATAATAGGCCAGTCAGTGTCTGCCAAAAGGGGCCCTGTTCTATGTTCGGTGCATAAACGGAGCCCAGTATTACCTGTATTCCATTCAACTGACCTTTGACAAACACATACCTGCCATAAATGTCTATGTCGGTGTCTTTAGATATAAAATGGGTACCTGGGCGTATCCATACCAGTGCTCCCCTGGCATATGCCGAGTAGCCTGTGGCAAAGACCTGCCCTCTCCACCTCTGCTGCAACTTACGGATCTCAGGCTGTGAAATGTGCATTTCCTGGAGGAGTGCCACATGCGCGGCATGGCGCTTTAGGTAGGCATATGTGCCATATCTATGGGCTGGCGTGTAAAGCCCCCTAACATTCCAGGTGACTATATTTGTGGGGGGCATAGGGTGTGTTGATAGCAGTCTAAGTTGCGTGGGTCAGCGGCAGGATCATAGGGGCAAGTCATACTGACTCTAGACATTACTGAATGCTGCTATGTCGACCAGAGGTGTAGGGATTTAAAAACTTGAACAGGGGGCAGGAAAGGAACCCTGACGTGGGTTAACTGGGAGAGAGCAGATAAGCAACATATATCCGCCCAAACTATGAAGAACGCCATGAGGCAACACACGGCTAGATACGCCGCTTAGATCTTACTGAAAGGTGGGGTGGGCTAAAGTTAGACGTGAAGGGAGTGCATGGTGGTAGATCCGCTTTGTGTACGTGGGTGTATGCGTCGCCTTGCTACGCGCATCATGCCTCAGTGGCGTGCTGCCCGTTATGTATCCTACCCTACAAGGGCCCACCCAGCCGCTATGCTCCAACCTATGTCACAGGGCAACCATCGTGTGAATCAGATTCGTGATGCAAATGACACATTAGCAGGTAGCTCCCCTGTCTGATACTTGCGTGTCCGTGAACTGCACCACAATTTTACATCAAATCGTCCGCAGTCTGTGGTGTTACATCTGGAAGCGGCTGTGAATCCTCGTGGATCGGCCATCCAGCTTGCAAGCCGTCCGCACTCAGCGATTGCTCAGACGAGGCGTCAGTGTCCCTGCTACTCCGACGGTCACCCATGTCTGCTACTGCCTGCAGTGCGTCCCTCCTCTCGTGAAGTACTTGTTCACGGTCGGGGCCACCGCTGACTGTGCCGACGCCCCCGTCACCCGCAGTACACACCTGGCCCGTCGTCTTCTTCGAGCGCCCGCCCGTGGGCCCATGCCACTTTGCCTCTGGCTCGGCGAGGTGTGGTGGCCCCTGGATTCAAGCCATTCCCATGTGCCTTCTGCCGTGTCAAAGAAATGCGTGGAGCCATCTGCTACTATGTGCAGTCGAGCCGGGAAGATGAGGGAATAATTTAGGTTGAGCTCTCGCATTCGTCGCTTGACGGCAAAATGAAATGAAATGAAATGAAATGAAAGGCGATATTTGTAAAGCGCTAACTGTCACTCCGAAGGGAGCATCCTGGCGCTGATACTGAGGTGAGATGCAGCTCTGAGGATCTTAAATGAGAGAGCGGCAAAGGAAGGTGCTCCGTTGCCGCTGCACTCCCAGGGCATAGTCCGGGAAGAAGAGAACCTGCGAGTTGTTTACTTTTATCGCCTCCAGTTTTCTGGCCTCGCGGAGCACTGCATCTCTATCTCTGAAAGTTCATTATGCAAACTCAGAAAAGCCGCGGGCCAGCACCCGGCGGCGGCTGACGTGCTGGCACCCTATGTGCCCCTTCCACCACGAAGAAGGGTGAGACCACACCCTCAGGCAACAGCGACTTCAGCCAGTCCTCAGTGTATGCAACTGCATCGGCATCTTCCGTGCCCTCCGGCAGACCCATTACGCGCACATTATTTCGCCGTGAGCGACCTTCTGCATCTTCCATTCTGTGCTCCAGGGAGTGAAGTCTGGCAGTGAGGTCGTGCACCTCCGTGGACACCGCCCTGGCCACCGGGGAGATCTCCTGCACCTCCTTCTCCAATTCATGGACCTTCCCTGTTATTTACTATGATCAGCATGTAAGAGTGTAAAGTCCGATGTAATCTTGTCAATGCGGCCTTCCAATGATGTGCGGGTTTGCGTCAGCGCTTCACCACTCTTCATTACGGCCTGTAGCACTGAGTCTATCTTGGACTCCAAGCTTGTGGCTCTCGAGGCATCCGTCGACTCGGTCTCCTGATCCGACTGAGTGGGGCCCGATGTCGAGCGCTTGGGCACTGCACCCGCTCCTGTGCATTGCCTGCCCATCTTGCTTTAAGTGCAATGCCCCTGGCAGACGAGAGACGGGTTAATGATCTGCGTGGCACCTCTTTGGTTCCGCTCCAATGTGATCACGTCTGTACAGCCCAGTGAGCAGTCACATGTCTGGCGCTGCCTTAGGTGTCGCCCAATAACTGGGTTAGCTCCGACTGTGTTATAAGCCTGTGCTCCTTACTAGTCAGTCCAGTGCGGTCAAGCCAGACTCAAACGGTTAAGCACCCCACAGTTGTCACACCCTTGCTCCAAAGGCAGCCATGCTCACAGCACCGTGTGTCGTGGGCCCTCCTGTAGCACACAGTGCGCCAATTGATCCACAATCAGCAAATGAACACAGTAGATGGCACAGTATTATGGCGTCTGGTTCATGGTGTCGCCCACAGCGCTCACACGCGGCACCTTTAGCTATGCCAAAATGACTTCGATGCTGCCTTCGCCGGTAGTGCCTGTAGCCTGGCCTCCGCATTCCCTGCCGGTGTAACTCGAGCCCCCGTCTCCGTCTAGGTTCCACGGGGGAAAGGAGGGGGCCTCCAGGATCTGTGAGCGTGCGGGTAACTCGCGGGCAGCCCAAGTCCCAGCAACCGGAGCTCCGCTGGCCCCTACCGCTCTTACGTATGGGCGTTGTGAGAGGGAAGGATAGGCCTCAACTGCACCCGTTTCCTCGGCCGCAGGCGGCACCCACAGTGACCGCCGCTCTCGGGAGCGCCACAGGGAGCCGATCGTCACCTACCGAAGCAGCCCCTCTCACATTTCACCTCCTCAGCACTCAGCCGGCAGCAGTCAGGAAGCTGCTCCGCACTTTCCGCAGCGCAGCTCAGCTCTGGAGGCGACAGCGAGTCTCGATACAACACTCCGCTGCCCAGGGACCGCTCTCGTTGCTGACGCCGAGCTTCACACGGTCAGAGCGCCGCGTATCTCAGTGCGCCTGACTGACTTCGTCTACCGGGTGGGCATGCAGTCCGCACCAGTTCTCCGCCGCTGCACCCCACCGGTCCGACTGGAGATCGCCTCCACAGCACCCAAAGGGCCAGGTCCCGCACCTCGTTGCACAGCCTTGAGCCGCTCCACAAAGCAATCGGCCGCCACTACGTAGCCCCGACGGGGTCTCCGAATCACGATCCCAGCAGCATGTTGTCTGACGAGGCAGCACAGGACCCAGCCCAGGCCCACGGCACCCACTCCACGCCGGCAGCTCCACCAGGTCGGAAACAGCAGTCAGCAGGCTCAAATTTGCCAATCGTGCTCTGTGGATGGTCTTCTTTCAGGTAGGCGACAGTCATCGACACGATGGCACTGCTACACACAGGATAATTGTCGGATCTGCGGATCGTGGGACGGAGCCTCGCTAGAGTGCGTTTGCCATCTTGGCTAGCTAGCCACGCCCCCCCTTTTGTTTTCTTTTTTAGTGGGATATTGGTGGTTGCTGTGTCTGTGCAGAGTAGGTGCTCGTGAGTATAGCCGTCTCTGTGAGTGGTATTGTTTTATAGTATATAGGTCTTTGTGTGCTTTGTATTGATTGACTTTACCTTGCAACTGCCATATGCCTGTAGTTTTTCTTTTTGTTTTATAAATCCACACTTTGTTTAATACCTTTTTACACAGTGTTGGGTACTGTTGACTTATTTGTCAAGTTACTTGTATCACTAAGGATTATGGCTAGCTGCAGGATGACCGCTCAGCAGGTTGTTGGGATGCTTTTCGAATCTTCTTTTGACCATTATTTTGAGACTGACTCTGCATCTGAGGCAGAGGAGAAAGGCTAGGATTCTGGCAGTGAATTTTCTGTCCGTGTGGAATCATCTGATGATGAAGCTCCTCTCAGTGCAGATGAAGCTACTCTCAGTGTGGATGAAGTGGCTGTTTTCGAGGAGGACACTGAAGTGCCGATAGTGCAGCAAGAGTCATCTGGATTGCAGCCTGGGGCTGCAAGGCTTTCCATTGGAAGTGCTGGACTTTGGGTTTTCGAGGAGGACACTGATGTGCCGATAGTGCAGCAAGAGTCATCTGGATTGCAGCCCATGGCTGCAAGGCTTCCCATTGGAAGTGCTGGACTTTGGGTTGACCCAAACATGGTGCAGCTGGTGTTGCCTGTCTTTAGTGGTGTTGTAGGGTGTAGAGTGAATTGTGAAAATGTTTTGCCTATAAATTTCTTTCAGTTGTTTATGGACGATGTACTTTTGGCTGAGATTGTTGAACAGACGAATTTGTGTGCTGAACAGTATTTGAGGGACAACATTGCCAGACTTAAGCCTCACTCTAGAGCTACCCGCTGGACTTCCACAAATCTGGATGAGCTGAAGAAGTTCTTGGATTTAACTTTTTTGATGGGCCTGATAAGTAAGCTGTCTTTCTATTGGTTTACTAATCCATTGATCGCAACAGCTATATTTCCTGCAACCATGAGTCATAATCGATACTTGCTGCTTCTTCGGATGTTGCATTTTGTTGATAATGTTTTAGCGTTGCCCCGAGATCACCCTGATTGTGACCGTCTTTTTAAGGTTCAGCCTGTCCTTGACCACTTTGTATATCAATTTTCAGTGATCTATGTGCCAGGGAAAGGAAAGGGATGAGTCTTTGGTCCTGTTCAAGGGCCGATTGGTTTTTAGGCAGTACATCCCTAGCAAGAGGACACTTTATGGAATTAAGATGTATATGCTGTCTGAGAGTAGTACTGGATATGTCTATTTTCAGAGTCTACACTGGTAGGGATTCCAGTATTAACCCCCCCTGGTTGTCCGTCCACTTTCGGAGTTACAGAGAAAATTGTGTGGGAACTTGGTAGAGGACTTTTTAACAAAGGTCACCATTTATATGTAGATAACTTTTACACTGGTGTGCCATTGTTCAGGGAATTATTCAAAGTGGACACTGTTGCTTGTGGCACAATCCACTCTAACCGTAAAGGTTACTCAAAAGAGCTGGTTTGTAAAAAAAACTTGTGAAGGGACAGTGCAGTGCATTGCGTAGTGAGCAGATTCTAGCTGTGAAATTTTCTGACAGGAGAGATGTCTTTATGCTGACTACCAACCATGATGAAAGTACTTCACCTGTGACTGTTTGGGGTCACTTTGCTGAAGTGCGCAAACCTGTGTGCATTTTAGACTACAATAAGCACATGGGTAGATCAAGTAGATCAGAGGTTGGAACCTTACACTGCTGTTCGTAAGGAGTATGTTTGTTATAGGGAGTTGGCTATCCATTTATTCCCTTTAGGAAGCTACAATGCCTTTGTTGTATTTAAGGATTGCTCTCCAGAGTCAAAGATGACATTTGTTCAGTTTCAGCAGTCTCTGATAGTCAGCCTTGTTTTAGTGGAACAGGCAGGAGTTCCTAGAGAAGCAGTTGTGGAGGATAGCGCTAGATTGAAAGATCGCCACTTTCCTGATCACCTTCCTCCCACAGCCAAAAAAGACTTTCCCGGTAAGAAATGTAGAGTCTGTGCCCAAAGAGGTGTGCAAAAGGAGAGTCATATGTACTGCCCCTAATGTCCTTCTAATCCTGAGCTGTGTGTGCCCACGTGTTTTAAATTGTACCACACGCAACAGAATTTTTGGTTGCAACCGTGAGCGTAAAAGTAAACTGACTGGTCTGTATCATTTTTTTTTGTTCAGATTTCATGGTTGGCATAAGTGGGATGTCTTTAGTTAGAGCTGTGGTGTTTATAGTTATAGTTTTGAATCTATTGGCAACTGGTTTGTGTTTTCTTTTTTGCATAAAAAATGTGATGGTGTTGTGCATGGACTGGCATTTGGCTGGTGGTGTGCGTGGACTGTAATTTGGCTGGTGGTGTGTGTGGACTGGCACTTGGCTGGTGGTGTGCATGGATTGGCGCTTGGTTGGCAGTGTGTGTGGACTAGCACTTGGCTGATGGTGTGTGTGGACTAACGCTTGGCTGATGTGTGTGGACTGGGGCTTGGCTGGCGGCGTGTGTGGACTGGCGCTTGGCTGGAGGTGTGCGTGGACTGGGGCTTGGCTGGTGGTGTGGTGGACTGGCGCTTGCCTGGTGGTGTGTTTGGACTGGCCCTTGGCTGGCGGTGTGTGTGGACTGGCGCTTGGCTGGTGGTGTGCGTGGACTGGCGCTTGGCTGGCATTGTGTGTGGACTGGTGCTTAGCTGGCGGTGTGTGAGTAGAGACTTGCTGCTGGTCACTACACACACTGCTAGCCAAACGCCAGTCCACACACTCCGTCAGCCTGTATGGTTGCTGTGTCAGGCAAGTGGGCGTATGAAAGTGATGGGCCCTTGAATGGCACTGCCTGTTGATGTGAGTGTTGTAATGTGCTGAGCCCGCAGCTGGCAGTGTGAATGGCCTTGTATGTGTCACAAATGAAAGGTGTGTGAATGGCCTGTAAAAGAGGTTGCTGCCTTGACGTAGCTTTACAGCTCACGAGCTGTGAGTCTTTGGATCAGGTTTGTAACCTTTTAACTATTAACAGTGCATTTCCTTTTAATGAAATCTCTTGTTAATAAAATTTTATGCTCTGAACCTTCACTCACCCTCGTGCCAAATCCAACCAGTACGTGTGTGTACTTGAGGAATAGTTGGTTGTGAAGTAATATTAGCATTTTCTGGCTTTCTCTGCCAGGGTGTACATTGTTACTACATTGTCTGTTGATGTGAGTGTTTTAATGTGCTGAGCCCGTGGCTGGCAGTGTGAATGGTCTTGTATGGTTAACGTATGAAAGGTGTGTGAATGGCCTGTAAAAAGGTTGGTGCCTTGTCGTGGCTTTACAGCTCACAAACTGTGAGTCATTGGTTCAGATTTTTACCTTTTAACTTTTAACAGTGCATTTCCTTTTTGTGAAATCTGTTAATAAAATTTTACACTCTGAAACTTCACTCACCCTCATGCCAAATCCAACCAGTACGTGTGTGTACTTGATGAATAGTTGGTTGTGAAGTAATATTTGCATTTTCTGGCTTTCTCTGCCAGGGTGTACATTGTCTCTACATTGTCTGTTGATGTGAGTGTTGTAATGTGCTGGGCCCGTGGCTGGCAGTGTGAATGGTCTTGTATGCGTAACATATGAAAGGTGTGTGAATGGCCTGTAAAGAGGTTGGTGCCTTGTCGTGGCTTTACAGCTCACAAGTTGTGAGTCATTGGTTCAGATTTTTACCTTTTAACTTTTAACAGTGCATTTCCTTTTTGTGAAATCTCTTGTTAATAAAGTTTTACGCTCTGAACCTTCACTCACTCTCGTGCCAAATCCAACCAGTATGTGTGTACACTTAAGGAATAGTTGGTTATGAAGTAATATTTGCATTTTCTGGCTTTCTCTGACAAGGTGTACATTGTCTCTAGGGAAAATCTACCAATTCTCGATATGTTTATAGAGTAGAAACCCAGGGGAGTAGAGTGTGGATCCCAACAAGTTTTCTTACCCAAAATGCCCTGCAAACTTCTAAATCTGTCTACAGTCACACATTATCCTTGCATTACTGTGCCATATTCTTCCAGAATCAGAAAGAAGCCACAAATTCCCTACTGCCCAGCGTTCCCCCAGGTCTCCCGATAAAAATAGTAGCTCACTTGTGTGGGTTTGGTAGGTTTCCCTACATGTCCGCCAAGCCCAGGACCAAAAACGCAGGTGACTCCCTCGCAAAACCAGGCCTGTTTATGATCGATAATTTTCAAGTCTCCACAGTAGGTTCTGGGCCATTTCCTGTTGCGGGCACTAGGCCAACCCACACATGTGAGGTACCATTTTTATTGGAAGACTTGGGGGAATGCTGGGTCGGTGGAAGTTTGTGGCTCCCCACAGATTCCAGACCTTTTACTCACAGAAATGTGAGGAAAAGGTGTTTTTTTGTTTTTTTACAAATTTTGAGGTTTGCAAGGGATTCTGGGTAACAGAGCCTGATGAGAGCCACACAAGTCACCCCATCCTGGGTTCCCCTGGGTGTCTAGTTTTAAAAAATGTACAGGTTTGCTAGGTTTCCCTAAGTCCCGGCTGAGCTAGGGCCCAAAATCCACAGTTTGGTACATTGCAAAAAAAGGTCTGTTTTCTGTTGAAAAATGTGATGTGTCCACGTTGTGTTTTGGGCCGTTTCCTGTCGCGGGCACTAGGCCTACCCAAACAAGTGAAGTACCATTTCTTTTGGGAGCTTTGGGGGAATGCTGGGTGGGTTGAAGTTTGTGGCTCCCCACATATTCCAGAACCTTCCATCACAGAAATGTGAGGGAACTGTGTTTTTTTGACAAATGTTGAGGTATGCAAAGGATTCTGGGTAACAGAACCTGGTGAGAGCCACACAAGTCACCCCAATCCTGGATCCCCCCCCCGGTGTCTAGTTTTCAAAACTTTACAGGTTTTCTAGGTTTCCCTAGGTGTCGGCTGAGCTAGGGCCCAAAATCCACAGTTTGGCACTTTTCAAAAAAAGGGTCAGATTTCTGTGGGAAAATGTGTTGTGCCCACGTTGCGTTTTGGGCCGTTTCCTGTTGCGGGCACTAGGCCTACCCACACAAGTGAGGTACCATTTTTATTGAGAGACTTGGAGGAATGCTGGCTGGGTGGAAGTTTCAGAACCTGGTGAGAGTCACACAAGTCTACCCATCCTGGATTCCCCTGGGTATCTAGTTTTAAAAAATGTACAGGTTTGCTAGGTTTCTCTAGGTGCCGGCTGAGCTAGGGCCCAAAATCCACAGCTAGACACATTGCAAAAAAAGGGTCCCTTTTTCTGTGGAAAAATGTGATGTGTCCACGTTGCGTTTTGGGCCGTTTCCTGTTACGGGCACTAGGCGTACCCAAACAAGTGAGGTACCATTTTTATCGGGAGACTTAGGGGAATGCTGGGTGGGTGGAAGTTTGTGGCTCCCCTCAGATTCCACCACTTTCCATCACAGAAATGTGAGGAAAATGTGTTTTTTTTAATACATTTTGAGGTTTGCCAGGGATTCTGGGTAACAGAACGTGGTGAGAGCCACACAAGTCACCCCACCCTGGATTTCCATGGGTGTCTAATTTTAAAAAATGTACAGGTTTGCTTGGATTCCCTAGGTGCCGGCTGAGCTAGGGCCCAAAATCCACAGCTAGGCACATGGCAAAAAAAAGTGTCAGTTTTCTGTGGGAAAATGTGATGTGTCCATGTTGTGTTTTGGGCCGTTTCTTGTCGCGGGCACTAGACCTACCCACACAAGTGAGGGACCATTTTTATCGAGAGACTTGGGGGAATGCTGGGTGGTTGGAAGTTTGCGGCTCACTGCAGATTCCAGCCCTTTCCATCATAAATATGTGTTTTTTTTGTCAAATTTTGAGGTTTGCAAGGGATTCTGGTAACAGAACCTGGTGAGAGCCACACAAGTCACCCCATCCTCAATTTCCCTGAGTGTCTAGTTTTAAAAAATTTACAGGTTTGCTTGGTTTACCTGGGTGCCGGCTGAGCTAGGGCCCAAAATCAACAGCTGGGCACATTGCAAAAAAAGGGTCCGTTTTCTGTGGAAAAATGTGATGCGTTCACGTTGCGTTTTGAGCCGTTTCCTGTCGCGGGCACTAAGACCTATCCACACAAGTGAGGTACCATTTTTATTGGGGGAATGCTGGGTGGGTGGAAGTTTGTGGCTCACTGCAGATTACAGCACTTTCCATCACAGAAATTTGAGGAAAATGTGTTTTTTTTACAACGTTTGAGGTTTGCAAGTGACTCTGGGTAATATAACCTGGTGAGAGCCACACAAGTCACCCCATCCTGGATTTCCCTGGGTGTCTAGTTTTCAGAAATGTACAGGTTTGCTCGGTTTCCCTAGGTGCCGGCTGAGCTAAGGCCCAAATCCACAGCTAGGCACATTGCAAAAAAGGGTCCGTTTTTTGTGGAAAAATGTGATTTGTCCATGTTGCATTTTGACCCATTTCCTGTCGTGGGCACTAGGCTTACCCACACAAGTGAGGTACCGTTTTTTTCGGGAGGATAGTAGAAAAAGTGTTATTATTAGTTGTCTTTCTATGCATTTCTGCCATCCAAATGTAAGACAGTGTGTAAAAAAGACAACATTTTGAAAAATGCCCCCTACTTCACCTGCTAGTATGGCTACCCACATATTCAGAGATGTGCAAATAACCACTGCTTCTAAACTCCATATCTTATTCCCATTTCAGAAATACATAGCTTTCCTTGATACCTATTTTTCACTCTTTATATTTTACCAAATGAATTGTTGTATACCCGGTGCACAATGAAAAACCATTGCAAGATGTGGCTCAGTTATTGGCTCTGGGTACCTCGGGTTCTTTATGCACCTACAAGCACGATATATCCCCGCAACCAGAAAGGTCCAGCATACGTAACGGTATATTGCTTTCAAATATCTAACATAGGTAGAAAAAGTTACAGGTGAAAATGTAAGGATAAAGGGCTGTTTTTTTCAACAAAATTTCAATATTCTTTTGTTTCAACTGTTAGTTTCTATAGGAGAGCCTTGAACGATCTCCACAAAAGACCCCTTGCTGAATTCAGAATTTTGTCAACTTTTCGAAAATGTATAACTTTTCAGGATCTATTATCAGTTTCACACCCATTTCTACCACTAACTGGAAGCCAGTTGAAAGCACAAAAAATAGGAAAAATAGGTTATGTCCCAGGAAAAGTCCAAAACTGTGTAGGAAAGTTTGGTTTTCTGATGAAAGGCTGCCTGTTCCTGAAAGCTGGGAAGATGGTGACTTTAGCACCACAAACCCTTTGTGGATACCATATGCAGGGAAAAAACTAGACACTGTCTTTTGCAGCACTTTTATCCAATTTTACCCCCAAAAAACAAATTTTAGCTGTATTTTGCCTAATTTCTTGATCCCTTCCAAGGGGAATCTACAAACCCTGGGGATGTTTAGAATCCTCAGGATGTTGGAAGAAAAGGACGCAAATTTGGCTTGGATACCTTATGTGGATAAAGAGTTATGGGGGCCTAAGCGCGAACTACCCAAATAGCCAAAAAAAAGCGTGGCACGTGGGGGGGAGGCCTGGCAGCAAAGGGGTTAAAAATGAATGCCAACAATAGGCATGTCCTATTAGCTTAGCTGATCTCAATGATTCAGTCAAGATGATTGAACAGAAGCTCAGAGAAAGGTGACTTGAAAGAAGGAAATCATGGGCTGCATCTTCTAGCCACTTTGGAACCTGCCCTTCATAAAAAGCAGAAACCTCAGCTGAGGTTCCAGCCCTAGATGAGTCTATTAGGAGAGGTGGAGAAAGGCTGGGTCATGTCTATTTTGGGGTGACTCTGGACATGTGGTTCAACCCTTCTCTGTACGTCCTCTTGGTAAATGCCAGCACCCATCCTTTATCAAGATAAAAGGGGTTGGCGAACAAGGACTTCCGTTTATAAGTGTCTCTAATGATAATTCAGATGGATAACTATTTCCCCTACAAATTCCTCTCAAGGCCAAGGAAGGACTGACCATCCATGCTACCTCCCAATTGGATTGTGGTGAATGTGGAATATTCGATTTGCCACATTTCAACGCGGGACAAACACCGACACACTCTGGGTGCCGGTGTTTGCCCTGCTGTGATTGCCATGAATTTTCTATTTTTTTCTTTTTACGGGATACTGCAACCCCCTCCCCACCTCCGCTGTCCACCCCACTGTGCCCACATGCATTTTGCCACCTACAACTGTAACGCTGTTTAATTAGGTGCTGCAGTGTACACGGCAAAATGTCAGTTGACAATATTACATGCGGCCCATAGGCCTCATACTGGAATGTTCATAGACAAGGACTGAGCTGTCAAGAACAATATTCCTGAAATGGCCAAGGAAATTCCTGAAGTAGTAAGGAGTGTTGATGGTACTCCTTTGGCCTCTGAGTCAGGTAAAGAGGGTTGTTTGTCCTACTTTCCTTTGATTTAATAGCCTCTTCGAATCATTCAGCCTTTATTTCGAATTTTCATGGTTCCTTGGTTGAAGGGCATAATCCATTTATAAACTGGGTCAACAGAACTTTTTCATTGTCTTTGTAATTTTGTCATAACCACTGTTATGCAACTGCAAGTTACTAATCACCCTGTAAGGAAGTAACTGGAAGTAAAGGTAGGACTGTGGCAAATCTTTGTACAACACCTTCCCATTAGCACACCTTTTGTGCAGCCTTTACAAAACTCTCTGCTTACTCTCTTCCTCCTCATCGGGAGTATGCTTGCTTCATTTTACTTGAACCATGGACCTTGTACCATTTAGAGGAATTTATTCTATATTAGAAAGACAGGAATAAGCTTATAAGGCTTATTTGCAAGAAAATCTGCAGAATGCACTTGTATCATATTAAGAACTAGCTGGAGCTCCTCTGCTTTTTGTTCTTAAAAAGGTTCAAGATCTTAAACCATGTATTACTTATAGAAGGTTGAGTTGAATCACAATCAAGGATAGGAACCTTCTACCTCATCCAGCATATTCCTTAGCTGGTTTCAAGAGCTCAAGCAGTGGTGGCCGCTACAAACAAAGGCTGGTGGGGTGTGTGGAGTCAATGCGGAAGGGGGAGCACGGGGGAGAGGAGCACGTGGAGGGGGGTAGTAATAATATATAAAAAAATTAATAACTTACCAGGAGCCGACTGCCTCCTGCGCGCTTCCTGGTCCCGGCAGCCCCAGGGACAGACTCCCATCCAATCCCCCTGCTGCTCTCATGGTATGAGAGCAGCAGGGGGATTGGCCTGAGCGGGCTGAAAAGATGCTCCGCTCAGCCTAGGGAGTCTGTGGGGGTTTCTCCAGCCCGGCTGCTCAATATACGGGGCTGGAGAAACCTAAGTGCGCATGTGTGTTTTGGTCGGCCTGTGACGGTGGCCAACCACATATGCGAATTTAGGGAGTGCACATAGCAGTACTCCTCCCCCTCCGTCCCATGCCTCGGACCCGCCTCTCCCTGCACGCGCCGACTCGGAGCCAGCAAATGAAAAATAAAACGATGCTGAAACATCGTTTTATTTTTCATTTGCTGGCTCTGAGCCAGGCAGTGAGGCGACGCTCCTCTACCATTGCGGAGGAGCCTCCTCTGAGCTACGGTATTCACTAAATTTATAATCTTACAAAGAAAGGAATCTGACTAAAGAAAAACAACCTGTCACATGCTGTTTGGGCATTTTGAATTTCAGGTGATGCCATTCGAGTTGTGCAACACTCTTACTGTTGTTCAGGGATTCATAGATCATGTATTTGAAGAGGTGTTTAATCATTTGTGCTAATTTATTTAGATGCTATTCTCATATTCTTCAGAAATGTTATTGAATCTCATGAACACATTTCTAAGGTGTGGTCCAGATAATAGTGACATCAATTGACCAGCAAATGACATGTGTGAATTTCAGAAGGAGGAGGTTGAATAGGGTTTCGTTAGAGCCCTTCTGCCTTGTTCACTGATCCAAAGAAGTTCTCCACCATAATGAAATGTCCTTCTCCAAAAAAGAAAAAAGAACCTCAAATCTTCCAAGGGTTTGCAAACGTCTGTTGTCAATTCATCACAATGCTTGTGTGCCTGACCATTAACATAACCAGTATTTTGAGGAAGGAAAACATGAAAAAAAGTTCAATTTGAAGTACAAGCATAATCAGCATTTAATAGACACAAGAAATTGGTCCCACGGGATCCAATAGTATGTCATCCATATCCCACCAAATAATTCATAGCAGAAACTGATGCCTCTGAAAAGCAGAGGGAGCCATCTTGTTACAACTTCAAGAGGCTGACGGCTTGCAGAATCCCTTCTAATCTCTCTCACACATTGTCCGATTGTGAATGACATTATTAGGAATAAGAGAGCCATTTGAAATTCAAACTGACTATAGAAATCTGCTATGTCTATGGAATTTGCAGTGTAGAAACAGTTGTCTAGCCATATATTTCTTTCCTTTGATCCTTAGGGCTAGACATTTGATTTCTGTTGCCATTGCCATTATGGAAAATGATGTCCAATGGGGCTTGGGCCAAGTTAACATGGGCATCTTTGGAAACACTCAAGTTTCTAGTTTAAAAAAGCAGATATTCTCTCTCTAATTTGCTTTAAAACTTGGGTACGTGACACTGAGGTAGGGACTCTGGACCCAACTGGGGTTCTTAAGTACCAGTTCAATGTCAGGAGGGTAGTCTAAAAGGTGCCCCTACTAAAATAATCTGCATGTCACCCCAAAAATGTAGAGTCCAAAACTCACCAGCAAAACAACTAGGAGCCCTCTGAACAAAAAGCCGAAGTCCATGGGCAATTTGAGGACCGAGATGGTCAGATCTTTTAATATGACTTATTGAAATATTGGGGCAGAACCACTACAGAGGTCCCACATGTGTCTTTCCCCTTAGAGGCCAATATCTTAAAATCTACAAGACAAGATTTTGTAGGGAAGATGCAACAAGGAGACATGGGGCAACTGGGAAGAAAGAACTGGTCAGTTTAAGATTAGGCTTGATCGTTAATTCAAGTGGCAATAGCTCCAGAAATGTAAAGGATAGGAAGATGCTTTTGATTGCTTTAGGATCAAGGCAACCTGCAGCAGCCAGTGGAACTACAACCTAGACTGAGGAGTCTGATGTTTGATTTTCGTCATACCCCTCTGAGGCCAATGAAAGGGAAATACAGGCACCCCACCCTAAATGCAATGGATGGGTGGAGTCAGTGCCGGCTCACACTCCTCGATGTGTGCAAATAATGGAAAAGCCCATTAATACAGATTATAAACTTACATCCTCATGGGCAGTGGTGATATGGCACCGTTGTGGCTTCCAGGTACAACCAGCCTGTCAAGCTTTCCTTATACAGGTATGTCACTCTTCTAGGTCTTTTGCAGGTCTCCCCTGAGCAGGTGCATTCAAGTTGCTCAGAAGACAGATAAATCCCCCTTCTGACCCCAGTAAATAGGTGAAAGTGTTTCTGCAAGCTTTCTCAGCCTTAGGCCCACTCTAGAGGGAGTACAGCAATCCTACCTGATAATCTATGTCTGGTCTGTGGTCTTCTTCCCTATATTGGTGGGCAGGCTTCCTTCCTGCCAAATCAATTTCTGGCTGATGGGCCGAGCACTTATATGTCTCTGACAGAATGTCAAACACATCCAGAGGTCCTGTAACATTTAAAAGAATGTGTGCGCCTCCAGTCCTGCAGACGCATCCTATCCCTGGTGCTGGCTGTCAGGATACAGACACCCAACACAATGATGTAGCCTCCTTTTCTTGTTCCTGGGTTGACCTGCTCCTATTCAAGCAAGACCAAGGCATATAATTGCATATGTCTGGTCTTTGTCTAGAGTAGCAGAAGGATGAAAAAAATGGACTGGAATGCAGCCCAAGTTATTACCAGTGGCTGAGATTAATTCAGGCATTCCACCTATCACCTTTTTGTTTTCCTCAGTGAGATGCCCTAAGTGCAAAGGGAATTCCCAGATGTCGATCGAGTGCTCACTGTACCAAAGGAAGCAAGTTATACCTCTCTAATGAGGCCTAAATAGGTCTGTGATTACTTGCTTAGCATGTAAATTCGATCCAGTCTGGTGGTTTGGGCTGTACTGTTCCTTTTGGAGATGGACCAAGGCTAATTTTCATATGGGTGAACTCTGGACCTGATTTAGGTCTTGGTGGACTGTTTATACTCCATCACAACAGTGACGGATATCCTGTCCACCTAAATATAAATCCCATTATATCCTATGGGATTAATATTTTGGCGGACGGGCTATCCGTCAGCGTTGTGACTAAGTAGCCCGTCCGCCAAGATCTAAATCAGGCCCTCTGTCTAGAGTAGCATAATAGGCACAAAAAATGATGAACTGGAATGCAGCACTGAATAATTACCAGTGTCAGAGAATAATTCAAGCCTTCCACTCATATCTTTTGTTTTAGTTACGGACGTAGGTGTATGTCAGAATATTTTATACATCGGACATTCACTTCTGCAGAAGGCAAGTTTTGCACACCAAGCTTTCATAAGTAAAATAGAGTTTTAGATCAAAGCTAACAAAGCACATATAATATTGAAAGAAAAAAGAGAGTAAAAGTAATGGCACATAAAAAATTAGCAAATACTACTTTTTATTTGGGCGCTAGTGTCAAACAACCACATGTCCAATAGCGAGGTAACAGTGGCTAGCTGTATCCGAAGGGAATACCCTTCATAAACATGCACTGTAAAAGAAAGTGACGAAAATTAAGTGATTTACAGTCTTTGTGTAAACACTCAGAAGTTGATTGGAAATGGAAAATGCATTTGTAACACAGGTTGTAACTGAAACTAGAAAAAATTGATCCCTGTCTTAGAGAGATGAACAAAAGAGCTTCATAGGCGATAAAGATAATTTATCTAAATTGTACATAGACATTGGTTTACACACTGTTCATTTCCTAGAAGAATATTAGCTCGTGCCCTTTACATGGGAGCAATCAATGGGCGTTCTGTTAATGCACATTCATTGAACAAACATTTATTGACACTGCTTGTGAGAGCAGTTTACTCACTGCCATAGCGCTGCTCTTTGCATCTGACACCCCTGAGATCAGTACTTCAAGCAGCTGCCTGCTTTGTGACAGGTCACAAGGGATGTGGTCACATTTCTCCAATTCTTCACACCTCACAGTGGCTCCCATTGAAGCAAGAGTCCAATTTAAGATTGCATGCATCACCCACAACGCCACGCCCTCCTACTTGGATGGGAAATTGAAAATCTCTGGAGTTCAATGGGGATTGAGAAGTGCTCAAGCACTCCTGCTGGAACCTCCTACCTTCAGGCATGAATGGTTTATGAAGCCAGCATTCTCTGGCACTGCAATAAGGATCTGGAATTCCCTCCACCAGCTCTTCGCACAACCACAAGCCGTGCCCTATTTAATCGTGATCTCAAAATCCTCCTTTTAGACATACTGGATAAAGCTATGATTTCTTTTACGCATCCAGTTTTGACTTATCCAATCTATCCATATAGCCTGACCTTACTGCCCTAATTCAGACTGCTGGGTCTATGGGTGCTCTTTGTTGCTTTTCTGTCAGTTTTATCTTGATTGTTATCCAAATCATTCTTCTTGTTCTCTTGTAAAGCACTTTGATGGTCTACTCTAGAGCCAAGTTTGCTCCATGTAAAACCACAATAATAAATAATGATTCAGACTCTGCACAAGCATTTCCTACTTGATGCATCCCTAATGCATACCTATTACTACACTGTCTGACAACACCGTGGCGTAGAAACTGTGGTCGCCAAGAGGGATCTCCTAAAATCATTCTGTTGGTCAAGCCGGGCAAGCCAGGCAAGTCAGTGGATACTGCTGACTCTCCTGATCGGAGAAAAAGAAAGGATTTTAAAAGAGAGGCTTATTACCTCAAATCCCAGCTTCCCCGCTTGACCAAACTGTGTGAGCCACAGCCATCGCTTTACTTCACTATCATTGAGAGCACATTGAAGTAATTCACTACAGGATCTGAACTATACAAAAACCTCACTTATGTATGGTTACTATAAAATAATCTTGCTGCACCTGTAATAGCAATTTGGCTATATAAATAGAAAACATGACAAACCGACAGGTTTTGTGTAACTTGTGGCAACGTCACCAAGGCTTGGGGGTATTCTTGAATGTTTCATGTTTAAGAAAAGATTACTTTTAATAAATGTCCCTCAATTCAGTGATATAATTGAATGTACTTAACTGACACACTGATAACTGCTGACAAATATATATATATATATATTTGTCAGCAGTTATCAGTGTGTCAGTATATATATATTTTTTAAAGTCTTAATCATATTTTTTCAAGGCATTTATTGCCAGATTTACATCTTTTCATGGCTTGGCTCGTGCTTTGGCTCTTAGAACCAGTTCCGATTCCCTTACTCAGCTTGGCCACCAGAAACCAGAAACTTTGGGGGATATTTACAAGGAAATGGCATGGCACTGCACGCAATTTAGCAACTATATCATTAAAACAAGCATTTGCAATACAATCGGTCTCGCCTTTGGGACCTTATATGTATTTAGCTATGCAGCACATTAGCCTCGGTGATGAAACATCTACTGTTCTTTAACATGGAGGGAAAGTAAGCACCAAACTGCGTGACACTCCAGGTATGGGAACACATGGAGAGAAATATTGCCTTTCAGCGGGAAATGGTATAGTCCAAAGCTCTGTTTTTAATATAAAATCAGGGCCTTCAGTGGTCATATCACTGAAAATACAAGATTTAAAAAAAATATTATTGTCTACGGGTGCTCGTGGAAGACAATTTCTATGGACTGGAATCTAGAGAATGTTAAGGTGATTCTGGTATTTTACTGACCTCTGCTGGTCGTTTTCTATCAAGAAAGTTAAATAGAGGCAGTTGCCACAAAAATAAAAAAGTAAGTCCCTCAGCCGAAAGCAATTCTGGTATTTTACTGACCTCTACTGGTCGTTTGCTATCAAGACACTTAAATAGAGGCAGTTGAACAAGCAGAAAGCAATTCTGGTATTTTACTGACCTCTACTGGTCGTTTTCTATCAAGACAGTTAAATAGAGGCAGTTGAACAGAAAAAAAGTCCCTAAGCGGAAGGAGACAAGTCCTAGGGCTGATCTCCAGAGCCCACAAAATACATACACATATAAGTATATACTAAAGTATATACAAGAGGTCTCGAATGCTCGACCTAAAAACACACGGATGCGCCCTATTTACAAGAATATGGTTCACCCCTGTGTTTTCCCTTGTGCTAAAAAAACAGCCTAGCGCCAACGCAGACACCCTTGCGCCATAGTGCAAGGGTGCCTGCGTTGCAGGGATGATTCCCTGCAATGCAGGCAAGGGTGCCTGCATTGCAGGGAATCATCCCTGCAATGCAGGCACTCTTGCACCATGGTGCCAGGGTGTCTGTGTTGCAGGGAATGATTGCTTATGTGCAGGAAGGGACAGCTTCCTGCACATAAACAATCTTTAAAGGCGATTTGCTTTTTCTGTGTGCTGCATAAAGCCGCACAGATAGAAAGAGCAAAAACAAGGAGAAATAAAAGTATTTCTCCTCGTTGCGCCAATCTAATGCCTGCTATTCAGTAGCGTTGCCTCAGATTTGCAGATCCTTGTAAATTTGGGGCAGTGTCAAAAAGCAATGGGTGTTGCGGTAGAACGTCCGCAGCAACACCCATTGCAAGCCCCTTTCACGCAGATACCTGCGTGAAAGATGACGATATCTACAAAGCAGTGTTAAGCCACGCAAAGTGGCTTAACGCCGCTTTGTAAATATGGAGCAGGGCATTGCAAAACTGGAATGCCAGAAAAAGTGACGTTCCAGTGGCGCAATGCCCGTGTAAATATGCCCCTTAGTATCTCCTATGTCCTCAAAGACACCTGCATCATGGTCATTCTCTGCTGATGACCACTACATTATCATAAGTTAGCGTGAGAGGAGATGTTGCCTAACAACTAGAGCTGCTGACTTTTGAACTGGGCTGGGGAACCAGGTTCGAGTTCCAACTTTCACTCAACTTTCTGAGATTCTGGGCAAATCGGTTAATCACACTGTGCATAAAAAAAATGTGTAATGTCATTGGGCATTAATGTAAAATGCTCTGGTGCACTTGGGCCAAAAAACATAAAATAAGTGTAGTTGACGTGGCTTCTTGTTCCCCTAAATTTTAACAGTATTGTTTTAAAGTTAGCTTGTTCATCTCGACTGGAAAAAGAGGCAACCTGTAAAATGGTGCTGCAGCATAAAAGATTTAGGGACTGATTATGATCTTGGCGGATGGGATACTCCACCCCAAACATGACGGATATCCTGTCCGCCGTATTACAAGTTCCATTGGATATAACGGAGTTGTAATTTGGCAGACAGGATATCCGTCACGTTTGTGAAGCAGTAACCCTGTCCGCCAAGATCGTAATCAGGCCTTTAATCTGCAGATGAGCATAGTAGGAGAATGAAGCTGAAACGAGCAACACAATTTATCTCCCAATGGAGTAAAAATACAAGTATCTAAAAGGAACAAACATTGGCAAAGCCAATCGGTCTGGCGCTCGCTGCCATCCTTTTCTCTTTGTTCAATTTTTGTTAAGCCATGTTTTTTTTTTAAACATTGTGGTGGGAGATGCCAGGCCCTCGCCAATATTACAAATAATGGAAAAAGGAAAACATTTGTTTGGGTCTCAAAAAGAACATATTGCCATAGTAGTTCCCGGCACTGGAGGAAGCTTCTTTGTGAGTGGATATGCTTCTCACGAAAGCTTGTGAAAGGGCAGAAAGAGGTCACTCACAGTGCAGTTAGCCAATAGCTAAAGTGGGCTGACCCTTTCCCCCATTTTATATGTTGTACTGGGTGGAAGAAAATTTGAATGACAGACGTTGGATGAAAAGCACTGGCTAAAAGCCCCTATAAATAAGTATACATTACATATAATTTCACTTGAATCAAACATTCTTGGCTAATGCCAGACCATAAAATGAAGCAAGGGCTTCACTCTATCTCTGTAGCAGTGTACTAAGAAGCTGACATTCAGGCATGCCGTGGACAGACGTCACCTGCAGTTCAAAGTGCTTGCATCTCTAGCTAAGCAACTCCTGCGACATATTATAACTCAGACGCCTTTGAATACGAAAATGAGAGGAGTTAGGAGTTAAGAGAGGTAACGGTGTCAATTGCGCTTGCACAGAACTGAGGCTTTATTTTATGGGGCAGTTTAATTCCTGACATGGCAAGTGTATAATAATAATTCTGGCATAACATTGATGCTGTACACACCAGGGCAGTGTGGAGGGATATTGAAAGAGGAGTAATCAAGTGCGTCTTCTTTATTGCATAAGTGGCAGTGTGGCCTGGATGTTGGTGTGCCTGCAGACCCCGCTGTGTAACGTAATTATGTTCTGTTTGAAGACAAAGACAGGACGAGGACAGTGTGAATTATCTTTGGAAACAACCCTGGGTGAGAATGGAAACCCATCAGATTAAGCAACTGATTACAGGTGTCTACCCAGGGCCTGACTCAGGACGAAAGCAAAGCATTTTCATCCTCTTAAAGTCAGGCAGCAGGTTTAAGAAAAGAACTGGATGAGTTATTTAACACACTACGGCATCTTCGAACCATAGTATACCTTCAAGGTCGAGTCCATTATTTCCAGAATAATCTATAAAAAGTCCAAACTGATCCTATATAATGCCTTCTCACTGTTGATTGTTGACAATGTTCATTTTGTTAGCATGTGTTACCGCCATCTTGATGGCTCCTATCGCAGGGTTAGGTGTTGGTAAGGTCCTATCTTTTATAAACGCCTCCTGATCATAAAGAAGATACGAGCGTGTAATCCGGTATTTTGAATATATTTTTAGCCACTGGGAAACTCCTTTTCCTTTACCCTGTCAATATTGGGAGTGTTCCTTAATCCTTCTCAGGGTGAATTCAAATGTACTCCTGCCCCTGACAGGAGTAAACCTATTATCATATCCAGCGTGGAATTTGACTTGTGAATACATAAAAACACGCTTATGTGTGGGGATCCCGCCTCTTTTCTGGACCTGCTCACCCTGGAACATCCAGTCCACATCCCTGTGAACAGATTTGCTCATACGCAAAATAACACCATATTAGAGTAATATTTCATGCATGAAAATCACTTTGTGACTGTAAATTCATGTTTTGTGAATAAAAGCTTGAATTTACACTCACAAACCAAGCCATCTGTGGGCCTGATTCACAGAACTAACTTACGTCAAAATCCTAAACTTACAACAATTTTGGTATTCACAGAATGAACTTACACATTTGGGTATTCACAGAATGAATTTACAACAATTTTGGTATTCACAGAATGAATTTACACATTTGGGTATTCACAGAATGAATTTACACATTTGGGTATTCACAGAATGAACTTACAACAATTTTGGTATTCACAGAATGAATTTACTCATCCTAACTTTATGTCCGCCACCGGGCCGGAAATTCCGGCCCGAGTGCGGACATAAGATTAGGATGAGTAAGTTCATTCTGTGAATACCCAAATGTGTAAGTTTTTCTGTGAATACCCAAATTTGTAAGTTCATTCTGTGAATACCAAAATTGTTGTAAGTTCATTCTGTGAATACCCAAATGTGTAAGTTCATTCTGTGAATACCAAAATTGTTGTAAGTTCATTCTGTGAATACCCAAATGTGTAAGTTCATTCTGTGAATACCAAAATTGTTGTAAATTTAGGATTTTGATGTAAGTTAGTTCTGTGAATCAGGCCCACTGTACCAGCATCCAATTTAACGAGCACAAATGTCTTTGTGAATTGGGGCTGCCAGGTTTACTTCACAGCTATGCAAATTGTCTCCAAATCCAATAAAAAGATTATTAAAAATAACGCGTATATAGAAAAAGGGGGTTTGTTGCAATATACCTAAAACAACATTTGGGAGACATGCTGAAAGCAACAATAGGAGATTAGAAAAAAGTAGCAAGCTGTGTTCATGAACCAAGCTGGCATAAACCTTCATTGATTGAATGCATAAAAAAATACCTTACTCCCACAAATCAATTTAGCATCTTCATCTATCACTATATTAGCGTAAAAAGGATATTGTAAAGTATATCTATCTATCTATCTATCTATCTATCTATCTATCTATCTATCTATCTATCTATCTATCTATCTATCCATCCCAAATTTTGCATCCTTAATCTCTTTTGCCAACCAGCACCAAACTTGGACAGTTCTGCAGGTCTTGCAGGAGGAGGGTAGCTGGCACCTGCTCCTTTGCCCTCTTTTAATTTGCAAACATGGCTTTGATTTGCTGCTCAAAACTGGGAACAGGGTGCAGGAGCCGATGTTAGCTAACCTGCCCTTCAGTGGCTCACATAATTCTGGGGTCCAATGATAAGCTTGACAGCTGGCACCCCTGCACCCTGTTCCCATTCAGGCAGTGACATGGTAGAGGGGTGGGTGCTAATCAACACACGCCCTCTTTCCTACAGCATTATATGGGCCATGGAGCAGTGGATTGATCCAGCGTTTAGGGACTGACAAATTTCTATCATCTGGACCCAATTTAATTCCTAACCATCCCCTTCACACAGGGTGAGTTTAAACCAATCTTACCAATTTGTTCATTTATTTATCCTCTTTCTTGGCGATGAATCTTTATTTAGTTAGTTAGGGATTGGCAAATAATATCAGAATTTCTAAGAGTATCACCATAGAATAATCATTTCATATAACTAAATCAATGACACTAATAATGACAAACTCTTTTTGAGAATCAAAAATGCTTTATCTAAATAAATGTGATTGCTCATCAAGTACAATACAGCTCAAATTATAGGTCATCACACAAGAGAAACATTAGCAAAATAAACATCAATTGTACATCTCAAATGTCAGCGCAATGAGAGAATGGATAGGCGTAAAGACAAAAGGATAAAGACATTTGCAAAATAGATTTATGCAAATTCAGAATATCATACTAACCAATATCGCAGGTTTCTAGAAATCTGAAAAGCTACCCACTGGCCACGAGAGTAAGCTAGGCACCTCAAGAAGAGTTTAGGAGCAAAGTCAAAGAGTCAGGATCAGCTAAACAACAGTCAGCCCATAGAATTAGGAAACAGCAACACAGCTCTCTCCTCTCGCAAAGTAAGGAAAATGCGCCTAGCCCCCATCCTCTTACTACTAATAGTTGTACCCTAGATTCACTAAAGGTCCAACCCTCATTGTATCATCTCTCATGGAATTATTCAATTTCGTTGGTCCAATAAAGTGGTGTTCAATCACACCACTCTTGACGTGCCTAACTTTCAAATGTCCCATTGTTTTAGCTTTGTACATTGTAATCAGCTTCTAACAGAGGAAATTCTAATATCAAGCTTCCGTGGTTTGTACATTTCTCCATCTCTCTTATGTATCAACTTGTAATACAAATGTCCTCATGCTTCACTCGGCAAGGAAGTTCCA
This sequence comes from Calotriton arnoldi, assembly GCA_963921515.1. Lineage (NCBI taxonomy): Eukaryota > Metazoa > Chordata > Amphibia > Caudata > Salamandridae > Calotriton > Calotriton arnoldi. Next base: position 435,256 of record CAWUFW010005061.1, read on the forward strand.
TTCATTTATTTTGTTTCCTCTGCGCAACGTTGGCCATCATTAGGAACTTGCGAAGGACAGATCACAGTTTTCTCCTTTCTACATTTCTAATAAGCCATTTTAATTCCGAAAAAGACTTTTCTGCAGAGCAGTAAAATACACTTCTAGGAAAAACAAATACAAGTGTTATTTATCATTTTATAAAAATCCAGTATTAAGCGCTATTTTAATGCTTTCGCTTGCTTTTTCTTTTCTTACGCACTGCTTATTATTTTCTAACTATTAGTGAAAAATAAACTCTCGACTTTTGACTGTTATTTTCTGAATTAATCATGTGCATTTGCGGCCTACTCCAACACTCCCAGCACGCGCTTGCGCAGTTTTCATCTTTCCTCTTTTAGTCTTGCACTGTTAGTTTTCACGCTATTTGGTTAATAATTCACACAATGAGGAGTTCAATCCGAGCAGGGTTCATTTCGCGAAAACCCTGCTCCATCAGGATCATCCGTCACCTGTTCCTGTGTTCTGACCTAATTAGAGAAACTGGGAGCAGGAGCAGCCAGCAACTCACCCTCTTTCGGTGGTGTGGGGGGAAAGAGAACATAGTGAGTGCCTTCCAGGACCTCTGTCCGTGGACAAGGTGATGGTAGGAATTAAAATACAACCCCAGCACTGTTGAGGTACGTGGGATAGACAAAGGTTGCATATTCCACCACTCAGAGAGGGGATAATAGTAAATTCCTGCAGCATTTTCTTTTTTAAAATGCTCCTAATGTTCAAAAACATCAAAAAAGGTTGTTTTCAAACAAAATTTGTGTCTGGGGATTGGTGGGGGTTTCGTTACCACCCTGTAGTTCCCAATTGCAGTAGGTCTTTCTCAAGATGGGGGAGGGCATACTATAGGAGGCTGGAGAGCATTGTCTTCTCACCCCATGAATTGTTTCCAGTGCGAGGAAAGGTGGGGAAGAAGTGTTCACACAGCCACAGGCTATCACAATGCTCACAGCTGTCCTGCCTCTTGGGGGCTAGAAGGGAAGAATGTGAGGAGACCCAGGGTCTGACTGTGAGAGGACTGTGTGATCCCTTCATACTGTGCTCGGGGAGGGGTGTCACTCAGCCCCAGGCACGGCCATTGATCTGGGGCTGAGAGTGAGTGATCTGTGGGCCAGAGGATGTAGACAGCCGTGAGCACCAATACTGGTCCAGAGCTGTGCTTTACTGGGGTGGGGTAGGTGGGAAGGCAGCTCTGAGCACTTCCAACAGCCCGGGGCTCTCAGTGATAAATGGGGGGAGAGGGCATAAAGGCCGTCTCAGCCCGGGGCAGTGTCTGCTATGTGGGCAGAAAAGGCCAGTGCGGGCCCTGTCTGCCCCAGGACATAGTCTGCAGCCCGGGCTCGGCAAATAGCCAGGTATATCTTTGCACCTGGCCTTGCTGCTCGAGAGGCGGATTGGGCTCTGACTAGGATGAGAATAGGATGCTCCCCCTCCATGGTACAGCAGGAGTTGGGAGCAGCCCCTGATATGCTCACTGCAGTGGAAAACTGGCATGTTCAGGGGCAGCAAGCTCACCACAAATGGTGAGCGGGAGCGGTTAGGGGCACGCTGATGAATAACAGCAGGTGGGAGGTGTGCAGAGGCCGGAACTGCAAGGTGAGTATTCAAGGCAGGCCGCCTTGTTCAGGGGGCAGCAAGCTGACCATGGAGGGCAGAAGGGAGGTGGCAGGGGTGCACAGATGGAGAATGGAGGGCATGCAGGAGGGGGGCAGGAGAAGCAAGCTGACCATAGAGGCCCAGCTGCTCTCGATTCATCAACAGTGTGTAGTGGACCTGGGAATGTTGGCTGACTATGATCAATAAGCAGAGAAAGTCACTGGAAAAAACAAAAGTTAAAGAGATGTTAAAGTTAGGTATGGTAACATGATTTCCCATTTCATTAAAAAAATAATTCTTTGAGAAAAGAAAGGTTAAAGTGACGTTATAGTTAGATGTTGAAATGGGTTAGAAACTACCATTTATAGATCTAAACAACACCAAAATACGCCAGTTATAGTTCAGTGAACTAACTATAACTTTCACCCCACCACACACTGCTTATGACCTCACATATTACATTACTCATGACATGTTAAATCACATCATTGATGACATCACTAATGACACTTTCCAAACCACAGCTCCTCAAACATGTACAGCATAGAATGACTAAATGGACATGTGAACATGTCTGAAATAGAAATTCTGTAGTACTGAAGACACGTTTGATTCACTATGGTGAATGTTATATGGTGCACAGGGTAACTACCGGTAAACGTTTAAGTGTAACTTAATAACTATGGCACCTTTCAATCTGCACAACAATTTCTAGAAAAATGTACATCCACTTTAGGCCCCTCATGGAAAGTTTGGTGCAATTCTGGTCCCAAAAGTGGCATTTTCTATTTTAACTCCACTAGGATTCTTTGCTCCTCTATAAAAACACAGCTAAATGGAATCACATATATTTTGGCAGGAAGAGAGAATTTTACTCAGGGAAGTGTCTTTACTTGGTTTGGTGTAAATTAATTTTTGTAGTTATCATTGGGCATGAAGAGGTTACATTTTGTAGCTATCAGACTATTAAATCACAGATGTTACCCAAACCTGTGTTCACGTACCTCTGCAACCCCCCAAAAAAAAATTCATATCCCATGGTACAAGGGAGCTTTTTCTGCTTGAATACACATGAAATTTTGATAACATTTAGGGGCAGATTTATCAATGCTTTGCATTGGTGCAAAGACTCAAAAAGTGATGCAAACCACTACAAAGTCTTTACAAACTAATAACTTTTCAGTGCAGAGTTGTTTTTATGCTGGAAAGTTGTTTTAAAGTAATACAAAGAGTTCTTTACCCTTCTTTGCATTACTTAGCATCAAGGTAGTGCTCTATGGTTGTTACATGGGCTTTCCCATGTTATTACCCATAGTTGTTGACACAAAGTCCAATTTACTAATAGTAGACAGGGCTTATAACCAATATTATGCCTACTTGAGGACGGCACAAAGTAGGAAAAAAGTTTTGTTTTCTTCAAACTTTTTAGGCTTTCAGTGTGTGCTGCATGGTATGGCACACAAATTGAGAAACGTTTTTAAAGTATGTCTGGGCATAGTATTTTGTACTGGAAGGTTAACCTGCCAGTTAACCTGCTAGTACAGAACTAAGGCTATCTCTCCAGTGCCAAACATATGCTAGATGTCACACATGCACCTTTGCACTGTGATGCAAAGGTATGTGTGTGGCACTAGGCAACTTGAAAGTGCACCAAGGGATGGAAAGAGAGCAGCAACTCCATATCTTAGTAGGTATGGCGCTGTCAAGCTCTCTCCTTTCGCTCAACGCAGTGCAGCAACTTTGGTTGAACATTAGCCACTCTTTTAATATTAACTGCTGCTTGCAAGAAGCACCCCATAATGCCCTGCAAAGGCTTTTTAAATATATTTTTGGAGCCTGGTGATGCCACTAGAAGTGCCAGGGGCACCACCAAGCATTTTTGTTTATGGTATGGGGGGTGCAGGGAGTGCAGCAGGCCCCAGCAACATTAACAAAACCACACAGTAAATCTGCTGGGTCATTAAATCCATGAGCCCCAGGAAAGCTTATCATATTTTTTAAAGCAGTCTGAGCTGGAGCTGTATGCTCTTCAACGGGAGTGCATGCTTCTTGTGGTGGGTTCTAGGGCTGAACTTTACAGTCTGAGGGAAGTTAAAGAAAGTCTCAAAGACATATTGATGTTATTTTTTTTGTTTATTAGCAACAAATTATGATAATCACTTGTATTAAACATTACAATAAATACATTTATTTGATGAACATTTGATTATAATTATTGGTGACTTATGCCCACTTTTTATATTTTGCTGTTCTGACCCTGAACAGCCAGAGTTCATGCATGGTGGGGGATGGCTATCCACTGGGGAAGGGAGTTAGACGCAGGGCCTAGCTGCAGGCCAGGCTCTGGGGCCAACTCTACACTGCACATGGCCATTTGAAGCATGGGGTTGGCATTACATATGGTGATAAAATATATTTTGACGTTAAAAAACCCTAGAAATTCACTGAAGAAAACACTTAGGTATGGTAATAATATCTTACTTTGCCTTAAAAAGACTTTAGGTTAAAGGAACATTACAGTTAGGTCAGTTAAAACATACCAATATAAACAAACAAAACCACTGAAGTTATAGTTTTCCCAAGTAATCATAATTCGCACCCTAAGATAAATATAACTTGTGCCCTCACAATGCACTCTTAAACTACTTCATATATAACATTACTTTCATGATGTGTTCTATGACATCATTGATAACATGACAGCAACATCTGAAATTACATCATTGATTCTATCACTGTGCAAGGCAGGGGCACGAATTATAGTTACTTTAGGGCACCAGTTATGGTTACTTGAGATAACTATAACTAATTAATTTCAGTGGCTTTGTTAGATTAAAACAGTATGTTTTAACTGACCTTACTATAACGTCCTTCAGCCTTTGTTTTTCTTCAGTGAGAATATATTCGCATATAAATGTATGTCTGTGTATATATATATATATTTTTTTATACACATATATCTATCTATCTATCTATCTATCTATCTATCTATCTATCTATCTATCTATCTATCTATCTATATATAGAGGAGAGAAGAGGCAGAGGTCGACCAAGAGGACAACGAGGACAAAGAGGAAGCAAACAAGGAGGGGAAAAAGAAGTAGAGGGACAAGAACAAGTGGGGACTCTAACCCGGAGTATGAGACAGAAGAGATTGTAGAGGATGAACTACAAGTTGTAAGAGAGTGATGTCAACTACAGAAATAGCAGTTTTGAAGTATGGCCTAAATTTTTGCCCCCTGGGGAGAATGGATTTAGCACAGACACGGATTGACTTATATCAATACGTGAGAAAAATCAAATTAGCCAAAATCTTCGCGGAAAACCAAAAGATGCGAGAACATAAAAAACCAATACAAAGACCAACCGCTGAGTTGACAGTAAATGATGCTGAACCTTTACTCACCCTAATGAATTTAGATACAACTAACAATGAAGAAGCAGTGGAACTGGGTACACTGTGTCCACAAATTGGATCCAGCCTCAGTGGAATGAAACCCAAGTCCAAGCTCTATCCACAACTCCCACCGGGAAATAAAATTGACACGTTTCACGAAGTGGTGATACAGGACATCTATAATATTAGAACATCGGAATATAGAGACAATTTGAGTGAAGAAGAGAGGAAAGCCGTGGCAGATTTGACACAGGATGATCAAATTATAATCAAAATCGCAGATAAGGGAGGAAACATCATTATCTGGGATAAAAATGACTACATAAAAGAGGCCCACTCTCAGTTGGGCAACATGGAATATTATGCCAAGCTGAAAAAGAATCCTACACAAAAATTCAAGGAAGAATGGGATATACAACTAGGATAATGGTTGAATATGAACCTTCTGGATGATGATGAAGTGAAATACTTGAAAACAGAGTTTCCAGTAACGGCAACAATTTATTTCCTGCCGAAAATCCATAAGCACGCCCCAAAACCACCAGGGCAACCGATAATTGCAGCTAAGGACTCGTTGTTTGAACCAGCAGCAAACTTTGTGGATTTTTTCCTGATGCCATGTGTCCAAAATCTAACATCTTATATAAAAGATACGAGTGATCTACTCAGACACCTGCAAGATACACCATGGCAGGAATCTTATAAGCTGATTACAATGGACGTAACCTCACTCTACACAAATATTGAAAATCAAATTGGATTAACAGCATGTGAGTACTTCCTAAAGAGACGAAATATCCAATACGACCAACACAATCGGATGTTGTTACAAATGATTGAATGTTGTCTCACAAAAAATTTATTTTTATTTGGAGAAGAAATATATATTCAAACAAAGGGCACTGCAATGGGTTTTTCTTTTAGCCCCAGCTACGCATGCCTAGCAATGGGCTGGTGGGAGCAGCACCTTGCATGGCATCCAGACAATGATGAATATGTCAATAAAACTGTTAGCTGGCTTAGATTTATTGACGACCCGCTGATAATTTGGGATGGAACGGTGGATGAATTTAAAAAATATTTTGATATTTTAAACAACACCAAAGCAAATTTGAAGTTCACATATGAGATTAGCCAGGAAAGAGTGACTTTCTTAGACACAGAGATATATATAAAAGAAGGTAAGATACAAACAATTGTGTATCGCAAAAAGAAAGCAACTAATGCAGTATTGCAGGCCAATAGTTTCCACCAAAATACACTGATTCAGAAAATTCCATATGGGGAATTCTTAAGAATAAGAAGAATTTGCTCGGAGAAGGAAGAGTGGCGAAAACACAGTGGGTTGACCACCCAAAGATTTAAATGCCGAGGATACTCAGAAGGAATGATAAAGAAAGGTTGGAAGAGAGCAGAAATGAAGGAGAGAGAGGAAATCATCAAAATAAAAACACCAGTGGAGAACTCGGAGACCATACGGCTAATAACAACATACTCAAAGGAATCCAAGCAAATCAAAGAAATTCTGAGAAAGAATTGGAAGATCTTACGATTAGATCCAACATTAGCATATTTTATGGGGGATCACCCCAATATAAATTTCAGGAAATTTGAAGGACACTCTAGTCCAAAGCCATTTTTGGAAACAAAAAAACACGAGATCACAATGGCTATGTACAACAGGATTTATGAAATGCCACAACTGTAAGGTATGCCAAATTGCACAGAATACAAAGGAAATAACCTGAGCAAACAAAAAGGTGTGGAAAATCCAAAAATTAATCACCTGCAAAACACAGTATGTAGTATACGTCATAGAGTGTCCATGTACTCTCAAATACGTTGGAAGAACGATCTGTGAGCTGAAAAAAAGTATTCTCGAACATGTAAGGGCTACTATACACAAGGATCGGAGTAATGCAGTAGCCAAACATATGGAGCAGGAACACAATAGTGATTGGAAACAATTGAAATTCTATGGCATTGAAACTGTGGAACAACACACATGAGGAGGTAATAGAGAAAGGAAATTGCGACTGCGAGAATCACGGCAGATACTGGCATTGCGAACTTACACCCCGTACGGCCTGAATCAGGACGAAGACTGGTTTGTACACTGATGAGGACTGAATCCATCAATCATGCTTCCTATGAAATCTGTGTTTTTGAATTTTTTTTAATGCAAGGTAGTTTTTTAATTTTTATTTTTTGTTGTGTTAGATTTTGTCACCAGTAACGCTAGGTACACTTAGCAGTTGTTAATTTGTGGAGGGAGGAGGATACAGACAGAGAGATACCCCACTGGAAGGGCAAATGAGGCACGGAATATCCTGACTGGATATGAAATAAACGACCATTTGGAAATAAAGGGCATGAAAATGCAAAAGTAGTAGCCCAAAAATTGTGATATGGAGTCACCCCCACTGGAGGGGATGATTGTAAGCATTTTCCGAGTGGTACATCTGGGAAAGGGTCAGGAAGTACATGGATATGAAAGCGTGCAGCACTCTGTATAATAATGATGCTTAAAGATGTGGAGCAATGTAATGAACTTGAGTTTATTTCCACTTTTGAAGGAGTCAATATGTGGCCCAAATGATTAATTTGGTGTATCTAACATCATTGTTGATGTATAAAAATGCTTATTGCGCTGTTACTGTTGATTACAACAACATGTTCCAGAATGCCGAGTGGCTGTAGTAACAATCATGTGACTTAATTTCAAAATAAGTGAGTCGGGATCTTGCTGAAATCTAACCGTGACCAAGGGCTCAGTGAGACCGAAACACGTTGGTTTTTGCTGTGGAAAACACCCTCAGCGTCACAACGAACGCACCCAGACCAAGAGACTGCGCAAGATACTGACGCATCCCCGCTGATGTGCACCCTCAACTTGAAAATAAAGCCACATAGCGAGCGTCCCATGCAGCAACACCCACTAAGGAGGTACAGACCAGTCCAAAACAGACTCGGATGCCTGTCCCCAAAATGGTGGCTTTGTGAAGGCGATGCCCCCTGATCAGCATTTTCAGGAAAATAAGGGGCCGCACAGTTGTTAACCCTACCTCCCTGGCCCAACTTAAGGCGACAATTTCTAACTCACCCCTGACTGATCCATCCAAACACACCAAACGTCCTAGACACCCCCTCTTAGAAACCCTACAGTGTCACCGGGCACGCCAATTCCCTCCAACCAACCCTTATCGACCCACTTGAAACCTCACGGTGCGAACACCTTCACTATTAGCTTCCCCCTCAACCTCTCTCTTAAAGCGAGAAGAAATTTCAAACATAGACTGACTAGACAGCACCCAGAAACACTATTCACGGACACATACCACTGCTCCTCCAAAGGGCAGATTAAGATGGATTTCATCTTCCACACTGAAAGACCAGATGACTGGAACACCACTTTCAGAACGCAACTTTACATCTCTAAAACCACAACTACTTCGCATAGCTGCAAACTAACGACCGCGCTCCCTAATCGCTCGTCAAGGGGCGGGAACACGTCTGTGACCATCTACACTAACGGCACAGTCCTGATACAGGCAAACAATGAGAACCTAGAGGCTTTCGACTCCCTCTTCCCCACACTCCGAACCGCTCTCCTCCACTTGTCTCGACCCTGCCTGACCCAGTTCTCACCCCCAGATAACTTGCCACATCAGGAGAAGCAAACAATCACCACCTCGCCCTACGCCACCACCTCCCGCCACCCCCGAGCCTCCTCCCACTCCATCGCCTCCATGAATCGTGATCTCCAACTCCCAGAGGAACGCCAAACTCAACTTCCTCCTATGATCCACCCACCTCAACGCCTTGACCCCGCCCTGCCGACACCGACCATTAACCACACTGGTACTTGCGCAGACCTCAGGAGGACGAACCTACGACATGACTAAGGGTGGGCGGAATTTGCGTAGTCGCGTTACGCAAATCTTCGCGAAATTGCTAACAAATTCCGCGAGCTCGCAGAAATTCCGCGAAATCGCGGAATTGCTTGTCCCGTCCGTTCGCTATGTGTTTTTGCGTGCTCGCGGGGAAATATATCGCTAACTTGCCCATGCGGTCGCTAATGGGCGCGGCCATCTTGTTTTCACTTGTCCCGCCCGCTCGCGATGGTATTTCCTGTTCCGGGTCGCGTATTGCATGCTCCCGCCCGTTCGCGATAAGGGTTTCCTGTTCGGGAACGCGTATTACGTGTTCGCGATGCTTTTTGCGTGCTCGGGGGGGAAATATCGCGCAAACTTGCCCATGCGGTCGCAATGGGCGCGGCCATCTTGTTTTTCACTCTATTTCTATGGTTCTGGGCCTGCTTTTCAATCCTCCCTCTATCTTTTCAATCCTTTGTTTCTGTAAACTTATTTTGGGTCTTTTTTGTTTATTATCTATCTCTCTATTTTCCTGATTCTATATTTTGAGTTTCTCTCTACTTTTTGTGTGTTTTTAACTACTTTTTCACACTTTTTCTATTACCTGCTTTTTCATTTCTTTTACTTACTTTATTTAATTCCTACCTTTTCTTTTCCGTCCCCCGCCTACCCAGAACCATGGCAAAGGGCCACAGCCACAGAGCTCGAAGTCGGAGCCAGAGCCGCGACCGCCTTCCTTGCGGAAGACGGCGCCAAAGAGGGGTGCAGGCACGGGCCTTATTCAATGAGGCGGAGGTGGCCGCACTGGTTTTTTTGTTCAGCGCCACCTCCCCTTAACCCTGGCAGCAGGCGGCAGGCCTGGGTCCGGGTACGGGCTCCGGGAGCGTCGGCAGCGGTGGGGCAAGGTGCGGCGGGCAGTGTTTCGCTGCTCTGGTGTCCGGCGCACACAGAATCAGCTGACGCACCGGTGGTCCGATATTCTGGACCGGGAGCAGGACCTGCTGGACCTGCTAGGAGTGGAGGTCCCGGGGCTTGGTGAGTAGCTATTTAATATTACAACTTTGTGTTCTTCTGCTCTGTGTTATATATTGCGAATATTTTTTTTTCCGACCAGCAAGAATGCTGCTGCTTACATTGCAGGTAAATTACGTTTAAAAATCTGTGATTGTTATGACACAGGCGCTCGACGCTACTAATCTTACTTGTTTGCAACTTTGCGCTCGCTTGGCCTGATGATTATGTAAGAGTTTACTTTAGAGAACGTAAGTGATGTAATGCTAGAGAGAGTAGTCCTTCCTTTGTCCTCGTGCCACTAAGAAGGGATAATGGTGGATTGATAGGTTTAGTTACTTATTAGTTGGTAATTTGTAAGTTGTGTGCGTGACGCATCCTCTGTCACGTCACGGGCTGCTGAGTGATGCTTACCCCAGTCCTTAGCAGAACCTTTTGTAGTTTGTTTACTGAGTGTTAATAGGCTTATATCATCACTAGCAGAACATCAGCAGCAACCAGCCAACAATTTGGTGTATGCAAAAATGTATGCATGTGTCCTCCATCTATGCATTTTTGAGGACTAAAATAAATGGAAATGCAGACTTACTGAACAATTGGCCCGTCTGGATTGGAATAGGTGGGCTAGGTCAGGTGGTAGTTAGGCTTGCTAGACGGTCCGTGAATCTCGCAATACTACCAGTCGATCAGATAGGTCAATTTTATTGCAATTTTTGTAACCAAAAATGTTTTTGGTGCCTATTTTAAAATATTTTATTTATTTCACACCAAACTTTAATTTTTGTCTCTTTCTTTATGAAATCTTACATGATCAGCAGCACCCAGGGGCAAGAAGACGGGGTCGCAGGCGGTGGGCCCAGAAGATCTGGAAGATGCCTTCCAGGGACAGGACCGCTCCTCTATCGAGGGCTCTGCTGCTGGCCCCAGTAAGTCCACCAGTGGTTAATATTAATAATTATATTTCCAAAACTTTTCCTGCACCTTATTTTTTCCGAACTATTATTTCGGTATCCTAATTCGAATTTTTACAAAATCTTCTTTGCTCTATACTATCTGTTTCTAAATTCTTGTTATCCCTGCCTCTAACTGCGTCTGCTATAACTCTCTGTACTACTACTATTAGTCTGTCTGTAGCTAAGCTTGCCCAGTTGCCCACTCTTTATTTCAAATATTTTAAATAAAACTCATTCACCAATAGCTATAGCCATTGAGTTTGGGTTGTCCTCTTCTACTACTTCTAGTCTTCTTATTCGTGAGGCTTTTTGACAATTCCCACCAAGAAAATGCCCAACCACATTTTAGAATTTTAGATAGGATAGGACATACTACTACTGTTGTAGGGATTCTGCACATACAGAACTTTGCACAAGAAAATAGGACGTTGGTGATGGGAGGTTGGACCTTCCTCACACCTCAATCGGAAGCCACCACAATCCCCTGACCGACTAGTTATAGTGTCTCATTACTCCGAAACGCCCCCCAAAATACCCAATGAGTAGACAACCCAGACAACATAACACTCCCAACCTCTGTCGCGGAAGCAATGCACACCCTTTTGCTCACTCTTGTGTAAGTCCACACCAAATACCACTGAGTCTATGTAAGTTCAAAAGGTTTCTTTTTATTTCCAACTGACAAGCTCTGTATGTTGTATAATGCAGCAGCAACAGCAAAATGTATAAGATTAAAACAATAAACATTGTTACAGTTAGACTTACAAGTTACTTACAACTACAAGTCCATAGAAGCCAAAAGGCGAGATCATGATAACTGAACAGTGGTGGGCGAACCACCCTCCCCTTGGTAGGAATCTAGTTTATATAAAATTCTAAATGGAGATGTGAGAATTCTGGGGAGCCCTCACCTTAGAAGAACCTAGTAGTGGTTACATCATAAGCTCTGCAAAGCTCTGGTTCTTCTTATAAGTGAATCTTCCGTCTGTAATGAGAAAAATGGTGCGCGTTAGTATAGTATAGTATAGTGCTGTTTTTTTTATGGATAAGCAATATGGACTAACACCATAACTCCATAACAAAGTCACTTGTTTTTCGACCTTGTACGCAGTGCTCAGACAGTAGCAGTATGAGTAGAAGACAAAAGAGGTACGGTGTTCCTGGGTGGCAAGTTGGCCACCTGGTTAGTACTCAGAGTGGTGGGGAGGTGGGGAATACCTCCTTTCGGAACTAGGACCCTCACACACCCAGCAAGCTAGGTGTCATGCTTCATCATATGGGTCTGCTCCTCGTCGAGCCGGCGCTGCAATGCTCGACGGGCACCCATAAAGGGGCTCTTTATCGGAGATCTTTTGTTCCTTGCCGTATAGGTGCCGTGGGTGTGAGGGGCCTGGTAAGATGTAGATGTGGTGTGTGGGTTAAAACAGGTAAGGGAATCCTCTATAATTATTTTTATTCTGGAGAGGTCACAACCTGATTAAAAAGTAAAAAGAAGAAGGAGGGCGACTATTTTGTTTTAATCTGACAAAAATTACGCTCTACCCCTTAGTGGTCAACATGTTTCTCGCCTATAAAATGTCTCTAATAGATCAGTTGGCGATTCCTCAGGACCTAGTGACTAAATGAAAACTATCTACAGTGTATGGTGTGGTTCTACATACCACTTCTTCTCTCGGTAGGACGTTGCCCCGGAGAAAAGCAGCCAACCTAGAGTACAAACAAAAAGGATCAAAAAACCAAATGGAAATATTGGTACATGGTCCTATTGATTCAAGTGGGTGTGTTTCACCGTACACAACCTCTTTGAATCTATACAAGTGATAAAAACAACGTGATTTCATGCATATCACATTCTGCGTGTGCCTTCATTTGTATTTAGAATATAAAACCTCTGTGTAACCAGTTAGAGTAATTGAACAACATGGTGAGTGAGTATCAGCTCACCTCTTAAGGATTCAAGTGCTGCTTCATCAGACCGCAGCGGAGTATATGGACACTCAACGTAGTATCGCTGTTGTATTAAAAGGAAAAAACAAACAACAAAATATGTTGGGTGTGGGCTTGTAGGCACAACGTTTAGTTGCTAAGGCCATGACTCTAGAGCATTAAAAGTGAAAGTGGGCATGGTTCAGGTTAAAGTAAGCCCATAGTCGTGAAATTGGTATCATTGACAAGGTTATTCAACAGACTCAAAAGTGCCCCAGACCTGCCTGCGTAGCTGCTGGCGCCTCCACCATGCGCTCCGACATTATGCCAATCGTGCGGTGTGTTAAGAGCGCCTACAGCGCCCAAGCTATGTCTTAGTGCAGAGCTCTACAGAACATCAGAGTCAGCGTACCCTTCCCAAAGACCAGCGGTAACTTGTCAGCAATTCCCAGCACCTCTTACCTCTCTTAAAAGCTTGTGACCAGGCATAGTCTCAACGTGTAATCCATACTCACCTGCTCCCGCTCAGAGCAGTCCGGCTCACCTTCCCGCTCCGCTGCATCAGGAAGGAAAAGACAGGTTGTCGGTTCCTGTCTTAAATACCCTCTCCTGGTGCCATTAAGCATGGTAAATCAGCCGCACCTGGTGTGTGGTGTGATGGTGTCGGCATGACATCATCTACAGTGTAACCATGGAGGCCATCTTTGAATGTGGTGAAGGTCTATAGTTCTGGCTATTACCTTGATGTGGATGCGCATCAAGGGCTTCAAATTTGGCATTGAGTGGCGCGGTTTTATCAACAATGTGAACAAGAATTTATACAGTGCAAAAGTGCTCACGTCACTGCGCCAAATTTGTGCATAAGTTGCTGGCGACTGCCGATTGGGTGATTCGTATGTCGGCCATCTTAGAGTGTAGTATTGTACTCTATTGTTAGTTGTTAGATATATCGTCCTAACATAGCCTAATCTCCATATCTGACTAGCCTGATGTCGATATCATGTGGCAGAGATGTATAAAGAGGTGAGAGACTAGCGTGGAGTCTTAAGCTGATATATTCATTCGTTAAAGTTGCGGATAATGGTTGTATATATCAGATTAATTAATGGTGCTCCAGGGTATGGCATCGTTCAGGCCGTCATTTGCTAAGTCAAGACGGAACACCCACCTTTGTTCAATCCTGTACAAAGCAGTCTGTGTTATTTGTTGGTGGGATTCTAGGATGACCCAGCGTAGACTCTCTGGGGGTGTCCGAGTTCAGAGAAGTGGGTGTATAGTTTGGTGGTAGTTTTATGGCAACGAATATTGCTCTTATGCTCAGTGATTCTGACCTTAACGGGCCTCATGGTCATGCCAACATACCTCTTGTCACAAGGGCAGGTCAGCATGTACACACAACGTGGGGTGTTACAGTTAGTGTGTTTGATTAGCGTCCATGTAAATGTGTCTGATAGAACCAATTGTTTGGTGTGTCTGGTCTGTGGGCACACGATACAAGAGCCGCAGGGATAGTGTCCTGTCATGGGTGGGAAATCCCACAGTTGCCTCTGGTTAGGGATGTTGCTCTTCTTGGGTCTAGTGTGCACCAACATATCTTTCAAATTGTTGGTACGTTTAAACGCAAACCTTGGTTTGGGTATTGACAGCGTACCCGTGTTCAGAATTGCCCAGTGTTTGTTCACTGCCTTCTTTATTAGATTGGATCTAGGTGTGTACGTGGTCACACAGGTCAAAATGTCAGTGGGTTCTTTCTCATGTACCTCTAGGAGGCTTTCACGATTATTATTTCTTGCTCGTTTCATGCAAGAGTGAACCTGTTTCTTAGGGTATTGTCTCTTCAGCAGATTGTCAGCCAGTATCTCTGCTTCAATTTTGTAGTCCTCTGTAGAACTACAATTTCTTCTAATTCTTAGAAATTGGCTGAAGGGAAGGTTATTTCTCAGTGTAGCAGGATGATAGCTGCTGTACAGTAGCAAGCTGTTTCTGTCGGTAGGCTTTTTGTATAGGGATGTCGTTATTCTACCCTCTTGTAATCTGATGGTGAGATCTAGGAAGGCAATGTTCGTCGCAGATATAGTGTGGGTGAATTTCAAGTGCTGGTTTTTTGTGTTAATCCACTCGCAAAATTCAGCGCATCTCTGTATGTCACCCAGCCAAAAGATGAGGATGTCATCTATGTACCTCTTCCACAGTCTCAGGTTAGCTCCGAAGGGGTTACTCGCATGTTGGATGGTCTCTTGTTCAAATGCCGCCATATACAAACATGCCACACTGGGGGCAAAGGTACTCCCCATCGAAGTACCTTGAGACTGATGGAAGAGTTGGCTGTCAAACTCAAAAAGTTTTCTGTTAAGGCCAGGGTGGCACATTGCATGATGAACGAAATGGGTGTTGCTGCTGTCCATTCACTCCCACTTAGTGCAGATTCTATTACTGCCAATGTCTCTCTCTGTGGGATATTGGTATACAGTTGTTCCACATCCAAGGTGACCAGGAGGTCAATATCGCCTGTGTTTTCTATTTCACCTATAACACAGAGGATATCTGTTGTGTCCCTGATGTATGATGGTGTCTGTTTGACCAAAGGTTGTAGGTAATGGTCGCAGAATTTTGAGAGCGGCTCTAAGAGTGAGCCGATTCCTGAAACTATAGGTCTGCCCGGAACAGGGGTGGTCCCCTTATGTATTTTCGGCAGAGTGTAAAAATAGGGTGTTTTGGGAAGTTTGGTAATCAAGAAATCAGCTTCTTTACCACTGATCCACCCATTACTCTCTGCCTCATAGACCATGGTGGTTATCTCGGTCGTTAATCGAGTCGTGGGGTTTGTTGTTATCGGAGTATAGAATTTACTATTCCGTAGTTGGCGTTGGCACTCGGTGTTGTAATCCGAAGTGGATTGTATGACCGTGGCGCCCCTTTGTCAGCTTGCTTTATTGTAATGCTTTTGTCCTCAGTCAATGATCTAATCGCTGCATGTTCTTGATTAGAGAGATTATGGAAAGGAACTCTGGTATCCTGGTTCTTCAGTTCTTTTAAGACAGCTTTCTCAAAGGTCACTACCTCCACAGGTACCATGCCAACGGTAGGTGTGAAGGTCGAGGGATTGCGAAGGCCTGAATCCAGTTTGTCTGGTTCCTCAGTACCATCGAAGTGGGCTTTAAGGCGTATTTTTCTAAACAGGTTCTGGATTTCGCATTGTTCCCGAAAACTGTCCTCTTTGGGGGTGGGGACATAGCCAAGGCCTTTCTCAAGTACTGTTTGTTCTGTAGGTGTCAGTTGTCTATGTGACAAATTAACCACTAGACTCTCCTGCCCTGTGTTTTGCTCCTGGTTTCCATCATATTCGGTTCCTGGTCCTGCCACTGGACTTGTTTTTGTCCTCCTCTTTTGCGCCCTCTTCCTCTGCCCCAGCCTCTGCCTAAAAAAGGTGGATTGCTGGCAGGGAAGTATTGCGGTTGGCCCTGGGGATACATCGGGAAAGGCCAAAAAGGAGGCTGCGGCCCTTGAAAATTCTGTACAGGGTAGTGGGGGTTTTGTGGATAATTCTTTCTCCTCTGATTCGAACCCTTCCAGCTCCCATTGCTGGAGTCACTGCTAGCCGAGTCTCTTCTGTCGGATTCACTATTTTCATCAGAAGAGTAGCTAGTTTTGCTGTTGGTATAGTCTGCTTTCAGATAGGGGTATATTTTGTCTTTGTTAAATCTGCTTATATCCTTCTGAAGCTTGCTAACCTTCTGCTTCATCAGAAATTCCTTGTGCTCAGCAATCTCATGGTTGAGTTCTGTCAATTTGGTTTTAAATACAGTGCCATGTATGGTAGTCTTTATGGCCCCTTCAGCAACCTGTATTCTAATAAGGAGGGCATCAGCTATCCTCTTTGCTGAATTAATAATGAGGTGCACACTAGACCCAAGAAGAGCAACATCCCTAACCAGAGGCAACTGTGGGATCTCCCACCCGTGACAGGACACTATCCCTGCGGCTCTTGTATCGTGTGCCCACAGACCAGACACACCAAACAATTGGTTCTATCAGACACATTTACATGGACGCTAATCAAACACACTAACTGTAACACCCCACGTTGTGTGTACATGCTGACCTGCCCTTGTGACAAGAGGTATGTTGGCATGACCATGAGGCCCGTTAAGGTCAGAATCACTGAGCATAAGAGCAATATTCGTTGCCATAAAACTACCACCAAACTATACACCCACTTCTCTGAACTCGGACACCCCCCAGAGAGTCTACGCTGGGTCATCCTAGAATCCCACCAACAAATAACACAGACTGCTTTGTACAGGATTGAACAAAGGTGGGTGTTCCGTCTTGACTTAGCAGAGTAATGGGTGGATCAGTGGTAAAGAAGCTGATTTCTTGATTACCAAACTTCCCAAAACACCCTATTTTTACACTCTGCCGAAAATACATAAGGGGACCACCCCTGTTCCGGCCAGACCTATAGTTTCAGGAATCGGCTCACTCTTAGAGCCGCTCTCAAAATTCTGCGACCATTACCTACAACCTTTGGTCAAACAGACACCATCATACATCAGGGACACAACAGATATCCTCTGTGTTATAGGTGAAATAGAAAACACAGGCGATATTGACCTCCTGGTCACCTTGGATGTGGAACAACTGTATACCAATATCCCACAGAGAGAGACATTGGCAGTAATAGAATCTGCACTAAGTGGGAGTGAATGGACAGCAGCAACACCCATTTCGTTCATCATGCAATGTGCCACCCTGGCCTTAACAGAAAACTTTTTGAGTTTGACAGCCAACTCTTCCATCAGTCTCAAGGTACTTCGATGGGGAGTACCTTTGCCCCCAGTGTGGCATGTTTGTATATGGCGGCATTTGAACAAGAGACCATCCAACATGCGAGTAACCCCTTCGGAGCTAACCTGAGACTGTGGAAGAGGTACATAGATGACATCCTCATCTTTTGGCAGGGTGACATACAGAGATGCGCTGAATTTTGCGAGTGGATTAACACAAAAAACCAGCACTTGAAATTCACCCACACTATATCTGCCACGAACATTGCCTTCCTAGATCTCACCATCAGATTACAAGAGGGTAGAATAACGACATCCCTATACAAAAAGCCTACCGACAGAAACAGCTTGCTACTGTACAGCAGCTATCATCCTGCTACACTGAGAAATAACCTTCCCTTCAGCCAATTTCTAAGAATTAGAAGAAATTGTAGTTCTACAGAGGACTACAAAATTGAAGCAGAGATACTGGCTGACAATCTGCTGAAGAGACAATACCCTAAGAAACAGGTTCACTCTTGCATGAAACGAGCAAGAAATAATAATCGTGAAAGCCTCCTAGAGGTACATGAGAAAGAACCCACTGACATTTTGACCTGTGTGACCACGTACACACCTAGATCCAATCTAATAAAGAAGGCAGTGAACAAACACTGGGCAATTCTGAACACGGGTACGCTGTCAATACCCAAACCAAGGTTTGCGTTTAAACGTACCAACAATTTGAAAGATATGTTGGTGCACACTAGACCCAAGAAGAGCAACATCCCTAACCAGAGGCAACTGTGGGATCTCCCACCCGTGACAGGACACTATCCCTGCGGCTCTTGTATCGTGTGCCCACAGACCAGACACACCAAACAATTGGTTCTATCAGACACATTTACATGGACGCTAATCAAACACACTAACTGTAACACCCCACGTTGTGTGTACATGCTGACCTGCCCTTGTGACAAGAGGTATGTTGGCATGACCATGAGGCCCGTTAAGGTCAGAATCACTGAGCATAAGAGCAATATTCGTTGCCATAAAACTACCACCAAACTATACACCCACTTCTCTGAACTCGGACACCCCCAGAGAGTCTACGCTGGGTCATCCTAGAATCCCACCAACAAATAACACAGACTGCTTTGTACAGGATTGAACAAAGGTGGGTGTTCCGTCTTGACTTAGCAAATGACGGCCTGAACGATGCCATACCCTGGAGCACCATTAATTAATCTGATATATACAACCATTATCCGCAACTTTAACGAATGAATATATCAGCTTAAGACTCCACGCTAGTCTCTCACCTCTTTATACATCTCTGCCACATGATATCGACATCAGGCTAGTCAGATATGGAGATTAGGCTATGTTAGGACGATATATCTAACAACTAACAATAGAGTACAATACTACACTCTAAGATGGCCGACATACGAATCACCCAATCGGCAGTCGCCAGCAACTTATGCACAAATTTGGTGCAGTGACGTGAGCACTTTTGCACTGTATAAATTCTTGTTCACATTGTTGATAAAACCGCGCCACTCAATGCCAAATTTGAAGCCCTTGATGCGCATCCACATCAAGGTTATAGCCAGAACTATAGACCTTCACCACATTCAAAGATGGCCTCCATGGTTACACTGTAGATGATGTCATGCCGACACCATCACACCACACACCAGGTGCGGCTGATTTACCATGCTTAATGGCACCAGGAGAGGGTATTTAAGACAGGAACCGACAACCTGTCTTTTCCTTCCTGATGCAGCGGAGCGGGTAGGTGAGCCGGACTGCTCTGAGCGGGAGCGGGTGAGTATGGATTACACGTTGAGACTATGCCTGGTCACAAGCTTTTAAGAGAGGTAAGAGGTGCTGGGAATTGCTGACAAGTTACCGCTGGTCTTTGGGAAGGGTACGCTGACTCTGATGTTCTGTAGAGCTCTGCACTAAGACATAGCTTGGGTGCTGTAGGCGCTCTTAACACACCGCACGATTGGCATAATGTCGGAGCGCATGGTGGAGGCGCCAGCAGCTACGCAGGCAGGTCTGGGGCACTTTTGAGTCTGTTGAATAACCTTGTCAATGATACCAATTTCACGACTATGGGCTTACTTTAACCTGAACCATGCCCACTTTCACTTTTAATGCTCTAGAGTCATGGCCTTAGCAACTAAACGTTGTGCCTACAAGCCCACACCCAACATATTTTGTTGTTTGTTTTTTCCTTTTAATACAACAGCGACACTACGTTGAGTGTCCATATACTCCGCTGCGGTCTGATGAAGCAGCACTTGAATCCTTAAGAGGTGAGCTGATACTCACTCACCATGTTGTTCAATTACTCTAACTGGTTACACAGAGGTTTTATATTCTAAATACAAATGAAGGCACACGTAGAATGTGATATGCATGAAATCACGTTGTTTTTATCACTTGTATAGATTCAAAGAGGTTGTGTACGGTGAAACACACCCACTTGAATCAATAGGACCATGTACCAATATTTCCATTTGGTTTTTTGATCCTTTTTGTTTGTACTCTAGGTTGGCTGCTTTTCTCCGGGGCAACGTCCTACCGAGAGAAGAAGTGGTATGTAGAACCACACCATACACTGTAGATAGTTTTCATTTAGTCACTAGGTCTTGAGGAATCGCCAACTGATCTATTAGAGACATTTTATAGGCGAGAAACATGTTGACCACTAAGGGGTAGAGCGTAATTTTTGTCAGATTAAAACAAAATAGTCGCCCTCCTTCTTCTTTTTACTTTTTAATCAGGTTGTGACCTCTCCAGAATAAAAATAATTATAGAGGATTCCCTTACCTGTTTTAACCCACACACCACATCTACATCTTACCAGGCCCCTCACACCCACGGCACCTATACGGCAAGGAACAAAAGATCTCCGATAAAGAGCCCCTTTATGGGTGCCCGTCGAGCATTGCAGCGCCGGCTCGACGAGGAGCAGACCCATATGATGAAGCATGACACCTAGCTTGCTGGGTGTGTGAGGGTCCTAGTTCCGAAAGGAGGTATTCCCCACCTCCCCACCACTCTGAGTACTAACCAGATGGCCAACTTGCCACCCAGGAACACCGTACCTCTTTTGTCTTCTAGTTCTACCCAGGGCAAGTACGGTGGACCTTTATCAAGCCCTCATTGTCCCCCTTGTTGTTTACTAAGTAGCAGTATGAGCTCATGTGGCCTCAAAGGCGTATTTCACAACAAGCTGCGAGGTAACTTGCGCAAAAATAAAAGACAGAGCTAAAATGGTTGCATGGCTCGGGGTAACTTAGCAAAGACTAAAATGACCCTAGGGACCATATAACACTACTAGTGTCTACTCTACTACCTGAATTATACTAGTGATGTATGTTGTATATGTATTAACTTTTTTTTCATTCATGCTAGTGAAAAATAGGGGGAGGTGTATATGGCATCTGAAAAATGTGTAATGTTTTTTCTAGGCGTACTACCGACCACCAGTACCGGGGCCAGCGGTGAAGGTGACACGGCCGCTGAGGGTGCAGGTGATGCGGCAGTTGGAGTAGCTGCAGGGGGTGAGCCAGCAGCAGTGGCGGGCGGTGGTAAGTTATATTCCTAATCCTTACTTATTGACATTACACTCGCTGCAAGGGTGTAATGTATACTGTACTGTTGAGACTTAAGTAAGAAGTAGTTGTGAACGCCGGTTGAAGAAGACACCCTTTACTTAGCAGCATTAGCAATAGCATTAGCGACGGGAGTCTACTGAGAGTAACCAATGGCCTCTATCGGACTTCAACTCAGCTGTGAAATTTTTATGGAGAAGACTAAAAGTCTGATCAGATGACCTTGATGGATGGGTTGAACGAAAAGGGAAAGAAGGGTGGAAGGAGGAAGGACGGGCGAGATTTTATATTTATGACTGGCAGAGAAGGATACGTGGCATGCATGCATAGGTGTGTGATATGAATCAGATGCATGGGTGGTGGAATGCCTGAAACTCCCACAAATGTTCGAGGCCGAGGTAGTGGGAGGATAGATACATACCACAAATGTTACGTACTGTGCTTGCTAGTGCTACTGTGCCACTATGTGTAGAATGTATTTGTCTGACTGCTTTTCTAAGAGTATATTTTACAATAGTCTTGTTTTTCTTCTTGATATAGCTACTCCTAAAGTCAACAGGAAGGAGTTGGCAGCCAAGGCCCAGCGCCGTAAGCTGGAGGCCATACAGGCCGAATACCGGCGCCTGGTTCTTCTAGAGGAGGAGGAGGAGGAGGAGGCGGCAGCAGCTGCAGCCTCCTCCAATGCCCCGGGCCCCAGACACCCCCCCCCGTCTTACGGCGTCACCGCCTGTCAGCCACCCTCCGCCACACAGGAAGAAGCACTGCTGCCCACCCCCACTGTGGATGCAACTGCCGCGCGCTGAAGCACCTCGTGGCCCACCTGGAGGAGCGCATCCGTGTCCTGGAGAGGCGAGCCCGCTGAGACCCCGTTTATTTATTGCCCCTTTTTTATATCTTATTTGGGTGGGTGGGAATCGGGCGTTGGGTTTTGGACTTTTGGACATTTGTTGGACTTTTTCGTTGCGGGACATGAACATTGGTTGGGGTTAGGGAGAGGGGTGGGTCAGGTGTTGTGGGATTTTTTTTACATAGTTTATTTTTGTTAGGGTATTAAATTACATATTTAGACTTAATATACGATGTGGTTAATGTTTTGTGGGTGGGGTTACTGTTTTACGTCACACGGTTTCCTTGCTGGTGCAGTGCCACAGCCAGTGTTTGATTTAAATAATTGGCTGAGTTACTAAGACACAAACAGACAGATGCGGTACCCGTCACTGAGGGACTTGTCCTACTAGTACTGTCAGTCTCTCCTGATAATCTATGCATTCTGCAACTGGACTCAAAGGGGTGTGTGAAATAGAATTAATGAAAAAAAATCCGTTATTAATTATGCCTCACCCAAACCTCTTCTCTTACCTGTGCTTGATGTTTAACTTGGGCACGGCGATGGCTGCATGGTGGTGATGGTTTTCTTTCCCAACATGCCATGGTTGTGGTGGTAGTAGTAGTAGACCCTGGCAGTAGCACTTGCAAATAAAAGAAAATGAGACAGTCAGTCGCCTGAGAGAGACTGTGGGAGGAGTAGTAGAACAAAGTACAGTACGGAACTTACTGCCAAACAATAATATGCCAAATTACAAGGAAACATAATGGTTGCGGGGATAGCCTAGTACATAGAGTTACAAACTCTAGCTGTGTCGAGTCACTCGACTAGGCCTACAGTACACCGTGGTCCGTGACTCGACACAAGCGTAACCGTTAGTGCTGTTTTGGACGATGACAACAAATCCAATCTATGATGGCAATTAATGCTGATGGATTCGGTTCCTTTGGTAAAAAAATCCCAAATATACTGCTCATAGGAGGGTGGGCAAGCAGAAGAAGATCCGCGCCCTGCCTTGAAAATGCATTTATGTTGCTTTAGCCACATCCGCCCCAGCAAGCGTGTGATAAATTATTGGTGTACATTTAATTTAGTCACACCTCAATAAGCCACACAGCCCGGGTGAAGAGGGTTAGGGTTTGATGAATGGTTGGGAAGGGGGGTTTTGGGAAAGGTTTGAGAAAGAAAAACAGTACGCATGGACAACAACAAAACACAATCTTGGCAGACAACCATATCCATAAATCAGTTAAGGGAGAAAAAGGAAATGCATGCATGATGATGATAACTTGATGGCTAATGATATTACTAACTACTACTACTAGACAATTAGACAGTACAGGGCAGCAGTATATTATGCAATTTGCCTTGCCTGTCTGCCCTCAGAGAGACCCGAATTACATACAGTTTCTGTTCTGTTGTACCGGCCCGGGCTTAAAGATAGCAAAGAAAAGTCAAAAAATGCTGTAGGGATGAATTGAATTATATAAGCAGAGAGCAAACATAACAACAACAACACACAGTAGTAATGATTGAAGACAAAAAAAAGAATCGAAATTTAAAAGATGATGAAAGTTGATACTGTTACTGTATGTTATCCTGGTCAAAATGGGGAGTTGCATCTCGGCGTTCGTCTTGGTCCTCCATTCCATGGACGCTCCGGCCATCAATCTTGCGTGACGCCACTGCCTGCCTGGCACATGTAGATTCATTGGTAAGGTAAGTGAGAGTTGTTTTTCCCAGTGTAGCACAGGGTAAGGGCCGGCCTGTAATTGCAGATGGGAAAACCAAAGGGATATTGAAAAATCAAGTAGAAAAAAATGCCTAAATTACGGTGGAGTGCAACAAGAACACTTTCAGAGGCGGCATGGATTTGGATACATCATGTCTACTCTAGTCTGTTTCCAGCATTAACCTCCAACAACAACAGGACTGAGCAGGCCCACGGCACCCGTGACACATCCTCCATTTAGCGTACCTTTTTTGACAGAGGCAGACAAAGCAGATATACAGCAACATAGCATTTTACAAATTAAGTGACTAAATCAATGCCCCGCTGTCAGTCATACCATACCACCACACTCGACTCCACCACTACACAGACATGTAGGTCTGCAGTGGTTGTTGTTGACTTGGTTACCTTGTAATGCACTCATGAAACGCACTGAGTTATTCCATCAATCATCTCGGATCGTACTGAGGGACTGGAGTGCGAAGAGATAATGTCACTGTGGTCATCATCATGGTGTGTTGTCCAACTCAGTGTGCAGTAGTGTACAGATTGAGTCCCCTTTCCATATTCAAAATGCAATGGATCGGCCTGCAGTAGAAGTAGAAAATTGTTATTGAAAAACAAGATTGGAAAGAAACATTGCATTGGGTTACTTTTAGTGTGTAGATTAGATAATAGTACACAATGAATTACCTTCATGCACTACAAACAACAACAACACAAATCACTCAGTCAGCGTCCAATGCATGTCATCATTCATTACCTGTTCCTTCTCATCTTCAGTTAATGGGCAGTCTGTATCGGCTCGGAAAGGAGGATAGCTATAGTAGTCATCATCATGTTCCACTTCTTTTGGAGAGACTCAACGAGGCAAGATTTTAGTTTTTCTTCGATTATGCTACATCCAATCATCATCTGGCTTGAGGGCAATAGATTTAGGTCGATTCAGGAGGATGGAGGAGCAGGACTCGGAGGAGTGGACTGAAATGCAGAGAGCTGAAACTCATAAGGCAATAAAATACGAAGACGGTGGTGATGGATTTGTTGTGATTTGAAGTTTCCAAACAGAAAGACAGACACAGAAATAGAAGTAAATAAGGGAGAACCACAGTAAGAACTGGAAGCCTAGTTGTCACCGTCAGGGAAGTATAGCTCGTCCTCAAACTCTGGAGGTTCAACCAGAAGTAGGTAATCAGCATCCAACACGCTACTTCCATCACCTGAGCCGCTGTCCTCATCTTCCTGCGGTGATTCATGTATTGTATAATTCGGTGGTATAAATTGCTGATTCATTTTGATCATGGTTAACCTCTCCACGTTTATGGGTGAGAGACTGGTCCTTTTCACTGTTACAATGGAACCAGCAGCACTGAAAACACGTTCAGAAGAGACACTTGCGATAGGGCAAGCCAGATAGTTGATCGCCAGCCTGCTGAGCACTGGCCATTGGCCCCTTTTGCCATACCAATACCGCAATGGGTTTTGATCAATGTAGACCTCTGTTGGGTCATCCAGGTAGGCCTGGACCATTCGGTCAATGTTCAGGGGTGCTAAACTTAGTGCGCCCTCTTTTGTCTTTGCATCAGCACTGGACCTAGCAAGTCCTTGCTGTAAATACCAATTCTGTGCCGTTTGTACTGGGGCTGATGATGATCCGGTTCTTGCTGTTGTCGATAGTGTTGGTGACAGCTGTGAACCAAATGCACTGCCCACAGGCTCTGAAGTTGAACTTGACGCAGGATGCCCTGCTGCAGTACTTGATGTGGGTTTGAGGCCTTTAATTACCAGCCGTTCATTTTCCAATGTACTGGCTGCCTCAGCTATCCAAGTTTTGTACCGGGCAACATCCACTTCTGAAAAAGGGAGTAATGTCTTACTGTGCAGTGCCGCTTTGTACCGTGGATCCAGAATTGTGGCACAAATGTAATGTTGTTGTGACAGAATCTTATTTTGCACCCTTGCATTTTCACTTAAGCGACATGATAAGCTCTCCGCCAACTGGTATGCTTCTTTTTTTTCCTCCACACCTATGTCCGCTTCACACACCCTCTTCAGCTCTTGCTCTAGCATGTGCAACAATGGGATAGCTTGTCCCATAGTACAGTCCTCCTTGCTGACTTCACGTGTGAAGACCTCGAAAGGAAGAAGCATCTCTGTAAGAGATTTAACTAGGCACCATTGGTCCACCTGAAGGGTCATGCCTTTCACAGCAGCATCCGCCCTTTGCATGACATATTCATTGATTGGTCTGTACTGCTCAAACAGACGGTCAAGCATGTAATACGTTGAGTTCCAACGTGTTGCCACCTCCTGGATCAGTGCTTTGACTGGCATTCTATAGTCACGTTGAATGATCCTCAGCTGCTTCCGGGCTTTAAAAGAATGGCTGAAATGCGTGCATATTCTGCGGCAGGTGGTCAGTAAGTTGCTGACTATGGGTTCTTTTTTCAGAAAGTCTTGAACTATAATGTTAATGCAGTGCGCCAAACACGGGACCCTGAAATACTTACCAAGCGTCATGGCCTTAAGTATATTACTGCCATTATCCGTGGCAACAAAACCAATGTGAAGCCCTCTGGGGCGCAGCCATTCAAAGACCTTGTTGTTAAACTCTTCCAAAATGTTTTCAGCAGTATGAGATTTCTCCATGGCGAACATGGCTATAGTTGCATGTTTCCGAGAAGCATTAAAAATTGCAGCTGTGTCAACAGCACCTACTTCAGATAGCTTGTCTCTAACCCCCACAAAAGAGACCCAGTGTGCAGTGATGCACATGTAATCAGTGGCTTGGCAACTGGTCCACATGTCTGTTGTCAGGTGGATTTTGTGAACAGCACTCTGCTGCAAAGCTTGTCCAACCAATTCAAGCACATCGTGATGTAGTGCTGGAACAGCAACTCGGGCAAAATAGGAACGGCTGGGAACCTTCCATTTAGGGCAGATGGCTGACACAAATTCAAGGAAACCCACCCCTTCCACAAATGAAAAAGGGAGAAGGTCCAGCGCTAACATTTTAGCCAGCTTCGCATTGTACAACCGTGCCGTTGGGTGGTTGCGTTGGTACTGCCCCTCCGACCTAAGCATGCTGTCAATGGTAGGCTGGAATATTTTCCTTAGTGGTGCACCTTTCTTCTTGAACCCAGCTAGGCTCAACGACGCTGCACTTTTGCTCATTGCAGTGCCCGGTTGCCTTGGTGTCTCATGTTGACTCTTACTACTGTGCCACTGAGATGTTGCTGAGGATGTGGGCGTTACCAGTACACTGCTGGGGGTAGGGCTAGAAATGTCTCCCTCTTGTTGACCTTCCACCGCGATCATATCTTCCCCTACTTCTTCATCCCCAACAACAGCAATGGGTCCAGTTTTACTTTTTTGTAAGTGAAGTAGGTGAGCCTCCCACCTGATAGTGTGGTGTTTTTTGAGATGACTTGTTTGTCCTCCGGTACCATAGTTTGTACCAAGCTTACCCCGCCTAACAGCCTGCCGACAAATTGAGCATATAGCAATGTTCTCCTCCTTACTGCTAACCGAAAAGAAGTCCCAAACTGGGGAGGAGAACTTTCTGCAGCTGCTGGAGGTGCCACTTTCAATACCAGATGAAATGGAGGGTGTGCATGGAATTTGACTCTGTGCACTTACATTACCACCACCTACTGAGGTGGTGGTTGAGCTTGATGTAGGTCCCTGCCGGGCCTTTGCAAAGGCAAATATGGAAGCTGGAGGTCGTGTTGGCGTTACCTGTGTTGGTGGTATCCGTGCTACATCCCTCGCAGCGATTTGGGATAGTCTAATAATGTTGGTCTCCATCTCCGCAGGCCCAGGAGTGATGTTCGTGATGACTGGCTCTTCATCATCATCACCCCCTCGTCTACATCTACCTCCATAACTGTAAGGCTTTCTGGAACCTTCCTTTTCACTAGCCTTGTCTTGTGGTGTGCATCACTCTCAGGCTGAGCTGGTGGCTTCCAAGTGGCATCTAGATCATCAGAAGCGGGGCTTGAAGAAGAAGTTGATGTACTAAGCCTCCTTTTCCTTGCTGGGGGTATGGAAGACACTGGATCTTCTGGAACAGTGGCTTGCTCCTCTTCATCTGCAAAAAGCTCGATTTCCTGAACTGCCCCTACTTCAGGTGGAACAGCTACTATTGTGGGCTGTGGTTCCGGCTGCGGCTGTGGTTCCGGCTGTGGTTGCGGTTCCGGCTGTGGTTGCGGTTCCGGCTGCGGCTGGGGTTGCGGCTGTGGTTCCGGCTGTGGTTGCAGTTCCAGCTGCGGTTCGGGTTGTGGCTGGGGTTGCCCACTTATCTCCTGAGTTTGCGCCTGCGAGTGCGTGGATTGGGTACTACTTTGCGATAATGACATTTCAACATCACTGGTCGTTAGTAGACTGGCTACCTCTGCCACAGTCATGGGCTTGGGCCTAGGTTGCTGGGGTGGGGCCACTGATGCAGAGGTGCTGCTCCCAGCTTGGTCCCCGCTGGACACCGCTCTTGCAGGCGTAAGTTTTTTTTACCAAAAAACACATCGGCCGGCACCCCAGTCTTGGCAAGTGCCACTTCCTTCTTCTCTCCCTTCTTCTCACTGGCAACTTTCTTGCTACTGGAGGACCTGGTACCTTTCTTTGGGGCCATCTTCTTCAGATGTCAGCAGGACGCAGGTGCACAAGTTGCAGAGATGTCTGTGGTCACACGTGGACGTGACGCGCAGCAGGACTTCAGCCTGGCAGTACAACGGGTGATGATGATGATGACACCTCCTCCTCTGTCTTTTTGTGCACCTAAAAGCAAAGAAGCCAGGAGAAGAACATCAGTGAAATGTTGCATTTGTTGTTGTGGTTCAATTACTAGTAGTACAAACAAACAAATAAAAGATATAAATTAGTGTAGCCATTTGTGAGACTGTCAACAAGGGCTTTCATGGTATACTGTGTACACTGTCAGGACAACCAAAATACAAATGTAATAGAAGTGGACCCTGTTTGGCATTAAATTATTTGCTCATCACATCATTCAGGGAGCTGCAGCTGGCAAAGGGGATGGATGCAAGCAGTAAGCCAAGAGGAAAACCATGCAGGCCTAAATGGCAAAAGCAGCACACTTATAACTCCCACCAGAAATGGCCACCAGCCACATGGACACTCACAAATCACAAGCAACAAGCATGAGGCCTGGAAAACAATGTACTGAAACAGGCCTACGATAGCCAGGCAAAGGCTGCATGGTAAACCACACTGCTTTGCCTGTAATGCAATAAAATGCAAAAACGAAAATACACAGGGCTAAACAAGGCCTGCAACACACCACACACAACTAAGGCATGTAACACACCCCAAAAAACAGAAATACACCCAAAAAATTAATCCACATTTTGCAATTCAATGCCATCCATGTGCCCTAAATGATGTTTAAATTCAACTGAACACACAAACAGTTCTTTTATGCACCCCTGACTATCTCTGGGCCCACTGGATGGAAGGCCTGTTGGCAGATTAGGCTACAAGCTTGCAGGCCTATGGCAAAAAGCACACTGCCTGGCTTCAAAATGGCCGCCAGCCTCATGGCCAGGCCCACAACAACAAGAAACTGAAGACAGACAATGCAGGCCTATGGCAAAAAACACACTGCCTGGCTTCAAAATGGCCGCCAGCCTCATGGCCAGGCCCACAACAACAAGAAGCCAAGGCCACAAAGGAAACACATGCAGGCCTATATGGCAAAAGCAGCACACTTATAACTCCCACCAGAAATGGCCACCAGCCACATGGACACTCACAAATCACAAGCCACAAGCATGAGCCCTGGAAAACAATGTACTGAAAACAGGCCTACGATAGCCAGGCAAAGGCTGCATGGTAAACCACACTGCTTTGCCTATAATGCAATAAAATGCAAAAACGAAAATACACAGGGCTAAACAAGGCCTGCAACACACCACACACAACTAAGGCATGTAACACACCCCCAAAAACTGAAATACACCCAAAAAATAAATCCACATTTTGCAATTCAATCCAATGCCATCCATGTGCCCTAAATGATGTTTATATTGAACAGAACACACAGAAACAGTTGTTTCATGCACCCCTGACTACCTCTGGGCCCACTGGATGAAAGGCCTGGTGGCAGACTAGGCTACAAGCTTGCAGGCCTATGGCAAAAAGCACACTACCTGGCTTCAAAATGGCCGCCAGCCTCATGGCCAGGCCCACAACAACAAGAAACTGAAGACAGACAATGCAGGACTATGGCAAAAAGCACACTGCCTGGCTTCAAAATGGCCGCCAGCCTCATGGCCAGGCCCACAACAACAAGAAACTGAAGACAGACAATGCAGGCCTATGGCAAAAAGCACACTGCCTGGCTTCAAAATGGCCGCCAGCCTCATGGCCAGGCCCACAACAACAAGAAACTGAAGACAGACAATGCAGGCCTATGGAAAAAAAGCACACTACCTGGCTTCAAAATGGCCGCCAGCCTCATGGCCAGGCCCACAACAACAAGAAACTGAAGACAGACAATGCAGGCCTATGGCAAAAAGCACACTGCCTGGCTTCAAAATGGCCACCAGCCTCATGGCCAGGCCCACAACAACAAGAAACTGAAGACAGACAATGCAGGCCTATGGAAAAAAAGCACTCTACCTGGCTTCAAAATGGCCGCCAGCCTCATGGCCAGGCCCACAACAACAAGAAACTGAAGACAGACAATGCAGGCCTATGCCAAAAAGCACACTGCCTGGCTTCAAAATGGCCGCCAGCCTCATGGCCAGGCCCACAACAACAAGAAACTGAAGACAGACAATGCAGGCCTATGGAAAAAAAGCACACTACCTGGCTTCAAAATGGCCGCCAGCCTCATGGCCAGGCCCACAACAACAAGAAACTGAAGACAGACAATGCAGGCCTATGGCAAAAAGCACACTGCCTGGCTTCAAAATGGCCACCAGCCTCATGGCCAGGCCCACAACAACAAGAAGCCTAGGTCACAAAGGAAACACATGCAGGCCTATATGGCAAAAAAAGCAGCACACTTATAACTCCCACCAGAAATGGCTACCAGCCACATGGACACTCACAAATCACAAGCAACAAGCAGGAGGCCTGGAAAACAATGTACTGAAAACAGACCTATAATAGCCAGGCAAAGGCTGCATGGTAAACAACACTGCTTTGCCTGTAATGCAATAAAATGCAAAAACGAAAATCCACAGGGCTAAACAAGGCCTGCAGCACACCACACACAACTAAGGCATGTATTTAGCACACAGCCCAAAAACTGAAATACACCCAAAAATACACATTTTGCAATTCAATCCAATGCCATCCATGCACCCTAAATGATGTTTGAAATTAAAAAATACATCACACAGCAAAGGAACAGTTGTTTCATCATGTTTCATCATGCACCCACCCATGACTAGCTCTGGGCCTACTGGCTACAGTGGCTACCCACCACTATATTTATTTTTAAAAATGATGAAAATTAAAAAAATTGTAATTGCAGCAACTGCAATGACCCAATCAAACAACACCAACTTACTTGTAAAATCTCAAATCCAAAAATCCTCAAATCCAATGATAATGATGCAGCAGACACAAAGAGTGATCCTTCCAGCTCAAATCCAAGTGAAAAATGAACAGGAGATGGAGAAAGCACTGGGAGGAGCCTGCTGGAAAGGAACAGGAAGTAGTAGACTCTGTGGCACTTCCTCCCTCTCCCCCCCAAAAATTGAAAAAAAGGACACCCAAATATCAATCTGAGGTTTTTTTTCCATGGAAATCATCAGTTTATAGAAGGTTTTATGCTGCTCGCGATATTCTTCTTCTCCAGATTGAAAATTTTGCGTGTTCGGGATCGCAGGTTTACAAAGATTCCGCCGGAAATCCGAAGCGCGCCCGAATGACATGTTCGCGACCGCAATCTCTCTCGTGGTGCACGATGGCGCGACGAATGACGTGTTCGCGATCGCACACTCTCGCGTTGTCCGATGGCGCGGCGAATGACGTGTTCGCGATCGCAAACTCTCGCAGGATCGCGCGGCCGGCTACCGAAATCTCGTGGCGCACGCGAACGAATAGGAAAACCCGTCGGCGAACGCAGGAATCCCGGTAAATCATAATCGCGCGCGCTAGAATGCATTTTTAAAGCGCGAACAAGAAAATAATTCCGCTTCGCGGAATTGTTGGCAATTCCGCGTTCTCCGCGGAACGCGAAATTGCCTAAATTCCGCAAATTCCGCGAGCGGAGCGGAATTCATTGCCCAGGGTTAGACATGACCCTATGCACCCCCCACCCAGGGTCGCAAAAGGAGACAACATGGTCTACACAAGTAGTAATATGCAACATAACTTAAACATGACCTACACTTCACAGGGCGACCCTTCCCAAGATCCCCTCACTCCCGCCCCCGACATCATGGCGCAGCGTCTCACTTTACTAGAAAGCCAGCTAGAAATGATATCCGGGGGCCTGAACGAAATCCTTACCAACCTCAACAAGGCCCGAATGCCCCAGCAATCCCCCCCAGGGCGCCTACTCCGTCCAGCTCCAGCCACCCTAAGCGCCCTACCGGGCCCTTAGCGACACCCGCCACACGGATACAGAGACCCTCAAGAACGGACGATGAGACCATGTCACAGAAACCCTTAGAAACCAAAGCCCCCGCGCCCAGGTTACAGAGACGCATAAATTCTGACACTGAGACCCTGACATCAAGACCCACTAGAACCAAAGCCGCAATGTCTTTCGAAGAAGCCACCGATCTAGCCTCATCATACGACTCCCTTCCTACTGACTCCCCAAAATCCAAGATCCAAGTGATTACGGGTTTCAGAAGAGACCATCCTCTCACGAAACCCCCTAGACCCCCGCCCTTCCTCACCAGCTTACCGAGGGCTCCCCGGGGAAAGAACCTCAGCAAAAAAGAGCTTTCCACCAACTGCATGCTCATTAACTGCAGATCTGCCTCTATGCATGCAACTGAACTAGCAGAAGCCATCCTCTCGCAGGATATAGACATTGCGTTCATCACGGAGACTTGGCTCAACAAGCTCTCCTCACCATGCCTAGATATGCTTGTGCCCCCAGGTTTTTCCATTATTAACAAAGACAGAAAAGACCAACGAGGGGGAGGTGTAGCTATCATTCATAAGGACAACATCGCCATCGTGGAAATAGACTCTTGCAAGTACAACACCTTTGAATGTCTTACCGCCAATATAAAGACTAAGGATGATGGAGCACTACTCTGCCACCTTCTCTATCACCCACCAGGCAACACCTCCGCATTCGGGGAGCATTTGTCCGACCTGATTGCTCACTGCGCACTCGGGGACGCTAACAACCTAATTCTTGGTGACCTAAACCTTTGGTGGAATGAAGCGAACAACCCGTTAATTCAAACGTTATCCAACCTTCTCCGTGACAACAACTTATCCCAACACTGCTCAGAGGAAACGCACAATAAAGGAGCTACCTTGGATGCCATTATCGCTCAACGAGACGCAATTACGATCAACCACATACTCCCCGTGGACTGGTCGGACCATCACATGATCTTATTTCACATCAACCAAAAAATGCTTTCCCAGCCACCCGTGCAAGACCCCCCCAAATGGGCTAGAAACCTCACCCAGATTCCCATGGTAGCACTAGAAGAAAGGATAAGCTCACTCCTTCCCAGCACCAACGACCACCTCTCCACAACCGAACTCACCTCGCTTTACAACTCAAATTTGATGGCTATGCTTGACCAACTAGCCCCTCTAAAGCTAAAAAAAAGCCGAGCCATTCCGTCCAGGTCATGGTTCAACACTGACATCAATTCCGAAAGGAGACAACTAAGAGCCAAAGAAAGACGCTGGAGGAATAACCCTACTATTACCCTACGCGAACAACTCAAAACAGCTTGTAGGAAGTACAACAATCACATCAAGAACAAGAAATCCACGTTTTTCCGCTCCGCGCTGGACAGCGCAAAAAATAGACCCAAAGAGCTCTATAACATCATCAGGCAACAAACCTCCAAGCCCGCTACTTCCGCAATACAGGCGTCCAAAGAACTCTGCGACAACTTTGCCAACTTCTTTAATGACAAGATCACTAAGATCGAACTCTCACTGGACACCAACAATACCCTCCCCACAAAGAGCAGCAAGTCTGGGGCGTGTGATATCGCCCCTTGTCCCTCTACCAAATCCTGGCTAAACTTCCGCCCCATTCAGGAAACTGAGATAATCAATCTTATCTCCACCTCCAAACCCTCATCTCATGTCCTAGACCCCATTCCCCCCCAACTGACCAAAAAGCTGAAGAGCTCCCTAGCACCGCTCTGGTGCACGATCATAAACAGCTCCATGAAAAACGGAGTCGTTCCAGACTGCCTTAAAGTGGGACAAGTCACGCCTCTGCTGAAAAAACCCGGCCTTGACATAAAGGATTTGAATAACTTTAGACCTGTCTCTAACCTTCCCCTTCTGTCCAAAATACTAGAAAGATGCGTGCTCCAACAACTAACCCAACACTTGGACAACATCAACCTCCTTGACTTCCATCAGTCTGGCTTCAGAAAAGGCCGCAGCACTGAAACCGCGATCCTCAACATCATTGACGATATCCACAAATCACTAGACTCTGACCAATGCTGCCTCCTCATTCTCCTAGACCTATCGGCAGCATTCGACACAGTAGACCACAAACTCCTCATTAGGGCTCTCCAAGAAAGAGCCGGACTTGGCGAGGTGGTGCTCCAATGGTTCTCTTCCTTCCTACACAATCGCACTCAAAGAATCAAAATCAAAAACTTTGCATCCGACCTTCATCCAGTCAACAAGGGAGTCCCTCAAGGTTCAGTGCTCTCCCCCAACTTTTCAACATCTACATGGAACCTCTCACCAAACTACTCAAAAAAGCCAACATCCGCTTCCATCTTTATGCAGACGATACTCAGATCTACTTGGAAACCGCCTCCATCAGGGACATTTAAAGACTCAATGACGTACTGAGAGATGTTCATCACTGGCTGTCATGTAACCACCTTAAACTAAACCCTGACAAAACCGAAATACTCCTCATCTCGAACAAAGAGGAGAACCCCCAAATTGCTGAATGGCTAAAAGCCGTCGATGCGCTCAACAGGAACCTCACCCTGGCCGACTCTGTCAAATCACTAGGCATCACGCTAGACCCGAAACTGGACATGACCAAACACATCAAGAACTCAGCTAAGAGCGCTTTCCTTAACCTAAAGCTACTGAACAAAATAAAACCTTTCATTCCGCCCAGTGATCTCAAACAGGCCACCCAAGCATTGGTGTTGTCAAGACTGGACTATGGCAATGCAGTCCTCTCAGGAATAGCAAAATCACATCTTGCTCCCCACAAAACAACTCTCAACGCGGCAGCCAGAATGGTCACCGGAATCAAGAAATTCGATCATATTTCTCCTGCACTCAGAGAACTTAAGTGGCTCCCAGTCGAAATGCGGGTTAGCTTCAGAACAGCCTGCCTCACACACAAAGCCCTGCACACCGGCAAACCCGAATATTTGGCAGCCAAATCAAAAAAGCCGGTCAGGCCAGGAATCTCAGAAGCTCAAACTCCCTCCTACTCATCCCGCTAAAAACTCGAAAACAAAAAACTGCGGCACGATCCTTCGCCGGGAGCGCGCCTAAAATCTGGAACTCTATTCCCCCTCACATCAGAACTATTCCCTCTTTTGTAAAATTCAAAAGTCAACTCAAAATCCTGTTCCTCGACCGCTCCCTAGAGAACCGATAGGAGCAGTCGGTGCGGGGACGCAGACACCTCTCACTGCTTCGACCCCTTATCCCCAAGACTTCGAACCAGAACTCCCCGCCATCGACCTGCACTTTTATTGTTTTATGTGATTCTCTGCACTGTATCTGATGTAAAGCGCTCCGATACCCTCGGGTCAGGCCAGCACTATATAAAACTTCTTAAATAAAAAATAAAAAAATAAAAATAATTCGAAATAAATCGCTTTGGAAAGTTTTCTCCGTGAGTGCGCGCCGTTTGTTTTCCCAAGTGGGAAGATTTTGACAATATATATGACAACTTGAATCCCTTTTTATCCTTCGGTTAGACACTAAAATGCCCAATGGACTGAATATGGGGGAGGACTTACACAATTTCTTATGGATCTGGGCATTTTGTACTGCAACCTCCCGTGAGTGATTCTATCCTCACCATTCTTTAGTAATTTCCCATTTCCCATTTCTAGTTTACTAAGTAATGTTGTGTATTTTTAATGATACCATCTCACGTTTTTGCACAAAGTCAATTGTTTACAGACAATTTGCACTAGCACTTTAGTGAAAATGGGCTTCCTATTCGGCCTCAGAATGTTTACTGTATATTTGCACTTATTCTTGTTGTTTGCACTGGCACTTTATTTTATTCTTTTACACTGTTTTAGGGTACATGCAGTAGAAATATTAGAGGGCTGGGAATACTCTCAAAGTATAGAACACGAGTAGCACCATCGGATATAACTGTTTTTTTCATCTAGATAGAGGCACATTTTATCACTATGATTAGATTGTTCAATTACATTTGTATATTTGTGCCTTTTTACCTATTTTAAACAGTTTTTACCGTATGTATTTGGACTTGTGGATATCTATTTATTTATTTACATACATTTGTATTTATTGTATTTTCCATTTGAAAGCTGTAGAGTCTATTTTCCGGGAAGTCTTTTATATCTGTCTACTGCATAGAGGTGCGGTTGAGCAGTATCAACTAAGAGTGTGGTCACTATTTAAGGTTTACAATTGGTCCAGTGCGTCATGTGATCAAGACCGTCGAAACGCGGTCGAAACGCATCATGCTGGGCACTCGCTTTCATTTGACTTGGATGCTATGGATTTCCTGATTTCCTGCAATTAAAGCACTGCATTTCCTTCATTCACGCTGTGGTCCGTACCTGTTCTTCGCCGTGCCTTTGGTGGGGGTGATCCAGGAGTGCATTCATATATATATATATATATATATATATATATATATATATATATATATATATATATATATATTGATATATAGATATATCTATTACTCAGTTTTGGTCGCCACTGCGTAGTTATAGTTAGATCTGCTTTTTCATATACAGAGTGCTATTTGGTTTGCTAAGAACTTTTGCACAGTTTGACGAATCTTCACAAAACTTTCCAAAGAAAATCTTTATCCACCTCAGCTCCTTCCTGCGAAGTTTCAGGGTGATCAGTCAAGCAGGGTGTAAGAACCCAGAGGATCCGGCAGACCGGAAGTGGGGTGAAACGGGCCGGGACACTATAAACGCACCGGAGGAGCCCAGCGGTCTAGTGGCGCTGGGTCGACTCAACGAGGAAATCCTGACGTCATCAGAGGCTGACCAACAAAGGGGCGGTGACAAGAGTTACGGGGGAGGCACAGGAGATATGGAGGCGACGGAGAAGAGAGGAGAGCGAGACGATTCGGAAGAGGAGCCCAGCGGCGATATAGAAGGAAGACCAAAGACCCCTGGAGCGGTGTACATTGCGGATAAACCCGGCGGCCCAGGGAAGGGAGAGGACGCCCCGGGTCCCAACGCCACGGCCCTGATCCCGGGTCGTAGCCCAAGGCAAGTAGCGTTAAAGGGGTCGTTCTGGTGGTGGTGGGGCGGCACGGGAAATTAGGGCACGCGTGATTTTGTTTGTGCACTTCCTCAACACAAGGCACCCTCATGCTATTCCCCGTTTTTCCCTGCACAGCGTCCTGGTGGTGGTAGCACTTAGGTATAGAAAGGAGGACCTCGAGCTAATCCCGGTTTTGTTTTCCTTCCCCTTTTTCTGACTGCCCGGGCTGCGGAACGACACGACGCCAACGGCCATTCCGGTATCGAGCCTCGGAAGCCCCAAAGAAGACGGTCGAGTGGGAGAAGAGGATCCCCAGCTGTTTTTTTTGTTGTGTTGCACCAGGATTTTGTTCGCATCATTTGGGTCCTATGGGACTGACAAAACAAAGTTCCCGCAAATGATTGCCACATAGAAAAATAAAGATCCAAAAAAACCTCTAGTGTGCGTGTCCTGTATTCCCTTCTGCCCCCCGGGCTATTGCGCCGCTTACAAAGTGGTGTCAGAAGTGGGATAATTCCCCTATCCCTACGTGTCGAACCATGACACAACCCGTGCCTGTGGAGGATATCATTGCCCAATTGGCCGAAGGATAGCGACACCTGCAACTTGTCTTGGAGTAACAAATACAGGTGGATAGGGAAACCCTGCAGGGGGCCCTTAAAGAACAGGCCAGCCTAATCACTACCAACCAACAGGTGCAGGACACGGCCATCTTACGTCTTACAGATGCTATAGTAAACACCAGGGTACGCCCAAATGTCCCCGGAACTGTTCTCCAAAAATATCAGGATGGGGAGGATCCCGACTATTTCTTTTTGAATTTCGAGAGGGCGGCGACCACAGCAGCTTGGCCCCAGGAACGGTGGGGTCAATATATCGCCCCACTTCTATCAGGCGAATTGCAAGCAGCCTATCAAACAGCCAACCCCGCTGGAACAACTCCTTATGAAGATGTGAAAAGGGCCATCCTCAAGAGATTAGGGTTTGACCAGGAGCACTACAGGAATAAATTCCGAAAAGAAAAGTGGTCTGTGGGGGACAACCCCCGTGCGTTATACTATAGAATAAGGGACCTAGGCAATCGCTGGTTAACACCTCATGTCTCTACAGTAGACGAAGTAGCGGAAAAGATATATCTGGAACAATTTCTGGATGCCTTGCCTCCCAGTACACGGTCATGGGTAAAGCAACACCCAAACCTTACTCCTACAGCAGCAGTAGAGATCGCTTGTGCCTTCCATAGGGCTCCTGATTTCAAGGCTGGTATTGCATGCTCCCAGTATAATGCCACCCCAACTCGACCCCAGATAAATCCTTCCCCGAGAAGTATGGTCCGACCAGAAAGCAAGCCCCATACATCACCCCGCCCGGTCCCTAGACAGTCCATCCCACCGTCTGGCCCAAGCGGACAGGGGCCACAATGCTATAGTTGTGCGGAGTGGGGACATATAGCTAGACAATGTCCCCACCGTACCCCAACAGTGGAACCTATGGAGGTGGGTTATACCCATGGCAGGATTTACGTAACCGGGAGGGGCCCTCACCAGTATAAGAAGGAGGTTTTTCTCAACAGCAAGAAAAAGCAAGCTTTGCTAGACACTGGGTGCCATGTCATGATAGTGGATGAATCATTAATCTCCTGATGGAGCAGGGTAAATGAAAAATGTTAACCTCCTAATGTTTTCGTAAAACAATTAATAAACATGTTCGTTTAAGTAAATAACCAACAATGTATGTTACATGTTAAGGGTTAAAGGTAACACGCTATTCCGTATGCAAATTAATTGACTTATTATTGTTTACGTGTCTAACATAACATAATATTTGCGTACTAATTAAATAATAAATGCATGATTTGTGCTTTTAAATAAAACGTGTGGTTGCAAAATAAAGCGATGGTAAGTAAGGGACAGCTTTATATGTTGCTTCTGCTAGGTAATACCTAATTGGGGTACGTAGAAAGACGGGAGGGAAACGAAAGGGTTTATATTTCTTTGTTTTAACAATATTTTGTTTATCTTTGAAAATAGTGCGCTTAGGCCTGTCGAGCAGCAATAATAAATGGCCGCGAGTTGCTAGAGTACGCATGAGCGGGAGACCATTTGATAGAGGAGAGAGGCTGTGGAAAAGGGATGATCACGTGCTGATGCTGAGAGGCTAAGATGAAAGTATGGTCAAGGCTGTTGTGACACTTCTGAGCAGATGTGTGCCAAGATGATCAGCAAGAAGCGTGAGAAGCCCGACTGAATCAATAGACGGAACTGTATTACACAAAATGTAACAGAAAAATATACAATTTGGACTGATCGAAACGGATGAGCAATTGCATGAACTGTGGGAAACGAGGCTTGAATGGACATTACACACGGAACTGGTTAAGACCAGGAAGTTTGATTAAAATGTATATGGGCCTGAGTTTTTGACCAATGAGAATGAATCGCGCCATGAAGAAGAAACATTTTATGCTGTAAGCTAGAATTAGGGTATAAGAAGACCTACTCTTGGTGGGAGGGGTTAGAATGCTGTTAGAATGCTGCGGGATGCTGCGGGAGATGCTGGAGAAGTTAGATGCTGTAGATGAGTGAAGTTGCGGTTGCTGATGCTGACGAGCTGATGCTGCTGCTATTATTTCTCTTTTCCAGTTGAGTATTAAGATGCTGCTTTAGGAGAGCTTTTCCTGATAGATTTTATTTTAGAACTATTAGATTTTTCCCAGATAGATAGATAGGTTGATCTTTAGAGTTCGTATCATGGTAACCCTATTTTTCCGTCTAATAAATATGCATTGCAATTTCAAATTATTCTTATAATGATAATAAATGTAATGATCTGAATAATAAGCTAATCTCATTTCCTGCGTTCAAAACTTTATATAAACTTTATTATTCTTTAAACAAATGACTCAGTGATTCTTTAGCTCAATTATTAAAAATGAAATGTTAAAGAGTTATTGTGATTGAGCTGGTCTTAATCACCATCAACTGATTCCTACTAGTTGGTCCATCGACCAATGAGCGGAATACCTTAAAAGCAAATGAGAAATATTATGTCAAAATAAAAGAGGTATCCCGTCTCCTTCCAGCGAATCGTTTTTCCCCTAGGTTCATGACGGAGGAAATCCAGGGAACAAATGAGTAAGTGAATGTATATGCGGTGTTATGGGCCCCACCGTCATATGGATATAGTGTGTGTGTTAGAGAAATAATTGCACCTGGATGACCAAAGCATAATAGGAGAATTATTTTTATTGTTAGCGCTGGATCATATTTCTTGGTAGCAGAGTTATGGTTTCTATAGATTAGTTTGGTGATTATTGATTATTGATAAGTTCATGTCTAACACTTTTTGTTGAGTCGCGTTATGTTATATGTAAGTCTTCACGCTTCTGGGAAGTAGGAAGTGGAACACGTGTGGCAAGAGAAGTCACATGGAATTGTACACTGTCTGAATTCATTTTTGGTAATAACACAGGTTGTGTTATAATAGGGACATTTTGCATATAAAAGGTGTGTAAGTGAAATAGTGATCGGTTTTCTTGTGAAACTCTGGCCTTAATTCTCAGGAGCATAATAGTCTCCACATGTGTTTTATCCCCAGAGAAACGGGTTTACCGATTGCTTGAAAGAAGGGTAAGGTAGAGGGAAGTGCTACTTTATCGGCGAAACTGAAAATTCTGTGGTAGGGTAGAGGTAAGCGCTGCCTACTGGAAAATACAGAATTCTTGTATAAATGGTTGAAGCTATCGTTTCGGTTTAGCGAATCAGACAATGGAAATGTGGTTAAAATGTTGTAACTAACAAAAATTGTTGAAAAAGAAATTGCCGATAAATTTTGTAAAGGAGGGGTCAAGAGCAAAAGTGACGTAGACAAGAGTCGCGCTGGGATTGGACAGTGCGCTAGTCACATGAGAACAGGAGCAGGACTGACGTAGACAAAAGCCGCGCTGGGATTGGATAGTGCGCCGTAGACAGAAATCGCTCTGATTGGAGCTTTGGTGTGAGTCGCACAAGGATTGGTTGAATAGCCTAGTGACGTGGAAGTTTGTGATTGGAGTGTTGGTGTGAGTCGCGCTAGTATTGGTTGAAATAACGCATAGGGAACAGTGTTGAATTGCGGATCGTTTAAGGAGAAAAAGGTTGTGAATCATGTCGTACTATGAGTATGGAAAAGAGAAAACGTCATGGATGTCGAAAGTTAAGAACTTCTTTAAGAAAGACAAAAAGGTAGTGACTAGAGAGGGACAAATAATTCCTCCGCCGAAATCACCAGCTTCACATATGATGCTGAAATATGGATATCATATATGCATATGGTTAGAAAATTGGACAAAATACACCAAGAATGATGGAGCATTGGCTTTCCCTGAGAATGGTTCATTTAATGTAGCCGTACTACGGAACTTGAGAGAAAAGATGGTAATGTTAGAACCTAGACCTAGACCGACACAGTTTGAAGCTTTAACGGAATGGGAAGATGAGATGTATGAGCGAGAGAGATCCAGAGGATTAAAGAATCATGAGTTTTTGCCTGGAAGGTTGTGGGGAATAAATCATGAGGACAGAGTAAAGCGTTGGAGATATGCTAACATGACAGGAGGTTTGTTTCCAGCTTTTACAGTTGAGGAAGAAGCAAAGAGAAAGTGTACAGAGAAAAAGAAACATGTAGTGGTAGAAAAGTATGTGTATGGTGGTAGTGAAACAGATGACGAATTGCTGGAAGATATTTTAAACAGAAACCCACCTCCATACCAACAGACTTCTGCGGTGGTGACACCTAATGCACCGCCAATGGAAACTGGGAGGAATAAAAAACTCGAACGAAGAAATGAAACAAATAGGTCACAAGAAACATTTAAAACTTCACAAAATGAAGAGATAGAAAGTGACAATGCAACTGAATTAGCAAAAACGACAAAAGAATTGACTGATAAAATAAGAGAATTGACAAAGAATATGGAAGCTGTAACTGTACCAGTAACGATAGGTCCAGTAATGCCAATTTTTGAGAATCAGAAAATTGATGAACATTCCTTAGTGATTCCCATGAATTCACATTTGCAAAGAAAAAGAGAAGGGATGGAACTGAATAATGAAGGGGCACACAATTTGGCTAGTACGTGTAGACCAAGTCCACCTACAAATTTGACGATAAATGAGAATGAGATTAGGAGAATGCCTATGGTGACAGAGTCCGCATCAGGAACACCAGAAAAAAGCAGCGATTGGATAGAATTAAATAGTATGCCTGTAGGTCCGACTCCAGAAGAGTTAAACGAATGGATGAAAGCGCTAAAAGCAAAGGAACCGGAAGAAAAACCATTAGATGTAATTAGGTTGAAAATAGACATGGAAGAGTTGATTTTGGGAACAATTGGAACAGAAAAACAAAAAAATTATCAGGATGATGCGATTATGTTTTTGTGCAAGAGTCTTACTTGGAGAGCCAGAAATTTACATGACAAATTGGAAGAGATCGCAAGTGAACTAGGAGTAGAATTTGTGAAAGTGAGGACGTTGCAGAAACCGTACAGAGTAGATTTTTGTGAGAAAGACATAGAGAATTTGAACACATCAGGAAGACTGACCCAAATAAAAGAGCTGATTGTTTTATTGAGAAAATGGGGTGATGTGGATAGATGGAGAAATAGATGGTCAAAGAGGAATGAGAAAACAACAGATAAAGCATCTTTGGCTTTTGCAGTGACAGATAGGGAACCAGTTGCTAGGGAATACCCGATGAGAGAAACACCAGGTGGTAGTTATGTGCATGTTCCATGGACCAGACAGGATATACTGTCATTTACAAATGACTTCCCCAAATTGAGAGAGAAACCAGTAGAATGGTACAGACAAGTGGAGAGATTTGTTAAGGTGTCAAAAGTGCTGTGGATAGATCTAGATGGATTGTTTGATATAGTAGTGCCAGATGATTTGTGGACAGAATGTAAGATTACTATTGATTGGCCAACTGTAGAATATCCAAGGGATGCTAAAACAGGAGCGCCAGGTCCAGAAGTGATAAGGAAGTACGACCAAGTAGTTACCTTTTTGAAGAATAAAATTCCACCAAAAGAAACAGATTGGGTAAAAATAGACAGAACAACGCAGGAAAGCAAAGAGTCAGTGCACGCCTACTATGAGAGATTATTGTTGGTCTTCAAACAGTATAGTGGTTATGAGACACTGAGTGAGAAGGATATGAGTCATTTTGTATATAGGTTTGTGTATGGATTAAAACCAGAGATAAGTGAGATGATTAAGCAGCACTTGATTGGTTGGCAGAATAGCACAGTGGATGAAGTTTTGAGATATGCTAAGTATTGCAGTGATGAAATTGAGAGTAAACAGCGTAAATTGAAAGAAAAGGCCATGTGGGCATAGGTGAAAGTTGCAGAGAAGCAAGAAGCTCAATTGAGTAATACTGGTAGTGAAACAGGACAGTTTAAATCCCGACCTAATATAGGTAAAGGAAAAGGACAAATGAGCATAGATGAGGCAAAGAAAAAGTGGCCATGCCACAACTGCGGAAAGCTAGGACATTGGAGAAACGAGTGTAAATTTCCTCCAAAACCTAATGTGGAAAATCAATCATTAAATTCACAGGTGCAGAGTGAGGTAGTTACTCAACAAGGTCAGGTGCCACAACCACCACTTCCCAAGAGTGTTAACCAACAGAAATACAGTGCAGAAACAGGATTCTACGGAGGAGAACAGGTAACACAGTTGCCGCGTGCAGCTGCAATTTCTCAATATTGGTTACGACAGGATGAGGATGACACGGATGAAAGTTCCTGACGGTGCCTAGGAGAGGGGGAAGAGTGCGTGCTTGGCGCAACTCTAGAGGTAGATCAGTCTGGTCCATTTGTGGATGGAGAAGTGAATGGTGCAAATGTAACATTCCTTGTTGACACTGGAGCTACCCGTTCTACTGTTAGGTCAGTGGAAATTCCAAACCTTCCTCTCTCAGGTGAACATATCCAAGTAGTTGGAGTTTCCAATCAGCAAATTAAAACGCCTCTTACTAACTTAGTAAAGGTATGAATTGGTCCATTTAGTGAAATGCACCGATTTGTGGTATGTGATTGTAGTCCCGTGAACCTTTTAGGACGCGATTTATTGTGCAAGATGAACTGCACTATCTATTGTACCCCAGACGGAATTGCATTTCAGACTCCAGATGAGGATGTGCTGTATAAAATGACAATGGTGAATTTAGAACCAGAAGTAAATGGTTTGTTTCCTGTATTTGATGCAGAGAAAATCCCAAATGAATTGAAAAGGACAGTGAAAGAAGAAGTGTGGGACTTTACAGGAGAAGATGTAGGTTTAATGAAAGGAGTAGATCCCATCAAAATAACAGTGAAAGAAGGAACGAGTTACCCAAATACGCCCCAGTATAAATTGACTCCAGAAATAATTGAAGGAATAACGCCAGTAATAAATAAAATGATTGAACAAGGGATTCTAAAAGAAATCATCAGCAGTCCATGTAATTCGCCAATAATGGGACTAAAAAAGCCAAACGGAACATATA
The DNA here is from genome assembly GCA_963921515.1 of Calotriton arnoldi. Lineage (NCBI taxonomy): Eukaryota > Metazoa > Chordata > Amphibia > Caudata > Salamandridae > Calotriton > Calotriton arnoldi. The sequence goes on from CAWUFW010005061.1 coordinate 480,144, forward strand.
GAATTGTACAGGATTTGAGGAAGGTAAACAAAATTGTTGTACCTTGTTGCCCAATAGTACCGAACTCTGCTGTGATTCTATACCAGATTCCACGTGAAGCAGAATGGTACACAGTAATTGATTTATGTCATGCATTTTTCTCTATTCCATTGCATCCAGATAGCCAGCCATTATTTGCGTTTAGGTTTGGAGAGCGTATTTTGGCATGGTGCCGAATTCCTCAAGGGTACACAGAAAGTCCCTCAATCTTTAATCAGATCCTAAAGAAATCATTGGAAGATCTAAGAATGCCAGAAAAGTCAGTAATGGTTCAGTATATTGATGACCTACTGGTGGCATCAAAAACGAAAGAAGCATGTGTCAATGATACAATTGCTTTGCTGAATCATTTAGCAAAAAGAGGACATAAAGTGTCCCCTTCAAAATTGCAGTTTTGTCAACAAGAAGTCCAGTATTTAGGGCATAAAACTGAGAAAGGAGTGCGAAAGGTAACGACTGAAAGAATAAAAATGATTCAAGGAATGAGAGCTCCAATGACACAAAGAGAGGTAAGAATGTTTTTGGGAATGGTTGGATATTGTCGACAATGGATAAGCGGTTTTTCATTGATTGCTAAACCATTGCAGAAACTGACAAAGAAGGATGTTAAAGATCCTTTTGAAATGAATGATGAAGAAATGAAAGCATTTAGAGAGCTGAAAAAGAAATTGTGTGAGGCTCCAGCATTGGGAATGCCTGACTATGAGAAAGATTTTGAGCTGTATTGCAGTGAAAGAGATGGATGTGCATTTTCAGTTTTGGTACAGAGACATGGAACTATGAAAAGACCTATTGCATATTTTTCAGCTGTTTTAGACCCTGTAGCGAAAGCGTTGCCTGGATGTTTGAAAGCAGTTGCTGCTACTTGTGTGAGTCTGGAACAGAGTGAAGGCATAGTGATGGGGTATCCATTGAGAGTGTATGTTCCCCATTCTGTGGAAATTCTTTTGACAAGAACGAAAACCCAATACATGACACATAGTCGGCTGACTAGGTATGAAAAGGTAATTTTGAGTGCAGATAATGTGACTATTGACAGATGTATGAATGTGAATCCTTCAACATCATTGCCAGATGAAGAGAGTGTGATTTAAATGGATGAAGTAGATCACGATTGACTGAATGTGCTCAAATACTGTACAAAACCAAGATCTGACATACGAGATGAGCCTTTGAAAGAATCAGATTATATTCTGTTTGTGGATGGCTCATGTTTGAGAACGAGTGATGGAGTTCTAAGTGCAGCATATGCAGTTTGCACAGTAGCAACTGTAATGGAAGCATCTTGTCTGAAAGGTGTACGGTCTGCTCAAGTCGCAGAATTAGTAGCTCTGATTCAAGCATGTAAGTTGGGAAGAAATGTACGGGTTACGATTGTGACAGATAGCCAGTACGGCTTTGGGGTTGTGCATGATTTTGGTCAGATTTGGTCACAAAGGGGTTTCTTGACGTCTGCAGGAACGCCCATCAGAAATGGAGATTTTGTGAAAAAGTTGCTTGAGGCGATACAGCTGCCTAAACAGATCACTGTAGTGAAGTGCAATGCACATAAAAATGGGGAAGACTACATAACTGTTGGTAATAAATATGCTGACGAAATGGCACAGTACTGTGCAAAGAATGTGGTTTCTTTGAATAAATGTCGGGAAAGAGAGCATATTTCTTGTCCTTTGCTTTTTACTAACTCTATTGAAACATGGGATGAGGTGAGACAGTTACAAGAAGCCGCAGAGGATGAGGAAAAAGATACCTGGATAAAAGCAGGATGTAGAAAACATGAAGAAACTGATGTTTGGGTTTACAGGGATGAGAGACCAGTTATGCCTGATAGCATGATTTCTGACATGGCACGGATGTACCATGGACAAGCCCATATTGGGAGAGATTCAATGATCAGACTTTTTAGACAAACATGGTACAATCCAAAATTCAGAGCCATAGCTGAGAGTCTTTGTCAGAGATGTCTTATTTGTCAACAGTTAAATCCAGGAAGGAAGACAGTAGTGAGTCTAGGAACAATAGGACGAGAAGGGGGTCCTTTCACTAGAATGCAAATGGATTTTATTGAAATGCCACCTTGCAACAAACTGAGGTATGTCCTAGTGGTCGTCTGTTTGTTTTCCCGTTGGGTGGAGGCATACCCAACAAGAAGGAATGATAGTATTACGGTAGCAAAACTTATGCTGCGAGAATTCATTCCGAGGTATGGTTTTCCAGTCACGATTGAAACAGATAGAGGAACACATTTCCAAAATGAATTAGTTAAACTGATTTGTGAAGCACTTAGTATTAAACAGAAACTGCATTGTGCATACAGACCAGAGGCTTCTGGAATAGTAGAGCAAGTGAATGGAACAATCAAGAACAGGTTAGGAAAAATGTGTCAAGCTACAGGACTCAAATGGCCAGATGCTTTGCCATTAGTTCTGATGACAATCAGAAGTATTCCGGAAAGGAAAACTGGACTCAGTCCCCATGAAATAATCATGGGACGAGCAATGAGACAAGCACAAGTACCTGTCAACAAGCTACTGACTATAACTGATGATCTAGTGCTGGATTATTGCAAAGGATTGGCTGATGTGGTGCGTTCTGTGTTTCATCAGGTTGGACCGGATGCGACCACTCTTGAAAGAAAACCAGCTCACGACTTGAATCCAGGAGATTGGGTTCGAATAAAAGTCCACCGGAGAAGAAACTGTTTGGTTCCTCGCTGGGACGAACCACGACAAGTGATCCTGGTGACGACCACTGCAGTCAAGTGTGCAGGAGTGAAACACTGGGTACATGCCAGTCACACCATCAGAGTTCCAGAACCTAAAGATCGACATGTGAGTCGACATCTGGAAATATCAGATAACAGTTCAGCATCAGAAAGAGAAGAAGAAACAAACAGGGTGCCAGAACCTGAAGATCGACCTGTAAGTCGACATCTGGAAGACCCAACTACAAGTGCAACGATAGAAGAAGAAGAGGAAATAGAAGAAATAGCTGAAGTTCCAGAATTTGAAGATCGACCTGTAAGTCGACATCTGGAAATATCTGACACCAGTTCAGAATCAGATACAGAGCATTCGGATTGTGAAGAAATTCTAAAAAGAAATTGGAATTTTGAAAGCATAAGAGAAGAAACTGAGCCAGAAGATAGTGACAGTGAGCAACCAAGTACAAGTTGTGGTAAAATTCCTTCGGAGATAATATTAATAGATGAAGAAGGGAGAGTTTCAAACAAAAAGCTAGAAAAATCGGAAAAACCCCGAGGAGCAGTAGGGACAGATAGTGAAACACAAGAACAGGGAAATTTAGAAGCAGATAGAGAGACTGACACAAATTCGGAAGAACCTCGAGGAGGGACAGAAATAGGTGAACGAAGGAAGATAAGGAAAGAACCACAAGTAGAAGAAAATGAAATTATAAGTTTCAAAATAAGAGGAAATAACGAAAGAATTGAAACAGAGTCTGAAGAAAGTGGAGAAGAAAGAAATCAAAAACTAGAGACAAGAAAAAGAAATTGGAAAACAGAAAGAGAGGAAAAAGGAAGTGAAGCAAAAAGGCCAAGAAAAGGAGACAATTGGCCCAACGAAGTAAGAAAATTAAGATACAGAATCATAAGGTTGGATGGGAAAAGTGCTGAACAAGTGAATGAAATAACAAGTCAAAGAGAGCAAGAAAAACAAGGTGGAAAACACTTGCAGAAAACGAAAAGAATAAAGAAGGTAAATCAAAAGTATAGATCGCCTGAATGGTTGTATCGTGCTTTGACTAGTCACAAAGAAGAAAAGAACACTCACGAAAACCCAGAACAAAGAAACCTGAAGGGAGAAAGTGAAGTGCAACAAACCTGAAGAAGTTTAGATAGTTTTACCGGATTTGACAAAACACTGATCTGACGAATTTACCGGATGTGACAAAGAAAGAATTCTGAGAAAGAATTAAAAGAAAGTACCAAGCAAAGACAAAACATTGGAAGTACAGAGTGGCAAACAAGTCATTTCTGAGGTGTAGTGACACAATTTTCTAGAAAACAAATAAATAAGGTTATAAAACAAAATGGAGAATACTAGAGATAGAAAATGTAAATGTGAGTTTTTAAGTAGATGGTGCAAGATGTGCTGTTTTTGTACAGGATTATTAATAACAGTATGGCTGGTTTTAGCAATCACTATTCCAATTAGTTTAGCTGTAGTAGAAATATCTAATAACACTGAGAAAGAAAAAGGAGCTAACACTCAAGAGCCAGTTATTTTAAAGAGTAGTGCAGAATTACACAAGGACAAATCAATAACAGATTTTTCAAAAAATGTTTTTACTAAATTATTATATGAGTATGTAGAAACAATGGAGGTAAGAGATTGCTATGTTTGTATGCAGTTGCCTGCATCTGTAGCAGAGGGTGTGACTTATCATCACCTCCCTTTGACATATGGAATAACATGTAGTGTTTTAGAAAGTTTATTTTATAAAACAGGTAGATTAGAATATTATTATACTGACATAAATAAGATTTTTGCGAAAGTTTCTGTAGTTCCCGAGCTTAACAAAATAAAAGAGGGAAAAACATTTGGTGAATATTTTTTAGAAGATAAGATTTTAACATTAGATAGTATAATTAGGTACAACCTTACCTGTGAGTTAAAGAAGGAAGAAAAGGTATTTTTAGAGATGGTTGAAGAGAGAAGAGTGAAATTTCAAAGAAAAGTGATAGAAGAGACAAAAACACCTCTTTGGGCGTTTGAGGAAGACAATCATGACAAGAAAAAGACAAATGCAGCTATGACTCTGGCTTGGCCCCAACAGGGAAGGTTATGCATTAGAAGAAATAAGACAAGATATGACAATTATTTTGTGGGTTCCAGTAATTGCCATGACAATTACCAAATTTTAGGTGGATGGGGATTCAAAGGGGGAAAAGATCCAATATTTCCAGGGATTTATTATGTTTGCGGAAATAGGGCTTATTATAGGTTGCCGGACCATTGGTATGGGTCATGTTACTTAGGCCTGATCTTTCCAAAGATTTTTCATATGGATAGAAAAGAAAAAGGAACACACAAAATGATAAATACCTTTACACGTAGAAAAAGGGAAAGTTTTTCAGAAATAGTAGGTGATATTTTTGGAGCATTGATACCAGCAGTGGGAATATCTTTGAATGCATTTAGAATTCGGAAATTATCCACAGTGGTAGATCGTTTATCTACAGATACTGCTGGAGGGTTCTTGATGGTAAATACCGAGATGGTTGCCATGAGAGCTATGGTGATGCAAAATCGACTTGCCCTTGACATTCTTTTGGCAAAAGAGGGCGGAGTCTGTGGAATGCTGAAAGTCCAACATTGTTACACTTACATTCCAGATAAGAGCGAAAATATACAGAAGTATATAACAAATATTACAAATTTGCACAAAGAACTTGTTCCACTGGAGGTTGAAAGTGCTTGGGGAAAACTTGGTAAAGGGTTTTCTTCTGTAATAAATTGGTTAACAAGAATGAGTGGATTAATAATAGGGAAAGTTATAATAATAGCAACCGTGATAATAATAATAATATTAGTACTGAAGCTTGCAATAACATGTATAAAGAGAAGAAGAAGGCAGAATAAGATAGAAAAAGAAAACATGATAAACAAGGAAAGAGAGAGAGAAATGGGTGAAATAGAGTTAGAAGAAATAAAAGAGAACATGTACAAGAAAACGAAGAAACAAGTTGAAAGGGATACAGTTGTGTAAACTCACAAAAGCAAACGGATAAAAGATATATGCTGTCTGAGAAAATTGTATAACTTGGGTTTTTGTGGTGATATTAAAAATCACCAAAGGGGGGAGTTGATGGAGCAGGGTAAATGAAAAATTTTAACCTCCTAATGTTTTCGTAAAACAATTAATAAACATGTTCGTTTAAGTAAATAACCAACAATGTATGTTACATGTTAAGGGTTCAAGGTAACACGCTATTCCGTATGCAAATTAATTGACTTATTATTGTTTACGTGTCTAACATAACATAATATTTGTGTACTAATTAAATAATAAATGCATGATTTGTGCTTTTAAATAAAACGTGTGGTTGCAAAATAAAGCGATGGTAAGTAAGGGACAGCTTTATATGTTGCTTCTGCTAGGTAATACCTAATTGGGGTACGTAGAAAGACGGGAGGGAAACGAAAGGGTTTATATTTCTTTGTTTTAACAATATTTTGTTTATCTTTGAAAATAGTGCGCTTAGGCCTGTCGAGCAGCAATATAAAATGGCCGCGAGTTGCTAGAGTACGCATGAGCGGGAGACCATGTGATAGAGGAGAGAGGCTGTGGAAAAGGGATGATCACGTGCTGATGCTGAGAGGCTAAGATGAAAGTATGGTCAAGGCTGTTGTGACCCTTCTGAGCAGATGTGTGCCAAGATGATCAGCAAGAAGCGTGAGAAGCCCGACTGAATCAATAGACGGAACTGTATTACACAAAATGTAACAGAAAAAGATACAATTTGGACTGATCGAAACGGATGAGCAATTGCATGAACTGTGGGAAACGATGCTTGCATGGACATTCCACACGGAACTGGTTAAGACCAGGAAGTTTGATTAAAATGTATATGGGCCTGAGTTTTTGACCAATGAGAATGAATCGCGCCATGAAGAAGAAACATTTTATGCTGTAAGCTAGAATTAGGGTATAAGAAGACCTACTCTTGGTGGGAGGGGTTAGAATGCTGTTAGAATGCTGCGGGATGCTGCGGGAGATGCTGGAGAAGTTAGATGCTGTAGATGAGTGAAGTTGCGGTTGCTGATGCTGACGAGCTGATGCTGCTGCTGTTATTTCTCTTTTCCAGTTGAGTATTAAGATGCTGCTTTAGGAGAGCTTTTCCTGATAGATTTTATTTTAGAACTATTAGATTTTTCCCAGATAGATAGATAGGTTGATCTTTAGAGTTCGTATCATGGTAACCCTATTTTTCCGTCTAATAAATATGCATTGCAATTTCAAATTATTCTTATAATGATAATAAATGTAATGATCTGAATAATAAGCTAATCTCATTTCCTGCATTCAAAACTTTATATAAACTTTATTATTCTTTAAACAAATGACTCAGTGATTCTTTAGCTCAATTATTAAAAATGAAATGTTAAAGAGTTATTGTGATTGAGCTGGTCTTAATCACCATCAACTGATTCCTACTAGTTGGTCCATCGACCAATGAGCGGAATACCTTAAAAGCAAATGAGAAATATTATGTCAAAATAAAAGAGGTATCCCGTCTCCTTCCAGCGAATCGTTTTTCTCCTAGGTTCATGACGGAGGAAATCCAGGGAACAAATGAGTAAGTGAATGTATATGCGGTGTTATGGGCCCCACCGTCATATGGATATAGTGTGTGTGTTAGAGAAATAATTGCACCTGGATGACCAAAGCATAATAGGAGAATTATTTTTATTGTTAGCGCTGGATCACTCCCCTCCCCAGCTAAGGGACACCGAACAAGTAAGGGTAACATGCGTACATGGGGACACTAAGGTCTATCCCGTGGCGGAAGTCCTATTAGAGGTAGACAACGATCCCCACCTACGCAGAGTGGGAGTAATACCCTCCTTGCCTGAAGCGGTCATCATAGGGACCGACCACCCTAAATTTGAGATGTATCTGGAGGGATCAAAACGGAATGCCAGGACCTGGCTACAAGAAGCCCCCTTTAGCGGGACTGACTTAGAAACCCCCGATGTCAGGGTCAAGAAAAGTAGACAGGAGAAACGACGGGAAAAGAGGGGCTATACTCAGTCACAGCTGTCACGTCCTGCCTTTCCTCTTTCCCTCACAGACCCAGACAGAACAAAACCGAGTAGCTTCCGTACCGCACAAAGGGAGGACAAATCGCTCACGCACGCCTGGGAGCAGGTCCAAGAACAAGCACCGGGACAGGTAGGTCCTTATTTTATGGTAAAAAGGGGATTGTTGTATAGAGTTGTAAAAGGGGATCCGCTGTCGAAAACACAATTGATTGTACCAACCACATTTCGGGAGCATGTATTACTGTTGGCCCATAATAAGATAGGGGGAGGGCACTACGGCAAGGAGAATACCTTAAAGTATCTCCTGGAGAAATTCTATTGGCCAGGTGTGTATAAAGATGTAGCGAAACACTGCGCTGCCTGTGTACGCTGTCAGTACACAAATCCCGGGGTTGTAATGAAGGCCCCACTGCAGCCGCTACCAATCATTGACGTCCCCTTTAAGCGGGTTGGAATGGACCTGGTAGGACCTTTAACTCCCTCGGCCAGAGGACACCGCTATTTCCTGGTTATAGTAGATTATGCCAGTCGTTACCCCGAGGCCTTTCCCCTATCAAGCATGACCACTCCCACTGTAGCACAAGCCATGATTGCACTGTTTTCTAGAGTAGGATTTCCGTCCGAAATCCTAACGGACCAAGGGACTCCTTTTATGTCACGTCTGATGACGCAAGTTTGTACAATACTGGGGATAGAGAAGATTAGGACTTCTGTATACCATCTTCAAACAGACGGCCTTGTGGAGCGCTACAACAAAACAATCAAAAATATGCTCCGCAAGGTCATCTCAGAGACTGGGAGAGATTGGGACCAGAAGTTACCCTTGGTTCTTTTTGCTTTGAGGACACATGAACAGAGGTCCACCGGATATTCCCCTTTTGAGCTGCTGTTTGGGCGAAAACCCAGAACCCTACTGGACATGGCGGCAGAACAGTGGGAGGGGGAAGATGAGGAAGGAAAACCCCTATTACAATATGCCGCTGGCCTTAAGTCCTCGTTAACACACTTATGGGGTATTGTACACGATAACATGAAAGAGGCCCAGGAGATACAGAAAAGATACTATGACCGGAATAGCCAACTAAGAGAATTCAACCCGGGTGAGAAGGTACTCCTGTTGCTCCCTTCTACTGAGGATAAATTACTGATGAAGTGGCAAGGACCATACGTGATAGAGAAGAAGGTGACTCCCGTCACCTATAGTGTGTTACTACCCCACCGCGTTGGAGGCAAACAGATATATCACGTGAACCTATTAAAAAAATGGGAAGAACCACAGCCATCCCTTTTGGCAAGAACACCCGCCTACGTTACCTGTACCAACAAACAGCTAGAGATACCCTTCCTGTCTAACCAGGAGGCAGCATCCGAATCGGTACCCACTGGGGAGGTCTTGTTGCCCACACAAAAAACACAGCTAAAGACCCTGTTGAAGTCCTTTCCAGGTCTTTTTTCCACCACTCCAGGGCTAACCACCATGGTGCAACACGAGATAGTGTCCCTAGAAAAAAAAATCATAAAGCAGAAACCTTATCACATTCCGGCAGCCGGTAGGGAAGCAGTGGAGAAAGAGGTGTCCGACATGCTCAATGATATAATTGAACCCTCCCAGAGTAACTGGTGTTCCCCAGTGGTAATCGTGCCAAAACCAGACGGCAGTCTGCGTTTTTGCATTGACTTCCGACAGTTAAATGCAATAACCAAGTTCGATACATACCCCATGTCCAGAATAGATGAAATGGTCGAACGGTTGGGAAAAGCCAGGTATATGTCAACCCTTGACCTCACAAAAGGGTATTGGCAGATTCCTTTATCTCCTCACTCCAAAGAAAAAACGGCGTGTGCAACTCCCTCCGGCCTCTACCAATTTAAGGTGCTTCCCTTTGACTTACATGGGGCGCCAGCTACGTTTCAAAGACTGATGGATAGCATTCTAAAACCCCACAGCGCATGCGCTGCAGCCTATCTTGACGATATTGTCATATTTAGCCCGACTTGGGAGGAACACCTATGTCACCTGGAAACCGTCTTCTTGGCAATTCAATCAGCAGGCCTTACCATCAACTCAAAGAAGTCCCTACTGGGTACTAACACAATCCAATACTTGGGTTACACGATTCAGGAAGGTCACATAAAACCCCAGGTGAACAAGATAGAGGCTATTAAGGTTATCCCTAGACCTACAACAAAACGAGATATCCGTTCTTTTCTGGGATTTATAGGGTACTACCGTAGGTTCATACCCGGGTTCTCTTCCTTAGCCAGCCCCTAACTGACCTCTTGACAAAGACTCACTCCTCACGCATACATACCTGGACACCGGAACACGAGGAGAGTTTTAACGTCCTAAAACATGCCATCTGTACACCCCCTGTACTACATTGTCCTGATTTTAACCAAACATTTGTCCTCCAAACCGATGCCTCGGGCCTCGGTCTGGGTGCTGTGCTATACCAGCCTGATCCACATAACGACCTGAAACCACTACTATATATCAGCAGGAAGCTCTTTGCCCGTGAAACCCACTATTCAACGATAGAAAAGGAATGTTTAGCCATAAAATGGGCAATAGAGGCCTTACAATACTATTTGTTGGGAAGGAGATTCATTGTCCTAACAGATCATGCCTCCCTCACATGGCTTGCGAACAACAAGGACACTAATCCCCACATCCTGCGATGGTTTCTCGCCTTACAATCTTTTTCGTTTCAGACCATACACGTTCCGGGTTCGAGGCAAGTCAGTGCCGATTAACTGTCCCGGCACCCATCGTCTGAATGGCCCCAACGTCCATTCTTATGGGGGGAGATGTGTAAGAACCCCGAGGATCCGGCGGACCGGAAGTGGGGTGAAACGAGCCGGGACACTATAAACGCACCGGAGGAGCCCAGCGGTCTAGTGGCGCTGGGTCGACTCAACGAGGAAATCCTGACGTCATCAGAGGCCGACCAACAAAGGGGCGGTGACGAGAGTTACGGGGGAGGCACAGGAGATACGGAGGCGACGGAGAAGAGAGGAGATCGAGACGATTCGGAAGAGGAGCCCAGCGGCTATATAGAAGGAAGACCAAAGACCCCTGGAGCGGTGTACATTGCGGATAAACCCGGCGGCCCAGGGAAGGGAGAGGACGCCCCGGGTCCCAATGCCACGGCCCTGATCCCGGGTCGTGGCCCAAGGCAAGTAGCGTTAAAGGGGTCGTTCTGGTGGTGGTGGGGAGGCACGGGAAATTAGGGCACGCGTGATTTTGTTTGTGCACTTCCTCAACACAAGGCACCTACATGCTATTCCCCGTTTTTCCCTGCACGGCGTCCTGGTGGTGGTAGCACTTAGGTATAGAAAAGAGGACCTCGAGCTAATCCCGGTTTTGTTTTCCTTCCCCTTTTTCTGACTGCCCGGGCTGCGGAACGACACGACGCCAACGGGCATTCCGGTGTCGAGCCTCGGAAGCCCCAAAGAAGACGGTCGAGTGGGAGAAGAGGATTCCCAGCTGTTTTTTTTGTTGTGTTGCACCAGGATTTTGTTCGCATCATTTGGGTCCTATGGGACTGACAAAACGAAGCTCCCGCAAACAATTGCCACATAGAAAAATAAAGATCCAAAAAAACCTCTACTGTGCGTGTCCGGTATTCCCTTCTGCCCCCCGGGCTATTGCGCCACTTACACAGGGGATGAGAAAAGAGGGGGGCCCAAAACACAAAATCCACAGCTTTGTTTAGAAAGCGCTATCGCAAAAACTGCTGAATGGAATTATACCAAATTTGGTAGGGACTCGATCTTGGTCCAAGAAGTGTGCTTTTTGTGTAAATCCAATCAGCAGTTTTTGAGAAATTAAGGTGGTAAAATATTTGCCTATCTGGATGGTTAGGTTCGAGGGACTCTAGCAGGAGTCCCTCAAACCCAATTTTTAAAAAATAGAGCGTTGTGATTGCTCCAAGGACCTTTTTTTCCTGAGTCCAGTTCACTCCTGCAGGAGTCAGACTCCCGCAGAGCAAGCACCCTGATTGGCTGCATGCAACATGTAGAAAAATGTTGCTAGCAGCCATAATAGGACTCGCTGACTTAGTCCCTGCCCTGAAGTTTAAAAGTAAAACAAAATTAAGGGGGTAGGGTAGGGTTACCCTGCCCTCTCAGGCTCTGTGGGAAAAACAAATCTGCCATTTATGCTGCAATCTTGCAGGTCTCCCGCAGGATTGCAGCACAAAACAAAAAATATGGCTGCCCACCATTTAAACAAATATTTGGTATGGGGACGTGAGTTGGTGCCCCATCCCCAAGCTGATTTGGGACCTGGGGACCCCATCCCCTGGAGCCAACTGTTACAAAAAGGGGAGGGGGCATGTGAGAATAATAAATTTGATTCCTCCGAATACTTTTTGAATGTGGTAAAGTTTGGAGCTGGAATAGTAAATCTAAATTTCTCTAAAAATCCAAAATATTCCCCATTGGGTTAAATTTGGATCATGGGAAACATATTAGACCTTCCTCACAGAATAATAGATACTATAATGTGGCTAAATTTGTATTTGGAATAGTAAATGTGATATCCAGAAATTGTTAGCATTTGTTATTATTTTTTGTTTTGTACTTTAAAAAGTTATTAGTAATTTATAGTATACATTGTTTGTCTGTTTTAATATAGTTTTTAAAGAATTATGTTTTAAATATTATTGTTAGATACATTTTTAAACATCTCTGTTATTGCATACCATTTTTACTGTGCATTATTTTATAATAATTACAGCAGGTTTTTTCGGATTTTATTTATTCCCAAGAATGTTTTTTTTTTATGTTTCAGACTAATTACCATTAAACATATGACCAGGGCCACTGGAATTATGCGATTCTGCTGTGATTCAGCGGCTGCGGTGTTTTTCGCATAATTATGGATTTACCGCATTTGCCACACTATCCATCACGTGCTGCATAATCTGCCAATTTTAGCAAAAAAATAGTTTCTTACTCAAACAGATCAAAAGTTGCTAAAAACGCAGTGATGTGTTGCAGCACATTGGAAGACCCCTTGGAAAGGTAGACTGGTCACCTTTCAGTTGCTTATGCTGGATTTAGATGTTAAACTGATACTAATAAGGTGAAACCTCTGCCTGGACAGTGTTAACGTGCAAAAATTGCAAAATATTGAAGTAATATCATCACAAAATGTGCCGCATTAAGCCACATAATTAGCTTTTTCTTATTGCATAATGTAGTGAACCCTCCACATAACTTGGCCCTCCCCTGTCGCATAATTCTAGTGGTCCCGCATATGACATTGCTGTAGTGCAGACACATTTTTATTTGTAGCTATACTATTTTTAGAAATTGCTGTACAGTAATTTTTAACAAACATATGTTTTACATTACTTATATTTTTTTAAACATTATAATATAATTAAATGTACTAAAGAAAAGGTTTTAGATATTTATAATTATTTTTTAATATATATAATCTTTATACAAAAAACTTTTTTGTACATTTTTCAACACAGAAATGTTTTCCAACCTTTTTAACATGTTATTTATTATTTTATGAATATTAATGAATAAAATACATTATTTACATTGATTTCCATGGGGTGGAAGTCTTTTTGCTCCCCTGCAGCCTAAAACATCTCCATACCAAAGGCAAGCAAGAGGACATTTGATTCTTTTGGGATCTGTTTTTACATATGAGACAGGAGAGTGGGGGCTAAATCCTGATCTTGTTTCACTTGCCATGCTGAACGGCTGCACTTTTTTGAGTAGGCCACTACCTGGGGAAACCTACCAATTCCAGACACTTCTGGTAGCTAGACACCCGGAGGAGTCCAGGGTGGTGTGCTTTGCGTGGATCCCACAACATTTTCTTACTTACAATACCCCGCAAACCTCAAACTTTGCCTCAAACCACAAATTTCTTTGCATTTCTGTGATATAAACCTTCAGAATCTGCAGGAAATATGTGATTTTAGGCAAAGTTTGAGGTTTAAAGGGCATTGTGGGTAAGAAACCCTTGTGGGATTTGCACGAAGGCATACTACCCTGGAATCCCCTGGATGTCTAGTTTTAAAAAATGTCTGGGGTTGGTAGCTTTTCATGGGTGGCGGCCCAGGAGGGCCACAAAGACAGCAGATACCCCTATCATTGATCTCTCCACTTAGTGCTTTAGGGCATTTTGTGTGGCGATCTCTCGGTCCACCCATACAAGTGGGGTACCATTGTTATCGGGAAACGTGTGTGAACTTTGTGTGGTATTAAATTTGTGGATCCCACAGATTCCAGAACTTTCCCACACAGCTTTGTGAGTAGAAAGCGTGTTTTTAGTCAAAGTTTGAGGTTTGTATAGGCGTCTGGGTATAAAAACCTGGTGAGAGCCACACAAGTTACCCCGCGCTAGATTTCCCCGGGTGTCAAGTTTTGAAAAATGTGTAGATTTGCTAGGTATCCTTAGGTGTCAGCTGAGCTAGGGCCTAAAATCCACAGCTACCCACCCTGCAAAAAAGGGTCAGTTTTCATTGGAAAAATATAATGTAAATGACGCGCTTAGTTCCCTTTCCTGTTGCAGGCTTTAGGCCTACCCACACAAGTGAGGTACCATTTTTATTGAGATATTTGTGGGAGTGCTTGGTGATAGTAAATACGTAGCTCCCCACAGAGTTTTAGAAGGGTTTCTGGGTAAGAAGACTTAGTGAGAGCCATGCAAGTTACCCCACCCTGGAATTCACAGACTGTCTAGCTTTAAAAAATGTGCAGGTTTTCCTTGTTTCCTTGGGTGCCGGCTAAGTTAGGGCCCAAAATCCACAGCTACCCATGTTGCAAATAAAAGGTCAGTTTTCATTAGAAAATTGTGATGTGTCCATTCTGTATTTTGGGCCCTTTCCTGTCACAGGCACTAGGCCTACACAAACAAGCGAGTTACCATTTTTATCGGGGACCATTGAGTATGCTGAGTGGTAAGAAATTTGTGGCTCCCCATTGATTACAGAAGATTTCCTCACAGACACGTGAGGAAAATGTGTTTTTTGAGTCAAAGTTTGAGGTTTGCAAGGGCTTCTGGGTATGAAAACCTGATGAGTCCTGTGCAAGTCACCCTACCCTGGGTTCCGTTAAGGGGTCTAAATAAAAAAAATGTACATGTTTGCGAGGTCTCCCTAGGTACTGACTGAGCTAGGAACAAAAATCCACAGCTACCCACATTGGAAAAAAGGGTCAGTTTTCAGTGGAAAAATGAAATTTGTGTATGCTGTGTTTTGGGCCCTTTCCAGTAGCGGGCACTAGGTCTACCCACACAAGTGAAGTACCATTTTTATTAGGAGACTTGGGGGAGTGCTGGTTGGTAGGAAATGTGTTGCTCTCCGCAGATTCCAAAGGTTTTTCATGGAGAAATCTGAGGAAAATGTATGTTTTAGTCAAAGTTTATGGTTTCTAGGGCTTTTGGGTAAAAACCTGATGAGAGCCATACAAGTCATCGATATTGGTGTCCTTACTGTTTAAGTATAGGGTTGTAACATATAGGTTTATAATTTTGTGGGCAATGTTTGTGAATATTGATATAGATATTGTTTTAATAATTTATTATTTATTTTCTTTTTTTTCTTTGTTCCTATGGATCTCACTGATGGTCTCCTGGGAATGTTCTAACCTGCTCCATTTGACTCTCCGGCTATTACTAGAAACTCTCAGTCTTCTATCGAAGGGCTCCCCAATGGAGTTATGTTGTACACTAAAGGACAGACTTAGGTTAAGAGTCCGGGCATTGTGGTCGCTATCCAGTCATGGTATGACTGCCCTATCCACCAAAAATGGCCCAGCTCTACGTCCAACATTATATAATCAATTAAGCTGGTATGGTTCGCGAGGTTAAACGTGTGAATTCCTGATTTATCAGAGGCTGTCCTGCCATTGCAAGCATGGAGCCCCTGATTTAGAGTGAAGGTGTTAATTTGGACTGCTAAAGGAGACCATTTCTTAATGGGGGGATTTCCAACTCTGGTATAGACCAACTGGCATCCTCGTCAACTATTAGCGCAAGTCTATCTGAACTCAGTGGTTCATATTGGCAATTAAAATCTCCCCCTGCTAATTTCCTTGCGGAAGCTGGAAGTGAAGCTTAATGCTCATTCAGACATTCTCAAACAACTGGCTCTGTCCTGTTCCTGATGGGTCTACAATATACATTGTATATGCAATATGTCAGATCCGGGTGTGGAGTCAAACTAAAGCATGTGATGTCTGGGGAATTCACTGTAACTTCCTTCACCGTCATGTGGTGGTGGTTTTCACCCACATAATAAGATGCCCTGAAGGCCTCCCTGCCCCTGTAGTTGTGGCTGCCTTAAAGAAATTTACATATCCTGTATGGTAGAGGGGCTGCACGGATCAAGTCTCTTGAAAGAGACAGATGTCATATTGGTCAATAAAATCACACCATTCAGGAATGACTAACTTTGATACCAGACCATTCCAGGATAAAAGTCTTGTTGGTGCAGAGACCTCATCAGGGGAGCCATGTCTAAATCAACATATGATGGAGTTAGAGGAGCAGTGAAGGGGGGCACAAGGTGATCTAACTTCCCTGGTGAAGACGAGTGAATAGCTTGGGTAGTATGGATACTATGGGTACTATAAGACATCCCTATATATGATAAACCATCGAACCCTTTACGGTCAACATGGCATGCAGCATCTACCCTTGCCTTGTTCTGCACAGTACTGGGGTAGAGTCAACCATTATTATCCATCCCAGATAATGGTGTGAATCTGTTACTAGTTGGAACAGCGTAACCTCCTGCAGTGTTAGGTTGATGATTTACAGATCTTGCTCTGCTCGGCCGACTGGGTGGAGTTGGTCTATAAAAGAACCCAGGCGGAACAGTGCTGATTACAGCATCTATCTCTCTCTGTCTACATCCAGATTCAATCAGCCGATGTGCCAAGCCTGGGTACCTGCAGTTGATAATCACAAAATCCCCTTCGATGGTTTTGGGGGCGTGACCGATCCAACCGATTCTCCTTACTAGTAGGATGTCATCATACTCAGTGATAGAAAATGTAGTGTTCCGGGCTAATCAGTGGCACACTCTGTTCTTCAGTTCCCAATGGCTCTCCTCTCTATCTCGGGAATGTTTAGGTACTCCAACCAGGACTGCCACAAAAGGGCAGCAATCTGGCGAAAGATCGAGTATGGGCGGGGGCTGACGAAGGTGGGGATGTGTCAACCGATCCTGTGAGAGCCATCTGCCTCCTCTATTATCCTCTTCTTGAACTGGATTCTCACTCCTTGCAGGGGTCCTGCAACATACAGAGTGCCCCACAGGCAATCTGCCCAGCATGGATGGGTCTGCAAGCGGACCAGATGGACATGCTGGGATCTGGCACAGCTGGGATGTCTGATTCACTTGATTGATGACGTTGTTGTCACTGCTCCCAGCTTTAGCCGGCGCTTGACCATAGATCTGGTTAAAAGCAGGGAGTGCCAACATGGACTCTAATTTAGATGACAAGCCCCTTATTGCCCATTCCAAGGCATGGATCCTATTCATTAGGGGAGCAATGACGGATCTCACTATAGTATTTACTTGAGCCAGGACACTGCCCCATGCCGGTGTCAACTCCCCTTTATTCCCACTATTAGATAAAGCCACAGCTGACTCAACCTCCATGAAGCTTGGTGCTGAAGTTTTGCTGTCGCGGTCGGATGGATGGGCACTGATCCTCTGCCTTTAATGTTGACCAGTTGTTGGGCCTTGTCGTGCTTTCCTTTTTCCCCTTACCACCGCCTCTCTGGGTGATTTTGTGAGATTTTCCTCAAGAGATGTAGCCTCTGCCATCATCACTGACTTGTCTGGGTTATTTGTCTCAGGAGCCGGACTGGCTGAACTGAGCTGGACAGCTGGGTGGCAGTAGCGTTGTGACAAGCTGTTGCTGTCAGCGCTGGAGTGCTGCCAAACTGAAGGAATTGCCAAACTCCAGGAATGACTCATGAAAAAAGTCCATTAATCACAGGCCTACAAGGGGGGGTCAAATCGATTGGTCCTCCATGCAGCCCCCTGCAAAACCTCAGATGCACCGTTGCATTAAGCACCCAGCTAGTGGTTCCCAGCTCCTCTACCTTCTCCTTCCTTGCTTAGACATGCGTGTGTGGGCGGGCATGAGCACGGCGTCTTGACGTTGGGGGGAGGAGCTCACTTGATATTGTTTTTCTTGATTTGGTGTAATACAACTGCTCTTGCATTAGTAGTACAGGTGGTTAAGAGACTTTGTGATTTTATTCTGGCTTTCCTGGAACATTTTGAATCTAATGTGCATCTGGCTGTCTGCATACATTTGAACGTGTACCCCAGGTTGTCCTATCACCTGGGACAGTGGACAAATTATTAATTTAAGAGCAAATCTATCAACCGCCATGAAAGGCAACCGAACAATAACTATTTCTCTGTTTCTTAGGAAGGGAATTCTACCAGTGGAGCACCAGCTGCTGTGAGAGATCTACCTCTACGCACTTCACATGTAGGGTCATTCTTACATAATCAGCAGCAGCTTAGAGCCCTGAACTGGGGTTATTATGACAGACAACCGCTGATAATTTTGAAAAAAATACAGAGAAGTCTGCAAAATGAAGAGATATGGTCAAAATTGTATAGTCCTCAAATCACCCAAGTGGCTCGGTTCCCCTCTGCCTGCAGTTTGACATGTCCGTCATAGACTAGATATCAGGCCTGCGATATTGGATCAGAGACAAACTATATCCTGGACACTCAATTGAATGTGTTCTTTTTCCAAAACGTCTTTGACCTTAGAAAGTGAGAAGAGCTGGTAATGTACTGCTGTGATAACAGTATTAACCTGGGATTTATCCTAGAGCTCACTGTTGAAGATTGTGGCCTGATTTCTGACTGACATCGTAGCGTAGGTTAATCTCAAGGATATCATGAAAGGGTAGCCAGAAATACCTGGCATTAGCCCTTGCTTGCCGTTTGGTACCACTGGCACTTGCCTTGCTAACTCTGTCTCAGAATCATTAAGACAGGGTTGGGCACAGAAAGCAGGTTACTTACTGTCATTTCTTCTCCTTGCCATGGCCCAAATCCTAAGTAGTAGATAGGGGGCTAGAAGAACAAGGGGTCAAATCTGTGATTTCATCAGTGGCCAATTGTTGTTCATGTCACCTTTGCTACTTGTATGAATGTATGTCCCAGACAGAGTGCACAGATTTGCAGGCCTTTCAAAAGGGAAAGCACTTGCATTGCCACAGTCCTCATGAAGGACCTCTTTTTGTACTCCAGTAAAATGGAGCCAGTTGGCCTGAATCAAATGCTGCAATGCACATAGAGACTCAGTTAATCCAGCAGGATGTTCAGATCCTAATATGAGGTTGACCAGGAGCTTAGTGACATTAACATTCAATTGGCATCCAAGACAATGACCCATGATTACCAGAGGGAGCAAGCAGATATTGACATAGTACATGTAATAGGCCAGAGCCCTGGGAGTCTGTGACTTAGGAAGGAATGAATCCAGCTTACTCGGTGTTCCCCAGACCCCCAGCATGTGGCCCTTGAGACTTGTAAAGCGCTGCTTCTCACCCCTGAGGGTCTCAAGGTGCTAGGGGAGAGGGGCTGCTGGCCGGACTGTGTGGAGGATCATTCGAAGAGCCAGGTCTTGAGGCCCTTCCTAAATTGGGTCAGCGACACTGATTGCCTGAGGTGCAGGGGTAGGGTGTTCCAGATCTTGGCGGCGAGGTAGGAGAAAGATCTTCCTCCAGTTCTGGTCTTGTGGATCCTGGGGATGGAGGCAAGGGCTGGGTGGGAGGATCGGAGTTGTCTAGTGGTTACGTGGAATGTGAGGTGGTGGTTCAGGTATGCTGGTCCTTCTTCGTGTAGGGCTTCGTAGGCGTGCGTGAGGAGCTTTTGTGCACTTACCACTACAATCTCAGTACAGTTCCAAATGTGGATTCATAATTGGATTGTGAAGGAAAGTCCACCTGCATCAATGCTATGAATGTGAGTTGTCCTGGAAATGTACGACTTTCATAAATTTCCAGTATTACTGCAACCAGGCAGTAGCTTCAACTGCTCCTATTTTCACAGGGTAGGGAGAAATAAATGCTATGCAGGATATTCTGAGGGTCAAAGTAAACCTTTTGCCCAAAGGTAAGTCAAAGGTAAGCAGGATGGCTCTGTCACAGTAGGGAAGCATTAATAAATAATAAAATATTTAGGTAATTCTCTGAAATTCCAATATTCTCTTCAAGAGAAGTTGAACGTACGTCCAGCTATAAGCCTCAAACATTCTTGCTCTTTTCGGTATCAAGTAGATCTGTGCCAGACAGCAAAAACAAAAGGAATGAAAGCAGCATGCAGGCTGGGTCAAAGGTACATCAAAAGCACGAGAGAACGTATTTATGTTCAAGTGCAATTATGAGCCTGAGATCTAAAGTTTTGGCAGCAAAAAAGCACATAATGTATTACACGGTTTCCCGAGTCGAAACAACCAGCCCAGAGTGCGTAGGCAGAGAAATTAGGTTCTCATAAAATTTAAAAATACCCTGATGAATATTCCATGCAGTACCAATCTGTGACATATATTTATTTGCACTGCTGATAGCTTTTTTTAAACCCACAACACTATTTCTATCACTCTCTGGTTTGCACTATTTGCACTGCAATTTGTGATTCTCCTTTTAAATCTGAAGAAGGAGAACCGTAAGCTAAACTTTTTTGCCAATATAAACCTCATTAGGA
Source organism: Calotriton arnoldi (assembly GCA_963921515.1). Taxonomy (NCBI): domain Eukaryota; kingdom Metazoa; phylum Chordata; class Amphibia; order Caudata; family Salamandridae; genus Calotriton; species Calotriton arnoldi. The sequence continues at coordinate 500,689 of CAWUFW010005061.1, forward strand.
GTCAGGGCCGGCTGTAGGGCAGCACAAATGGTGCGGCCGCACTGGGCGCTGACTTGGGGGGTGGGGAGGGGCTGACCTCAGTGGGGCCGCTGTGTTTAGCAATAACTTACGATTCAAAAACACCTTCAGCAGAGTTCCGTGTGTGCATCCAGCCTTCAGGCAGCATTAAAAATGTCAAGATAATGCTTGTGATTAATGTTCCTGCTAGAGAGAGAGCCTTTTGTCTAGGGGCAGTTTTTGACTCACCATAAACTAGCGCAGCAGGTTAATATGCCTGCTGCAAAGAACGCATCCCGTGCAGATCACAGATCTGTATTTTATGAGGATAGCTGAGTGGATCACTGCTTTTGTCACAGAGATCCTTTTGTTACCGCAGTTCAGAAGCTACAACCCTAATATAGAACAATGACTGTTACGAACTGTCATCAAAGAGCTGCATGCAAACTGCATAAACTAGGTTAGGACGTTCCATTTTTTAACCCCAGTCTTCCATTATCTGTTCCTAATGTTGCTGAAAAGAGTTTGTTTGGGTAGCTATACATTCTTATTAGTAAATTCAGCCTTTACCAGTGCTTTAAAACGAATGAAATGTATGTGAGAGAGGGGCTGATAACGCCGATTCTTATCTAATTATCTATAAGAACCTTCTGGTCGCCAAGATCTTTTTACCTGTTGAGTAGTGTAAAGGAGAGAATCTCATCTGGTTATATAACAGCATTCATTTTGTCTGAAAGGACCACTGACTCCGAATTCAAGTTTAAGAATTTATTATCGCCAAAAATAACTGGACATGCAAGCACCTCAACACGAGGTTGAAGAAATAGATGGGCACTAATACAAATAATAACCTACGCAGGAGTCTCATCCGACTCAGGATAAAGAGAATAGTAAGTTCTAGAAGGATCAACCAAGCTATGATTGCTCCAATTTCTACGTTGCTCTTCATTTATCTAAGCAAGCTTTAAATCAATTACTGTCCCTACACTAACACTTAGTGACATCCCTGCATAACGATTTTCAAAGGCAAGAGTGAATAAAAGGTGTCAGCTGTGAAGACTTCCTAAGAAGTGCAATCACATAATACCTAAGCTCAGCTCTGTCCTTCTCTCTGGTCTCCCCTACCTCTTCTCTGGCCTCCTCCCTCAGGGCACTATCCCTAATACAAAACCCCAATACAATTGTACACGCCTTTGTCACGCCTCCTTGGCCAGGTCTTCTTTCTTGTACTTTTCCATCGAAACGGTTACTTCATCCTGGACTGTTGCGATGACCTTGAGTCCCAGGCACCTTCTCCGCTGAAAGTATCATCCCTAAATTCCATTGCACTCCCGTACCATGCCTCCCATCTCTCTAACTTTCGAAAACAAAGAGTTAGTCTTTACTAACGAGACATGTGTCCTTGCACCTGCAACAAAAGATACGTTCAACAGAAACCTTCTACTGTGCAAATTAAATCTACCGTTTGTGCCCAGAGAGCCTTACCAAGAGAAACTTTTCTCTGCCTACAAAATAAGCTAACATAAGAATAAACCAGGCCTTCCCTAAGCATATATGTAGTCAGGCCTTTACATATAACTTTTAAACACACATCTTACTTTTCCCTATAAGCATTTTCATTACGATTCATATGCAAACAATGAATTACATGTGCAACTTTAATATGGTGCACGTTTAAACTACTGCAATTGAATTACACACGAACTAATTTCTCTATGCATTATGTTCACACAATTCAATAAGCATTACATTACATGATTATCATAACACAATTATACTGCTGAGTTCACTTTATCTCAGTGAACTATTCATTCTTTACTAAACATGCATGGATATACAACTGAATATATACGAATATATGTCTGAGTACATGCGGGTGCGGACTGTCAGTGATTATGATGCACCCCTACAATTCACAAGAACATTTCGCTCTATCAGTTCCCCCTTTGATGACTCCTGTCATCACATCTCATTCTACTCCCTTGGAGAAAGAACCGACCTAAACAGAACTTGTTGCCATCTTCCCTGATCTTAGTTTCTCCATGCTCTTGAGCCTTTGATACTGACTGTCCTGCAGTCTTGCCAATCTCATCTCATTCTCCCTCAAAGCTCTCTTGACTCGGCCTGCCCGATACCACTTGTAGGCCTTGATCAAAATCCACAAACAAACCACACAAACCACCAAGATAAGGAGGGGTCTCAGAAAATACCCAAGGAATCCCTTTCCTAGATTCGCAAACCAACCTCCCACTTGACCAAAACCCTTACCAACTTTTTCCCAGGCCCCTCTTCGGTCAAATCCGCTATTTTTGTGTGGATTGTAGTGATGTTACTTATATATTTCTCCAGATCCTTGCTACGGTCTGGTATATAAGTGCAGCACTCTTGAACCTTCAACATTTTACAGACTCCGCCCTCTTTTGCCAATAAGACATCCAAAGCAAGGCGATTCTGCAAAACCATTCCCCTTATCGACAACATCTCTCCTTCCACCAACACCAATGACTTTGCTGTATTCATTGAAAATTCATCCACCACAGTCGCTAACCTCCGGATCTTCACATCATTCAAGACTACTCCCAGACTGGGTATCATAGCTCCAAAGATATCCCCCACAACGATTCCTGCACTTGCAGCTCTTCTCGCTCTTGAATGCTCCCCACCTTCTAGAAGATCCAAATCCTCTGTATGGTAAATCTTTGGAAATATTATTGCCAAATAACATGTTCCATACCAATTTGCAGGCAACCTCACATAAGCATTCTTCCCACATACATAATACACCGTTGGTCTCACTTGTACAGGACCTTGGAGAAAATCTTTTGCCACATCTGCCATGGTGAAAACATGATCACAAGTGCTTTGTCCCACTGCAACCTTTTCGTAGTAAGTCTGATAACGCCTTATACACAACTTACCCCTCTGCTCTTTGTCTAACGCTATAGGACCATAGCTTCCCTTCGTCTTATGCAACTTTTCCTCATCCGTCCAATCAAGCCTGTGATGCCCCAAGTCTCGGGAGTGGGTCAGCTTTCTATACCTGTCCTCTACCTGATCTACAAACTTTTTCTCCACATCTGACATCGAGCAGGTCAGATTGTGTCTGTGAGCGAATGCTGTATCCAATTCCAAACTCGGTATGAAGAACTTCCTGAGTCTATCCTCGGTCTTATAATAGTCGTACTTATTCAAATGCTTGTAAGCTGGGACTTCAGGAAGCACTGCGTCGAAATTGGAAAAGAAATACTCAAACTGATCTCTCTCATAAAATAAACTAAGCACAAGACTACATGAAATTCCATAAGTCAGTGGAAGATGGTGATACCTAATACCCTCGTCCACTGAAGCAGGCAACTGCATACACACATAACAATCTTTCGCATCCATCACATCAACATACTCATATAGCAGCTTAGCATATGCGTTAAGCTTAAAATCACTCCTAGATAAATCTATATGTAACCTACGACTTTCTTCTAATAGCAAAGCTCTGTCAGCTCCCATGTTTACCCCCTTTTGGCTAGGTGTAGTAGGTGTAGGTGTCCCTGGCACCCCCTGCACTTCTAGCTCATGCGAACCAGTATATGAGACTATGATTACTATGATTATAGAAACTATCACACTACTTATAAGAATGCCTACAATCCACTTTGATCTACGATTGGGATCTCCCGGCTCCATGGTTTCGAAAGTTCTCAAAAGTCTTGGTTATAGCAATGAACCCTGAAACAGTCTCTGTGTCCTTTACTCGTGACTTGCTTAACCAGCTCGAGCAACCATAAAATCTCCGGATTTTCCCTTCTCGATCACATCTTATTTACACAGTCCAGAAAAAGACTTCCCTAGTTTTCGTTCCTCTTCTGTGGAAAGTCCCTAAGTTTATTCTTCTTCCACTCGGACCTAGGTTATCTTCTTCTTTTAGACTTTTATTTACAGTTTATAGTTGATCCACAATAAGATCCTCATTGAGCAATACCAGAACGTGATACAAAAGTTCAAGACGCAAAATCAACACTTCATGTGAAAACGGCTCAACCCCAAAAGGCGGAAATTCGAGTCGATGCAGAACCAAGTTTCGAACTTCACTCAGAAGCGGGGGATTCGGAACCGTGAGGGTCAGTGTTCCTTCTATTTCGAGCCCTGGCAACTGCAGCACCACCTTCACCACCACATTCGGGCTCCGACGGACCACCAGCACTGACCTCAGCCTTCCCGTGCTCACCACCCCCTGCATCAAACACCGTGTAAGTCCACTCAGGGGTAGAGTATCTGCGACAAGGTACTCTGGTTCTTTTCGACCTTCGCCGACTATCTTGAGCCTGGTCTTCGTCGCTTGCCTCTGTTTCAGATGCTTCAGACACTGGGGCAAGGTCTCTTTCAGGTGCTAACTTCAAGTTCCGTCGCCTCTGTCTTTCAGGCCAACTTTCTGCGCTTCTGTTTGTTCATCTGCCTTCCCCTGCTATACCCAGTGCACTACTTCCTCTTTCTGCTGAATCTGACTCTTCTCCGCCCACTGCACCGTTTCTGTCTTCGGTGTCTGAGTCAGGGTTCGAACTGTGGAAACCCCCTTCAGCTTGCTCTAGTGCACCACCAGCTGTGTCAGCGACCCTTACAGCTTGACTGGTCCTCTCATGTGGCCCTGCCACATCAGCTGGATTTTCATTTACGAGAGGAGCTGTTTCTTCCAAGGGTGCTGAGACTCTGCGGGTATGGGAGGCATGCACCCAGTTCGGCAATCCTCCACACTTTACTGCTGTGTTCGTGATGAGTATCACCTGATACGGGCCACGCCAACGGGCGTCCAAGCATCTCTTCCTCACGTGCTTCCGGACAAGCACCCAATCTCCGGGACACAAATCGTGGCACAGATCACTCGAGGCTGGGACCACTGCTGCTTGCACCTGCTGGGATACAGAACGGACCACATCAGAGAGTCCTTTACAATAATCGAGAATCAAGTCATCAGTGATGCTTATCAAAGCTGTAGCTGGTACTGCCGGCAACCTCATTGCCCTTCCCATTAGAATTTCGTGGGGGGACAACCCGGTTTTCCTGTCTGGGACACTTCGCATGCTCATCAGCACGAGCGGCAAAGCGTCGGGCCATTTCAGGGATGTCGAGGAACACATTTTTGCCATCCGGGCCCTCAAAGTTCCATTAACTTGTTGTACCATCCCAGAAGCCTCTGGTCTGTAACTACAGTGGAGTCTCTGGTCAATATTCAATGCAGCACACAGTAACTTCATGATTTCACTGTGGAAGTGCCTTCCTCTATCTGATTCCAAAGAGGTCGGGATCCCGAACCTAGGGATGAGCTCCCTCAACAATAACTTAGCCACTGTGAGAGTGTCACACCTGCGTGTGGGGTAAGCCTCTACCCACCGTGAGAATACACATACCAACACTAAAATGTACCTCAACCCATTACACTTAGGCATTTCCACAAAGTCGAGCTGTATCCTCTTGAAAGGCCCACCTGACCTCCCAATGTGACTCAATGTAACTACAGTTTTCTTTCCAGCGTTCATCTGCTGACACGTAACACACCTTTGACACACTGTTTCAGCCATTGCTCGAAATCGTGGGTTGTACCACGTTTGTCTAAACACCCTCATCATTGCGTCTCTACCAAGATGTGCCTGTCCATGTATCAGCCTTGCCATCGGACTCAACAATTCTTCTGGTAATACGGCTCTCCCATCGTTGGATACCCACACATCCACATCTCCTCTCTCACAACCCGCTTTGATCCATCCCTCTCTCTCCTGGTCTGAAACTTCATCCTGCAATCGCTAAGCTCTTCCCAAGTGTCTGCCATGGCCAACATTATGCTGAGCTCGGTTCTTTCTTGGCTCTCCCCTGCGTATCTATCTGTGAATATGCATCCTTGTTCTGCACAGAAACGGGCGACCTCGTCCGCATAATTATTACCCAATGACACAAAGTCCTCCCCTTTCCCATGGGCGGAACACTTTACAACAGCAATTTCTTTCGGATGCTGTAGTGCATCCAACAGTTGTCTTACATATTCTCCATTCCGAATGGGTGAGCCAGATGATGTCAAAAATCCCCTCTGAGACCATAACTGCCCGAAGTCTTGCACCACGCCAAACCCATATTGGCTGTCTGTGTAAATCGTGATTCGAATTCGATCAGCGGCCAAACAGGCACGGGTCAAGGCAATGATCTCAGCTACCTGCGCGGAGCGTACTCCTTCTAGGCAAGCAGCCTCGACCACTCCTGAAATGGTACATACAGCAAACGCTGCTCTCAATTGCCCCACACTGTCTCTTAAGCATGAACCATCGACAAAGAAAATTTCATCTGGGTCAGCCAATGGTTCATCGACAATGTCAGGTCTCGGTTTGGTGCAAAGCTCGGTCACATCGAGACAATCATGGTCCGCACAATCTTCATCATCCGTGCTCGGTGTAGGCATCAATGTCGCAGGGTTTAAGACAGAGCACCTTTTCAGAGTCACATTCTCTGCGGCAAGTATAACTTGCTCGTACCTCGTTAACCTATTGTTCGTTAGGTGCTGAGTCTTGGTCCTGGTCATCAATAACTCAACCGAGTGTGGCACATGTACCGTCAATGGATGTCCCATTACAATGCTTTCACATCTTTCAATGCTGACACCTGTTGCAGCAACGGATCTTAGACATCCGGGCAACGCAGAAGCTACTGGATCTAGAGTAGCTGAGAAATAGGCAATTGGTCTACGGACACCTCCATGGTTCTGAGCTAACACTGCTAATGCACATCCTTCCCTCTCATAACAGAACAATGAAAAGGCCTTGTTGTAGTCAGGCATTCCCAGTGCCGGAGCACTGCACAATTCCTCTCTCAGTTTCAGGAATGACATCAAGCACTCCTCGTCCCATGGTACCGGATCACTCACATCCTTGTGCGTAAGCCTCTGCAAAGGCTTTGCTCTCAAGGAGAAACTAGGAATCCACTGTCGACAGTAGCCAACCATTCCCAGGAACATCCTAACTTCTCTCTGTGTGGTGGGTACTGCCATGCTCATTATTGCCTCAATTCGATCTGGTGACACCTTCCTCTTGCCTTTTTCCAATCTGTGTCCCACATACTGTACCTCATTCAAACAGTACTGCAGCTTGTTCGGGGACACCTTATGTCCATTCTCTGCTAAGTGGTTCAACAGAGCTACAGTGTCAATTCTGCAAGCATCTTCTGTTTCTGAGGCAATGAGCAAGTCGTCTATGTATTGCACGAGGACTGAGTTCTGCAGCAACACAAGACTCTCGAGATTCTTCTTCAGGATCTGGTTAAAGATCGATGGACTTTCCGTATACCCTTGAGGGATACGACACCATGTTAACACGCGATTTTCCAGCCTGAACGCAAAAAGAAATTGGCTTGCCTCGTGGAGCGGTATTGAAAAGAAGGCTTGACACAAATCGATAACCGTAAACCACTCGGCTTCACATGGGATCTGGAACAGTATTACTGAAGGATTCGGTACCACTGGACAACAAGGGACAACTATCGTGTTGACCTTTCGCAGGACTTGCACGATCCTGTATTTCCCGCTCGGTTTCTGTAGCCCCATAATGGGTGAATTACAGGGGCTACCTCTGATCTCTTTCAGAATGCCTTTCTCAATAAAAGTCTCGATCACAGGTTTTATCCCTGCAATCGTTTCTGGCGACAGGTTGTATTGAGGTGTCCTGGGGAAATCAACATTCTGTTTCACCTCAATCCGCACTGGTTCAACCCCTCTGATTAGACCTATTTCGTCGCCTGCGAAATCCCACACCACAGATGACACTGCGTCTCTCATATCAGGTGGAAGTTCTTCCACAGTCACCATTGGGTACAGATCTATACATAGATGCTGATTGGTAACCTTAAAGTCAGCATCGTCATCCCTCGTCTGGACCTCCACTCCCTCAGGCGTACAATAAATCGTGCAGTTCAACTTGCACAACAGATCTCTTCCCAAAAGGCAAACTGGACTCGTATCACACACTACAAACTGATGTCTAGTTTGGAAGGAACCTATCTTTACTAAGATCGGTTCTGTCAATGGGCTGCTTATTCTTTTGTTCGCTACTCCAACAACCTGGATTGATTGTCCCAAGAGGGGTAGGTTAGGGACTACTGCTGATCTCACAGTAGACCGGGTAGCACCAGTATCAACCAAAAGTGTGGCAGGATGACCCTCAATATCTGCCTCCACAAAAGGTCCTCTCTGGTCTACCTCCAAGACCGCTCCAAGCGTGCAGTCTTCCTCCCTCTCAGGCACCGTCAGGATAAAGGGTCTGAGCTACTCTCGTCATAGTCTTCAAACAGGGGCATCTGTTGGTACGTTCGTATTCCTTGTGTAATCCTTGGAGCCTGGGGAACCTGGGCGTGAGAGCTGTATACCCCCCCTTTCATCGTCCTAGGCCTCGTCACTGTGTTAACTACCTCTTGCGCGGGTGCCTGAGCCCCCTCTTCCTCTTCCTGCAACTGATTAACTGGGTTCAAAGGACACTCGCGTTTCCAATGTCCGACCTGGCGACAAAGATGACACGCCGTGGTCTTCTTCAGTGTGGCTACGTCCACTCCTGTCTTGGGGTCTACTGGTTTTCCCCTTCCCTGGCCTTGCCCATTCTGGTTCCCCTGGGAATTTCCTTGTTTTCTTCCTAAGGTCCCTCCATTAGGCTGACCCTGTGCTGTCTGCATCTGGACAAGCATCAATTTATCTTTTAGATTCCGATGTTTTGATTCCACCTCATCACTACAGTATCTCGCATACCTCAAAATTTCATCTAATGGCTTGTTCTGCCAGCATACTCACTCTACCACGAACTGCTACTTCCGCCGCACCGTCACTCTCCGTCAGTTTTCAACGACCTCCGACATCTTTCTCCCGCGGTCCTCTGGATCTGCGTCACTCGGGTTCTATGGGGCAACTTAACCTCCTATCTTGCTCTAGATCTCCCCTTACCATCAAAGGTAACCATCCTACTCTGCTACCAACTGATAACGCCGATTCTTATCTAATTATCTATAAGAACCTTCTGGTCGCCAAGATCTTTTTACCTGTTGAGTAGTGTAAAGGAGAGAATCTCATCTGGTTATATAACAGCATTCATTTTGTCTGAAAGGACCACTGACTCCGAATTCAAGTTTAAGAATTTATTATCGCCAAAAATAACTGGACATGCAAGCACCTCAACACGAGGTTGAAGAAATAGATGGGCACTAATACAAATAATAACCTACGCAGGAGTCTCATCCGACTCAGGATAAAGAGAATAGTAAGTTCTAGAAGGATCAACCAAGCTATGATTGCTCCAATTTCTACGTTGCTCTTCATTTATCTAAGCAAGCTTTAAATCAATTACTGTCCCTACACTAACACTTAGTGACATCCCTGCATAACGATTTTCAAAGGCAAGAGTGAATAAAAGGTGTCAGCTGTGAAGACTTCCTAAGAAGTGCAATCACATAATACCTAAGCTCAGCTCTGTCCTTCTCTCTGGTCTCCCCTACCTCTTCTCTGGCCTCCTCCCTCAGGGCACTATCCCTAATACAAAACCCCAATACAATTGTACACGCCTTTGTCACGCCTCCTTGGCCAGGTCTTCTTTCTTGTACTTTTCCATCGAAACGGTTACTTCATCCTGGACTGTTGCGATGACCTTGAGTCCCAGGCACCTTCTCCGCTGAAAGTATCATCCCTAAATTCCATTGCACTCCCGTACCATGCCTCCCATCTCTCTAACTTTCGAAAACAAAGAGTTAGTCTTTACTAACGAGACATGTGTCCTTGCACCTGCAACAAAAGATACGTTCAACAGAAACCTTCTACTGTGCAAATTAAATCTACCGTTTGTGCCCAGAGAGCCTTACCAAGAGAAACTTTTCTCTGCCTACAAAATAAGCTAACATAAGAATAAACCAGGCCTTCCCTAAGCATATATGTAGTCAGGCCTTTACATATAACTTTTAAACACACATCTTACTTTTCCCTATAAGCATTTTCATTACGATTCATATGCAAACAATGAATTACATGTGCAACTTTAATATGGTGCACGTTTAAACTACTGCAATTGAATTACACACGAACTAATTTCTCTATGCATTATGTTCACACAATTCAATAAGCATTACATTACATGATTATCATAACACAATTATACTGCTGAGTTCACTTTATCTCAGTGAACTATTCATTCTTTACTAAACATGCATGGATATACAACTGAATATATACGAATATATGTCTGAGTACATGCGGGTGCGGACTGTCAGTGATTATGATGCACCCCTACAATTCACAAGAACATTTCGCTCTATCAGGGCTATGGAGAGATGAGGGGCACTTTTGACTCGTGGTCGAGAGGGAATCTGAGGAGGTGGTCATGGGGGGGAGGCACCAAAAATAAATGTCGCACCGGGTGCCAACAGCTCTAAAGCCGGCCCTGTTAGGAGTGTCTGGTAATACTTCTGGTAATGCTGCCCCCAGAGTTACCGGTACTGCAGGCACTGGTTATTTCAAGGAGACAGAGTTACAGTGGATCTGAAATGGGACACTGAGAGAGAAGAATTCTGGGAAGGAATCCTGTGTCCTATTCTCCAGGTAATTCCTAATTTCAGCAGTTAAAATCTCCAGTTGAAAATAAAGAGAACCACAGTTTCAACAGATCTATTTATTTCAAGGGGCAGCAATTGCTGTCCATGGCCTTATCAGAATTAAGATGGCACTCACCGTTTTCCAGGGAATAATGTACCTAAAGCATACCAAGAGTCCATATACTGCCATGTCAGGTGTCAGACGCTACTGCTATCCAACTATTACAGAAGACATGGGTTTCATGTTAGGTTGCATATATACATTTTTACCTATCTCTTGCCTATGTCCATTCCACCAATAGAATTTTTGTGGATTATATTTTCTGCAAGCTATATTTCCTGAAGATTTTGTGAAGTATAATGTTGTTGCTAGAGGAAAATTATTTTTACCCAGTAAAAGCTACATATCTGTATTATAATATCTCCCAGTTTCCACTGCAAGAATGACTATAAAAACTTTCCATTAACGCTGCAACCTTTTGTAAAGTAAAATCCTGTAACCTCTCAAACCCTTACCAAGTACAACTAAGTGAAAAGCTAAGTATGGTCAACAGATTGACATGTCTTAGGGCCTGATTTAGATTTTGGTGTACGGGTTACTCCGCCACAACGGTGACGGATATGCCGCCTGCCAAAAAATAAATGCTATTATTTCCTATGGGATTTAGATTTCGGAGGATGGGATATTCATCACCGTTGTGACGGAGTAACCCGTTTGCCGAAATCAAATTCAGGCCCAGAATGTGCCTTTAGAGACTCCTTCAACCTCCAGTCAAGACTCAAGAGGCTGTAGCAACATAACCAGTGTTTAATTCCAATAACCTAACTTGACTTTGTGCAGCTGGAAACAGAAATCCAGAAACATTCAAAATTACAAAACTGGAAAATATGTAAGCGAGGAATCAGATCCAGGAGTAAGTTTCAAGGTCTGTAGCCAAGGAGATGGATGCACTACATAATTCAAGTAACATTTGCAAAATGTGACAATATTATCTCTCCCCCCAAGTTAATGACTCCTATTAGACTCAAAAGGTTAACAACAATGAAACCAGCATTCGGATGAATTCCAGGCAAATTCAAATGAGAGAAAAGAATCGCTGTATAGGCGGCCGGAGAGAGTTTCCGCTAGTTCATTCCAAAGAAATCAGATCACTACATAATAGAGCAGTTTTAATAAGATCTGAGTATAAATGTTCAGCTTGGCTCCAAAGAAGAGAGTATTCAGAGAGACAATGGGTACTGGAATTCATCCAGAGGGTCATGCCGATTGTTAATTTAATTCAAGCTGCTAGATCTGACAGCTCTTCCTGGTTCAATCAATCACAGAATTTGTAGAGCGCAATACTTACCCGAGAGGGTCTCAAGGCGCTGGGGAAAAAAAGGGGGGGGGGTGCCGCTACAGGTCGAACAGCCAGGTCTTGAGTAGCCTCCTGAAGGTCAGCAGGTCTAGAGTCTGTTGTAGGCTGAGTGGAAGGGTGTTCCAGGTCTTGGCGGCGAGGTGGGAGAAGGATATGCCGCCGGTGGTTGTTCTTCTAATGCGGGGGACGGTGGCGAGGGAGAGGTCGGCGGAGCGGAGCTGACGGTTGGGGACGTAGAAGAAGAGTCGTCTGTTGAGGTAGGCTGGGCCGGTCTTGTGGAGTGCTTTGTGTGCGTGGATGAGGAGTTTGAAGGAGATTCTCCTGTCGACGGGGAGCCAGTGCAGGTTTCTCAGGTGGGGGGTGATGTGGCTGTGGCGTGGTACGTCGAGGATCAGGTGTGCAGAGGCGTTTTGAATGCGTTGCAGTCGCTTGATGAGCTTGGCCGGGGCTCCCGCGTAGAGGGCGTTTCCATAGTCGAGTCTGCTACTGACGAGGGCCTGGGTGACTGTTCTTCTCGTATCTGTCGGGATCCACCTGTAGATCTTGCGGAGCATGCGGAGGGTGTTGAAGCAATAGGAGGAGACTGCGTTGACTTGCTTGGCCATGGAGAGCGTTGAGTAGAGGATGACTCCCAGGTTGCGTGCGTGGTTGGTGGGTGTCGGGGCTGCCCCCAGTGTCGTTGGCCACCAGGAGTCGTCCCAGGCTGAAGGGTTGGAGCCGAGGATGAGGACCTCCGTCTTGTCCGAGTTCAGCTTTAGTCGGCTGCTCTTCATCCAATCGGCGACGGCCTTCATTCCTTCGTGGAGGTTGGATTTGGCGGTGAGGGGTCCTTGGTGAGGGAGAGGATCAGTTGAGTGTCGTCGGCGTAGAAGATTATGTTGAGGTCGTGCTGTCGGGCGATGCGTGCGAGCGGGCCATGTAGATGTTGAACAGTGTCGGGCTGAGGGATGATCCCTGGGGTACGCCGCAGATGATCTCGGAGGCTTTGGATCAGAATGGGGGGAGGCGGACTCTCTGGGTTCTGCCGGAGAGGAAGGAGGTGGTCCATTCCAGGGCCTTGTCTCGGATCCCTGCGTCGTGGAGGGGTGCGCGAAGAGTGCGGTGGCAGACAGTGTCGAAGGCGGCGGAGAGGTCCAGCAGGATGAGGGCTGCGGTCTCATCGTTGTCCAGCAGGGTCCTGATGTCGTCGGTGGCGGCGATGAGGGCAGTCTCGGTGCTGTGGTTGCTGCGGAACCCTGACTGGGATGGGTCCAGGATGCTGTTTTCTTCGAAGTATCGGGTTAGCTGTCTGTTGGCGATCTTCTCGATGACCTTGGCTGGGAACGGAAGCAGGGAGATGGGCTGGAAGTTCTTGAGGTCTCTCGGGTCCGCCTTGGGTTTTTTGAGTAGGACGTTGATCTCGGCGTGTTTCCAGCTCTCTGGGAAGGTCGCGGTCTCGAAGGAGAGATTGATGACGTTGCGCAGGTGGGGTGCGATGGAGCTGCTGGCTTTGTTGAAGATGTGGTGCGGGAAAGGATCTGACGGGGAGCCGGAGTGGATTGTGCTCATGGTCTGGATGGTGTCATCGATGTTCACGTTGGCCCAGGCTGGCAAGGGGTCGTGGTCGATGGTGTGCGGCGGGTCTGGTGTGTCGGTGTCTGTTGGGGCTGTCTAGGTGTTGAAGCTGTTGTGGATGTCGGCGATCTTGCGGTGGAAGAAGATGGCGAGGGAATCGCACAGGGCTTGCGACGGCGGGATGTCGTTGGTGTTGGAGCTGGGGTTGGAGAGTTCCTTCACGATGTTGAAGAGCTCCTTGCTGTTGTGTGCGTTGTTGTCGAGGCGGTCTTTTTCCAGGTAGACTCTTTAAAACCGACTCTCTGTTTTGGCCTGCTTTGCTATTCCGCTCTTTGTCTCTTGTGTAGATCATTTAACCATACTGTTATCTTGGAGAGGTTCCATCTTATGCCCACTCTCTAAACAAGCACTGGTAAATGCAATAGGTTTCACCTATGTGATTAAAAATAAGCTATTTTTTGTTGTAAGTTGTAGCTTGGGGAGCAGTTGTGCAATATAATTTACTGAAACGGAGTTAAAGTGTTATGACTTATTTATTAAGAAAGGCATTATATTGTGCTGGCACTGGTTGTACTAATTATGTAATCATTCATATCAGCTATATTGTTGCAAACTCGTCAAGTTATACCGGCGTTAGGATGCTTTAGTAACCAAAAATTCACATTTGAATGACAACTGTCCCATTGTTAAAGGGCCATTCCTACTCTGTGGCAAAGAAATAAAAAAAAATTGAAAAACAGTGAAAAAAACTCAAATACGATCCAATGCGTCTTGCTGCAGGGTGTTCAGTACTATGTTTTACATGCGGAGAATTCGAGTGCTAAAAGCACCGAGGCCATGCAACAAGAAAAGCATGGGCCACTGTCATACTGTTTCAAATAAAATATAGAAAGTAAAAATAATATTATATTCAGTAATGAAACATCCCTCATGGTACTTAAGCTCTTAAAATTCTAGGCAACCAGATGTATAATTCAAAAACGTAAAGCATAAAAACTAGATAAAGTAGAACACATTTGTAACTAGTCAACTGGAATTCACCCAGGTGACAGCTCGTCAAGGGAGACAGTGCTCCAATCTGGGCTGTCATTAAGCAACCGAAGCATTCTGGAAGTAAAGTCACTTCATCTGCGACCAGAGCAAAGGGGAAACCCAAGACTTGGCTCTTATATTACTGCATACACCGTTCCATGTCCATCACCCTCCTCACCTTCTTATTGATGTAAACAGTAAATAGCGCATTGAACAGCATTTTGTCGTTTTGGAGAGCAGTGAATAACAGATATTTATTGTCAAGAAATTAATTAGCGCTCCTTTTATCAAGCAAGAAAAAGAGGGGATGGTGGGAGTATGAATTTTGTATCCCATAGGTATTATCAAGGGTAAAGGTTTGCATTTTTGTAACGTGTCACTATGAAGCATCACAACACCCAAGGGCAAAGCTTACACTATGCAAAATAACTGCTGAGTAACTCATAATCTCTGGATTTCTAAACACTGACCTACAGGTTACACAAATCTTTGCAGGCGGTGCATGAACCCCCATAGGCGGGCGTCTAGGAGCACAGCCATCGCATAAGCTTGACACTGCACTTGTGCAGAGCTCTATGAGAACTAGAGTGGGTCCCTGCTTCGGCCTTGGGGGGACTGGTGAGTGCACTGCTCTGTTTGCAAAGAAAAGAGAGCACTAGAGTGGGTCCCTGCTTTGGCCCCAGGGGGGCAGGTGAGTGCACTGCTCAGTTTGCAAACAAAAGGGAGCACTAGAATGGATCCCTGCTTCGGCCCCGGGGGACTGGTGAGTGTGCATTGTGACAGGAGAGTTGGCTTCCCACAAAGCACACAGAGGTTCTGACACACTTAAAAGAAGTTCCACCAAAGCGGATAAAAACAGTACTTGAGCCAGGGACACTGATAAGAGAAACACACGAGGAACAAAAAGAAATAGAATTCCACAGCCAATAGAAACGGAGAAAAAGTAAGTGGAAAGGACAGGAACCAATGAAAAGCAAGGGTGGGATGTAAGCCCCTTTTAAGATTTATATTATGTACAATAGATTTCGCCAGCACAGCGCAAGCGCTATGCAGGCAAAACCTAAAAAGGGGATATTCAACACCCTTCTAGCTACAGGATTATAGCCCTACTCAACATGGAGGCCAGATTCCTTGCCTGAGGTTCAGTGGTGTAACAAAACGTGAGGGGGCCCCCCTGCAAGATATGCTCAAGGGGCCCCTGATACTCACATCAGTAGGGGCTGAGCGGGCCCCCTCCGGTATGGATAAGCCTGGGGTCCCTCCCGCACTGCAGGGGCTGAGGGGCCTTTGTTATGCCCCTGCTGAGGTTAATCAACTGAATTGGAAAATTTGACATATGAAAATAATGTATTTCTTCTTTTTCCAAACCTGTTTTAGACCATCAGGTAAATCAATGGATACATTTTGCCAATCTCCTTAGTAGTAAATAGAGAAATCTTGCTGGTCATAATGCTTTCCAATCATATATCCCCCTAACCTATCTAAAAATGCTGCAAAAAACTTCAAACACAGATTACTTAAAACCCATCCGGAAACCCTTATCTCAGACCCCTTCTTCTCCATCAGAAAGGGTGCTACCATAAATGATCTCATCTTTTACACTAAACTTCATGCTCAATGGCGGAAGGCCATATACTCTCTGCTCAAGATCTCCACTTACCTGAAGACTCCACATGGTCTTAGATTGATGGTTGCGCCCTCCTCGGCTTACAGAGCTGAAGCCACCATCTCCCTTTACAAAAACGGAACCATCCTTATACAAGCTTCAGATCGCAATATAGTGGTATTTGGCAACTTTTTCCCCACCATCATGAATACAGTGGCTAACTCCAATTCTGCCCCCTTCGGAGGGGCTGGCCCGCCAGTCTTCGCAAAGTCTATCTCCTACCTCTTCACCACCACCCTCGGACCCTACATCTGCTCCGATGGGCCCCATTCTAGCTACCTTAACTCATAATAACAATTCCCCCTCATTGCCCATTGTGAATGAGCCGCGACAGCACAGTCATCACGCTAGGCTACCTGCGCCCCCCCCTCTGTTAGTTAGCGCTAACTCCCCTAGCTCCACTGCTCACAGCATTACTTTGATTCTCCCCAGGATCCCTTCCCCCAGCCCAACCCGCAATACCGACCTGCTCCTACACGCCTTTAGGGGTCTCTATCCGTCCGACCCCACTCCCCTATCCTACCCATCCCACCGAGCACGCAGCACCATTTCCTAGAATCCCTTCCCTCGAGGCACATCCATTCACCACCTACCCTACTATCCCCCACCCCCACTAGCTCTCTACCGTTGCAGGGTCCCCTGAACCTAGCCTCCCAATCCCATTCACACACATCATTGGAAGGTCGACTTAACGAGATAGCACTCTGCCTACAACAACTTAAGGCAGAGGTACGTAGCCTATTACATATCACTGAGGAACTGTCAGCTAACTCCAGACTAAGCTGCTCCAATATGAACAATCACCATATCCGCTCGCTCCCAGCTAGCGGGTGCACCGGGCTCCCTTCCCCCCGATACTCGGCGGTCACCATCCCACAACACCCACACACCCCATAGTTGGGTCTCCGCTCCGCACCCTAACAACCCTTCTCGCCCCTCCAGATGTAGAGCCTCCCTGTCTGATAGGGATATTCATTCTCTCCTACTTTCGTATGATCCGGCACATCCCTCCACCATTTCAAACTTGCAACAAATTGAATCCATCCCCACTGATCCCTGCAGGGAACCTAGGCCAAACACCAGAACTTTAAATGAGAACAACCTCACGAGAGTCACCACCACTCTACCTGCACCCACGGATACCAACATAAGACTCAAATGCGTGCTCCTAAACTGTAGCTCGGCAGTTAAACATGCTGGGGACATTCAAATATGAATTACAGAGCACAACCACTTATATGTCTAATATCTGACTTAGTAGTCAGTACGGTTTTAATAAACCCAAATGCAAATACAGTAGAAGTAAAATTAATAGAAAAAACAAATGTCAGTGACGATTAAGTAAACAAATAAAAAGTCCATAGGAGTCTTGATGTAGATGACTCGAAGTGCAAGTTGAAAGAGCAGACAGCCGACACGTGTTTCGTCGTGTTGATACGACTTTTTCAAGGCTGTAGAAATAATATGTAAATGTTTGACTTCCTATCAAAAGCATCCAAATTATAAAGGTGCATGTCTTAATACAATTGTGTCAACATTAAAACAATGAGACATCTGTTAATGACCAGCTAAGACATGTCATATTAAACTAAACACAATAATAATGAAATAACAACCATTCTATCAAAGTATTTCCATCACCTTTCCAAGAAATCAGAATCTAACGCCCGCCATACGAGAAACATAGTTGATGTAAACAGTATTTGTGAAAAAAATATATATTATTGGTGAAACAGTGTGAGAGAAAAGGAAATATATAAAGTGGATAAAAAGCAACTGACCAAAAGTAGATTGTGTGTAGAATTTGTTTGACCAAGAAAGGTCCACCCTTGCTTAAGCAGAGAGAGGAAAAAAGAAACTAATTAAAGTAAAATACTAAGGACAGATACCTTGCGAATATTTCTACAACAGTGGCTCGAAAAGTTCTTCTGAAAAACCTTGTGGAGTTTTATAGGAATCTCGAGTGAACTAAGTCAAAATGAGAATTTCAAAATTAAATTACATACCAGTTGACTAACAAAATAAGAAGGCAAAGCTTACTAATACAATATGAGTAATCAATTTGTAGTCAACATATCAAAGAACACATATGACAGTCCAAACAGTCCAAACAGGACCTAATTAAGTAGAAATGTATCTATACCCGCAACAGGCATGTAAAGAAACATACCTTGGATCAATCAAATAGCACCAACGATCCTCTTTATGTATAATGCATCCAAAATGAGATATTCACGATAAGTAAAGACCCATATTCTGTGAAATCCAAAAATAGAACCAATTCAAATCGAAGGTTCAGATATATGACAAAAATTATAAAAATTATAATAAATGGAAATAAGTCAGACGTTGCATCACTAATGCAGACAACAAAAATAGTGATTGGCAATTATTATCAAGAGCGAGCAAAAAAAAAAGAGAAAGAGATACAATAGTGAGTCTTTAAAAGAGTAATGAGCCCTTGTAAGACATCTAGTGTCAACACCTACCTGTTACGCTAAAAATAGGGATTCAATAATAGTCAAAATATTGTGTGTTCCACATTAGAAATGGTGTAATCAAACGCCAAAACGTCCGCTGTAGTTCAGGACGACATCTAAAAGCAAGTAAAACATAAACTTATATTTATATGTAGATTGTTTTACATACATATACTACATATGTCCACTGACGTGCGTCTCTTCAGTGATTGATGTTTTTAACGATCGAATCTAAAACGACCTATTTGGGGATTGTGAGATTCAATAGACCACATCCCACTGAATATAAAAGGTCACTAAGAGATCAGTAGTCCTATAAATATAGAGTCTATGTTACCCTATTATATTGATTTTGCAAACAAAAAATTGTGTACGATAAACAGTAGTGTAGTTACTAATAAGCCTAAACCTTCTTTAGAAGTCAGTGATTAATGAGCGCCTACCTGGTTTGGTGTAGAAATATGCATATACGTATTTGAATTTATGAGTAAATTGAAGACTCGTAATTAGTATTCCAATGGTCCCATCATTCGATAGTGAAAGCCCCGATAATCTAAAAATGGATAAAAAGTATTTTTGACATATTTCATTTAATGCAAGGAGCTGCCCTCGCGCTTCTTGTCTAGAAACAATTAAAAAAGCAAAAGGCCTAACCGGTAAGACTGCATCACTTGCGCCCACAAGTTCTCGCTTCTTAACTAAAAACAGAATAGGCATGTAGCCTATCTGGTAAAGCTGCATAGTTTGCCTCCGCAAGTTGTTACTAAAATAGAAATATTCGGAACATACCTTCGTCAAACTCTGCGCGTCGCGTCCTCAGGAAGTGGCGTCCTCAATTTGTACGGACTGCCACTTCTCAATAAATACCACACCTGAGCGTCTAAACGTAATATGTTATGTTGCGTCCAAAAAGTCACATGATGCTTGTAAGAAAAGCAAGGGAATTCAAAGGTCAAAAGTAGCGCCATCTTAGGCTGTTATAAAATGTTGACAAAATGGGGAGAGAAATGACACCGGAAAGCATTTCTGCCGTAGGAAAGTTGAGATTAAAGGTTGAATACCGTTTTTAAAAAAAATTACGAACAAATTCACTGTCTTATAAATTGCCTGTCAACCATTCCGGAACGTGTAATTGGAGGTGGCGATTTTTTGGTCGAAAGAAGGTCCCTTTAAAATAAAAACTATGTTGTCAACATACCTCCGTTGTAGAGAAAAGCAGCTAATGAAGTATTACACCATCAAAACGAAGTAAGCTAATGCTAGTACGCATAGGGAATCCCAGTAACTCAATTATTTCCAAAATTTACATATGGTAAGGAAGTACGGCAATATGCCGATTTACTGATATTTACATAGAGCCTTCACAGTGAAAATGGATATAAAGAGTGAATAAGTGAAGACCCAACCACCATTACAGTATAATTGATGTTTAAAAAAAGGGGGGCAGTCTTAGTATGTAACATTTCACGATAATCTGCAACAATATTCAACCCAGCATTTTTCTATGTATGAGCTTTGCAGCAAAAACGATACAGTTCAAATTATAAATATAACATCACATTATAATACAGGCCTATTACACATTAGGCACCACATCATATTATAATCCACCATTTCTCTCATAAGCAATACTTATCAGTATTAGCTTAAACAGTAGCATGAATTACGACCTAGCATTTCTTTTTCAAAACCTACAATTATAACCTAATATTGTTCTCCCACCCGTATTATTTTTGAGCATCCTATTGACAATATTCCATAAGGGGAAAAAAACATATTCAAGTATTATGTTTATCATCACATGCATAGCAATAGTCTTAGTCATAATAGGTCCATGATAAGACATGCTGGGGACATTGCCGACCTCATCCTTGCTCAGGATCTTGACCTTGTAATGCTGACGGAAACCTGGCTAAATGACTCAGCTGCTCCCATCCTGGACATTTTAATGCCTCCCAACTATGATATCATTAGGTTGGACAGAACTAGTGGTCAAGGTGCAGGCATCGCATGTTTACATCGTAGCAATCTAACAGTGAAAGTACTACATGCCGACCTCCTGCCGTCTTGTGAATGCCTATGCATTGAAGTGTCTGGTTGCAAACTGCACACGTTTTACCACCCCCCTCGCGACAACCTTCCCTTCACAGAAAAGATCATGGACATTATCTCGGCCAATACTGATTTCCATGGCACTCAGATCTTCCTGGGAGATTTCAACCTCCACTGGAATGATGTAAATGATGTGGTGGTCAATAGCCTTAAATCCTTCCTACTAGACCTCAACCTAATCCAAATCTGTGACAGCCCTACTCATATCAAAGGAGTTACCTTAGATCTTGTCATTGGTAAGCCCAACTCCATCCTCCTGGATTCGATCCTCCCGTGTGATTGGACAGATCACTATTGCATCACCTTCCTCATCCTGGAATCGGTTAGAGCAAGTAGAGCTCAGCCTAAGAACCCAAAACAGTTGAAAAGATGTCTACGGAACATCAACTCGCAAGATCTGACTGCTCTCTGCGATAACACCCTGCCCCCTCCCTTGAACATGTCGGATGTCCACGACCTTAAGGCCCACTATAACCACTCAATGCTTAACGTACTAGAATCGGTTGCACCACTACAGCTTAAAAGAATGTCCTCTAAACTCTCCAAACCGTGGTTCAATGATAGTCTTAATTCCGAAAGAAGAAATTTAAGACTTGCGGAAAGGTTGTGGAGATCCCATCCCTCCCAGGAACATCTCTACCATTTGAGATCCCTGAGAAGCATATACAATAAACGCATCAGATGCTCTGAGGCCACCTTTTTGAGAACTCAACTAGAGCAAGCAAAGAACCGTCCAAAAAAACTGTTCGAACTCATCAAGTCCCAAGCTAACAGTCATCCTAATCTCTCGTCACTGGGTCAAGGGACATTGCCGAACTGTGAAGAATTCGCTGATTTCTTCACGGATAAGACTATTAAGATTGAAACTGATTTATGCTCTGCCCTTGATCACCTGTCGATCAGTCCACTGAACACCCTCCGTCCCCCAGGGTGGGACATCACTGACCCTGCGCTGACCTACCTCCCCAAAAACAATGCATCCTGGAGTCTGTTCCAAACCGTGGATGAATGCACTATACGCAAAATGCTGTCGACTTTGAAACCTTCCAATCACTACAACGACCCTCTACCATTGAACCTTTTCCCGGAAGTTAGATCCTCCTTACTAACACTTTGGACTACGATCGTCAATGCATCACTTCGACAAGGTACTATTCCGTATTGCCTAAAATCGGGTCAAGTTACCCCGATTCTGAAGAAACCATCTGCTGATCCCACGGACCTTCATAACTTTCGCCCAATCTCTAACATCCCCACCTTGGCAAAGCTCCTGGAGAAATGTGTGCTCGCTCAACTCTGTAACCACATCGACCATTTCCAACTCCTGGACCAATGCCAATCTGGATTCCACCCGGGCCATAGTACAGAGTCTGCGCTAACGCACATTGTCGATGATGCGCTAAGAATGTTGGACCATAATGAGTCATGCCTATTGATCCTTCATGACCTTTCGTCAGCATTTGATACTGTCAAACACAATAACCTAATTGACCTCCTGGAACACAGGATGGGGTTGTCTGGGCCTGTACTAAAGTGGTTCTCTTTGTTCCTTCAGAACAGATCCCAAAAGTTCAAGGTGAACCAAGTCATGTCCCATCCTGCACCGGTCACTCTGGGGGTTCCCCACGGTTCAGCGCTTTCCCCCACGCTCTTTAACCTGTTCATGGAGCCTCTGACAGAAATTCTGAAATCATCCAGCATTCACTATCACATGTATGCGGATGATACCCAACTATACCTGAAGATCGCCTCCCCCGAGGACATTCAGTCCCTCAACTCAGTCCTGCTGGAAACACAAAGCTGGCTGACACGTAACCACCTGAAGCTAAATGCTCTAAAAACGGAATTCCTCCTAATCTCACCCCTCAAACAATCTCAGGTCATGGAACAATGGTTGAATCAGCTTACTGCTCTTAATTGTAGACCTCACCTATTATATTAGACAAAAGTCTGAACATGCAGAAGCACATTAGTTCCCTCACCAAAGGAGCGAACTTCCAACTCAGCATCCTAAGAAAACTCAAACCCTATCTCCCTGCTCATGACCTAAAGGTTGCAGTGCAAGAATTAGTGATCTCAAAGCTGGACTATGGTAGCGCAACGCTGTGTGGCTTGCCCAGAGTGAAGACGGCTCCTCTTAGGGTTGCCCTCAATTCGGCTGCTAGGCTCATAACTGGCACTAAAAAATACAACCATATTTCTCCGGACTTGCTGGCCCTGAATTGGCTTTCATATGAAGCTCGGATACAGTTAAAAATTGCATGCATGGCACACAAAGCCATCCACTTCAAGACCCCGCTTTACCTTGCTCAGAAGCTGGAGCTCTCATGTGGTTCGAGAGCCTCCAGAAGCGCCAGCACCCTATTGCTCAAACCACAAAAATTCAAGAAAAAAAAGACCTACAATCGAGCTTTCTCAGGTATGGCTCCGAGGATCTGGATCTCCCTTCCCCCCGAAGTCAGGGTGAGCCCTTCCACTATCCTCTTCAAAAAAGAAGTCAAAGGGCTCTTGTTGAGGAAATTTCTGCCTCAGTCAGGCTTCTCCATTGGACACTGAGGCCATAGACATTGATTGGTGGCCCAGCTGCCTGGCTCACGAGAATGTCGGTCATTATAAGACTGTGAATTTTTCGCTTTGTTGATTCTGTTTTGTTTGCTTTTACCCTTCTTGATGCATAAACTGTAAAGCGCTCTGATACCCTCGGTGGTCATGTTCGCGCTATATAAAACTTTCTAAATAAATAAAATACATTTCTGAAGAAGCTGAGGTTATTAGCTTATTTGATTGACTACAGAATGATCTTTGACTGTGTTATTAGAGGTCTGTTTTGGGGAAAAACTGCAAGGACTGGAGATTTCAATGCAGCTCCTAAGGGCTTTTGCACATAAATAACATCAACATGTTAACAGAGGCTCAGCTTAGTGGCCTTGCAATGTTGCAACATCAGAACATTCTTTCCTCTGGAAGCTAGTGAAACATTATTTTGTTCCATGCAAGTAGAGACCATAGTTTCAGAATGAAAACATGAATGTGCAGGGCTCGTGCACACAAATAAACAAGCACTCTTTTAACTGCTGCAGCCTGATGCAGCCCAGTCATGTCAGCTAAAGCAAACCTATAGTAGAAACAATATTTTAATATGAAAATATGCTCCCAGAAACCTATAATAAAATATGTAATTTGCTTAGCAGGGAAGAGTCAAGTTGATAATCTTTTATTTTCTATATTGGAAGACTGACTATTAGATTTAGTTCTTTTTTTGGGATTTACTTTTTCACATATAAAAATTGCAGATGTTTTTGCAGATGTTTTTAAGCTGTCTAAAGAGAAATTGTATTAATCTCAATATCTGATGTTATACCAGCTGAAGACTCCAAGCTAAAGAGTTCATCTCAGCCTTTGGCATTGTTCAGCTTTTGTGACCTTGTTTTCACCATGACGTTTTGCATTTCAATGATTTATATGTTAAATATTAATGTTTGTATGCTATTATATTTTTATGGTTAACCAACTGACAATAAATTATCTCAGATTGATCAGGGGTTAATTCCTGTGGATATGGCGCGCAGATGTTAGAGCTTAACCGTGGTTTTCATATTATATTGCTGAGGTTATGTTTTGATGTAGGAAGTTTTAGAGTTAAGGGCATTTTTGGAGTATGACTGAAGCAAGGATCTTTACAAGGAGGGATTTCAGACAATTATACACAGGTCAAGAGACAGAGAAAAGAATCAAAGCTTGAGGGGCTATCAAGGTAATTGCCTATACTAAGAAGGGACCTAATTCCCCGCGAAAAGAGCTAAAATGTACTTGGAACTAAAGAAGAAAAGTTAGAAGTGATTCTCCTACAGGAGACCCACTTGAAAAGAACTCAGAAGATTCAGATCAAAACATTACACCACCAAGATACACACAACAGCTGAAAATAAAACATTCAGCATAGCAATCCTCTTGAGAGACACATCATGTACAACGACCTCTGAAGCACTCATAGACTATTGACAATAGACAATCATAGACATAGGCAATGAAAGAACATATCCATTTGTCAAGTGTGGCGTTGGCCGGAAATACTTCAAGACGGGGTTGGACTGGCCTGTAGGGCAGCCCCGGTCCATGCAGGTAACTGCGGTTGGGTGGTGGGGCCGGGTAAGGGGGATTTCGAGGGACGATGCTGAGGGAAAATTAATTATTTATTTAATTTCCCCTCGGCATCGTCCCTCGAAATCCCCCCTTACCCGGCCCCACCGCAGTTACCTGCATGGACCGCGGCTGCTGTATGGCAATCAGGCAGTGGCTGAGGGGCTGTCTGATACATCAGAGTATGGGCCACTTTTTTTTAGGTTTGAGGGCCAGTTTAAAAAAAAAAATGTGTCTGGTGTTCCGTATTTTTACTGTTGATTTTCCTGATATTACCAGAAAAATTGCCTGCAGCAAACACAAATATATGCAGTCTCGAAACCTTGCAAAACACCTGTACAGCATGTCTTTACAAGTTGCCCTATTTGCAAACGTTGCCCACTTGTTTTTTAGCTGTTTGGTTCGCTAATGGGGGCCACTTTTATATTGATGCCTTGGCCTATTTTCTGTCCCAGTCCGACCCTGCTTCAAGTAGGCTTTTCTTTACATGCTCTGAAAAAGGGCTGAACAAATTCATGGGCATAATCCTGTGCACAAGGTTCACAAATTGAGGGAATGGAATGGAGTGATTTTAATAAAGGCGTGGCAGAGGTTTGAACAGATTAAGCGATAGTGGCTGTGTTGTGAGAGCAATATGCAACAATGGAATGAGTGAGAGGCATGAAATTGGCGGACAACTGGTGGACTTCTCAACCTATGGTCAAATATTACATCTCTTTCTGTACTGCTCATAGGACACATTTGCATAGAGACATGGGGGCATATTACTAAGGGCCTTATCGCCGCTTTAGCGGCACTTTTTGCCGCTTTAGCGGCGATTTTTTTTCCGCCCTATTAGCAAGCTGTCGCTAACAGCTGTTAGCGACAGCTTTTAGGCGATAGCGACCGGGTTGGGTGCCACTTTGCATGCCAGCAATATTTATCGCTAATGACATGCAAAGTAGGCGTTCCCAACCTGGCAGCGACTGGAAATAGTCGCTAACATCGCTATCGCCTATTAGGGAGGCCAGCAAGGCGATAAAGAAACCAGCGCTAAACACTATTAGCGCTTGTTTTTTTACACCTGGTCCAAACCTGATTTAGCCATGTAATCCAATGGGAGGTGGATTACATGGCTAAATCCCCCTTGCCCTATCAGCAAGCTATCGCCGGTCACAGTGCGATTATCGCTGGATTTCCAGCGATAATCACACTGTTTTCCAGCGACAGCAGGGGTTTCTATCGCATTGGAGATAAGCGTTGCTGATAGCACGCTATCTCCGCGATAGAAACCGGCGATAGCCGGCGATAATTATCCTAGCGCTAAGTGCGCTTAGCGATAATTATCGCCGGTTATTGCTAATAGGCCCCATGATTTTTATAACTAATGAAAATGCCAACCGGCAGTTGGCGCTCCTAAATCCTGATAACAAAATATGCATGAAGGCCCTGACCTTGAGGCAGGCAAGCTTTGTACTAGATATAAAACATAGAGACTAATCAGGTTTTGTAAAAACAGACATTTAATAATATTAGTCATACTGTTCACCTGTTCGAAAAAGCTACCAAAGGAAAATACTTGTGGCATCACATGCGCTAGACACTGAGATAGTAGTCAAGTCAAAGAACTTTATTCGATTTATAAAATTCATAAACGCGCAGTATATAAAAATGTGTACGTAAGAAAATATATTGGTAGAGCAGCAGTTTCATCAACATCCTGAGAACAACAGTTAGACATGTCTTATCCCAATGGAAAGCCCAACTTTTTAGAGCTCACAATAGTTTATCAAATTTCAAGAAGCTTACATAATTATAAAAATCTGATAATAGAATTCATGTTAACAACCAGTGGCGGCTTGCATAGGGCGTGCTAGGGGGTGGTGAGGCGGGCGGGGGAGGGGCAGGGTGGGGGGGTAGTAAACTCAAACATACGACGGAACGGAGGAAAGTAATTATTACGTTCCTCCATTCCGTCGTATGTCCGAGTTTATTACCCCCCACCCTGCCCCTCCCCGTCCCGCCTCACCGCCCCGCAGCACGCCCCATGCAAGCCGCCACTGTTAACAGATTGTTCAGTCTCAAGAGAGACTATAATAAATTGAGTTTAAAACTGTAAGAAAGAGACGAACATTTAAGTAAAAGTACAATATGAATTATTGCAAAATGTTAACACTAAAATTTCATTCATGATACAGAAATTGCAAAGATGGAACAGCAATATCCTCATAGTTGACAACAAGTTGTTCAATCTCAAGAGGGACAGTAATAAGTCTGGTTTAAGATTTAATAAGATGGTGAACAGTTAAATAAAAATACTTAGATAGTATTTAACAGGGTAAGTTGGACATTTGTTGAGAACGCAGTGGGTAGGTTTGGCATGGGTGACTCCTGGATTAGAACGATAATGGATTCTTATACTGGGCTCAAGGCTAGGATTGGGACAAACTGGGTATCCTTAGGTGTCGTCTAAATCCATAAAATCGTGTAAAACAGTGGAAAGGGGTGGGGGTCCAATTAGATGCAATATAGTCAATAAACACCATGGGGGATATTCTCAAGAACGGGCGATGATTATCGCCAAACTAGGTTAACGCAATTTTACATAACGCCGTCTATCGCGGGAAACTAACGCCGTGTTAACGGCATATTCTCAACAAGCCGGCAACAGACGATAGTTTCCTGATAACGTGTCAAATGTCCGCATTAAAATTACCGGGACTCCGATAAAAAAGGAAACCCGAACGTGAAAAAAGTGGCGATGGGCCCAACAGCGATAAAAATATCAGCGATAAGCAGCGCCAGGCTTGCTATTCCCACATCAGGCGGGAAAAATCACCATAAAAGCTGCAAACAAAAAACAAAAAAACCCAAACAACTGAGAAGCACCATAGAGGAAGCTGGAGCAACTACAGAGGCCAACCAGAACCCCACAAACCCCCCGGAGGACCAGCCAGGGACCTCAGGGAAGGAGAGGGGCAAGGAGAAGAAGAAGAGGAACCCACGATTCAGTCCGCAGGAAAACAAGATCCTGATCACGGAGGTGATAGAACACCACCAACAACTGTTCATCGCCTCCACTGTGTCATTGGCAACTAAAAATGCAATATGGCAGTCCATCTTGGCCAAGGTGAATGCAGTCGGAGTGAAGAGAAGGGAAGTGGACGACTGCAAGAAGCTCTGGAATGATGTGAAGCGCAAAACCAAGCTGAAACTCGCCAACAACCGGAGAGCAGCAATGCAGACTGGAGGTGGGAGTCCAGCGCCACAGCAGGAGCTGGACGAGATGGAGGAAATGGTGTCCACAGTCATCAGTGGGGAGACGGTGGCAGGAGTTGGGGAACCGGACACTGCTCAACATGACCTGACCCAACAGCAACAGGGTGAGTAACGACCAGGGACTGGGGGGACGGGGCGAGATGGGCTCCATGGCACACATGCACAATTAAGTATAGCACAGTGCACACCCACAACGACTCTGGATCATATCCCTGATCTCCTTGGCATACTGCAGTACACATAGAAACAGCAAGTAGGCCCCCGTCGACAATGTGCCCAGAGGGGGCCCTCTCCACACATCACTAATCTCACAACAAACCCATGCACATGTGCTGAACCCAGCAAAGCTGCAGGTCCGTGAGCCACACTGACAATGCAAGTGACACTGCATGACGATTAGCATGGCTGCAGTCCAATTATCATGACATGGTGCACACCATGACACTGAGGTGGCTGAGTGTGGACCACATCCGTAAAGGAGCAGGTCACACTCTGACACATCCACGTGCACAAACAACCCCTGACGTCAACAAGACATCTGCGGACAAACCATGCCCAAGAGTCCCAACTCCCACCAAGAGCCCAATTTACCCAAGTCTGCAACATCTCAGCACTGTATAAGCACAGAAGTGAAAGGCACACCGCCTGAAAGGGATAAGGGCCAGCAAAATCAGAGCTGCAGGGGCGACTCTCCCACAATGCAGCACACACACATAAGAATCAGAGCACATCAACATTGACAACAATGTGGTACAAACTGCAACACTTTCACAACAGAACAGAGGACACAACTGCTGCCGCTTGTGTGTAGAAACTGGCCAATCACATTTGGCATAGCAGGAAACTGTGAGATGATAATGTACAAGTACAACCCCACATCCCTGATGGTGTAGAAATGTCTACTGTCCCGCATCAAATAGGCATCTCCTCCCAAACAGTCACAATGTACATTGTCATGCAGTCTGTTTGTAAACTTGTCCAATGCGTGAACATACATGGAACGCACTTTTAAACTGCATCTCCCCTTTACATTGCAGAGGGTGAATCAACACCTCCTGCAGAGCAGACCGTACATCTCTTCACTGATGATGAAGAGGACCTTCACACCATCGACACCGATGCCCTCCAACAGCTCATGGACACCCTCAGCACCCCACCCCCAGGAGCAGGGCAGCCCAGTTGCATCGAGGAGACCCCACCCTCTGCACAGACCACACAGCAGGAAGCACCCACCACCACGGCTGTCTCCCAGGACTCCCACGACCAACACATGGCATTCCAACGCCGTGTGTTAGAGGGCCAGAAGGAGATGGCTGATCAGGTGCGGTGGGGTTCGACCTCATGGCAGCCAAACTAGATGCCATACGTGGATGTCTAAGTCCCATCAGGGACCACTTACAGTCCCTAACGGACACCCACAGTCCGCTCCATGCTCTCCAACAAGCCATGGCTGACATCACTGGAGTCATGACTCTGAGACAAGAGCAACTGTCTAGTCAGAGTGGCTCCAGCGATGTCAGCCGGGAGTTGGCACACATGCGGAGGATCATGGAGAACATGGAGCGGATGCAGGTGGAAAGAATGGCTGCCACGGCTGCACACCAGCGAGATGTAGCTGGGATCTACCATGCCCTGCAGATTCTCATCATGGCATTGCTGCCACAAGGCCTGGCGCAGATGAATGCTGCTGCTACTACTCCATCCACATCTCCGCCCCTGATGTGTCAGTGCCTCACAGTGCGGCAGACAATCCACCTCCGGCCCCTGATGTGTCACTGCCACACAGTGCGGCAGACATTCCACCTCCGGCCCCTGATGTGTCAGTGCCACACAGTGCTGCAGACAAAACACCACCACCCACATGTGAGGCACATCACACATCAGAGGACGATGATGTGGATGATCCTGCCTTTGTGATAAGAAGGAAGCGGTAGCATTCATCTCCGCCATATGGCCTGTTTCAGCTTGGTTCTGCCCTCTGCATCATGCCCTGGAATAACACCTTCAACTGTCCCCCGATACACTCAGCAACACTCACCATGGCCCTCGACATGGACTGCCATATTTGGTCTGGTTACCAATGACACAGCAATCAGACTGCGGACTGAACTCTTTCTCTTCCGATGAACTTGTCAATCCCTAGAGGACTCTGGCTGGCCCTCCACGGGGCAATAATGTAAAGTGGTGTTTGCATGGCCATGTACTGGTCCAGCTTCAACACTCCACCGAATGTGATTAAAACATTCTAATTCACACAGATGTGCCATGTCTATGATCAAGCAAGCATGAAAGTATGGATGGATGTAGGGCCAGTGATTCCAAAAAAAGGTACTCCCTGGGAACTGATATCAATGCGCATGTTTGATAGGCAGTGAGATGACAGTGATGGGTACAGGTAGCTGTGAGGAGGCGCGTGACTTCTCACCTTGCACCTATTAGCTGACACTGTTCACTACTATTGATGGATGACGGCCGTGTACACATGTGATCTGTACATGGCACATATGTCCAGGGGACACCTTGGTGTGTTCCACGCAAGGTATCCCTGCTGGCTTTTTGGCTGGTGTGCATCTCCCATGTTGCTGAGGTGTTCACTGTGCCCCCATCCCCCTTACGTCCATGTTGCTCATGTTGTGGGACATTGAGTCACAAGGTGCATCTCTGCATCAGGGTGGTTCATATTTGACCACAAATGACACCCGCAATTTCATATTTGACCCCAAATGACACCCGCAATTTCATATTTGACCCCAAATGACACCCTGTTGTCTTTTTTGGAACACCAATGACAGCCTTCATATCATGTTTTTGTACACATGAGTTACGCTGATGAGTGGGATTACGTACTACATTTGACACCCTAAAATGGCATTCCGAATACGTGACACCCTGAACAGCCTCTCTGTACAGAGGTGACATACCCACCATCTATTTGCTATTTGTGAGATTGTTTGCACTTAATGTTGCACTTACACTGGTCGGAGTGATGTGCTAATGCAGAGGACTGACATGCATACAGGGAATGTGTGTTGCCATGAATTCATTTGCACATGCTGTTCATGTGGTTATTCTGTACTGTTCCATGATTGCTAAGGACAGTCACAATGTGACGTGGTCATGCGAAGAAATTGTTAATGATTGTGTTCCTTCGGGCTAGTCCTGCTGCAGCTGCAGTGGGGTGTGGTCCACCTGCCTCATCTTCCTCATCATCGTCCGGAGCATCTGGCACTTGGAGCCATGGGGCATTGGTGCGTACACATATGTTGTGCAATACACAACCTACAATGATCATCTTGCACACTATTTCTGGGCTGTACAGGAGTCTTCCACCTGTGATGTCCAGGCACCTGAAACATGACTAACACGCCAAATGTGCGCTCAACAATGCCCCTGGTGCGTTTGTGGGCCACATTGTACTGCCTCTGGGCCGGGGTGTTCGGGGCTTGGAGGGGTGTCATCATCCACGGGCAGAGTGCATATCCTTGATCACCTGTGAGGGGTAAGTGAGATTAGTGTAAATTGGTGGTTCTCCATGCTGTGTTGGCAGACTTACAAGTTTTCTGGTGTGTGATTTGTGTGACTTTGGGATTCATGTTTGCCATGTATTGCTTCTGGCAAATGTGCTGGATCAATGTGTATTAGGTAGCCTCAGAGCTCCTCCTCCCTCCCACCGATCCTATTTACTTGTGTGCGCTGTGCGGTTGCATCACTTGCACTCCTACGGCACACCATTGTCATGCCTGTCTGCGCATGTCCGCAAGCCTGACAACAACACTGTAATGTTGGCAGTTGAAGGTGGGCGGCCACGTGTGTGTAGGCCTATGGTAAGGATAGGGCGGACACAGATGTGGAGTTCAGGCCTGGCTGAACTTGCGCTGCGATTGAGGCTAGGCCTTTGGCTTATGCTGCAGCAATGAAGATACACACACAACAGTTGACATGTATGAGCCAAGACCCCGAGCGGTCTTGCGCTCCTTTATTTATCCATTCGGGCGAGCCCGCCCTCCGGGTGCATGCTACATTGCAACATTGTCGATTAAGGGCCGGGTGGCGCCGATACTACAACAGAGACGCACGCCATAGTTACTTTTGTGGCCAGCCCGGAACTGAACCACGCCCAGAACTGAACCATGCCCAGAGCCCCGGTCTATTTCTTCACACTCCTCACACGCCTACATGTGGGCCGCCGCCGCGGCGGTGGGATGTCGTGCGCTTCGGAGTACGTCTCCAGACGTTCCACCCAGGCTTTCCAGTGGCCTGCCTGGGACGGGGGTGGCCCCGTGACTGTGAAGGGCTCCAGTGGCGTTACCGAGGACATGCTGTTGGCTGCTGGAGGCAGACTTGTGGGGTAGCCCCACGGGACGATGACTTGTGGTGCACTGAGGTAGTGGCACCTGAGGCACTGCGTCCGGCACGGGCCTACCGCCACGTGGCGATGACTTGCGGTGAACTGAGGTAGGCCCACCTGAAGAGCTGAGCGGGTGTGCAGCCTGCGATGATGTAGTGGGCCTGGAGACTGGACGGTGACTTGCGGTGCACTGAGGTAGTGGCACCTGAAGAGCTGAGAGGGGGTGCAGCCTGCGATGATGCAGTGGGCCTGGAGGCTGGATGGTGACTTGTGGTGCACAGAGGTAGTGGCACCTGAGGCACTGCATCCGGCATGGGCCTACCGCCACGTGGCGATGACTTGCGGTGCACTGAGATAGGCCCACCTGAAGAGCTGAGCGGGTGTGCAGCCTGCGATGATGCAGTAGGCCTGGAGGGGGGACTGGAAAGGATTTGTCTGAGACCAGCTGGACCGCAGTGAAGGCCGGATGGAGCAGTCAGCACACACAGAAGTGGTGGGCCCTCTTGGAGACACGCCGGTGGTGGCAGGTGAGCAGTGAGGCCTCAGTGCGCAGGGGCGGGCAATCACTGCTGGGTGCCGGACGGGTCTGGGGACCAGCGGGCTGGGGTGCTGCAGGCGCACAGGATCGCGCAGGCACCACCGGTCACGGCGGTGGCCTCGTGGCAGGGTGAGGGGCGCCGCCCTGGCAGACACACCCCTGCAGGCGATGACGAGATGTGCGCCGGGTGGCGTGTGACGTAGCCACCTCGTCGCCGGTGTACATTTGGCCGTTGAAGGTGGTCGGCCACGTGTGTGTAGGCCTATGGCTCAGGATATGGCGGACACAGAGTCACACGCAGTAGTTACTTTGGTGGCCATCCCGGGAGTGAACCACGCCCAGAGCCCCGGGCTATTTATTCACACTCCTACGCTGGACTGGCATACGCCGGGCCAGCCACTACGCTTACACTTACAGGGGGGGCGACATAGCTACATGTCCAAGGTCTTCCCCACTGCCTGAGGTAACATGGTTGCATCCACTGTCCACAACACCACAAACACCAGCAGTATATGTCCACATGGACATGTCTGTGCTCTGCATACTCAAGACTGTCCAGCAGATCACCGCCACACTTGGCATTGTGTACATTCTTATTCATGGGTCCATTGCCTCCTTCGCACATTCTTGGTTCCCACCTCTCCCCACATTCTGCAATTGTGTGGCAGAGGGGCTATGCCTTTGTGGATGGTTTGTCTACATGTCTGGCCCCTGTTACCACAGTTACTTGTGTTGTCTTGTCTGGTAGGTGGGCATGTTGGTTGGCATGTCGTATGTGATTTTGTTACGTGTGCATTCCCACAGTTGTGAGTTGTATGATTGTGGAGTTGAGGTGTGTGGTGTGTTCCGTTGGTACTTACCGACGAACAGTGCATTTCCATAGGTGCCATCCTGAAAGCGCTGGTTGATGATGGACTGTCGGAAGATGTAGGAATCATGCACACTGCCTGGGAAGTTTGCGACGACATTGGTGAGCAGTCCCCGGTGGTCGACTATTGCCTGCACATTGATGGAATGCGTGTGCTTTCTGTTGCGGTAATTGTGTGCAGTGTCGGCAGGGGGCACAAGTAGGAGATGTGTGCAGTCAATTGCCCCCAACACGTGCGGGAAGCCAGCTACAGCATAAAAGCCTTGCTTGGTCTCCAGCTGTTCCTGCGCAGTGTGGGGGAAGTGAAGGTGCTGGGGTATCAAGCTGATGATGGCATCCAAGACAGGTGTGATGAACTTTGATAGGGCTGGCTGTGAGACTCCTCTGACTCTGGCAGTTGTTGGTTGGAAGGTACCAGAGGCCAACAAGTGCAGCACAGCCAGCAGCTTTGTCTGCGGAGGGATGTTGGTTGTCCGCTGTGTTGGTACCGTCAGCCTGTGGGCAATGTGGGTCAGGATGCGGAGGATGGTTATCCTTTTGAGCCTGTAGTGGGCAATGACATCCTCTGGCGTTAAGCCTCTGAGGCTGGTGCGTTTTCGGAAGGTCCGCTGTCTTGTTCTGCGCTGCCTCGGTGGTAGTCCGGGGGCGTGGTGGTCCTGGGGGTTGGGGTGTTCCTAGGGGGTGGTGGCGGTGGGTGTTGTGGCCCTCTTGGGTCTCCAAGCTGCATGATTAGTAGCTCCATGGCATCTGTTGGTCTTCAGATGTGGCTCTGGGCTGGGCTCCCTTTCTACTGCAGGTTTTCGTCCTACTTAAGACCTGAAAAAAGCAGGTCTTAAGTCCCTGGTGCTAACGTGCCTTATCGCCTGTTTTTGGGCTGCATCGCTGATCTGGCTGGTCGTTGAGAATATCGCGAAGTGATCTTTTTGTGAGTTTTTGCACGGGAACGCCTACTCTGCATATCATTAGCGTTAGTTGTCGCTGTCAGCCATGGCGATGTTTTTAGCGGCAGCTTTCGCAGGAAAACTGACGATGTCGGCTGTTAGCACAGGCTTGTGAATGGGGCGATAAATCTATCGCCACTGTCGTGGCGGTAAAGTGCCGCTAAATCGGCGATGTGTCCTTGAGAATATGCCCCCATATGTTGTTAAGCTGAAGAATTGAAGTTTATTAATGGTTCTGCTTAGAGTAATCTCATCATTTTTTACCCCACTGAGAACATTTGGGTAGATCCCAGTCTCCAAAATAACTCAGACAATCCAGTATCAGTATAAAACATGAAGCCTGAGATACATTGACAGTTACTACACCTTTTAAAACAATTGAGAGAGAGCTGAAATACTTAGAGGCTACATCACTCCTCACAATACATAAACTACATGGAACCTACATATGCCCATGGTAAAGGAGGTAAAGATTTAAATATATGAAAGTACCTTTATGTCTCATGGTTGCGCGGAATAGCTGCCATCAGTTATATCCAGGCTTTTGTATATATTTCAAGGATTCCCGAAAAAAATTAAAGGCAGGGTGTTCTGACCCATTGAAAACTCTATTACAAGCTTTGTCTAGCAGGGTATTAATGCTGAGTATCGTTAGGGGATATTGTTATACCTTAATATTGTAGCCAAAATATTGAGATAAGTATGCATACATTTGCTATACCTCACTCCACATATATGTACCTTGACAATTTGTGTATAATTAAGGTGTGCAGATGTTAAGTCAAGAATAGTGAATCTATGATTACCAATATGCACTTACCTTTCTATATTTTTGTCCTCTATATTTTGGCCATGATATTAAGTTATAATGATATTCCCTACTCGATATTCAAGAGCCACACAGTCTGGCAGGGGATATCGGCTAAGATCTCAGGAGAGAACTCAAGGGCTTAGACACAAAGGGGTTTCGGGATTCCCTTGTGCGATTTACTCATATAAAGCAGCCCAACTCAGAATTGTAGGGGAGCAGCCACTAAGATACTCCACAGGCACTTGACTCAGATAGAAAGGACTATAGCAGGCACGACAGTGTGTGATATGGTCTGGCTCCCCAAATGAAGCAGACCACAATGGATGTACTGCAACCAAATAACAAGTGCAGTGTTGTGGAGATGTGATAGCTCTCAGTAGAGGGTTGACCACTTACACATCTCCTTTCACACCCTTTCGTCGCAATCCTGACTTTGCACTATTCGACAGGGAGCACCCTTTCCAAGCCTTAAAGAGGAAGAATGTGCACTTTTATCAGACCTGTGTGAAAAGGAGACAAGTGGGACATTTGAAAGATGCAAACAGGTTTTCACACTGGATGATCATGAACAATTCTACCACTTTCAACTCAGATATTTGGTATTGCATTCTCCAACGAAGCTATTAGCCACAATGGACAGAACTCCATTTGAAAAATGTATTACTGCATACACCTAGGGACCTAGTCTCGAACATGTACAAGTGGATATCACGCTCAAAGGACCACCATCAGCTGGGTGTACTTGAAAAGATGGAACACCTGCCCAGGTAAATCTACACAGTACGACTCATGGGACCAGCTTTGCAGGAATGCAATATTGCCCAATAATCTGGCGATCTATATTATCCGATATTGAATCATTACTTTACGTTTCCAACGCCTGAGCTGCATAGCTGTTCTTGCTGAAGCAGTGGTATAAAGGTAGTCTAGCGCAGGATAGAATGTTTGCCTATTTTGGGGACCATCACAATGCTTAATATAGCACTATCTCATGAGCAGGTAAGGTTTCGTTCTTCAGATTGCACTTGCAATATCTCAGCAAGTCTCTTCTGTATTCCTGCACGAGAATCTCCATTTCTTTCGAATGTCCCTGTCCTTCCTTTCCATCCTCTGCATGCCTCCTCTCTCTGAGCACAGCCTACTTTTAGTCACATGGATGTTTGTCTTCATCTTTATTATTGTATTTCTGCAAATTGTCCTTATTGTCTTTCAAATTTTCAAAAAAATTCCCTCCACTTTTTTTTAAAGTAGTACCTTGAACCTAACAATACATAATCCCCTCTATCCAATCAATGAATCCCACCAACCTTCTGCATTGACTCACATACCTATCCCAGCCCCACCACTACTCCGCCAGCCCCCCCTGCACTGAAGATCATACCTAAGTCCTAGTAATTTAATCCACTAAAAAGAAACCGGCATAAATGCATAAATTCATGGAATGGTTTTCTTGAGAGCACAAGCCTAATCCCAATAACCAATAACCACTGGATTTCATAGCAGCGTGCTGCCAGGGAGAAAGCGCTTCAACGCCTCTTCAAAGGCAGTAAGCAACACGTAAATGCAGGTACAATGCAATAGAGAGTTGACCATGAACATAATGACAGGCTGTCATATGACCCCACACAAGTTTCACAGGATGTAGCCTGGTAGCGCAGACAGATGCTGGGGAGGGTGCAAGGATTTGGGAGTCCCTAGATACATTAGGTGGATTTGTCCTTAGCTAAAGGTATACTGGAAGGAGGTCATAGCAGATGCAAAGGAGGCCAGAGGCTTCCAGATACAGAACGATCCGTTTATTACAATTCTGTGACTGAGGCCTACGAAGTGGGAGGCACTACTCTTTCAGAAGCTGCTCTCTGCCAAAGTGTTGGTGATAGATTTTTGGAAACTGACAGCGACGCCAACGATACACACACAACATGCCAAACTGTGAAGGAATGGTCATAGCAATGGAGAGAGAGACGAACTACCTAAACATAGGCAGAGACATCTTTGTGGTTGTCTGGCAACCAGTACTGGAACTTATGGGGAAGGACTGTAGAGAGACTGCATGCCACCCACCCCATGACAACGAGCACTGAAACTCCGACTGAGAACGTTACTCCCGGGAACAAATGTCAGACGACACAAATTTAGATACCTAAAAGCCCGAAAGAAATAACGAGCAGTTTTCCTTTAAAAAATAAATAAATATATATATATACATATATATTATTAAGTTCTTGTCTAGATAAAAACATGCATAACAAAGGTAGTGGCAGAAGGACTACCGTGTGGTGAGGCGTCTCTTAACCCCTATCTACATAGGAAAGTGACACGGAAGATCGATGTGTTTTGTATCAGAAATTACAAAGTGTATTTATAAAAAAACATAATTACACTCCGGATTCTCGTGTCGTTGCCTAACATAACATGACTACGTCACCACCGTCTCTATGTATACGCCGTTTATTCTGTAACCACGTGTGCAAATCCAGACAATTAATCAATAATTTGTATGCACGTGTTTCCATGGAGAAATATTATCACCTCACGGCAGCAGCTCGTTTCTCTGCGCTTCCCCCTCCCCGCCCAGAAGAGACTATTAAATGACGTGTTTTTCTGTCTCGTTAAAGCGATGGCCCTGGAAACAATGAGCTCAGCCTCTCATCTTCTGTTTGTTCCTGCAGGCCCAGCTCCGAATGAGCCCCAGGCAACCAGTACGTTTCTGGTGTCCAAGGATGAGCTGATCTGAGTGCCTGCCAGTGAAGTACCTAAACACCTTGTGGCGTGCTCTGATTGCACCCCTCCTTCCCGTTGCATGCCTTACAATGTTCTGTTTATGTATATAACATATGTATTTATTTGAATACAGTATTAAAGCATGAATATAGCATTCAGATTACATAATGCCTTATTTAGAGTTTGGTGGAAGCTATACTCGTCACAAACGTGGCGAAGGTCCCGTCCACCATATTACAAGTGCATTATAGCCTATGGCATTTCAGAGTGGTCCATCAGTGAAACTCTAAATACGGCCTTTAGTCATCAGATGGGGAAAGAAATAGAGGAAGAAAAAAGAGAAACAGATTTCATCTCTTCCTGACTCACTGCAAAGTGCGCTAGAAATGTGATTAGTAGTTGAACGCTGTCAATCACAACTGGCTTTCACCTGCCCCCTGATGGCCCCTGTACTCGGAGCTCTGTCTAGACCAGAGGTCTTCAAACTTTTGGGTGCCGAGACCCCCCCTGTCAACATTTTCAGTCGTAAGGACCCCCTCCTGACAAACATTTCTAAACCTGTAGGCAGGGCTACTGGAATTATGAGGCAGGTGAGGACCAAATTACACGACAGGCTTGACTAAATTGTGTGGGAAGAAAATTTAAATAATGTTATGTGATGCCGCGTTATTTTGGGATAGAATTGCTTCATTATTTTGACATTTTTTGCACACAGTAACACTGAGGAAAGATTTCACCCCATCAGAACCAGTTTATAACCAAAATACAGCAATTAACATCAGAAAGATGTCTAGTCAACCTCTGTGATGGGCCTTCCACTCAGCAGGAATACGTGCTGCCACATTAGAAGCTCACCTGGCCCTGGCTGGGAGCAGCCGGGGTCCCTTAAAACCCTGGCGGTCTTGTGCAGAGTTAAGCAATTTACCCATGCCGCTTTCCTCTCACCCCTCCCGTCCATCCCTCTCTCCTCTCCTCTCCTCTCCCAATCCCGGATCCCTCTCTCACTTTGCAGGCCATTTTCTTTCACCCCTTTTTACAACTTCTGAACTCTCCCCATTCAACTTCTCACTTCACCCTTAATCACCTCCTGCCATTCTGTCTTTTCACTGCCCTCATCTCTAACAGTCGCTCGCATTTATCTCATGGCCTCTCTGGCCCCATCACCTCCCGTGCCCATTCAACTTCTCATTCACCTCAAGTCTCTCCATTCAAATTGTTGTCTATTTGTATCTTACACCTCTCCAGTCCCCCCATTCATCTTTCACATCTCCCCTTTTTTCTTCCACACCTTCTTGAACCAATGTCCCTCTACCCCGTTACCTCAGCACCAGTGCTTAATTTGAGCAGGTGGTTTCCGGTGCTCCGCACTGGCACCTAATTGTGCACACTGGCACTATGACCGTCTGCCACATGGTGGCTCTGTCTGTGTAATTTAGAGACGAGCAGAACAGCTGTTTATTAATTCAATATACATTAAAAACTATAAACTCCTGACATCCATGCCATTCTTATAGCTTTGGGGGCTTGAAATAGTCTGAACAGTCACACTTGTACAAGTGTTATGGTTGGTAGTTGCATAGGTATTGTCATTGGCCGCACAGGCAAGGAAATGGGTGGGTGGTTAAAGTTGCAGTGGCCTACTGGTGAGGTCCCTGGCACATGTTTTATTACAAATTAATCTGCTCAGCACCCACCCCAGTACTCCCTCTCTTCCCCTATCGCTGCTGTCCCTCACCCATGTCGCATCAAATTACTTTTTAGGTCACAGATCATCGCTCAGCTATCTTCTCTCAGCTATCTTCTCTCACAGTTTAACAGTAGCCCTCCTCTGTGCCCTCAACTTTCCCTCACACTCACTTCTTGCGTGTCTGCACTTTCCTTCGGCACTTCACATTTCTCCTCATCCCTGACCTCTTCAATCGAATTCTCTCACTCCCTTGCTGTCCTTTCTCATCCTCTCATCTCTCAGGTTGGACCCGTATGCTCCTCTTGGCCTGTGCCACTCTGCTTATTGTTCCCTAATTCAAGAAGGCACGAATTGTCTGTCTAGCTGTTTTGGTGCAGGCCGCACAGTTATGGAACGTGCACCCTCTTTGCTTCGCTCCACCAAGAATCTATTATTCTTTAGGAAGATATAAAAACCTGGCTCTATGCTCTGTAGATTACCCCATTTGGCTGGTTCTCCTTCCACTTCTGTGTGTTTCTCATTTGCCTTCAGGCAGCAGATGGCTATTAGCCCCAGGACACCTTTTGGTAACAATAGCGCGCTACAAATGTAAATAATAATAGTAATAGGCAGAAGCAGGGGAGCCACTAGACCCAAACTTTGCGGGGGCCTACACTCCCAGGCAGGGCTGGCCCTAGCACTGGGTACACACGGTGCAACAGTCTTTTTTGGTGCCCCTCCCAAGTTTCCTCCTTCTCCATAAATTCCCTCACTACCACTCACCAACAATGCACCTCATCTCTCTGTAGCACCTTTCTGACAAACATTTTTTTTTTTTATAGCGCTACTCATAGTTTACTCACACTCAGGTGTGTGATCTGCATAGTACATGTTCTTTGTAGCAGGCACATTAACCCTCTGCACTGTGTGGGTGACAAGAGTGCCCATGTGAGTGCACGGTGAGCGATGCAACAGTGTGAGAGTAGGGAAAGAGGAGTGACTGCAGGGTGAGTGAGGTGACCATATGAATTTGGGTACGGATGTAAGTGCAGAGTGGGACGAATGAATGCATGGTTAATTATGGGCTTGTTTGAGTGAGTTGCAAATTGAGCAGTGAGGGGGCAGGTGAATGAGGTGTCACATGAGTGCAGGATGAGTGCAGATGAGTAGTGTGACTGCAGGGTGAGGTACAGGGTGAACAGCGCAAGTGCATTGTGAGTGCAGAGTGATCACTGTGAGTGCAGGGTGAGAGGGTGAATGATGTGAGTGCATGGTGATCAGTGTGAGTGCATTGTGATCGCTGTGAGTGCAGGTTGAGCGTGAAAGTGAAGTGCGAGAATGAGGAGCGAGTTGTCTGAATGCAGGGTGCATTCCCAGACACTTGAAGTGACTCAGCATATTATTGATGGCGGCATAGGGTTTAAGATATAAGTTAAACTATTGCTATTATGGCATTAATCAGGGATCGAGGGTGGAGGAAATAAATGATATGCTAATCCTACAACACACTTCCAGTCTTATGATTAGGGTTTCCTGCTCATTATTTTGATGTCCCTGACGGTCCAAAATAAGCAGTCACCTAAAGCTGTATATTTCAGCACTCATCTGTGCGTACTTGGAACAGCAAATATAAATAGAAAGCACTTTTAATTGTGTTCTAGGGCTGCCTCAATGATCCATGACTGATAATTAAAGGGAACAAAGACAGAAAAGTCACATTACGAATTAATGCATATGATTTTATTTACAATCCTATTTAGTGTCAAGAGGAGGCCTTTGCAGGCTCTTTAAACATCAAATGGCTGGTATTTTTCTTTTGGCAACCCTACTTTATATTTCTTTTCATGAAATGCATTCTCACACTACTGCAGTAAATGTAAAATACAAATGTAAGGAATAGGCAGAGTGGGGGCCCAGGGGGTACTGGAACTAGAAAAAAGAAACTAAGCCTCAGTAACCAGTTTACAAAAGGTATGTAAACATGCAAATGGTCTTTAAAGACCTGTGAAAAACTCAGGCGTGCCGTGCTGTGCTGGAGATAAGACTGCAGACACAGCCCAGCGGAGGCCACAGCAGCTCGAGCTGAGACACACTATGGGGGAGGAGGGGGGCTGAATCCCTTGAAGTCCTATGGCCCTGGGCAGAAGTGTGACCGGGAATGCGCGACCCCCTTTCCATCACTCCACGGCCCCCTGGGGGTCGCGCCCCACACTTTGAAGACCCCTGGTCTAGACACTGATATCTTTATTGCATGTGTGAGAACCGTGTTGTACTGCAGCTACACCACTTCCCATGATCTAGGCCATGGCTAATCATCCACGTCTAATTGGAGGGTTCCTATAGGTGCAAAAGTCTGACAACACGTGACCGAGGCTTCTTCAGGAGGCCTCAGAACACAGCAAAGGTAAGAAGACCAGCGGTCCAAAACAAAAGAAAAACTGGGGGAACAAAATAAAGCAGATGGATTTTCAGCATGCATTCCTTTCCTGTATCCTCCAAGGCCATCAGCATCACAGCATTCTTAGGACGCAAGTTTGAATTCCATCCAACAACTCTTTTAATTTTTATTGAGACTTGGGCTATGGCCTCAGAACTGTCCCCAATTCTGGTCGATGGTAACAAAGAAGATATTGTAGTCAATAGCTGTCATTCCATTTCCCACTGGTCAGAGGCAGCCATCTCCACTCCGTTGGTATTTACTTAACTCCTGCTGGTGTTTCTAATGATCACTTTGCACAATGCCCTATTACTAAAGGCAGCTCCTGGCCAGAGATAGAGCTACACTGTCAGCAATACAAGGACAACCCTATCTGCCCGCGAGGACCAGGGTAATCATATTACAATCGGTGCTTTAAATGGGCCGGTACTGTCCAGTGCTGAGTACCTGCACTTTTTTATTTTGAGAGGGAGTGTACCGGCACTTCTCAAGAGAAATGTTATACTTTTAATTGGAGAGTACCGGCACTTCTCAGAAATAAGCAGGAACTCTGCCACAGAATACCTGCACTTCTATTTTTCCATTTCAAGCACTGATTACAATGCAACAATTGCAAATGAATCTCATGGGGCTATTGTTGTATTCTAACAGAGATAGCTCTAAAGCACGTTTTGTGTGTTTGTTAACTGTTCAAAAAGTAGGCAAATGTTGTGGAATTGCATTTTATCCTCCTTCAATGAAGGCTCTGCATTCAACCACTCGCAAGCAGCTAACCCCACGCCATGCATGGCCTCCTGGCTTGCGTAGGTCCTGCTGCACACAGGTAGGCTTGCTGACTTTGCCAAAGAATCACAACACCAAAATATAAAAAGTTACCCTAATATCATCTCTCATCAAAAATCACCAATATTTTCAATCAAGTGTACATTTCAGACATTCGCACAATGCAATGTTAAATAATAGTGATTAATATACAAATGTTTAATAAACTTACATAAAAAACATTTCTGTGAGTCTTTCTTTTAACAAACCTTTTAATCTTGTATTTTGTGAGCTCAAAAATGCAAAAAGACTCAGATATATATTTTTTTTAATAAAAGCAACATGTCTGAGTTTTTCTTTTTATCATTTTTTGACCATAACATGCTATCATAAAAACAACCACAAGAGGGCCTTGCACTCCAGCTGAAG
The DNA here is from genome assembly GCA_963921515.1 of Calotriton arnoldi. NCBI lineage: Eukaryota > Metazoa > Chordata > Amphibia > Caudata > Salamandridae > Calotriton > Calotriton arnoldi. The sequence continues at coordinate 544,403 of CAWUFW010005061.1, forward strand.
AGCATAGAGCTCCAGCTAGAACTGATTAAAAAATATTGTAAGCTTTCCTGGGGTCCTGGTTTTAAGGACCCAGGCGACTTACTGTTTTTTCAATGTTGCTGGGGGGCTGCTCCACTTCCTGCCGGCCCCTGACAACATTAAACAAGTATTGGAAATGCAATAGGGCACACATCTGGTGGAGTTAGAGCTATTGGCATTGTAAATGGCAATGTCTTTTACCCATGTGTTATGGAGTGGAGGTATGTTGTGTAGAATTATTAGTTGTGGAACTTTGTGGCGTGGAATTGTGTGGTGTGGAGTGGATTTGTGTAGTGGAATTATGCGGCATGGTGTGCAGTGGAATTACGTGGATAGCAATTATGTGGTATTGCGTGTACTGGAATTATGTGGAGTGGCATTGTGTGTTATGGAGTGTAATTATGTGTAATGGTAATTTGTGTTGTGGAGTGGTATGTAGTGGAGTTTAATCATGTGGTGTGCTGTTGAATGTTGTGGCATGATGTGGAATTCTGTGGTGTGTGTTGGATGTATGTGGTTTGCTGTGTAATTGTTTCGCTGAGTTGAATTATGTGGTTTGTGTAGAATTATGTGGTGTGTATTTGAAATGTGTGGAGTTGAATTGTGTGGCATGGAACTGCGTGGATAACTTTGCCTATATGTTTTCGTGTATATTTGTGTGGTTGCTATGTTTTATGCATATACTTATTTGTTGCAAAGGGGTATTGAGCGTAGTTTTGTAAATTTCAGTAGAGTGAAGTGTTATGGAATGGTGTGTAGGATAGTGGTGTTGATTTGAGATGAGTGGTATGGTGTGTTATGGATTTGCATGTTGTTTTTTGTAATATATGGAGTATAGTGTTGTTTGGTTGAAGGGTGTAGTGTTATGCTGACAATAGTTACGCTAGGACCTGACTATACAAGCATAAGCAATTTGAAGCTGTAAAACACATCATGAAATATTTAGCTTCTACACATCCATAAATGCAAACCTAAAGAACACTAGGCCAGAGATCCCATGGATCTGTTCTCAGTTTTTATGCTGATGAGGGAGATCTTAGACGTCCAGCTTTCCTGTTATTTATAATTACTTCTTTAAAAAGCTAACTGTCTTCAATGGAATCTTGACGCTACAATATTATAACCTTATTTACTATAACAGGTGGATAAAGTGCAGCATTTAGACCTGCAAATAGCGGCATTGGTACCTGGTTCAGCTACTCTTTCAAGAAAACAAAATGCATTCCTTTCAAATTTACAGGTTTTTCTACACTTCCCCACATGGAAAATCGTCAGGGCTTGATATTTCTCTACATTATACAAAAAACGAAAACTTATTAAGAAAAGGAACATGGTTGAAATTCAAAAAGGGTCAGATACTGAGGGGGCATGCAGGCACAGGAAGAGTGGGCGGGAGGAGAAACAGGAAAACACGAAGATGGCCAGGCATGGAGTATAGCTGACATTCAACCAGAGACAAGCAGTGAAGGAGGCAGGAAGTGGTGCTGAGTGATCGGAAGGAGGAGCAGGTAATCTGAGACCGGGACAGGGAGATCCAGTGGGAAAGAGAGCCTGGGGAAGGGCGGAGAGACAAGAAGATGGACAAGTAGAGAAGAGGGGCAGGCAGAGATGTGACCAAGAGCAAGGTGCAATGGGAAGCCACAGGCAAAGTGGCAGACAGCAATAGAATTACAAAGGGGTAGTGAGCAGAGACATGGCAAAATGTAATGAACAACTTGGGGTGGACAGAGTGCCATTGCTTATTTTAGAGAGGGGGCCCTCACCCTTAGCTTGAGGCAGAAAGAGTTTTATATATGTCAGCCACAAAGGAAAACAAGACTTCAAGTCCCAGAATGCAGTTCATTAGATAATTGAATAAAGATTTGGCTGCTGCTGATAATGGCAGCGCAGCTTGCCGCTGCTCGTACCGCAACCATTTATGGTGAGATCCGTCCCGCGAGTGGACCCGACCCCACTAGTGGCTAACAATTAACCTGCTCAGAGTAGTGCTGGCAATGGCAGCACAGCTGCACGCACTGCGGTAAATGATCCTGTAACCGGACCCGACCCCACTAGCGCTGGCGGCTGTGTGAAATAATGAAAGTGTCACAGCTGGCAATCTGAAACCTTGGTAGCTATGTAGTAAGATGGCGTCAGGCGGCTGGGGAGCTGTGAGTTTTAGGTGAACGGTTCGTGGATCGTGGCTCTCAGCAGGGCCGGACTGGCCGTAGCGGGCACCGGGCATTTCCCAGGTGGGCCGCTAGGGTGGGGGCCAGTTTTGGGCCCCTGGGGGCCGTTTGTGTTACCGGGGGTCGGCAATATCGGCCCCCTGTAACAAAATCGGCCAAAACCGGCCCTCACAAACAGCTCGGCTGCACCCCCCCTACCCCCGGGGGGGGGGCGCGGCCGAGCAGTTTGCCAGGGCCGGTTTCGGTTTCCAGTCCGGCCCTGGCTCTCAGGATGTCAGAGCCAGAGCTGAGGGTATGGTGGACCGAGAAACTGCGTCGCTGGCGGGGCTCTGAGGCAGTGGTGGCTGCCCTGGAGTAGAGCAGGGAGCTGCGGCCCCATGTGCATGGACCGAGAAGCTGCGGAGCTCTTAGGCAGAGGCAGCTGCGATGGAGTAAAGCTGTGAGCTGCGGCACCGGGTGCGTTGTGAGGACAAAGCAATGGGCGAGAGGGATGAGAGCAACAACCACAGGGGCTTAAAGATAAAGTATGGTGTCAGGTAGCTGGGGAGCTGTGAGTTTTAGATGAACGGTTCGTGGGTCGCGGCTCCAGGATGTAGGAGCAGGAGCTTGGGGTATGGCGGACCGAAAAGCTGCGGCGCTGTTGGGGCCGCCCTGGAGTACAGCGGGGAGCTGAGGCCCCGTATGCATGGACTGAGGAGCAACAACCACAGTGGCTTAAAGATGAAGCGCGGCATGCTGCGCTGCAACAATTCCAAAAAAGAATTTGCCCCAACAACAGATGAAGGACGCAAGCAGAAGGAAACTGTAGCTGGGCGGTGCTTAAGTGCTGCATGAACCGCTTAGAAGGCAGCAAAGAAGAGCGACAGTAGATTGAACCAATGGTAAGAAGCATGCGGGAGCAAAGTCCTTTATTCAATACAACAGCTCTTCCAGACAGCACATGCTCGCTGCCTAGGCTCGACCTAAAAAATGCTTGGTGGCACCCCTCCCTATTTCAGTACCACCACCAAGCTTAACAAAATTAATAAACAAAAATAGCCCTTGCAGGGCATTATGGGGTGCTCCATGCTAGAGCAGTGAATAATAGATGAGCTGTGCCTGCCGCTCATTTATTCTTCAGTTTGGTGTCCCTGTGCACACCCGGGACATCCTTTTTAAAAAAAATGATTGGGGACGGGGGTGCACAGCCCCTCTCCCCAAGTCTTTATGGCCCAGGGATCCCATCCCCAGGGCCTTTATTTTCAAATAAGGGGGAGTTCAACCACCCTCCATAACCCTCTGTTGGTCCTGGGGACCCCATCCCTGGGGTCTATTTTACTAATTAAGGGGAGGGGGTGGGCTGCCACCCTCCCCCAGCCTCCTTGGGCACTGAGGACCCTTTTCCACAGAGCCAGAGGTGGCTGCCCTAGTGCCCACCATGGGCAACCATTAGTTGGGGCAGCAAGGGAAGCGCCTGAGCCCCCTTGGCCCCAGCCGGCTCCCTGCATGTTTTGGGAGCCAGCATTGCTCCAACCCTGAGGGAGCAGCTGACTCTGCCTGCTCCCTCCGGGCAGGAGCAATGTGTCTTTCCCTGCCCACAGGAGCACGGGTAGAGAAACAGAAGTCTGCTCCCACCCAGCAGGAGCATTTTCAAAGCTTCCACCGGGCGGGAGCAGATTTCTTTTTCCCTGCCTGTACTTTTGCGGGCAGGGAAACCACTGTTTCTTGGGATGGGCTCCCGGGGACACAGTGTGTGACCCAGCCCTGGGGAATGGGGTCCCCAGGGCCTATTAAGACTCAGGGAGGGGGCACCCAGCCCCCTCCCCTTTTTTATAGAATTCGGTCCTTGGGGTTGGGGTCCAGAGGCCTCAGTAAGGGTCTGGGAGTGGCCACATGCCCACCTCCACTTATTATTTAGGACAGGTCCTGGGGAATGGGGTCCCTGGGGCCACTTTGAGGCTCAGGAGGGGGCCACACACAGATGATTATACACTACCCCCTGGGCCCTGGCCCATTCGAGGGAGGGTTTTGTTAACAGTGCTGGAGCCTGCACTTTTTTTAAAGAAAAACGTTGCAGCAAATTTGCAGATCCTCTGTGAATTTGCTGCAAAATGAAAAAAAACATCTTTAGCTCCAGTCGGGGGTCCTTCTGGGACCCTACCACCACGCTTAGGGGGTCAGGATATCCCTACCTTACCCCCTTGTGTTTTTTTTTTTCTGAGTCCTAAGTTGGCTGCTGCCATATCTTTGTTGATGATCTGTCGGCCCGCAGATGCTCCGTGGCATGATATATATATATATATATATATATATATATATATATATATATATATATATATATATATATGCTTTGAGCATTTGTTGCTTAAAAACATCTGAACAGATTTACACCAAATCATAGAAAAACACTCTTTCTGGACCAAGATCTAGGTTTCAGCCAAATTTGGTGTAAATTCATTCAACGGTATGGGCTGCAGCTGTGTCTAAAGTTCCTATGGAAAAATGAATGAGTAAAACACGTTTTGGGACCCCCCCTTTATTCATGGCCCCCGCTTGACGGATCTCGCCAAAACTTTCCTGGGAGGAGCTGAGGTGGAAGAACGTTTTTTGGAAAGCTTCGTGAAGATTTGTCAAGTGCTGACAAAGTTATTAGGAAAACAATGAATGTTTTTCTTATAGAAACGTGGTCTTAACTTTAACTACCCAGTGGCAAATGCCACTGGTTAATATGTATATATATTCACTCCGTTGCCATTCTAGTAAAGGTGCTGATGCTCAAGGATTGCATACACACATTGTTTATTTTCTGGCATCCCATGTATGTATATACTGAAACAAAACATAGTTAAAAACTGAGTTATGGCTCGGTCTCAAACTTATCAAACCACTGAAATTCACCACCTGTAGTTAGCAATGCACACAACATGTGCCATAACTTGTGCCACCCACCAGGGTGCCATGTTGTTCTCTAATAGCTCTTCTGTTTCTCTCTATACCTTTGCAAATTGGTGATTTGAGTGTGAGGGATGGTGTTTTCTGTGTGCTGCTAACAATAACTGCTGAATTTTAGTGGTTTGACAAATTTGATTCAGAACTATAACTTGCTTTTTAACCATGTTTTTTAGTGAATTTCATTTTTTAATGATTTTCTTACTTGTTAACCTTCACTGAGCATTGCCTGTATCCAGGCCTTGCTGCCAGGCCATTTTTGCAACCATCAGTGGCTTCCCAACCCACACTGTGTGGTGGAAGATTGTGCACTTCACAGAATGGGTACATGGCAGGCTGCGCACTGCGGGGGTTGGCTACAGGAGTATGCCCTGGGTCCAACCTGCTGTGACCACTCAACCCCCCACTGAGCACAGCCTGCCATGTACCCATTCTGTGAAGTGCGCAACCTTCCACCAGACCCTATGCCGATACACCTTCGGCCATGTGCAGCGGACGTTGGTTGCAAAGCTTGCATGGCCTTCCACAAAGCTTAATTTGCTTGCTAACAAATTTCATGCAGAGTAATTGAACAGCTCCAACGTTCTTAGGAAATGAAACACTAATTGCCCTCCCATTTATCTTTACCCCATCCAGACAGATCTTCTCAAAACTTGACATAACCAACAGTATTTGAACTGTACTACAACATCTATATAGTGCGTACTACCCTAGGTGGGCTGCTGATCCACTTGCCTACATGGGTAGCATGTTACACAGTGTAGGGTGTGTGACTGGAAGTGTGTTGTCCTTGTTTTGATCCTGTGAGGGAAATGTTTCTGTGTGGTGCATGAGGACCATCGAGGTCCCGTTATCGTGTTATGGGACACAGTGCTTTGCAGTGTGATAGATGAAGGAATGTGTGAGAAAAGTGCTTAATTTATGGTTTTCAGTAAGCTGGCAGCTTTGAGCAGCTCTGCTGGCCCCTTTATAGTATTTGTTACGTTCATAGTACACTTAGCTGGTTACTCTACAGGGTAGTCCATTCTGAGATATTCTTTTTAAAGTGCATGGTCCTGAGCAGGCATAGGTTAAAGGGAAAAACGGTAGAGAGATCTGTGGTGTGGACTTTGTTAATATTCTCCCATATCTGATTGTCATTGTGAGATGTCAAGAAGTGGCCATAATATGTAGCTAGTCGGGACCTGCAGTGGTGAACTAAATTAAAGTCCTCCATTAGCTATTGACATGTATCGGATCTCTTTAGTTATTCCATGCCTAATCAGATGGTAATAGGTGGTTTCTTGCTGTGGACTGGTACAGTACTGGGTGATGGATATGACTCTTATCACTGCTGTGTTATGTGAGTGTAAGAGTGTCAACAGTAAAGGAGGATTCTTCTGCAGCCTGTAGGAACTACAATTATCTGAATGCTGAGTGTTATGATATTAGTTTTACCGTGGGTTATATAGTGTATTGCATTCTGATTGCATTTGTGTAGCACTTACTACCCCATATGAGGCATTGAAGATCTTTACGACCGGGCAGCACGTTTCTCCAGAACCCAGGGTTAGTAGTTTTTTTTTTGTTATTGTTTGTTATTGGGATTAGTCTTATTCTCTAAAGGAAACAGATCCAAGCATTTAACCCAGTGTCTACGTGGTGTATTAAATGAATAGGAGTCAGGTGTTATTCTCAGTCGGGGGTGTTTATGTAAATATGAGCACTGGTTGGCAGTATAAACAGTTTTTCTAGAGGAGATTAGGTGTTGTTAGGTTTCAGCAGTATGATTTAAAAAAGAGGTTGTGATCTTTGAAATGAGGTGTGGTCAATTTGCAGAGATCCAATAATGGGGATTAAGGCAAACATGCATTGGAATGAGTAGTGCTGAGAGCGAGGAGGTATGCACAGGATGGAAAGGAAAGAGAGATTTATTTGAAAAAGGCGTGTTGACAATTAGAAGTTTTAATTTAAGGTCAGTTTTCATGCTGGGTTTTTAGGTAGATTGCAGACGCTTTCTGAGATATCATGCAAAACTGTAGAAGGAAACAACATTATTTGCATGTGTTTACAATACCACTGTACACCATGAGAACCCCAGCACACACATACCACACAATCACCCATATGGTAAATACAATTTAAAAATATGGTTACATTTTCCCAGAAAATCTGATGAAAGGAAAATGCTAAATTAGGAATGTTGTATTTAAAATGTTTTTTTTTTAAACAGATTTTATTGACATTTGGTTCATGTACAGTTCCATTATTTTCATGTCAAGGCATTTACATACCCATATGCTATTGTTCTCTTTCTCTTTTCTGCTTTGTTACCAGTTTGTAAGAGAGAAAAACATTTCAACAAAATTAAACTGGGTTCAACTCCTATTCCCCCCTACCCTTAACGAGTCGCTTTATTTGTAGCTTATACTTTCCAGCGTTGTGTGTTCGCTTCTTTCACTATATGCTCTATCCTTGTCTGGAGTCTGTGTGGGGTAGGGAGGGTCTTACAACCGTCGTCCTATCTTATTCCCTTGTGTTCCCATCTCATTGTCCCTTTCCGGTGGCGGCGAATTTGGTAGAGCTTCTGCTGTCTCATCTAGGTCTGATGCCCTCATGTCATCCAATAATCTCCCCCATGCTCTTGCAGTTTCTGGGTTCCCTATGCCTCGGTTTGCTGCTCTCAGCAAAATTCTATTTTCTGCGTCTGCCCATTTCCCCAGCTCCCTTTTCCAACTCTCTATTCTTGGCCCCCTTGCCGCCTTCCAATTCTTCGTGATTTCCCTTTTCGCTAATACATATGCTAGGTCCTGAAACCTCCCAGTGACCTTTATCTTGGCCGTGTGTGGGAACCAGCTTAGTATACAGTGTCCCGGTGTATGTGGTACCTCTTTGTCTACAGTACTCTTGACTACAGTTAGCACCTCGTCCCAAAAGCCCCTTAGGCCCGGATAATCCCACAGCATGTGTAGAACATGCGCCTCTCTCTCCCCGCATCGTGGGCAAGCCGCTTCCTCCGCTTAGAAGTATCGCCTGATTTGGGCTGGCGTAAGGTACGCTCTTTGTAGGGCATAATAATTTATGAGTTTAAACCTGGCGTTTCTTGATACCTTAAGGGTGTGTTCAACAATAGTTTCCCAGTCCTGTTCTGTAATCGGCACCCCTAAGTCCTCTTCCCATTGTGTTCTCAAGCGTTCCATGGGTTTCTGGACGTCTCGCCTGATTTTTCTATAAATGCAGGAGACCGTCTTTATCCTACCTGCCAATAGGACCACATATCTGCACCAGTCCAGCGCTCTGGGTTCTGTTGCTCCCGTAGCCCAATGTTTCCTGAACGCCGCAGCGAGGGCTCTGTGCAGTAGGAAGTGTCCCTGTGGAGGTCAAACTCCTCTCGGAGTTCCTCAAATGGGAGCATCTGGGATTCCCTAAATAGGTCCCCGACCACTGTCACCCCGCTTCCTTCCAGTCATTTAGTCCTGCCCAATTCCCTCCGTGCGGTAAAAATCGGAGCATTTCTATGGGTATGTCGGGAAGTAGGGGACCCTGCATCCTGCCCGCTGTAGCCATCTTGCCCAGCATCGCGTTATTATTTTTCCCTCTTCTGTTCCCCTGTGCGGGCTCTGCTTTAATCTTAGCAGGATTCTTGCCGGATCTGGGGCTTCTGGGGCGAATGGGACTGCACTCTTTCTGGGTTTCTACTGTCCGCCAGCCATCTCACAAACCATTGGCGCTGTGCTGCAAGATAGTATGCCTCAAGGTCTGGGACTGCTAGCCCCCCTGACATTGTGGAGCGCTGCATCGTGGCCAGGGCTACTCGTCTGCGGCCTGCCTCCCAGATGAATGTTATCTGTGAGTTCAGATCTCGGAATGTCATGCTCGGAACCCATATCAGCAGTGTCCCGAATATATACAGCAGGCGCAGTAGCGCCACCATTTTCAGTAGGGCCTCCCTGCCTGCCACTGACAGCGGCAATGAGCTCCAAAAGTCCATGGAGGAGTGGAGTGCTCTTATTGTATTTTAAAGGTTTTTGCTGGAGATGTACCTCCCCTTTCTTTTTGGCGATCAGTATGGGTTGAAGGAGAACAGCTCTGTATGAATGCATTTGTGCAAAGTAATGCTTCTTTGGGCTGGTAGCACTGAGGCTGCCTCCAGTTGGGAGTACCAACAACATAAGCACAATGATGTGTGCGACAGGGCCGGACTGGGAACGCAAACCGGCCCTGGCAATTGAGTCGGACTGGCCTGGGGGGGTGCGCGTGAAAAGCACTGCAGCTTCTTTTGTTACAGGGGGCCGATAAAACCGGTAGCAAAAACGGCCCTCAGGGGTCCAAAACCAGCCCCCACCCTGGTGGCTCACCGGGGAGACGCCCAGTGCCCGCCACTGCCAGTCCGGCCCTGGTGTGAGATCTTGTATCTGGCTGTCATTCAGCCTCCCTGCAGCACTATTCAGACACACAAAAGGAAACGCCCTGCCTAGAAACTTTCTCACCTGAGCAATAGAAACTCTAGTCCTACCGCTAACACCATCTACCAAACCTGCAGTGCTCAGGAAGAACAAGGTATCAGCAGCTCCTTCTTAACAAGGCCCTCATTGAGTTTCAAAGGAGAGTCCTGTCTCCATTGTTCTTTACTTCAGGGTCCGATCTCCACCCTCAATCATAGGAGTGCAGGTAATACACTTCCACAGTCTGGGGGTGGGGAGGGCGATCCACTCCTCATCACGTGCCACTCTGTTGAGTTTTAACACGCGCCCCCGGTGTAAGAATGATTGCTTGTTTAGGGTGCTGTGCAACAACACAGATGTTTTCTTTTAGAGCACTTTCACATATTCCTAAAATATCCTTCAATTTAGCTGCATGTTTAAGCAGAGCAGAAAACAAGGGATGCAGAGAGATCACAAAGAGTATCAGCGGGCTGGCAGCATGTTCAATAGAAACTATGTGTACGTTGTAACTGTTCTCTTTCCGTAATGTCTCTGTTACAAATGTAGTACTCCTTCATGTGGTAATGTTGACACTAAATGAGCCCTCGTCAGCATTTGAATTCTTGAGGTTCACACCAGGGTCACACAACTTTCTTTGATTAAGAATGTGTAAATTGCATGGAATGTGCTAAAACCACCAACAATCGAGTACACACGTGGAAACAGCAAGCTACACCCGCTAAACGTCTGTCAAATTTTGGGTGGATTCATCAAAAAAGGCTAAATGTATTATTGATTAGCAGATAAACACTTCTTTCACCCTTCCTTAGAATACCCCCTTGATGGGCTTGCATGCAATTTAGAAAACCAAGAGTAGGCTAAACATGCTAAGCCCCTGCCAAATTCCCGTAGATCCATCAGACGATGCCAAAGTTATTAGTAAATCAAAACCATTTTGACACCCTCTTTAACTCCCCTTCTCCATTTGATCCACAGAATACATGAAATACCTACACTGCGTGTAACTTGCTAACTGCCCGTCACTTCTGATGCAGATTCATCAAACAGTGCTAAAGTTATAAGCAACTGAAAATTGTATAGACCCCTCCTTAACTTTGCCTCTCGATAGACGGGCACAAAATAAAAATACTAATCAAAACCCAAACCTTCCGAGCTTCTGCCAAATTTTCTGCAGATTCATTATACTCTGCCACTATAATTAGCAAATGAACAGCTTTTTGCGCCCCGTTTCTAACTTACCCCCTTAGTAAATCTACACAAACCTAACAATAATAAGAGAACGTTAAATGTACTAAGTCCCTGCCAAATCTTATGCTGATCTATGAAATGGTGCAAAAGTTAAAAGTAAATCAAAAAAAAAATTATGCCCCACTTTAACTTTGCACCTCCCCACTGCATCTTCATAAAACCTAATATACCTGCCCTAAGCATCACTTGCTAACTATGTGCCACACTTGCATAGATTGATAAAACAGAACAAAAGCTATGACAAAATTGATTGCCCCCTCCCTTTCAACTATGCCCTTTTCTTAATGGCTTGGCACACAATTTGACATGCCAATAGAAAACCAATCTTTCCTAGCTTCTGCTAAATATTGTGCAGATTCAGCACATAGTGCCAAAATTATTATCAAATTGATATTTTTTTGCCCCTCTATTCCATTTTAACTGGCTCTTCCTTTATGGATATGCACAGATTCGAAAATTGCAATAGTAATCTGAATGTGCTAGGTGTCTGACATATTCGTCAAACAGTGCCGAAGTAATATTCAAATTGATTTTCAACTAACAAGATATACAAACGTGTTAACCCTTTAAATGTATCCTGGCACCGTTTTTTAACAGGAGCATCTCAAAAGCTACTGAATGGATTTACATCACATAAAAACAAACATTTTCTGAGTACATGTCTAGTTTCATGCCAAGTCTGGTGTAAATTTGTTCGGCGGTTTTTGCTCTAACTTTCAGCAAAATTTCCTATGGAAGATAAAATGGGAAATTTTACACTTTTTCACCCCCCTTAACTTTTTTCCTCTGGATTGATCTTCACGAAGCTTGGCATGGCAAAACTTAGCCGAGTTAGTCGGTTGGCATGTTTCATGCAAATCTGTCCAAAGGGTCAAATCGAAAAATGCCTTTTCAGTGGCAAATGCAGCAGAAACATAACTACACAGTTGCATTATCCATTGTGTAGTATTAATATATAGAGATATATTAAAATGCATAGCCTCATGCAACTTTCCAGTTGCACTATTTCTTTTTGTTTTTTTGAATCTGTGGCACTCAGCTCAGGTTACATCTTTCATCGTCTATCACTGACAACCCTTCTGCTGGTACATGCCTCACTGCCATCCAAAGCAATGCTATCTTGAAGGCAGCGATGTTGCACAGAGGGGGATCAAGGCCTGACGTTTCTCCTCAGACCCTCCCATTGCCTAAGGCAATCAGATCCTGACGTTTCTCGTTTGACCCTCCCATTGCCTAAGGCAATCGGATCTGATCAATACATTTGCATGGCTTTTAGAAACTGTGGACCTGTCCTATGTCTACCTCCATTGTGAGAGCAGGATCAGGCCATCTGTTGAATTCATCACTCACATCCGTGAGTCTGTCCGTTGATGAGAAGCACTTGGTACAGGTGTCACAGATAAGTGACCTCCCAAACAGGGCAGTGCTCGAACCATGCTATCTCTCCCCTATCCCTAGATACCCCAGATGCCCACCTCCATTATGGAACAGTCGATTTTCTTCGTGTTTGGTATCAAAAACCGTGCTTTTTAACCCCTGACACGATGGTGGTGTTGAGGCTTAACAAGCATGTACCTAGGTGGCACTTTAGACAGTGTCCACCAATTTAACCCAGTGTTCTCATGCCTTGGCAGTCTTTTCCGAGGGTGCCACCAAGACAGAAGTCTGACCTCATGCTGTGAAGTGTGAGCCACACCCAGAGGCCAGAGACAAACAGTGTGTGCAGGAGATGACACCTCCGCCCACACAGGATGGCTAGTGAATGGACCATCACGGCGGGGAGTCTCTAAGGCTTCACTGGCGCCATGGGACAAAGGAACTTGTCCCCCACTCGAGAACAAAGCCTACCCCTGCCAGAGGCACTGTTTTTCATGGGGAGGCAGGAAATTAGCTATGAAGGAGGCGTACACCTCCACAAGGCTGACTACACCTCTAGGGTGTCACAGCTGAGGATGGTTTTGGCCATCTTGTATTTAGACTACAAAGCGGGTTCAGACTAGTTTTAATGAGACACTGCCACTTGATATGGTCACTACTGGGGCCGTTTAGCCACAGGCCTAGATGCCCATTGGCTACTAGTCCTCACACCCACTAACACCCCCTAAATCAGGATCTAAGGGACATCCCAGGCACCAGATCCTTAGATTCGATGTGATACCAAGAAGAGACCCGTTCCAACGACAAGGTGGGTCTCCACAAAGAGAGGTGCTAAACTCTGCCCCTGTGGCAGCCACCCTGCACTCGCTGGATTATGACTCGACCAAGGCAGAAGACCGGTTCCAATAGGAAGGTGAACCCCTCTCCAAACTCCATACTTCACATGACCTTCCTTGGGCTAGAGGAACTAGTGCCCTGCAGTTGGCTCCATCGTAAAGATCCTGCATTTGCTTTCACCCTCCCTTGGCACACGTGTCGGCACCACTGGCTGTGGATCCGTTCAGCACCACGGATAGCCAAGAGTACATCTGCACCGAGTCCCCAGAGCCAGGTAGAGTCGATCTGCCTGGAGACTCCTTGCCAGGGCCAGCTCCTTGCTTAAGTTCCAAAGGTTGTTGCTCAACACGACTTACAAGTACCTTTTTGCTAAGGTAGCCATCTAAAGACTGCGAGCCTCATTGACAGCTCCGTTTGACAGCTAAAGTTCACCTCTGCACCCCGCTCCCCTGAGTCAGGTAAAATTGTGCTAGTTGTTATGAACTGGTCTAGGGACTCAAGAGACCTTAACCCCGAGTGGGTTCAGTTGAACTCACTCTTTAAGGAGCCGATTGCATATATGTGTTCTTCCCACTGACCACAACGTTAATGCTTTTCTACACTGCAAAGTACTAATTTATTTAATGCTTTAAAATTGATAACTCTGGTTTTCCTGTATGTATCAATTTTGCTATGGTGTCTAAAAAGTATATAAAAATTAGAGCTATTTTTATAAATTGATGTCAGATTTCTCTGGACTCTTGTCAATTACTTATTGTCCATGTTGGTGAAATGCTTAACACATGTTCTTCTAAGTAGCGTGTCTGCTCTTTGCCACTCTACCAGGGCTGAGAGAAGGTGTACAAGAGAGTAGCCGGTGTCCATCTTTGTGTATTGTGCTAGTATTACATGGTAAGGCATTTTCTAGAGTATGAACAGATGTGTGGTGGATGTCATGGCATGGGCAGAGGCACCTTTATAAGACAATGATCAGTGAATTGCACATAGATGTGCTAATGGCACATCACTAAACTTTGTAGAGTCAGTTCATATTTTAAAGTATGGATATTAACCTGTTAATCAAAGAGGTGAGCTCTAAAATTGCACACACAGATTATTCTTTGCTAGTTATGTCCTAAGGACCTGTATCCAGGGCTCCACTGGGACAGAAAATAGGCCCAGTCACCAAAATAAAAGTGGCCCCCATTAGTGACTTAGAGAAAAATGGCCCATCTTTGCAAACTGGGGCAGTTTGGAACTTGAAAGACACACTGTATAAGTGTTTGCAATGTGTGGAAGACTGCATGGAGTTGAGCTTGCTACAGTCAATGTTTGTTTTAATATAATGGCAATCAACAGAAAAAACCGGCCCAGCAGGCAATAGTAAAAGCCCACACACACAAAAATAATCCGGCATTGTCTAATGAGCAGTATTGGCTAGTCCGACCCGGCCTGTAGTTTTTTTCTGTTAACAGTCTGAAGTTTGTCGTGTACCGTGCTGTGAAGACGTTATGCACATATGTAATTAGGGATCCGGGTTCCCCATTTACAGGGTAAGTAAGCTGTGAGCTTGCACGTAGACCTGCCACTTCTTCCCACCAAGTTTCCGCCTCCTCCACCTTCCCCCTTCCCTCTTCTTCCTCTCACCACAGCCTCTCGACTCCACATAGCTGCAAGCACCTGTCAGAGTCCTCTTCGCCACCATTTGCATCACCCGAACTAGTGCCGTCTTAACACATGGGCATGCTGGGCGGTCCCCAGGGGCACCACGCAGACCATAATTTAACACTAATTTTCCGTTAAACATTTTTATTCCTGTGAGTGGTTGTGTAGGCAGGGCCCAGTGCACTGCTTTGCCCGGGGGCCTATAATGCTGTTAACACCGTCCTGCCCTGCCCCACTATGTGTGGCCCCCACTTTGTGCTGTCCACTCAGATCTGAAGTTCCCTTGCTCGCCACCCCTACATCTCCCGGCATTTACTCTTCTGTAAGCCTTGGAGCCTGAAACAGGAAGCGTTATTTTAACAAATATTTGAGAATAGGAAAAGGCAGAAGATTTGGCTTATGACTAAAAATGCAAGCCAGACATTGCTCTTAATAAAGGGTCCTTGAAGGCAAGCGAAATATGTGTGCGTTGCTCCTTTGGTCACGCATACTCTTTGAGACCAGCACACAAAATGGAGCCTTGTATGTAGTTGCTTCTGTTGGAAAAATTCCCTCTTTGCAACATTTCAATATTATGCAGGCCTACTTGTGCATTAAAGTGCTTTTGCTAAAGATGACTCAAAGGGCGCTGTTTAATTTTTTACAGTAACTTTTTGTTTCATTCTTTTGGTGATGCCATGATCGCTACTTCAGCTTGCTATTTTTCTTTGCATTTCTTCTAGTGGGTGATTGATTGACGTGACAACGTCTCTAATGGCAGCTTTGTGTAGGAGTATTCATGCACCAAAGAAGCTGTATTTTTAGTATTTGTCACACATGAAGTGAGGCAGTACAGTTATATCATTATTAGAGACACTGTTTTGCCACCTACTTGCCCAGGTAACCTTTTCTGCAATGCCTTTAATCTATGAGTAAGGACATGCCTTAAGTGCATATGATTAATATCTATTTTTAAAATGATCTATGGCAATTATATTGATTGCTGTATTTTTTTCTATTATGTTTCTCATTGAAACTTTCGTTGTTGTACAGCTAGCCTGTAAGTTTCAGTCACTTTTACAGAAAACGTGTCAAACACAATCATCACTTGGTACGTAAGAATAATTGATATAGTTGTTAGCTAGTACTCACATATTTATAGTGTTATGTTATGCAGATTTACAGAGCGCACTATCACCTGATTGGGTATTTGGAGGATGAAACGCGGAGTCAGTCATACTAACTCGTTTTAGACTCCTTTCTTGTAAATGGCCGGTTCTTGTCATAATTGTTGATGTACAGAGAGTCCTGTGGAAGCTCTGGTATCCTATTTAACGTTGGGATGACACTTAAATTGGTTACAGCACTTACTCCCTAGCCATCATCGCGGGTTAAGTCCGGTAATTCCGAGTTCAGCACAAGCTATTACTGGGATCCTCAGTGGAAGAGGGAATCCCTAGAGTTCTCCTGTGCCTATCCCACAAAGTCAGAGGCTTGGTGGTGACCTTACCAAGGACAAATGTCATGTCCACTAGAAGGGTCACATGCTTAGGGGCTGAGTCCCAGACTGTTATGGTAGGTTCCTAAGAGGATCCCTAAGCCAGGCTCTCAGACCTGTCCTGTAGTACTAGTGAACAGTAGAGGCAGCTTGAGGGGCAGCATCTGCTCACCACCACGCACAGCCCTTCCATGTGTCCAGCACTTTCTTGAGTCTCGCCTGATGCAGAGGATGTTTTGGACAGCTTCAGGTCAGCTGGTGTCTGCAGATCTTATTGGGTTTTGGGCTAGGCTCTTTGCTAGAGCAATTCTCCATGCAGCATTCAGAAACCATTCACACTTCAGAAAAGCTATAAAGGCTTGACTTTTCCCAAAATCAAGATCCAGTGACCAGGGGTGGCTCCTCCGTTATAGCAGAGGAGCGTGGCCCCACTGAAATGCCCCCGGAAAAGTCCCAGAGACGAAAAATAAAATGGTAATGAACTTAATTCATTACCATTTTATTTTTTATCAACCCGCCCCAACCGATTGTCAGGATGGGGCGGGGCCTGCTGAATGGCAGCAGGGAGGGGTGGTGAGCTGCCTGTGCACTAGTCTAAAGTGCGCATGTCTCTTTGGCCAGCTGTCTTGCGATGGATTGCCATACATGCACACTTTAAAACCTCTCTAACCAAGCTGTCTCAGCAAAAGCCTCCAGTGTTCTTGTGAGCTCTGATAGTGGCCACTCCCTCCAATCCTGGTGCTGCTTTCATGCTGGTTAACAGCATCAGAGCAGGGCCAGAATAGGTTAATGGAGCTGGCTGGGGCCCTGGACGTCATGAGGAAAGAAGAGGACCGATGCGAAGATGACGCAGCAAGCAGGGTAAGTAACCTTTTATTTTATTTACTTAATTTTAATAATGTATTTATATTATGTAATCCATTTGCCTGCCCCTCCACTCAGCATAGTTGCCAGCTGGCACTGCCAGTGACACTTATACTACAACTACAGCCTTCCAGACACCCCCACTCTGCTGGTCTCTCACTAGTTTACACCCCACGCATACACAAAAGCAGAGCAGGGGGCTGAGCCTTCTCGTACTTGGCCTTTAAAGACTGGAATGACCTCCCACAGCACATTAGAGCCTCTTCCCCTCTTCTTTGCCTTCACAAAAAGCTGAAGACCTGGCTTTTTGAGTAAGCCCCCAGGGCTGGCCTCACACACCTGATGGAGCAAGGACTCACAAATGAAACTTGCTCGAATGCAATCTCCTCACAGTATTAATTTATTAATTTTGTATTGTGTATATTAACTTTGCATACACTACATGAATAGCAAGGAAGCTTGCTTATGTGTTCTAACTAACAAGTAACGCTTGTCTTTTTCTAAAATGGCCGCTAAAGCGCAGGAACCTTACTGCGCATGTCTCAACCACATCACGTGGTGTGACGTCTCTCTTTGCTTGGTGGGAAATTTCTGCTTCTGCGCAGTGTGCATTAAAATGGCTGCTTGATGTTTTCACATGCTTCAGCTTGCTCTTGTGTTATTATTAATTTGTCGTTTTCTTAACGCTACTAATGCGGGATAGATTTATAAGTAAATGGGGATAGAGTAGAAAGAGTGGGTATACAGTGAAACATATTATTTGTGATTTTAATATTTTCTTCTTTGACTTTTATTAGTTCGTAAACTTGGGCCTGGGGTTGGTGATCTGAAACTCGAGAGGCAATGATTCTGCGCATGTGCCCTGCTTGGCTGCCAAAGAATAAAGATGAAGTCAACCTGGACGTCGTCCAAGGCCACGACCTAATGGCCGATATTGATATATTCATGTGTTCTTGCCAAACTTGCAAGTATGTATATGAAAAATGAATAAACTTTGTCGTGAGACGGGTGGGAAATAAAGCAAATGTATTAAAATTGATGGGCGGTAGTTTAAAGACAAAGGTCTTCAGAATTCGAACCAAATCAATATGGTGTGAGGATCAACCCCCTGTCCCTATCCAATCAGAAGTAGTGGTTCCATATTTTAGCAACATTAAGGGGAGGTACATGGCATAGAAGGGTATAATAGATATAGAATTAGCTAATTAGTTAGAAGGAGATGCTGCAAGAGAGCAGAGGACCAGAGAGATCAGGCATTCATGCTGACAAGAAGAGCTCCAGACTGCCAAGCTGATCGATTGCAGACTGAACCGCTGTCCAGTGAGGTCTTGAGGAGGGGGGCGGCGGAGTCCATTAGAAGGAAGACACGGAAGAATCAAGGAGAAGTCGAGTATCAGAGAGGGGAACGACGCAGGCGTCGTTGTAGAGAGGTCACCGGTCCTGTCCTGATCCTGGAGGAGGTCTTTGCTCTTCATCCTTCCGAGGGTCCTATTCTTTCCAACTCCTTGGCCAAGGGGTTTGGTTCTCGCACTTAGGTAAATATAAATGCAACCTTTAGTTGCGCTGCTGTCTCTATCTTCTCCTTTCTGAGGGACCGTCATTAATCAATAATTATTATTCTATGCTTCATCCGTGATATGCGATTAAGTACCATGTGGTTCTGTATTTTACTCTGCTAAATCTTTAGATAAACATTTTAAAACTTCCTGACTCAGTGGTTATTTCAGGATTATGTACTATATTGAATGTCACTCATTTTAAACTTCCCAATTAGCAAAGGATTCATTGGTAAGTCATTACTCTTCAATCAGAAGGTAATTGGTAGCAGGGATTTTGATAAGAGTAACAACTGACAACCCCAGCGTAAGTATTAGCGTAGTATGAATGTATGGGCCCAAGTGAGTATCTAGTGTATGAATGCTGTTTGCTAATAACGCACTGGATCAGTTTTCTGGTAATCAGAGGATGGTTGTACTTTGTTAATTGGGTAATGAGAATTTTATTTTTATGAACTAACATCCGTGTATTCAAAGTTTGTTTTATGTTGTCCAGAATTCCCCGGGGAAAATTGAATTGTGGTTGGTAAGTGGAAGCCATACTGCAGTGAGGTTATCTGTCAGGCAGAAATAGTACTGAAAAGTTAAGCAGGACTATCAGTACTGGTCAGGGACTCTAGGCGTGTGAGTAATAGCAAAGGAGTACGCTGGTGAAAATTTGATGTTATATCACCTAGAAAGGGTAACATTGAAGAAGTAACAGGTACTTCTGGAGCTTGTGTGGAGAGTAAACGGAAGGGTTTTACTCGTAGTATATGTTTAGTAAACGGAAAGGTTTTACTAAGTGTGAGAGAAAACTATCTTTTCTATTTTAGAGAAACTGGCACGATAGCGAATGTTTTATGTTGTTACTGAAATTTAATTAAGATTTATAGAGAAATAAGTTTGCGTAAGATTTTGTAAAGGGAGGGTCAGCTGCCGGAGAGGAGCTGACGTCCAGAAACGCCGCGCTGGGATTGGTTGAAACAGCGGGTGTGGAAAGACCCTTGTAAAGGAGGGGTCAGTAGTCAGGAGCAGTATTGACGTCACAGGTGCCGCGCTGGGATTGGTTGAAACAGCGAGGGAC
Source organism: Calotriton arnoldi (assembly GCA_963921515.1). NCBI lineage: Eukaryota > Metazoa > Chordata > Amphibia > Caudata > Salamandridae > Calotriton > Calotriton arnoldi. The sequence goes on from CAWUFW010005061.1 coordinate 564,010, forward strand.
AGAGAAGCGCAGATTGTAAAGGAGGGGTTGACAGACATACGTCACCGAAAGGCCGCGCTAGGATTGGTTCAGAAATAAAAGTTAGCGGACACTTGATTGGTTGATATTCTAGAAGCAAAAATCTTAGTGGATAAAGATTGCATGTTAAAACGCGATCCGACTTTAACAGTAACTCGTCCGGATAGGAGATTCCTAGGTTTTGCAGAATATAACTTTATACACCGAAGATTAGATAAAATGTACGGAGAGAAGAGAAAAATGTCCTTTCTGCAAAAGATTAAGAACTATTTTAAAAAGGATAAACCAATCAAAACTAGGGAAGGAATTATCATTCCACCAGCTAAAACGCCCGCTTCATTCATGATGATGGAGAGAGGTTATCATACTTGTGTATGGATAGAGAATTGGATAGAATATACCAAAAATGATGGAATATTAGCATTTCCCGAGAATGGCACTTTCAATGGGAGAATTCTTCAAAATTTGAGATTGAGGATGAATGATTTGGAACCCAGACCTAGATTAACCCAATACGAAGCCTTAGAGGAATGGGAAACCGAGGCATTTGAGCGTGACCGATCCAGGAGTAATAGGGGTTATTGAGGATTTTTCCCCAATTACCAACAGGAGTCTAGGGACGGTCAGATGAAACAATGGAGGAGGGCAATGCTTACAGAAGGATTATATCCATTGTTAACAGCAGAAGAAAAATTAGGAAGCAAATGCACAGAAAAGACAAAACATTTAATGAGAAATGGAGATTCCGAAGATGAATTTATGGAGGAAATATTAAGGAACCCCCCCACCATATCAGGAAGGGACAAGTGGATGCACCCCAAGTGCCCCACTGTTAAAAACTCCATTAGTACCACAGGTAATACATGATTTCACACCTAGCAGGATACTTCATGATAAAGAAAAAGAAGCCCTAGAGAAGACCAGAGCAGAATTAATACAGAAAATAACACAGATAAAAGTGCATCCTGACTCTTTGACCATACCTGTAACAATTGGTCCAGTAGTCCCATTATATGGTAATCAGGGAAACTGTCCTCCACCGTTAGTTATGCCTACTCCTGTGAATATTCCTAAACCTGAAGCAACAGTAATGGTTGAAGATCATTTTAGTGATTGTGAATCTACGATATCATTAAAGGATTTACCAATTCGAAATTCTGTCAATAGTACTCCCAGAAGAACTACACCTGGGTGCTCGAAAGAGATAAACTTAATAACTTCATCAGGAGCAAAAAGTGCCACTGTAGTAACACCTGAAGATTTAGAAAGGTGGGCACAAGGATCAGATCAGCAGTGTACACCTCCAAAAATTTTGGATATTTATAAATTAAAAGTTGAATTAGAAGAAATAATAGCAGGAAATGTGGGGTTAGATCGCCTAAATGCTTACGATGAAGAAGAATTATTGTTCGTATGCAGAAGTATCACCAGAAATGTAAAAATATTTCATGAAAAATTATCAGATTTGGCTCTGCAGATGGGAATTGAAATAGGGAGATCAAAGGTGTTGCAGAAACCCTATAGAGCAGATTTTTCAGACAAAGATTTAGAAAATATGAATGCCTCTGGAAGAAAGTTACAAGTAAAAGAATTAATGATAGTCTTACAGAAATGGGGAGATCTAGATAAATGGAGAACTAGATGGGCCAAGAAAAAGGAAGAGGCACGATCAAGCAGAACAGCATCTGAATATGTGATGAAAGAGACAGGGAAAGCAGACCAAATGTATCCGATGCGAGAAGTACCAGGAGGGGGATATGTACATGTCCCATGGAGCAGGCAGGATATTTTGTCATTTACGAATGATTTTCCAAAGTTGAGAGAAAAACCAATTGAATGGTACAAGCAGGTTGAGAGGTTTGTAAAGGTGTCAAAGGTATTGTTGAAGGATTTAGATGGTTTGTTTGACATAGTGGTACCTGCCGATTTGTGGACAGATTGTAAAATTACAGTTGATTGGCCAAGTGAAGAGTATCCTAGAGATCCAAAGACAGGTGCCCCGTCCAATCATGTAATGAAAAAGTATCAGCAGGTGATAACTTACCTGAAAGGCAAAATACCACCGAAAGAAACAGATTGGGTGAAAATAGACCGAACCACCCAAGAAGCCAGTGAATCGGTACACGCCTATTATGAGCGTTTATTGAAGGTATTTAAGCAGTATAGTGGATTTGAGGACATTGGAGACAAGAACATGAGTCAGTTTGTTTATCGATTTGTTGATGGTCTGAAGCCAGAAATTTGTCAGATGATTAAGCAGCACATGTTATGTTGGCAAGGCAAGCCCATAGACGAGATTCAGAAATATGCGAAATACTGTGGAGACAATATTGAGGATAGGCACAAGAAATTGCAGGAAAAAGTAATGTGGGCACAGGTGAAAATGGCTGAGAAACAGGGAATTAATTTGGATAATCCAAGTGAAAATCAAGGAAAGGATTCTGGAACAAATGGCGATACTGGGAATGGTGGAAAAGTGAGAGGACGAATGAGTAGAGAAGAAGCTAAAAAGAAATTTCCTTGTCATGGATGCGGAAAATTGGGGCATTGGAAGGATGAATGTAAAAAGATTCGGAATAATAATGGCCCAAATCAAAATTTAAATCCACAGACGCAGAATGACTCACAGCAGGGTGTAAATCCTCAGAGTCAGTTGCCACCTGCACCTATTCAGGGTAATGTAAGCAGAGCAAAGCACGGTACAGACGTCGGATATCAAGGAGGAAGTGGTAAGAATGATTATGTAACATCACAGTTTCTTTTACAGGACGATTTCTGTCAATACAGTTCATGACGGTGCCTAGGAGAGGGGAGAAGGAGTGCGTACTTGGCGCATCCTTATCGGTAGATCAGTCAGGTCCATATGTTGAAGGGAAAGTGAAGGGTAATGATATTACTTTCCTTTTGGACACTCGTGCTACCCGGTCTACTGTGAGAACAGCAGACATTCCAGACCTTCCTCTCTCTGGAGAAGCTATCCAAGTAGTGGGAGTAGCTAATCGAAAGATTAGAACGCCTCTTACCGAACCAATGGAAGTTAAAATTGGAAATTTCAGAGAAATGCATCAATTTGTAGTGTGTGATTCAGTCCAGTAAATTTATTAGGCCGTGATTTGCTATGCAAAATGAATTACACAATTTTCTGCACCCTGGATGGTGTGGCAGTTCAGACCTCAGATGAAGATCATGTATATAAGTTTATGATTGCAAAACAAGGTACAGAGGTTAATGAGATGTTTTCTTTGATAACAAAAGATGAGCTACCAGAAGAATTAAAAACTACAGTAAACCCCATAGTATGGAATTTCACAGGAAAGGAAGTAGGACTTATGGCCCAAATAGACCCAGTTAAAATTACTGTAAAGGAAGGTGCGATTTTCCCAAATACCAGACAGTACAAAATGAGTGCAGAAGTAAAGATAGGAGTCATTGAAGAAATCAATCGAATGGTAGAACAAAACATACTAAAAGAAGTAATGAGTAGCCCATGTAATTCACCAATAATGGGTTTAAAGAAACCTAGCGGAAAATATAGGATTGTTCAAGACCTGCGCAAAATAAATAAGATTGTGGAAATATGTTGTCCTACAGTGCCCAATCCTGCAGTAATCCTATACCAGATTCCTTGGAGTGCAGGATGGTTCACTGTGATTGATTTATGCCAAGCGTTCTTTTCAATACCATTGCACCCAGACAGCCAGTATCTTTTTTCATTTAAATTTGAGAACAAAGTCTATGTATGGAATCGTGTTCCTCAGGGGTACACGGAAAGTCCTTCCATCTTCAATCAGATATTGAAAAAGTGCCTTGAGAAACTAGTGATGCCAGGAAGCTCAGTCCTAGTGCAATATATCGACGACTTACTGGTGGCATCGAACACCAGAGAGGACTGTGTTGTTGATTCCATAGCACTATTAAATCATTTGGCTGAAGAAGGGCATAAAGTCTCACCAGAAAAATTGCAGTTCTGTACAACAGCAGTTAAATATCTGGGACACCAAATTGAGAGGGGAAAAAGAAGAATAACCTCGGAAAGAGTACAATTGATTAAGAAAATACAAATGCCTGTAACCCAAAGAGAAGTGAGAATGTTCCTAGGAATAGTAGGTTACGGTCGACAATGGATACTAGGATTTTCCTTGTTAGCAAAACCCCTAATTCAAATGACAAAAAAGAATGCCAAGGACCCAGTTGAATGGGATGATGAGAGTGTAGGAGCTTTTGTAAAATTGAGAAATGCTCTGTGCTCAGCACCGGCCCTAGGCATGCCCGACTATAAGAAAAGCTTCGCATTGTTCTGTCATGAGAGAGAAAATTGTGCACTTTCAGTCTTAACTCAAAGACATGGTCTAGACAGACGTCCTATAGCATATTTTTCTGCTACATTGGATCCAGTGGCAGCCGCGTTGCCAGGTTGCTTAAAAGCAGTGGCGGCTACCTGTTTAAATATTGAACAAAGTGAGTCAATTGTAATGGGACACCCAGTAAAGAAGAGTTAGAAGAGTTAGAAGAATATAAAACTGCAATCACACAGGCCAAAACGGCCTACTACACTTCTAAAATTCAAGAAGCAACAAATTCACCTAAAGAATTGTTTCAAACTGTCTCGTCTCTACTAAAGTGCCCTTGGGATGTTACCTTTACTCCTGACCAAAAGTTTGTAGACAAGATGGCCGATTATTTTCAAAATAAGGTCCAAACTGTTTATAATCATCTCTTAAATGCAGATAAAGTTACAGCGAGTGATGTTTCGGCCCAGCTGGAGGACATGTCCTCTCATTGTGATCTATCGCATTTCACACTGTTGGGAGTTGAGACAGTGGCTGATCTGATATTAAAAACCAAGTCGGGCTCTCCTTTAGATCCCTGTCCCCCTCACATACTACATCAGGTTTCCAAGGATATAAGCATTCCACTATCCCCCATACTAAACCAAAGTATTTTATCCTGAGTATTTCCAACGATTTGGAAAAAAGCATGCATTCGCCCTCTCCTTAAGAAACCCAAGTTGGATCCCCTGGACGAGAAAAACTATCGTCCCATTTCGTGTCTACCTCTACCTGCTAAAATCCTTGAGAAAGCCATGAATGTAGAACTAACATCGTATCTAGAGAACAACAGCATTCTAGATACCACTCAACATGGTTTCAGATCAGCTCACTCTACTGAGACTGCACTGATTATGGCAGTAGAGGAAATTCAGTAAGGTGACGGATGGAGGAGGAGGGGCTGCACTGGTCCTGTTGGATTTGACAGCAGCCTTTGATACCGTGAACCACGCGGTATTAATACGAAGGCTACAGGACGTAGGTATCAAAGGCAAAGCTCTTGCCCTCCTTTCCTCCTTCCTATCGTCCAGGGAACAAGTGATTTTTTGGATGGATATCAGTCCAAGGAATTCACACTCCCCGGGGGAGTCCCACAGGGCTCGGCCCTATCCCCTACTCTTTTCAATATATATGTAACTCCTCTGGCCAGACTAATACAAAGTTACGGCTTTATGCTGGTGTCTTATGCCGATGACACGCAGCTTATAGTGTCGGTAACACAACCCGTGGATGCTATGGCAACCCAATTCAGTAACTGTATCTCGGCTTTAATGACTTGGATGAATGTCAACTTTTTAAAACTTAATGTTGATAAAACCGAGGTGATTGAGTTTGGCCAGAAAATCTCGGTATGGAACCAATTATGGTGGCCACATGTAGCAGGTTTATGTCCGACCCCTGTCAAAAAAGTCAGAAATTTAGGTATTTTGGTAGATAGTGATCTTTCCTGGGCTCCCCAGATCAACCAAGTCTCATCAGCCTGCTTCTTTATGCTGAAAGGTCTGAGGAAGATTCTTCCTTTTATACCGCTCTCCCTAAGGAAAACTGTGGTAGTAGCTACGATTCTATCTAGAATTGACTACTGCAACGCTCTCTACTTAGGAGCAAACGCTGTGCAATTCTCTAAATTGCAGTCAATTCAGAACGCGGCAGCGAGAGTATTGCTCAATCTACCTAAACACCATCCTACATCGACCAGCATAAAACAACTTCACTGGCTCACAGTACGGCGACGGGTTGACTTTAAGTCCCTATGCATGGTGCATAAAGCCTTGTTTGGTGGAGGATCCAAGGATGTGCAAACCTTGTTTTCGCGATATGTTCCAACACGAGCCTTAAGATCAGCATCACTTGAGCTCTTACAACTTCCAAAGATAAAGAGAATAAGGTGTGGAGGAAAACGCTTCTCTTTTTTGGCATCCAAACTCTGGAATTCTTTGCCCACATACTTGAGGTCCTTGCCTAACAGATTGCTCTTCAGGAGGAAAGTTAAAACATCGCTCTTTTCCCAACCCTGAATGTGTCGGCCATGGGCATTACATATCACTCAGCGCCAAGACGCCTCGGCATTAGTGCGCTCTATAAATACCTTTCAGTCAGTCAGTCAGTCAGTAAAGGTGTTTGTTCCACATGCGGTTGTGATTCTGTTGACAAGAACACAAACTCAGCATCTTACTCCTAGTCAGCTGACTAAATATGAGAGAATAATAATGGGTGCTGAAAATGTGAACATAGTGAGGTGCACAATAGTAAATCCTGCTACCTTACTACCAGACCCATATCATGAGGAAATTAAAAATGACGAAGAAGAAGAACATGATTGTTTACAAGTCACAGAGTTATGCACGAAACCACATCCAGACATTGAGGAACAGCCCCTTAGAAAGCCAGACAGGGAACTATTTGTTGATGGTTCATGCCAAAGACATGAAGATGGTAAACTAACTGCTGCCTATGCAGTGTGTGAATTAACTGGAATAGTTGAAGCATCCTATTTACCAGGAGTAAAATCTGCACAAGTAGCTGAATTGATTGCTTTGATAAAAGCTTGCAAAATTGGGAGGAATCAAAAAGTAACTATATTTACAGATAGCCAATATGGTTACGGGGTTGTGCATGATTTTGGCCAACTATGGATGCAGAGGGATTTCATGACTTCTTCAGGATCCCCCATTAAAAATGGACAATTTGTAAGGGAATTGCTGGAAGCAATACAATCACCAAAAGAATTGGCTGTGGTGAAGTGTGCCGCACACCAGTCAGGAGATGACTGGGTGGTAATCGGCAATCGATATGCAGATCTTGTGGCTCAACATTGTGCCAGAAATAGATTGTCAGTCAATAAAAGGGTGGAAAGAATGGGAATCAGCTGCCAACTTATGCTGTACATGCCACCTGAAACATGGAATGAGGTTAGAAGATTGCAAGATGGTGCTGATGAAAATGAGAAGAAAACATGGGTCAAAGTGGGTTGTTCCCAAAGGGGAGATGATGAAGTGTGGATTTGTGCTGATGGCAGACCAGTCATGCCTGACTGTCTGCTCTCTCAAATGGCCAGGATGTATCATGGAGACACACACATAGGGAGAGATGCAATGATTAGGCTTTTCAGACAGAACTGGTACAATCCCAAGTTCAGGGCTGTAGCAGAGAGCCTTTGCCAGAGATGTTTGACTTGCCAAATGCATAATCCAGGAAGAAAAACAATAATTGGGTTTGGGAAAATTGGAAAAGCAGAAGGTCCATTTATAAGGCTCCAGTTCGACTTTATACAGTTACCACCATGCAGAGGGTTGAAATATGAACTAGTCATAGTATGTCTGTTTTCAAAGTGGGTGGAGGCTTACCCTACCAGGAGGAGTGACAGCAATACAGTTGCAAAGCTGTTACTACGAGAACTCATTCCTAGGTTTGGTTTCCCAGTAACTTTGGAATCAGATAGAGGAAAACATTTTAACAGTGAAGTGATTCAAATAATCTGCGAAGCATTCCAAATTGAACAAAAATTGCACTGTGCATATCGTCCAGAGGCTTCTGGAGTGGTTGAACAATTGAATGGCACTATAAAATCCAGACTGGGAAAAATGTGTGCATCAACATCATTGGAGTGGCCAGATGCATTGCCACTCGTCTTAATGGGACTCAGAAGCATTCCTGATAGAAATACGGGATTGAGCCCACACGAGATAATGATGGGAAGAGCAATGAGACAAGCACATGTTCCCATAAACAAACTGCTGAATATATCTGATGATATGGTTCTGGATTATTGCAAAGGATTGGCTGACCTAGTGCGTTCTGTCTCTCATCAGGTCGGAGAAGACGCAGTGTCGAGGCAACCTGAACAAGAACATGATCTGAATCCTGGTGACTGGGTGGTAGTGAAGAATCACACCAGAGAGACGTGTCTATCACCTAGATGGGGAAAACCTTGTCAGGTCATACTGACTACCAATACAGCAGTGAAGTGTGCAGGATTTCCTAATTGGATTCATGTAAGCCACACCAAAAGAGTACCAGACCCTGAAGAAGAAAATCCTCAGTCAGCATCAATCACTGAGGAAGCTGAAGGTTGCCCAGCTGAAGAATCTCAGGCTCGAGATTCTAGAGAAGCTGAAGAAGAACAACCGAGCACAAGTCAGGACTGGATACCGGTGGTAGAAATTCCTGAAGTTTACTACAGAACAAGAAGTCAAACAAAATTGGAAGAAATTGAAGAAGATCAGATAGGTGAAGAAGAAGCAGCTCAGGGAAAAGAAGAACATACAATAAAAGAACCTGAGCAGGACCAGATAGGGAGAGGAAACTGGGCTCAAAATAACGAAGAACCAACAAGTTTTGAGCAGGGACAGACAGGTTTAGAAGAATCCGGTCAGGCTGCAGAAGTACAAAGTGCAATAAGCCCTGATCAGAACCAGTTAGATGCAGAAAAACACACAGAAGAAAAAGATCTTGAGAAAAATGAACAGGAAGAAATAAATCAAGCACAAGGTCCCTTATTGGAAACTCACAGTGGAGTTGCTGAAGAGAAACCAATCAGACCTGAAAAAGAGCAAGAAAGAAAAACAGTAATTGCAGAAAACGAAAAGGTGTCAAACAGTGAAAATAAAGAGATTGCTGAAGACAAAAGTAAAGAAACAGTGCAAACAAAGAAAACAAGAAAAGGAGATCATTGGCCTAGTGTCATTAAAAGAGTAAAATACCACATAACAACCAGAAGTGAAGATCCAGATCAAGTAAATGAAGTAACAAGTCAAACCGAACAAGAAAACAGAACTAAGAAAAGAAGAAGCAAGAGACTGAAACTTGTGAATAACAAATTCAAGGGTCCTGATTGGACTTACATTATTCTTGAAGATTACGAGAGCTCAGAGTCAAGTGAAAGTGGTGACGAAGGAACAAGTGCAGAACTGACGTACGAGAAAGAAACAAGACCACCTTGACTACGCAAAAGAGTCATACAAAGAAAAGTGAAAAATACTTAAGAAGAGCAATCTTCCTTGTCGAAATGCCTGATGATAGAGTTGCTGGGAGACCAAAACAGAGATGTTGTAGAAGATGCTGTGCAATATGCATATGTAGTCTAGTAATGGTGCTTATAGTATGGTTAGTCCTCATCGTAGCAGTTCCTTACCTTATGATAATGGATAAAAAGATTAATAACGATACTAAGGGAAGGACAGCACATGTGAAGGGTAATAGAGTAGAACTAATGGCAGAAAATGAACCAGAATTTCATCATGAAATAACTGATAACGACACTAGTTTAAATGTTTTCACAAAGTTATTATTTCAATATGTAGACACCATGGAAGTTAGTAATTGTTATGTCTGTATGAAGTTACCTGAATCAGTAGCAGAAGGGTTAACATATCACCACCTACCATTAACATATGGCATATCATGTAGTGTTTTATCTAGTTTATTTTATAGAACAGGGAGACTTCAATATTATTATTCAAACATAGATGTGATATTTTCTGAGGTTCCGATTCGAAAGAGTATGAACCCAGTGCTTAGTAGTCAAGACGCACAGTTTATGGGAGAATTTTTCTTAACAATGAAATCGATAGACATAACACATGCACATAGACACAATCTAACATGTTCTTTACACGAAGAAGAAAAGATATTTTTGAATTTAGTAGAAGATAGAAGACAAGATTTTCAAAAGAAAGCTTCTGAGCATAAGGCTCATTTGCCACCTTGGGCTGAAAAAGAAGGAGTTACACACCTGGCAAGGCTCAAGCTGCTATGGCTCTGGATTTTGTAAAGACAGGGAAAATTTGCCTACATAGATTAAAGACTGATTATAACAATGTTTTCAGTGAATGTGAACACAATTTCTTAATTCTTGGAAGTTGGGGAATAAAAGGAGGAACAGATTCAGTTTTTCCTGGAATCTATTATGTATGCGGGAATAAGGCTTATTTTAGGCTTCCTGCACGGTGATATGGAAGTTGTTATTTTGTAATAGTATTTCCAAAAATATACCACGTAAAAAGAAACACTGGGAGCAATGAAATCAATAGCGAATTAACACGTAGTAAAAGAGCTAGTTTTTCTGAAATTGTAGGTGATATATTTGGTGCATTGATACCTTCGGTGGGAATAATTCTGAACTCAAGGAAAATATGTAAATTGTCTACAGTGGTTGATCGTTTATCAACAGATACTGCTGGAGGATTTCTAATGATTAATGCGGAAATGGTTGCGATTAGATCTATGGTTATGCAAAATCGACTTGCTCTTGATATTATATTGGCAAAAGAGGGCGGAGTCTGTAAATTACTGAAGACGAAACATTGTTGCACTTACATTCCTGATAAAAGTGCAGAAATTGGAACGTATATACAGAATATAACTAAACTTGAGAAGGAACTTAAACCACTGGAAGTTGATAGTGTATGGGAAAGATTGACAAGTAGTATTGCGTCAATTGGTACCTGGTTTTCGAATGTAGGAAAAGGGCTTACAGGTCAAATACTAGTACCCTTAGCAGGAATAGCAATAATAGTACTGACGATAATAATATGGTGCAAATGTTGTAGAAAGAATGAATCGTATAGTGTGACAGGAAGAGGAAAGAAGAGAAAGGTAGATGAAATTGAACTTGAGGATGTGAGAAGTGAATTATACAAGAAATTGAAAGGGGATGTTAAAAATAAAAAATGTACAAATGAGAATGAAACTATTTGCTAGAAGTTGGCATCTGATTGAGGGTAGTATTTTGATGGCTCTTAAACGCCATCAGAGAGGCGATTGATGGAGCAAGGACTCACAAATGAGACTTGCTCGAATGCAATCTCCTCACAGTATTAATTTATTAATTTTGTATTGTGTATATTAACTTTGCATACACTACATGAATAGCAAGGAAGCTTGCTTATGTGTTCTAACTAACAAGTAACGCTTGTCTTTTTCTAAAATGGCCGCTAAAGCGCGGGAACCTTACTGCGCATGTCTCAACCACATCACGTGGTGTGATGTCTCTCTTTGCTTGGTGGGAAATTTCTGCTTCTGCGCAGTGTGCATTAAAATGGCTGCTTGATGTTTTCACATGCTTCAGCTTGCTCTTGTGTTATTATTAATTTGTCGTTTTCTTAACGCTACTAATGCGGGATAGATTTATAAGTAAATGGGGATAGAGTAGAAAGAGTGGGTATACAGTGAAACATATTATTTGTGATTTTAATATTTTCTTCTTTGACTTTTATTAGTTCGTAAACTTGGGGTTGGTGATCTGAAACTCGAGAGACAATGATTCTGCGCATGTGCCCTGCTTGGCTGCCAAAGAATAAAGATGAAGTCAACCTGGACGTCGTCCAAGGCCACGACCTAATGGCCGATATTGATATATTCATGTGTTCTTGCCAAACTTGCAACTATGTATATGAAAAATGAATAAACTTTGTCGTGAGACGGGTGGGAAATAAAGCAAATGTATTAAAATTGATGGGCGGTAGTTTAAAGACAAAGGTCTTCAGAATTCGAACCAAATCAATATGGTGTGAGGATCAACCCCCTGTTCCTGTCCAATCAGAAGTAGTGGTCCCATATTTTAGCAACATTAAGGGGAGGTACATGGCATAGAAGGGTATAATAGATATAGAATTAGCTAATTAGTTAAAAGGAGATGCTGCAAGAGAGCAGAGGACCAGAGAGATCAGGCGTTCATGCTGACAAGAAGAGCTCCAGACTGCCAAGCTGATCGATTGCAGACTGAACCGCTGTCCAGTGAGGTCTTGAGGAGGGGGGCGGCGGAGTCCATTAGAAGGAAGACACGGAAGAATCAAGGAGAAGTCGAGTATCAGAGAGGGGAACGATGCAGGCGTCGTTGTAGAGAGGTTACCGGTCCTGTCCTGATCCTGGAGGAGGTCTTTGCTCTTTATCCTTCCGAGGGTCCTATTCTTTCCAACTCCTTGGCCAAGGGGTTTGGTTCTCGCACTTAGGTAAATATAAATGCAACCTTTAGTTGTGCTGCTGTCTCTATCTTCTCCTTTCTGAGGGACCGTCATTAATCAATAATTATTATTCTATGCTTCATCCGTGATATGCGATTAAGTACCATGTGGTTCTGTATTTTACTCTGCTAAATCTTTAGATAAACATTTTAAAACTTCCTGACTCAGTGGTTATTTCAGGATTATGTACTATATTGAATGTCACTCATTTTAAACTTCCCAATTAGCAAAGGATTCATTGGTAAGTCATTACTCTTCAATCAGAAGGTAATTGGTAGCAGGGATTTTGATAAGAGTAACAACTGACAACCCCAGCGTAAGTATTAGCGTAGTATGAATGTATGGGCCCAAGTGAGTATCTAGTGTATGAATGCTGTTTGCTAATATCGCGCTGGATCACACCTGCTGCGGAGCACCTGGATACCCCTATGAGTGACTGGAAAACTATAAGGACACGGATGACATAACATAACTTTAAGAGGTTGTATACGCAGGAAGAGAAACTAGACCTTACATTTCATTTGCTTCCAACACCATGCATGGATACATTTAGAAACAAACATTATACAAACAGTGTTTTTCCTGGATTCATTTCAGCAACATCTGGTGAATCATTTCAAAGCATCCAAAGGTATGCTAAAGGAATGCAATAACGGTATTGAAGGCAGCTGTTGTGAAGAATAGGGACTAGCCAGGTTGCATGTAATGTTAATGAGACTTGTTCTCAAATTAACAGTGTGCGTTTGACATCCACAGCACACACTGTGAATCACTAAAATGTTTATACCCCTACAGACAGTTTAAACACCGGACCCACACCCTCACACCTTCCCTCTCAGCCCTGACCTTCTCTATCGTTCCTCTCTCACACTTTCTACTTTCTTCTACTAATGCGTGACGCACGACTGATAATTCTTATTGCGAATACCACTGACAGATGGATGTAGGTGGGTTATTGTGTATCGTTCTTTTTCCTATACAATCAATAAAATAGATTTAAATCCTAAAATTAACATAGTGTGACACAATTTGGTGCAGGAGACGAAGCACTCAGGTGCTTAGTAAGTAACACATGAACTACTTAGAACAGATGAACACTTTTTAGCACAGTCTGGAAAAATAAGATAAATATTGGCCTAAAAGGAGAGGGTTGGTAAAAATACACGCTGGGATTGGAAAAATATTATCAGTTACTAAACATGATCCAATAACTGATTGTTCGACTTGAAAAGGCTGATGTTTCACCCAATAGGCATCTGACCTGAGGGTAATCATCAGGCCAACAATAAGACTGAGCATCTGTAATGAAGATAAATAAGTAGTATAAAGATCCAAAAAGTCCCCGTTAGACCTGTCCGCCTTACAATGGTCTTCCCACAAACTTTTGTTTTTCTCCTCCATTTTTGCTGATCTCGTTTTTGTTTGCCTTAGGACGTTACCACTTCTAACTAGTGATAAACTGCACATGCTCATGCCTTAAAACATGGTAACGTTGGCTTCTCCTCAATTGGCATATTTAATTTACTTATAAGTCCCTACCAAAGTAGTTCTATATGTACCCAATTAAAAGCTTCTAGTGGGCCTGCGGCACTTATTGTTCCACCCACTTGAGTAGCCATTTAAGCATGTCTCAAGCCTGCCATTGCATCCTGTGTGTACAGTTTAAACTGCTATTTTGACCTGGCAAAATAAAACTTTTGCCAGGCCCAAACTTTCCTTTTTAAATACACATAAGTCACCACAAGGTTAGGCTCTGGACAGCCCAGAGGGCAGGGTTTAGTGCATTTGAAAAGTAGGACATGTACTTTTAAGTGTTAAATGTCCTGATAGTGAAGAACTCTTAAATACATTTTTCATTAATGCAAGGCCTACCGCTCCCATAGGATAACATCGTAGTTACCTTAATACATTTAAGAAGCTGTAACTTAAAAATGGGAACAGGTAACCAGTTCATGGTTGGAGTTTTTTGAATTGTAATGAACAATCCACTGATAAAGTCAGATTTTAAAATACAATTTTGAAAGTGACACTTTTAGAAAGTTGTCATTTTCCTGCCTTAGCCATTTAGTGCCTGCCACCTGTCTCTGGGCCACATGACTGATTGCTGACAGATGGGCTTTGTGTATTTCTCATAGACAGCCACACACATTAGAAATCTTAGATGTGCCTTGATGGGCCATCACTGGGAGGATGACAGAGCTGGACACAGCCCTACTTACACTTGAATAGACTGTGTCCTACCTCCACACAAAGGGCTGCATACCCGCTGTAGTTTGCTTGGAGAAAGGGCAGGGGAAGCAAGAAACATGTGCACTTCAAAGGGAAACCTCTAGAATCTTCTCCCACTTTGAAGGAGGAACCTGGTATAATTATTGGACCTCAGACACCAACTCTTCATTACACTTCTGGACCTGTGGAGACTGTGCCAGGAAGAAGGGCTGCTGTGCTGCTGAAAGGACTGCAACTCTGCTGAACTGCTGCCCTGCTGCCCTATTGCCTGAGTCACAGGGATTGGACCTGCACTTGCATCCAGGATCCCAGAGTGACTCCAAGGGCTAGTCTGCTAGCCTCCTGTTCAGAGCCACAGGGACAGAACAGGCTCACAACCACCTGAACCAGCACCCAGACCCAGCTGGAGCTAGTCCCTGGCCCCCAAGTGGTGCCTCTCAGGTTCTGGACCCTTGGTGTGGCCTTAGTGGAGCTGAAGTGGAGCTGTTGGGCTCTTCGCGACCCCGAACAGGTTCGTTGGAGCCAAAACCTTGTCACTTACACTGCCCACGAATGCGAAGTTCCATCACCCCAACTCTTCGAGCTACAGCATTGACCGCTTGCAGGGAGCGCCACCTCAAAGCTCTGGCCCGAACGCTCACCATGACAACAGGATCTCCGCTCTACAGTGACGACCATCTGTGATGCCAGGCCTGCTCTTTGTGTCACATCAACGACTGTTCATAAAGACTCTTTGCACTTGACTGAGAGGGTTACGTTTCAGCGGGACTAACTTGGTCCCTGTATCTGACTCTCGCTCTATTGCGGTCGGCCTGAATTTGTGACTTTCTCCTGGTCTCGCATGACCATATAACCACAAATGGCGCTTTGGGGCTTTTTGGCACTATTTTCAATTAATCTTTATAATTGCATATCTCCGGTTGTACTGATTGGATTTTTGTCATTTTGGTCTTGATTTATTTATCACATTTTGCTCTATTTTTATAAATTGATGTGGTTTTTCTTGTGTTGTGTTTTCACTTTGTTGCTGTTTGAACTGCTGCATAAATATTTTACACATTACCTCTAAGTTAAACCTGACTGCTCCATGTCAAGCCACCAGAGGGTTGAGCACAGATTTATTTTGGGTTTGCTTGTGACTTCACCCTGACAAGGATTGTGGCTGCTGCTTGAGCAGGGTTCAACCCCCTCAACCAGTAACCCAATTTCTTACACAGGTGTTCAGCAGCGAGGATTTGGACATGTCTTTGTGCAGTGCCATACAGTGGTTTTGAATTGCACTATCACGCCATATAAATAATTTGAGACCAATTCAGAGTTTCTTTTTAATTCTCCTTGATTGGCTCTTTTGTTTATTTCACATCTTATCTCATTACTACTGCCTGACTGTCTGTGGCCATGCCTGCAGCAATGGAATTCGAGCTGGCCAACATGGAAAATTACACTGTGGCTGAACTTAAACAGTTCTGCAAGAACAGCGAACTCCCTGCCAAGAAGGATACCAGAACGTTGGAGCTGCAGAAACCCCTGAGCACCTGGTGGGAGGATCATCATTCACTAACAGCCACAGAAGAGGATGATGATATTGATTAGCAGGATCAGGACCTTGATATCAGCCCTGAAACGCAGCCTTCAGTAGAGGAGGAAGACTCATCTCCTTAGTTGGAATTCCCTGCCAGAGCAGGAAGCAGTGTATCCTTGCATGGCCTGTCCCAAGAGGAGCTGGCAGACAGGAAGGCAGAGAGGGAGTTCAGGCTACAGATGGGCAAGCTTAAAATGGAGGAGAAGCTGGCCCTGGAGTAGAAAAGGTTGGTTCCTAAGAGGAACCTCAGAGAGCTGGAATTTAAAGCTAGGCAAGCAGAGCCAGCAGCGATGGTGGTGGCACATACTCAGTGTCTCAAGGAGACCAGAAGGTCCTCATACGTAAAGATCTGGTGCCCAATTATGTGGTGGGAGATAACATAGATAAATGGTTTCCTGCTTACGAGGTGACCCTGAGGGTGCACAAGATCCCAGAGGAGCACCGGGGGTGGGGGGTGGAGGGTGGAGGAGGCTTGTGCAAACAAATGCCTTCAGTGGGAAAGGACACAATTCTTACACTAGAACTAGAGGACCAAACCAGGTACACCGCCATGAAAGCCATACTTCTTGCTAAATTTGGACTGACTCTCTGAGAAGTACCGCCAGAGGGTCAGAGACAAGCACAAACTCCCAAACCAGTCTTGGATTGATTTCTTGGACTACTCTAGAAAGGCATTGAAAGGCTGGGTGAGGGGCATCAGGGTTATTGATTACAATGGGCTGCACAACTTGATTCTCAGGCAGCACATGGTCAACATTTGTTTTACAGAGCTGTGCCAGCACCTAGTGGAAAACAAGCTGACTGACCCTAGGAAGGTTGCTGAGGAGGCATGCTTCTGGGCCAGCACCAGAGTATCCAAAAAAGCAAGTGGGGAGACTCCCAATAGGGTGGTCTGGGGTCCCACCAGAAGAAAGAGAAGGAGAAAAACTTAAAAAATAAGAAGTTTTCAAAAGGCCACTAAAATAAGTCCCAAGGGAACAAGAGTAACCAGTCCTAATCTGAGCCAAAGAAGAAAGGGTTCTTTGACAACCAGACAGGAAGATGTGTCTCCCAGTGACTGAGTGCTACAAGAATGGCCATTCCAATGAGACACCAAATGTCCCAAGAAGGCACAGCCCCCCACCGGTGGGCAGGCACGTGGGTTCGCGAGTGTAATGCTTGGGGAGGTGGTGGTCCCAGTTATCTTTGGGGAGCAGACAGGGGTTATCCTAGTGTCCCTGTGAGACAAGGAGATTGTGCCAAAAGTCCATATGCCTGCAAATACTTCTAAGTATAGGCAACGGTCACCATCAATGGGCAATGGGTGGAGACTCTGAGAGACACAGGAGCCAGCATGACTCCTCTGAGGTGTCAGCTGGAATCCTAAGAGCAGGTCCTCCCTAACACAATCCACCGAAGTCATAATCTCAGACAACCGCAAAAGTCATCTAACTGTGGCTCTTGTTCCCTTTGAGTGGGGGTAGGCGGTCCCAGGTGCTCTAAAAGGTACCCTAAAAGTAGTTGTGAGCCCTGTAGCCTGCCTGAATGGGTCTGTATGACCACAAGGCCCATGGCTCTCTGGAAAGGGAGTCAAGGGCACCTTGAGCCTGGAGAAATGGCCCAGGCAGGGGCTCAGGAACTAAGCCCCTGAAGTTCCCATGATGGGGCACCCCAGGAGGATGCTCCTGAGCCTACCGGGGAGGACATTGCTTCCCTGGGTGATCTGCCTGAGTTTGCTGGATGACAAATTAAGGGTGGGATCATGAGACAGGAATTCTGCACAGCACAGAAGGAATGCCTGACTCTAGAGGGCTTGAGGTGGCAAGCTGAAGCACAGACAGCAGGAGATACCTTTGGAGATCACCTTATCTACTGGGAGAATGACCTCCTTTACAGTGAGCCTAGGTTTCTAGTACCTGGGAAAGCCTTGTGCTGGTGGTCCCTCAGTGTAAAGAGCCTTCCTACTGGGGCTGACTCATGATATCCCCCTGGCAGGATATCTGGGGCAAGACAAGACCTTCTCCAGACTTGCCGCCCCCTTACTATTGTCCCTGGATGAAGACCACCTCAGTTGCATTCTATGGGTCCTAGCCCCCCTGCCAACCCAGTGGATACTCAGGAAAAAAGCTTGAGGATCCCCTGACTCCATTTCCAGTCATTTGCACTCCCTTTGCCAGGATGGGCATTTACATTATTGGTCCCTTGGACCCCAAGACGGCTTTAGGCAATAGGTTCATCCTGGTCTTGGTGGACCATGACACCTGCTACCCAGAGGCCATCCCTCTAAGGTTGGTGACTGCACCTGCAGTGGCCAGGGCCCTGATGGGCATTTTTACCTGTGTGTGGTTCCCCAAAGAGGTAGTGTCTGACAGCAGTACCAACTTTATGTCAGCGTACATTAAGTCCATGTGGAATGAGTATGGAGTGACTTACAAGTTCTCTACATCCTATCACCCCCAAACAAATGGGTTTGTGGGGAGATTGAACAGGACCCATAAAGACATGATAGTGGGTCTACCTGGGCCAAGATGCGTAAGAGGAACGTCCTCCTGCCATGCCTTCTGTTTGACACTGGAAGATGCCACAGAAGGAGGTTGGGTTTAGCTCCTCTATGGACACCCTGTTAGGGAACCTCTCAGCCTTGTAAGAGAGGGGTAGAAGGAAGGTCTCTGGAAACCCCTTAGGATGTGGTCAGCTACATGCCCTTAAGTATGCTCCACATAAAGCACCTCCAACCCCACTTCAAGAGGTCTGAAGCCAACATGTTCCTGGTGACAGATGAAGTGGTGGAAGAGGAGACTGAGCCTCTCCCTGAACTCCTGTCTGCCCAGGAGCATGCTGGGTCAGTAGAAGGTGTTACCCTCTCCCCTACTTTGACCCCAGAGCAACAGAGTGACTGTCAAGAGTTGTTGGGGTAGTTTTCCTCTCTATTCTCCCTCACACCTGGGCATGCACATTTGTGTACACACGACATAGACACTGGAGATAGTCTGCCTGTCAAAAATAAAATGTCCAAGCTGTCCGATAAGGCGAGGGCCAGTATCAAGGAGGAGGTCTCCAAGATGCTGACTTTATGGGTGATTGAGCCCCCAGTAGTCCCCGGTCCAACCCTGTGGTGCTGGTACCCAAGGCAGCCCCACAGCACCATTCCAGAACTCCAGTTCTGTTTGGACTATCGAGGACTCAGTGCTATCACTAAGACTGACGCACACCCAATCCCTGAGCTGATGAGCTCATAGACAGGCTGGGCGCTGCCAATTTTCTCAGTTCTTTACTGGCAGATTGCTCTGACTGAGGTGGCCAAAGAGAGGTCTGCATTCTTAACCCCAGGGCCACTTCCAGTTTAGAGGGATCCCTTTTGGCTTAAAATATGCCCCTGTCACCTTTCAGAGGTTGGTCAACAGGGTCCTCGCTGAAAAGGAGGCATTCTGGGCTGTCTACCTAGACAACATAGCTCTCTTCAGCTGTGAGGAACACCTATACCACCTTTAGGAGGTGTTTCAGGCCCTACGGCAGGCTGACCTGACAATCAAGGCCAGTAATTGCCAGATAAGGCAGGGTTCTGTGGTATATCTAAGCCACATGGTGGGTGGGGGCAAGGTTTAAGCCCTCCAGGCTAAGATTGAAGCTATCCTGGGCTGTCAATCCCCTAAAATACAGACTCAGGTGGGGGTCTTCCCGGGCCTCACAGGATACTATAGGAGGTTTGTTAAGGGATATGGCACCATTATTGCCCCCTTAACAGAGCTGACTTCTAAGAAGCAGCGCAGAATGCTGATCTGGACAGAGGACTGCCATAAAGCTCTTGACACCGTCAAGGAGGCCATGTGTACAGAACCTGTACTGAAAGATCCTGACTTCTCTACATAGTTTATTGTGCACACAGACACTTCAAAGCATTGGATAGGGGATGTCTTAGCACAGTTAAATGAGGGCCTAGACCAAACAATATCTTTCATTGGCATGAGGTTACTTCCCCCGAAACAGTGGTGGAGTGCGATTGAAAGAGAAGCCTTTGCTGTGGTCTGGGCACTGAAGAAGCTGAGACCATAACTGATGAGACTCACTTCCGGGTTCAAACAGACCACAGGCCTCTCAGACGGCTCATACAAATGAGGGGTGAAAATCCCAAACTGTTGAGGTAGTCCATCTCCCTACAAGGAATGGACTTTACGATGAACACCGTCCTGAATCAGACTACGCCAGTGCTGATGGCCTATCCAGGTTCTTCCTCCTTAGTGATGAGAGCTCCCTAGAAGTTGTGTAGTTCGCCCCACTTTCAGCGGGGGGCACATGTTTTCCCTGTCAGCCTTAGGGTGGTCTTCCCCCAAACTTTTTGTCTTCCTCCTCAATTGTTGCTGACCTTGTTTTTGTTGCCCTTAGGACTCTGTGCACTTTACTACTGCTAACCAGTACTGAGGGCCATGTGGTCACTCCTTAAAACATGGTAACATTTGGCCATCCTCAATAGGCATATTTAATTTACTTATAAGTCCAGAGTAAAGTGGTTCTACATACACCCAGGGCCTATCACTTGAATGCTACTAGTGGGCCTGCAGCACTTATTGAGTCACCCACTTGAGCAGCCATTTAAGCATGTCTCAAGCCTGCCATTGAATCCTGTGTGTGCAGTTTAAAGTGCTATTTTGATCCAGAAAAAAAAACTTTTTGGCATGCCCAAACCTTCCTTTTTAATACACATATAAGTCACCCCAAGGTTAGGCTCTGGATAGCCCAGAGGGCAGGGTGTAGTGTATTTAAAAAGTAGGGCATGTACTGTTAAGTTTTACATGTCCTGGTTTTGAAAAACTCTTTTATTTTAAATTAATTTTTCACTATTTCAAGGCCTACCTCTCCCATAGGATAACATCATAGTTACCTAATTACATTTAATAAGCTGTAACTTCCAAATGAGAAGAGGTAAACAGTTCATGTTTGGTGTCTTTTGAATTGTAATGAGAAGTCCTCTTTCATGGTAAAGTCAGATTTTAAATTCAATTTTGAAAACGCCAGTTTTAGAAAGTTGCCATTTTCTTGCCTTAGCCAGTCATGGTGCTTATTGTGTTGCCTTCGTTCGACATGGCATTGGCATTCTGGTTTTTCAGGTGTCAGAAGATGGTGTTATTAAGACATTCACATTGTAAATCAAATGTTTTAATTTATTATTGCATCACATTCTCGTTTTGGTGTTTAGCATGCCACAGTTATTAGAAGCACAAGTATACTTCTTATAAGTGGCTCAGTGTGAGTATGGGTATTTAGCTGTATACATGTGGGGGATTTCGTACTTACTTTCACGTTAGGTGTAGCTTGTCTCACGTGCTATATTTTATTTTATAGCATCAAGTGCAAATCGCAGGTGATTGCGTCTTCAGTTTGATGCGGCGAGAAATGCGTTTATGTGTACATAACCTGGAATTGGACACTATGGTGTTACTGAGTGTTTCTGATGAGGTGTAGATTTGTTATTCATTGCTCATTTTAACAGGCTTTTTAAAAATCTTTACATTTCAGTTACCCCTGAGGAAGGTATTCTTCCCAAAATGCATTGGGTTTATACGAACTTGGATGTTACATGAACTGTCATATTTTCAGATGTCAAACTCAACAATTTTCACTGCGAATTCTAAACTCTGGAAGTTTTTAGGCTGCTAATAAAATGGAAATCATGAACATTGTTTCATTTTGTTCACAATCGGATTAACATGGATAAAAGTGATTACAAATAAGATTACTGTTTGGAGTCAGAATGGCCAACCGGCCTGCACATCCGCTGTGTACCTTGGGACTGATGAACCATTTGGTCGTCTACTTTGTTCAAAATAAACCTTTTGCCAGGCCCAAACCTTTCTGTTTAATATACATAAGTCACTCCCAGGGTAGGCCCTGGACAACACAGAGGGCAAGGTGCAGTGTATTCTAAAAGTTGGACACGTCTTAAATTTGTTTTTTACTATTACAAGGCCTACCTCTTTCACAGGATAACATTGGAGTTACTTTATTACATTTAATATGCTGTAACTTCCAAATGGGAACAGGTTAACAGTTCATGTTTGGTGTCTTTGAAATTGTAATGAAAAATCCTCTCAAGTTAAAGTAGGATTTTAAATTACAATTTTGAAAATGCCACTTTTAGAAAGTAGTCATTTTCCTACCTTAGCCATTTAGTGCCTGCCGCTTGTCTCTGGGTCAGATGGCTGGGTGTAGCTGACAGTTGGGCTTTGTGTGTACCTCCTAGACAGTCACACACAATAGAAAGCTTAGGTGTGCCTGGATGGGCCATTACTGGGAGGATGGGAGGGCGGAGCAGGGCACAGTCCTACCTACATTTGACTAGGCTGTGTCCAGCCTCCACGCAGAGGGCTGCATACCCTCTGTATTTAGTCTGGAGCTAGGGGAGGCAGGTAACCTGCACACTTCAAAGGGAAGCCTCTAGAAGCTTCTCCCACTTCAGAGGAGGCACCTGGTATAAATATTGGACCTTGGACACCAACTCTTCAGTACACTTCTGGACCTGTGGAGAAGGTGCCAGGAAGAAGGACTGCTTTGCTAGTGTAAAGACTGTCACTCTGCTGGACTGCTGCCTTGCTTGACTGCAGCCTTGCTGGACTGCTGCTTTGCTAGACTGCTGCCCTGCTGCCCTGCTGCCCTGCTGCCCTCCTGCCTGAGTCAGAGGGATAGGTCCTGCAAATGAATCAAGGACTCTCAGAGTGACTCCAAGGGCTAGTCTGCTGGCCTCCAGTTCAGAGGAACTTAACAGCTCACAACCACCTGAAGCAGCACCCAGATCCAGCTGGAGCCAGCCCCTGACCCCCTAGTTGTGCACCTCAGGCCCTGGACCTCTTGGTGTGGCCTCAGTGGAGCTGAATTGAAGATTTTGAGCTCTTCTTGACCACAAATGGGCTTGTTTGCTCCAGAACCTTATCGCTCACACTGCCCACCAACGCAAAGTTCCATCAACCCGACTCTTTGCACTACAGCATCAACCTCTCATGATGAGCGCCGGCGTGAAGCTCCAGCTCCACCATTCGCGACAACATCAGGATCTTCGCGCTACAGTGACGACCGCCAGCGACGCCAGGCTTTCCTGCTCTTCGCGGCCCCCTCCACTGCAAATGGGGCTCTTCGCACTGGACTGAGAAGGTAACTTTTCAGCAGGACTACCCTGGTCCCTGTATCCACACCACCCTCCAGCAAGGTTGCCCTAAACTTTCTCCCAATCTTGCATGACGAGATAGCCGTGAGTGGTGCTTTGGGGCTTTTTGGCTCAATTTGTTTTGTAAATCTTCAAAATTGCATATCTGTGATTAGAATTTTGTCATTTTGGTCATGGTTTATTTATTAGATTTTGCTCTATTTTTCTAAATTGGTATGGGATTTTTCTTGTGCTCTTTTTTCACTTTATTATTGTTTGAAGTGCTGCATAAACTCTGTACACATTGCTTCTAGGTTAAGCCTGACTGCTGAAGGAAGTGACCCAATTAGGGCCAGCCGGGTCACTCACGACCACCTCTCAGCCTTCCATACAAATGAAGAGTCGGTCAGACAGTAGAGAATACAAACCAAAGTTTCTTTAATAGTATTCGCTCGAGCGGAGTCCAGTCTGACCAGCCTCCAAGGATAGCTGCCAAGGGACTGACCCCCGTCCACAAGGTAAAGTTAGATATACATTTCCAACACCCTTAAGACATGCCCAGACTGGAATTTTCCAGCCTGGGCACAGATGAGCAAAGGAGGTACAGAAGGACGAGCTACCATCCTGAGACTGGGTACACACTATCTTAACTTCAAGGTTACTCAGCCCGTGCCCGTCTCTCTGAGAGTGGGAGCAGAGCTACATATGAGGAAAGACATGCAAGCACAGAACAAGCCATTCATTAGTGCAACAAAGCTCAACCTTGAATAATAAAAAGAAACAATCGAGGGTGCTTTCTGCTGAGGCAGACAGTATGAGACAGAAGCTTCATTTTGATCATGGCACAAAATGGCGGCCGAATATAAAATGGTGCCGCAAATGCTAACTTAACTCGCACAATGCTAGAAGGAGTCAGTCAGACATATTTGCAGTCCAACAGACCCTCCTTTTAGCATTTGCTAACAATTTTGTCTAATGCTATATGCAAAGTAAAAGGACTATTAATAAATGCCAGTACACACATAAGGCATATTCAATAATACCCATAGGAATAGATATTAGGTCATTGGTAGCCTGCATATTCATTAGGGGTGTTGTTTGAGATGCATAAGGACATCAATACTGAAAGTTATCCATATTTTCAATATCAGGAATAGAAGTTGCAGGGGAGGTGGTAGAACCAAAAATGCCCTCTTCTATTTGCATCATTTCGTGAATATCCTTTTGCAACATAATCGCAGTAGTGTAACGGACTGTCTTCTGCGGCTTAGGGGTGAGGAGTGTTGTACAGTAAGAACAGCATAAGGGGAGGCACTGCACCAGAATTCAACAGACAACTAGAATCACAACAAAGTAGATCACCTTTTCCAGAATCCAACCCCATCCACCAAAGAGGGACCAACCCCAATTTCCGCTCTCCATCCCCTTGACATTCTCCAAAATATCTAAAATGTGTTGGGTAATATTCTTTTCCATGTTTGTGATCCCGACTACACACTGGTCCCCTACTACTGCGCACACACCACCGCTCTTAGCTAAGATGAAATCAACTGCATATCTTGTTTGGCCGGAGTATATTCACATACTTTCTAACTGGGTGGTGATGTCACGCAAAGCCGCTACTGTAGAGTTAGACAGTATCTGCAGCTTACATCCAAAATATTCCCTAGCCCTTTCACCCCTGGCCATAGCGATACCACCAAACGTAATAATGGAGGAAAGTATGTACCCAAAGGTGATACCATTACTATAATTATTGACCTCCAGGTCTGTCACTCCGTCGCAAAATTCCATTGTTAACGTCCTTTTAACCCATCTTATATTTTGTCTACTATACTTACAAGGCACCCCAAGAGGTAGCACCATTCCCAAAGCCACATCCTCGGTACCATTATGAACATTGGAATATGTATCATGAGACAAGAAGTAAAATCCTGGGTGTGCATAAAGTGGACCTTGATAATCTACAGGAGCATATCTGGTATTCATCTCCATTGTACTCGGATCATCTTTCCTCACTAAAGACATTGTATTCTTGAACAATATCAGTCCAGAACAATTTATGTATAAGAAAGCATCAGTACTATTTACTATCGGACAGCATGCGGGATAGTAACCGTCTTCTCGAGTGACTGTCAAATCTTGATAATGCCAACCTGTTAAAGTAATGTTCTGTTCCTCCATATACAGATTGTCGCAATATACATTAATGTTACAACCTGGATATCCCTTCCCTTGTGGCTTTCTATAGTACAAACAGGGACCGGATATCCCATCCCGAACTCACCCTTTACCTCTACAAATTGTGGTGGGCGAACATATGTATAATTAACCAGTGACAATGGGTAAGCAGTCCACAAACTCGTAACAGATTCAGTAGGATAACAAGCTGTACCTTCACCAAAGAATTTCCTGTGTGTATCTAGAAATACATTGCTTGGTATTGTTCTTTTGGCACGAACTGGAGAAACAATCTTGTATATAACACATGATGGGGCATTACAATAGCACTCCAAAACCCAGGACACCCCCCGCCCCAAAATCAACAACAGTAACAATATGTTAGAAATGGGGGTCTCTAGTTGGCAATGGCTGGCCACTGTCCAAGTAGGGACCCTTCTTCCTAAGTCAGAGTGAGAGGGCTCCACCCTTTGATAACCCCTGCTCAACCCTGTGGTAACGTAGCACGAGCAGCTAGGCTTATCTCAGAGGCAGTGTGTGAAGCATTTATGACCATACACAGTAACACAGTGAGGAACACTACAAAGGGACACCACACAAGTAGTTATCAAAAATAAGTATCTTTATATATAGACTTAACACAAGACCAATAACGACAAAAAGCCACAATACTGAAAAATAGGATTACTCTTGAAATGCTGCAAAAATAGTTCAAAGTGTGCCAAGAGGAGTTCAGTTCAAAGCAGTGGTCCCTGCGACCCTTTTACTTACAAAGTACCTGGATTTCGTAGCAAAACCAACAAATTGTCGCAAAGAAGCTGTAGCAATGATTTTCTGCACGCGAGGCCGGCGATGCGTTAAATCCTTGCCGCGAGGGAGGATGATGCGCCGATCTGCTGATGCATGTGGAGACGATGCGACAAACTTCTGCACGCTAGACCGCTGGTGCGATGACTCCTTGCCGCAAGGGAAGAGACGAGGCGACGATCCTGTTGCGTGTGCGATCGGGTTGCGATGCAAAGAAATGGCGCTCCGCGAGGGAGCGACGATCCTGATGCGATGCGATGAAAATGGCGGACGCTCGACGTCCGCGCTGCGATGTCGTGAAGCGATGATCTCGGTGCGATGACTCGATCTTTGGTTGCGAGCACTCGGCGGCAGCAGCGCGATGATTTTTCGGACAGTGTCGGCTGCGGCGGCTCGCAAACGTGCGTTAGAGACGATTTCAGCACTCTCGTCTCTGTAGTAGCACTAGAGGCCCTGGAACTGACAGGAGCCTCACCTGCAGATAGAAATCCTCGCTGGGAGGAATCAGGAGGCTGGTGGTGAAGTCTGATGTGCCTGAGACTTCAACAGGAGGCTAGCTCTCTCCTAGCCCTTGGGTGATTGCTTTAGCAAGATTGATAAAAGTTCTCTCAAAGTCCTTTTCCCTCTTCTTCCAAGTCCAATGGTAACCACTGCAGGCCAATCCAAGAAACAGCACACAAGCACAAGGATAGTCACCTCCTGCAGATTCCTTCAGTTACACGGACAGAGGTTCGTCTTGACATCCAGGAGCAATACAACTTGTAGGGGTTTCAGCACAGATATTTATACCCCAAAAGTCTTTGTTCTCAAAAGCTACAAGTCACTGAGCCTAGCCAGAACCAGTTCTGGTCAGTCCTGGAGCACTTTGTTTACCAGGCTGCATCCTTCCTTTCAGAAAGAGGGGGTCTGCTATCAGACACACAGTAGGAGGTGGAGCCAGCATTCACCTTGCCAGGCACAGCCCTATTCAGGTCAAGGAGCCACCCCTCCCCATACTCTAAATGCAGATCTCTCTATTCAACCCAGGTCTGACTCAGCCTGCCCTGTCCCTCCAAAACCAGACAGCCAATACACATAACAGCAGAGCACACTGGAAGGCTTAGGCAAGAAAATACCTACTTTCTAAAAGTGGTATTTTTCCAACACAGAATATAAAAATAAACTTCACTAAAAGATGTATTTTAATATTCTGAGCTCAGGCATACTAAATTCGTTTTTCTACCATGTTCCTGGGGTCAGTTAATACTATAGAATGTAATAGTCAAACTGCCCATTCTAGCCTATGGGGAACAGGTAGCCTTACAGTAGTGAAAAACGAAATTGGGTGTAATTCACTACCAGGACATGCTACACACACCAAGGCATGTCCTACCTTACACACACAATGCACCCTACCATAGGGGTGACTTACATGATGCCAAGGGAAGGTTCAGGGGCTGGGAAGTGGGTGCACTTCACAGCCAAGATGGCAGTTCTGGACTGCACACAGACTCTGCAGTGGCAGGTCTGAGACACACTTTACAAGCTGCTTCTGTGCGTGGCGCAACCCAGCGCTGCAGGCCCACCAGCAGCATTTGGTTTACCAGCCCTGGGCACACACAGGCCACACTACTAGGGACTAACAGGTAAACCAAATAAGCCAATCATGGATATACCAATTCACATGTCATATTTACACAGGGAGCATTCGCGCTGTGGCACTGAATGGCAGTGGCACAGCGCCCAGAGCATCTAACACCAGCAAAAACAGAGGAGACAACAGCGAAAAAAGGAAGGGAGACCCACGCCAATGGTGCCAGGTCTAACACGTGTCCCCTCCAGCTGAAATGTGGGGAGAACTACCCATCCCCTTGGAAGTTCTCATCACTAAGGCGGAAAAATCTGGACAGACCATCAGCATTGGCGTGTTCTGTACCAGGGCGGTGTTCCACCGTGAAGTCCATACCCTGTAGGGAAATGGACCACCTCAACAACTTGGGATTCTCACCCCTCATCTGCATCAACCATCTGAGGGGCCTGTGGTCTGTCTGAACCCGGAAGTGAGTCCCAAACAGGTATGGTCTCAGCTTCTTCAGTGCCCAGACCACAGCAAATGCCTCACGCTCAATTGCACTCCACCTCTGTTCCCGTGGAAGTAACCTCCTACTGATGAAGGCTACAGGTTGGTCTAGTCCCTCCTCATTTATCTGTGACAGAACGGCCCCCACCCCATGCTCTGAAGCGTCTGTCTGGACAACAAATTCCTTAGCAAAATTGGGCGCCTGGAGTACGGGTGCTGTACACATGGAGAGGTGTGGAGAGGTGTGGTGCAGCGGCCAGGGCAGCTGACTTCGGAGCACAGGGTTCACGGTTCGATCCCCGGCTCCGGCGGCAGCTCAGCTCAGCACCATGTGACTCTGGGCAATAGCTCACTTAATTTCCATGACGGCCCCCAGCGCCTTGAGACCCGTAAGGGTGAGTAGCTGCGCTATATAAAAACGGACTTACTTTTTTTTATTTTTATGGCAGTTTTGTGGGCATCAAAGGCTTTCTGACAGGTGTCAGTCCAGTTCACAATCTTTGGCCGCTTCTTGGAAGTCAGCTCAGTCAAGGGTGCAACAATGTTGCCATACCCCTTGACAAACCTCCTGTAGTAACCCGTGCGTCCTAAGAAGGCCCTCACCTGGGTCTGGGTCCTTGGGGGCTCCCAAACCAGGATGGTTTAAATCTTGGGCTGCAGGGGTGCCACCTGGCCACTCCCCACCTGGTGTCCCAAGTACACCACAGAACCCTGCCCAATCTGGCACTTACTGGCCTTGATTGTGAGGCCTGCTCTGCGCAGCGCCATCAACACTTCCCAGAGGTGGCGCAAGTGGTCCTCCCAGGAGGAACTAAACACTGCAATGTCATCCAGGTAGGCGGCACTGAAATCCTCCAGCCCAACCAACACCTGGTTGACCAACCTCTGAAAGGTGGCAGGGGCATTCTTCATCCCAAAGGGCATCACACGGAACTGGTAGTGCCCATCTGGTGTGGAGAATGCTGACCTCTCCTTTGCCCCATCAGTTAAGGCGATCTGCCAGTACCCAGACGTCAGATCAAACGTGCTGAGGTACCGGGCAGCCCCTAACCAATCTATGAGCTCATCAGCTCTGGGGATGGGGTGCGCGTCGGTCTTCGTGACCGAATTGAGACCTCGGTAGTCCACACAGAACCAAAGTTCAGGAGTGGCACCAGGCATCGCAGCTTTTGGTACCAAGACCACGGGGCTGGACCAGGGGCTGCTAGAGGACTCAATCACCCCTAGGGCAAACATTTTGGAGACCTCCTCCTTAATGAAAGCCCTGACCCTGTCAGTCACTCTGTAAGCCTTGTGCTTGACAGGAGGACTGTCCCCGGTATCCACCTCATGGACGCACCAACCAGTGACACCAGGCACCAGGGAGAACAAATCAGAAAATTGCCCCAACAGTTGGTGACAATCTCTCTGCTGCTCAGGGGTCAGTGTGGTGGAGAGGATCACACCCTCCACTGACCCATCCTTCTCTCCTGCACACAGGAGGTCAGGAAGAGGCTCACTCTCCTCCTCCATCCCATCATCTGTGGCAAGAAGCATGCCCACTTCAGACCTCTCAAAGTGGGGCTTCAGATGGTTCACATGCAGGACCCGCAAGGGGTTCCTGGGAGACTGAAAGTCCACCAAGTAGGTAACTGGACTTTTGCGCTCCACCACCTCAAATGGACCGGTCCACTTATCTTGGAGCGCACAAGGCTCCACTGGGGCCAGTACCCAAACCTTCTGACCAGGTTGAAATTCGACCAGAGTGGCATTCTGGTCGTGCCAAGTTTCATTTCCTCCTGGCTGGCTTCCAGATTTGCCTCAGCAATCTTTCTGAAAGGCCGAGTCTGGTTCCTGAAGGCCAACATGTAGCTAAATACATCTTGGGAGGTTTCCTGGGAGATTGCTCCCAGCCTTCCTTGACCAGACTCAGAGGCCCTCTTACCGGATGGCCATAGAGGAGTTCAAAGGGCCTGAACCCTAAGGACTTCTGTGGCACCTCACGGTAGGCAAACAACAGGCATGGCAAGAGGACGTCCCACTTACGCCTCAGGGGCTCTTCTAGGCCCATGATCATGCCCTTCAAGGTCCGGTTGAACCTTTCAACCAGACCATTACCTTGGGGGTGGTAAGGAGTGGTGAACTTATAAGTTACCCCACACTCCCTCCACAGAGACTTCATGTACTGGGAGATGAAGTTGGTCCCCCTGTCAGACACAACCTCTCTGGGGAACCCCACACGGGAGAAAATCCCCATCAGTGCACGTCCCACCACGGGGCCGTCACTGTCCTGAGCGGGATGGCTTCAGGGTACCGGGTGGCATGGTCCACCAAGACCAGGATGAACCTGTTGCCCATGGCTGTCTTGGGGTCCAGAGGCCCCACAATGTCAATGCCCACTCGCTCAAATGGGGTACTAACAACTGGAAAGGGCTGGAGTGGGGCCTTGATCTTCCCCCACTCTTCCCACTTGCCTGGCAAGTCTCACATGTCCTGCAATGAGTGTCTGAACTCTTGCGCATCTGGGGCCAATAAAAGTGGGTGGCCAGCCTTTCAAAGGTCTTGGTCTGCCCCAGATGTCCTGCCAATGGAATGTCGTGAGCCAACCCCAGTAGGAAGGCTCTGAAGCACTCGGGTACCACCAGCACACGGGCTGACCCCGGCTCAGCAGCCTTAGGCTCGCTATACAGGAGACTGTTCTCCCAATAAATCAGATGTGAACCAGACATGTCACCTTCTGCCTGGGCTGCAGCCTGTCGCCGCATACCCTCAAGAGAGGGGCAAACTCTCTGCTGCTCACAAAATTCCTCCCTGGTGGGTCCCCCTTCCTGCTGCCAATGGGTCAGCTCAGGCAGGTCCCCCAGTTCGGCGATCTGCTCCCTGGTAGGCTCCAGGGCATCCCCCTCAGGGTCCGCTCCCTCCTGGGCCGTGGGAACCAAGGGGGCCGGCTCCCCGCGCCCCCTGCCCCTTCTCTCTAAGGCAGGGATCTGGGCCATACTCTCAGGCTCCAGGTCCTTCTCAACACCCTCCTTGGCTGCCATGGACCGAGTGGTAGCACACGCCCACTCAGGCAGACCCAACATTTCCAAGTGAGATTTCCTCTCCACCGTAGCCCATGGGGAGTTCTCTAAATCGTTGCCCAACAGACAGTCTACAGGCATGGCGGGCCTCACAGCCACCTGAAGAGTTCCTGAGACCCCCCACTAAAAGGGAACCTGAGCCACCTCACATTGGCTCTCTGAGTTGTCTGCGGACACTACTGGGTAGAATGCATGGGGGACAACCTGCTCTTTGGACACCAACCGGGAGCTGACAGCCATTATACTGGCTCCTGTGTCTCTTAGAGCCTCCACCCTATGGCCATTGATGGTCACCCACTGCCTGTACTTTTTAGTGATAGCAGGCAGTGCAGGCTTAGGGACCATCTCAAAGTCTCCTAATGAGACAAGGGTCAATTCTACGGGATCCCACCCACCTTGGGCACCCATCTCCTCCCCTCCCAGGGCTACACTAGCAAGCTGGCGGGGTGGTGCACGGGGTGGTGCATTGGTATCCCTCTGAGGACACTGGGGATCAAAGTATCTGTGGCCCACTTGACCACACTTAAAACAAGTAAGGGGCCCCTCTGAACAGGCCTACCTGTCGGGGCACTGGCTTCTTCTCTTGGGGAGGCTGGGACACCACTGCTTGGTTCCCTTGGGAATTACTTTGGGGCCCTCTTTGGAACTCCCTCGGTTTACCCCTGTCCCCCACTTCTCTGCTGGGGACCCTGCCCACCTTTGGCGAAGTCTCCCACTGGACCCTGCGAACCCGGGTGCTCACCCAGCGGTCCGCCTCCTCAGCAAGCTTCCTAGGGTTAGTCAGCTTGCAATCAATCAGGTGCTGGCGTAGCTCAGGAAAACAGTTACTAGATAAATGCTCCCATGCAATCAAATCATAAAGCTGCTCAAAAGTTTCTACTTTGCTACCTTTTACCCAGCGTTCCATGGCTCTGCAAAAAAGACACATATTCAACCCACGTGGTACCCTCTAGCTTCTTGCAGGTCCTAAACCTCTGCCTATACATCTCAGGGGTCAAACCATAGCGGGTCATCAAAGCTTCCTTCATGTGGCCATAAACCATTCGACTTTCTGGGGGCAGGTCCAACAAGGTATCCCTCCCCTCACTCACAAAGCGTCCCCACAACCCCGCTCCCCAATCCTTCTCAGGGACCCGGTGGGACACCATGGCTAATTCATAAGCGGCAAACCATTGCCCAATATCTTCACTTTTGTCGAAATCCTTAATAACCTCTACTACTTCGCCCTGCTGCTCTCCTGCATTCTCTTCCCCCTCCACAAGCTCTCCCATATTCTTAGGGGCATCCCTGGCTTCTAGCCAGGCCTTCAGCGCCTTGTAATACTCCTCTCTTCTAGTGAGACCTGTGATAGGGACTGTGAATTGTTTGCAAAAATATTTGAGCTGCTTGGCATTGTAGGTTTCTAATTTCTCTTCTTCCCAGGAGAGATCCTCCGAGGCATTGGATCTGGGGTTGCCCATTGTAGTAATAACTGGCAATATTAATCAAAAATAGAATCAAAAACCTCAAAAACGTATGTGGTTGCGTTATGGTCTGCACTCACTAGTAGTGTGCACTATAATTACTGTATGCGATCATAAATGCAAGTCCAGATCCTCACCGCTGACCACCAATGTTAGAAATGGGGGTCTCTAGTTGGCAATGGCTGGCCACTGTCCAAGTAGGGACCCTTCTTCCTAAGTCAGAGTGAGAGGGCTCCACCCTTTGATAACCCCTGCTCAACCCTGTGGTAACGTAGCACGAGCAGCTAGGCTTATCTCAGAGGCAGTATGTGAAGCATTTATGACCATACACAGTAACACAGTGAGGAACACTACAAAGGGACACCACACAAGTAGTTATCAAAAATAAGTATCTTTATATATAGACTTAACACAAGATCAATAACGATAAAAAGCCACAATACTGAAAAATAGGATTACTCTTGAAATGCTGCAAAAATAGTTCAAAGTGTGCCAAGAGGAGTTCAGTTCAAAGCAGTGGTCCCTGCGACCCTTTTACTTACAAAGTACCTGGATTTCGTAGCAAAACTAACAAATTGTCGCAAAGAAGCTGTAGCGATGATTTTCTGCACGCGAGGCCGGCGATGCGTTAAATCCTTGCCACGAGGGAGGATGATGCGCCGATCTGCTGATGCGTGTGGAGACGATGCGACAAACTTCTGCACGCTAGACCGCTGGTGCGATGACTCCTTGCCGCAAGGGAGGAGATGAGGCGACGATCCTGTGGCGTGTGCGATCGGGTTGCGATGCGAAGAAATGGCGCTCCGCGAGGGAGCGACGATCCTGATGCGATGCGATGAAAATGGCGGACGCTCGACGTCCGCGCTGCGATGTCGTGAAGCGATGATCTCGGTGCGATGACTCGATCTTTGGTTGCGAGCACTCGGCGGCAGCAGCGCGATGATTTTTCGGACGCTCTCGGCTGCGGCGGCTCGCAAACGTGCGTTAGCGACGATTTCAGCACTCTCTTCTCTGTAGTAGAACTAGAGGCCCAGGAACTCGCAGGAGCCTCACCTGCAGATTGAAATCCTCGCTGGGAGGAATCAGGAGGCTGGTGGTGAAGTCTGATGTGCCTGAGACTTCAACAGGAGGCTAGCTCTCTCCTAGACCTTGGGTGATTGCTTTAGCAAGATTGATAAAAGTTCTCTCAAAGTCCTTTTCCCTCTTCTTCCAAGTCCAATGGTAACCACTGCAGGCCAATCCAAGAAACAGCACACAAGCACAAGGATAGTCACCTCCTGCAGATTCCTTCAGTTACACGGACAGAGGTTCGTCTTGACATCCAGGAGCAATACAACTTGTAGGGGTTTCAGCACAGATATTTATACCCTAAAAGTCTTTGTTCTCAAAAGCTACAAGTCACTGAGCCTAGCCAGAACCAGTTCTGGTCAGTCCTGGAGCACTTTGTTTACCAGGCTGCATCCTTCCTTTCAGAAAGAGGGGGTCTGCTATCAGACACACAGTAGGAGGTGGAGCCAGCATTCACCTTGCCAGGCACAGCCCTATTCAGGTCAAGGAGCCACCCCTCCCCATACTCTAAATGCAGATCTCTCTATTCAACCCAGGTATGACTCCGCCTGCCCTGTCCCTCCAAAACCAGACAGCCAATACACATAACAGCAGAGCACACTGGAAGGCTTAGGCAAGAAAATACCTACTTTCTAAAAGTGGTATTTTCCAACACAGAATATAAAAATAAACTTCACTAAAAGATGTATTTTAATATTCTGAGCTCAGGCATACTAAATTCGTTTTTCTACCATGTTCCTGGGGTCAGTTAGGACTATAGAATGTAATAGTCAAACTGCCCATTCTAGCCTATGGGGAACAGGTAGCCTTACAGTAGTGAAAAACGAAATTGGGTGTAATTCACTACCAGGACATGCTACACACACCAAGGCATGTCCTACCTTACACACACAATGCACCCTACCATAGGGGTGACTTACATGATGCCAAGGGAAGGTTCAGGGGCTGGGAAGTGGGTGCACTTCACAGCCAAGATGGCAGTTCTGGACTGCACACAGACTCTGCAGTGGCAGGTCTGAGACACACTTTACAAGCTGCTTCTGTGGGTGGCGCAACCCAGCGCTGCAGGCCCACCAGCAGCATTTGGTTTACCAGCCCTGGGCACACACAGGCCACACTACTAGGGACTAACAGGTAAACCAAATAAGCCAATCATGGATATACCAATTCACATGTCATATTTACACAGGGAGCATTCGCGCTGTGGCACTGAATGGCAGTGGCACAGCGCCCAGAGCATCTAACACCAGCAAAAACAGAGGAGACAACAGCGAAAAAAGGAAGGGAGACCCACGCCAATGGTGCCAGGTCTAACACGATACAAAAACAGCACAGAGCACTTTTTTCTTAGCAGACCAAGCAGACCAACCAGACCCATTCTGCCCGAAACGCGGGGCTGCAAAAGGCTGTTCTTCCTCCATAATGGGGCGACCAAATGGGTACATTTTTGAATTAGAGGAAAGGACATGCAATGGAGCCAACGATGATGAAGCAAGAAAAGGGACAAAGTTCCCAGCGTCCGTCAGAGCCTCGCTGGCAGACTCCTATTGTTCATCTACGGTGGTGCTGTTGAGCACTTTCAGTGGAGCTGCGCGACCGCAGCCCTTTCTGAAGAAATCCCACGCCATCCAGGGCAGTGCGGGGAAGCACATCAAATTCACCCTGTCCAATATTTGAACAATGCACCAATCTCCCTTTCCCTAAACTACAGTTGGAACCTCAGGCAAGGTACACCCTATTCTTTATCCTCGCAGTCCATCCCTGCTCTTCCGTCGGGGGCACAAATTGTACCGAGCTACTCCAGGGAGAGAGGGGTCAGCAAACAGGGGTTCAGACTCAGAGGGTCCGGTGGACTGGGGCTCAAGCACAGATGGGCCAGCAGGCTGGGGCTCAATGGGTTGGGGCTCAAACACAGATGGGCCAGCAGGCTGGGGCTCCTGGATGGCCTTAATCTCAGATGGCACCCCTTCATTCAATACTGCATTGCTCTCCTCCTCGGTGGGTGCCCACGCCAGCCGTGCATCTGAGAAGGGAACGAAACGAGGGACCTGCTACGTTTCAGAGTCTCCGATCCCATCGAGCATCCACTGGTCGTAGGGCAGCGGAAGGGGCACCCTCC